>OU452290.1:13277005-14477505 GCA_911728535.1 Pammene fasciana
ATACTTAACTTAAAATAGGGCGTTGTTTACGTCTAAAACAAGAACCTTCAAAACTTTATTTCTTCCATACAATTTTCCGAAACTACGGCTGTCGGTGACGTCAACGCTTTTTTTTTAAGGTCCTGATTTATTTTCATATTTTGGACGTTTCTGTACTTCAATAGATACTAGGTTTGTTACAGACGATTGGATCTCGATCTCAAGAGAAATAAGTACGACTTCTAAAAAATCATCATCATCATCATCTCAGCCATAAGACGTCCACTGCTGAACATAGGCCTCCTCTTTGGAAGGGGGGTTTTGCCATACGCGCCACGCTTGGAGGCGGGTTGGCGCCCGCAGTTTTTTATTCTTTTTTTTTTGCTAATTGTCGTAGGTAACTACTTTTCCATTCCATTTCAGGGGTGAATTAGTCTAAATCGGTAGTGACTAATAATAATAATGGCCTGGGCCTTGCCCTGCTGCCGGCGGCACTCTAGGTTAGGTTTTTTATAATGTGTTTATGTTTTATATTGTTTTTGTTTTGTATGGTATATTCGAACGAGCGGAGCGTAAGCGAAGATCGTTCTTACAAACAACAACTGTCACCTGGCTACTGGGACGTCTCGGCATTTGGATGGCTTTTTGATTTAGATAGTTTGTCCGACGATAACTTTAGTAACGAATTTCCGATCTTTATGAAATTTGTTGGGGTTGTAGCAGAGACCAACAAAATTTGCGAGTTCGTATATGAGCTGGATTGAGACGGGGGTTCTGAAATTAGAAGGCCTAAAAAGGTTTTGTAAAGAGGTCCTGTTACATTGGTCATCTTATTTGCTACTTTTACGAGCAAGTATGGTTGAGTTTGGTATCAAACGAAAGGTATTGATTAACACTCTCGTCAAATGCTTATTAACTGCTTACTGTTTCATAACAATTAGCAACATAAAATTGATTTCAAAAATATTTTCAAATATATTTTGATTTTGGTGTAAATATTTTGACAACTGACTTTTTTTTTAAATTTATTAGAGCTTTGGCTGCTAGGGCCATCAGCATACTGACATTAACACATTAAACCGGTATTAGACATTGTAACCTGCAGGGCCTAATCTGTCAGGTTGGAAGGTGTAATTAAAGGTAGGGCCCGTAGGGAGCTGAAGGAGGGCTGGGAGAGGCAGGGGACACAACAGATTGGGCCCTGCAGGTTGCAATGTCTAATAGCCATTTTAGTTAGAGAGAGTTACCATAGACGCATAATGATGGTGACCGAAACCTATATAGGTGGTCCACAGATGAGAACGACATGTCAAAGCAACAGAGTGAGAGGCATATGAGAGGTGGATGTAAATTTAGATGAGACAAAAACTGTCAAATCTGAAGCGATTTCGTCGCGGTAAAATTTTGCACATCAATCGCACTATTTAATATGGACAGCTTCACCGTGATGGTTAGTTGAGAAAAAAATTTTGGTATTTGTAGTAATTCTACTATTGCACATTTATGGCGAAACACAAGATTCGCGAGTTCACAGTTCGGGGCGAACTACTAGTTTATTTTAATTTTATATTCATATTGTAAAAAGCCTAACTTAAGAAAGAAAATAAATATATACGAAATAATGGTCGGATTGAAATGTAGCTATGTAGCTAACCGGTGTTCAAAATAATCTTGGCAAGACTAACGTGAAGAGAATAAGAGCGAGTCTCTTGTTTCAACAAAAGCGAGTCCCAAACTCTGCTGTTGACTGTACATACTTGAGTGCTGGGACTAGCAGTTTAAAATAAAAATACAAGGGCTTAAACCTTTCCTTTAAAAGCCGAATAATGTACTGAAATGTCGGACCCAAAGTTTAGAGTGGGTTAATAAGCAAAAGCATTCGGGATGTTCCGATGGAAATCCTTTTTGAAGACGGCATGAAAGGCATAGAACTTTGCTAACTTGGCAACTTACTTGGGATTTATAATTTGACGCTTTTACTTTGTTTATATTGAAATTAGAGTGCTGTGAACTTTTTGCGAAAAACATTGAAGAGTTGTTGAAGATAAAACAAGTAAAAAGTCGCCATCAGATATATCAGAGCGGCCAAGGTGGTCACAAATATCTGAACAACGCCTCTCTTGTCAAGGCCTTAAAGTGCAAGTTCAGATGTTTTATATTATTCAGTGGACTCTATTGCCTAGATAATAAGGGTCACGGCTATAGTAGATATAAAATTATTAATCAAAGTAGGGTGACCAATAAGCCCGTAACGGGACGCAAAAGGTCAAAAACCACTGCCGTCCATAAACATACGTTTTACCCTCACAAAAACACGCCAACACCTGAGGTCAGCCGGGGCGCGATATATAAACTACGTAAAAGTAACCCTAACCCACGTAAACCTATTTCAGATTAATGTCAGACCGACGCCTTTCCTACCCTCGTATTGCTAAAGCCGTGTCCCTATTTAGGCTGCGTTTCCACCAGAGATGAGCGAGGACATGTTGCGAGTAATGTTTTTGAACCAATAGAATCACTTCATTTGTTTATCCTCGCACAACGCAGCTCTAGGATTGGTGCTTAACAAACACATTACTCGATCCTCGCTCATGACAAGTCATGTCTAGTGGAAACACAGTACTCATGAATACCGTATAGTATAAAGGAAAAGAGCGAAACGAGCAAAGAATCTCAGTGTAAACCATTGATTTATTATGTAGGTAGAACTTACTAGATGTGACATCTGGAATCAATGTTGTGCGCCATGTTTGGCGGTTGACAGCTTTAAGAGTCGCCAGGACGCTCGCGTGAACTCGCGTCCCCATACAAACGTAGTTCAGCTCTCATTTTAAAACGACATGCTTTAGAACCACGAAATATGGCATGGGAATTCTAGCAGTACAGATCTATGTCGGTAATTCGTTTTCGTTGCTAAAAATTGTAATACAAAGAAAATATAGCAAAAATAAGTTTTGTATGTAAATCTGTATCTGGCTGTATTTTCTTTGTATTACAATTTTTATGGGAACGCGAGCGTCCTGGCGACTCTTAACTGAATCAAAGAGTAGTAGACTTGTAGTGTTTTTTTTTATGTATGTTCACCGATTATTTGAAGACGGCTGGACCGATTTAGAAAATTCTTTTTTTGTTTGAAAGAGACAAGTGAAAGTTGGTCCCATTGTCACCAGGTCCAGATCTGATGATGGGGTCCTGGAGAAATCGAAGGAACTCTTCAACTATTATAGGCACACCTATAGTAATTTCACTATTTTTTACAGCAACTCGGTCATTTCCTCTTGGAATAGCGGATCCTAAGTGAAGTCGGTTCTTTTTTCGTTTAAAATTATTAACCGTACTTATTTTGTGATAGATTGGTACTTATAAATAAATTGGTACTTCGTGATTATCTATATTTATATGGAATGTGATACAAAGCCTTAAGACAAATCTAGTATGGATAGTTTGCTTCGTACAAGGCATGCGTAAATCGCTATTTTAAGTATCCAGATGGTGGTAAATATAAAGTTTATAGTTTGTCCGGAAAGAAAAGTGCCGTGGTTTTTACGGGAGCTCATACATTCTACGACACTTTTCTTTCCGGACAAAGAAGTATTTTTGTGTAATGTCCAAGTATGTACACGACTTTATAATATTCCTGGCTGTATTCAAATTTCATTTTCGCCACGGGTCAGTTAATCCTCTTTACACTTTATTATCTTTCGTTATCACGGAAATTTTACCTCTGTGTATATGTGATAAGGTTTATTATGCATGTAGCTAGTTAAAGAGTGACGGTTGCAATGTCATAAAAGGTGCAAAACAATTGCAATTAAAAGGCGTGAAATGTTATTTAGTTTTGGCCGCAAATGTATAATTGGACTGAATTTTTGGATGTCAGGCTAGATGTAAGGAGCTTGACTGACTGGACATCAACGGGACCCCGGGGTCTAGTCAGTTTTTTTTAATACCACGACGGTGGCAAACAAGTGAAACAATGATACGGTCCACGTGTTATCTCACGAAACTCTAAATTCAATGATTTACTTATATAAACATTCTGTTATTTGGATGCTACTACGGAACTCTTCGATTTATAGACAAAAAATTAAAATATTTAAGCAGGTCACTGTTTGACTGATTTGTAAAAATAATGAGCCAAAAATATGTTTACACTTTTGCGCCTTACTCCTTTATAATAAGGGTCAAAAATGCTTACATACTTTAGGCGTTGTGTACGTAGTCTATCGTTACGTTTAGTTACCAACAAGCCGGTGCTTCTAATTCTCTCTAAAATTAGCTTTGCGGTAAGACTGGGTACAGTTTAATACACTTTATAGTTTCGATCCCACAAAGACTTTAAGCCCCAACCGTAATGTCGAAATAAGGGCGAAATTAGAAGGGATGAACAACAATAGTATATACATTACGTACCTAGGGCGATAAAATAAAGAAGGGCCCAGATCGCTGGCATTTGTGGCCCGAACCGAAGGTAAGGGCCATAAACAAGCGATCTGAGGCCTTCTTTATTACCGCCCGTGGTGCGTACATAATTTTACGTCTTCTCCTGGATGTGAAGTGAGATTTGCCGCTGCGCCCTAGGGCGGTAAATTTCACTTAGCGCCCAGAGTGACGTTAAATTTATTTTCTCCAATGTGCTCGGAAATTTTCAGCTTACTGTAGCAAAATGAGTACGTGAAGTTCTTCATTTTTTACCAAGACGAATTAAAAAAAATAAAAATCATTATTTACCTGTTTTAGCGGCCGTGAAGTAATTTGTCAACGCCATAAATATGTATACACTTTTGCACCTTACTCCATTGTAATAAGGTTCAAAGTGTATACATATTTTAGGCGTTGACTAGTAAAATCCATTACTGTATTGTTTTTTACCTTTTAAACTTTTCATCCGACTAACAAATATCATTTCAAACAGCCAATACTTAAGCGACGGCTATACACCGTCTGAACGGCAATCCCTTCAAACTGTAGGATAGAGCGAGATAGTTAGATCAAAAACCTTGGTTGTCTCGTTCTTTGTCATAGCACCGCGTCTGATCGTGCGAATGAGGCTTAATACAATCATAGACAAAACAACTATTTTTAAGGTTTAATCTTGTATCTGTTGCATAAAAGGAGCATATTTAATACTGTCTTAAATAGCTTTTGACGAAAATTTATTTTTAAATATTATTTGAATGAAAATTGGCAGTATACATAGTTCTTAATACTATAAAAAAAATTATAGAGGGAAGCTAATTCATGACATTGAACGCTAATAAGAATAACGTAACCAAAATCTGTAATTTATTTCATTTACTTTACTTTATTTCCTCGCACTTTTAGAGAAAAGCACTATATATGCCTCGGCGGGAATAGAAATTCGTGGACTCGTCTTATTTTTTCGGACTCAGCTGCGCTTCGTCCGAAAAAATCGCTCATCCACGAATTTCCCTTTCCCGTCCTCTGCAATAATGTACTATTATTTAAAGATTATTGCACAGAACAGAAAAATTCATTCATTCATTCAGGCATTCTCTACCAGTCAACCATTAGGCTAAACAAATGCCGCGATAAGTAATTTTTTTTCAAGCTAACTTTGTCATTAACATTATAATTATTGTAACTTAAAATGGGGTAGGTAAGTACAGTGGGCCAAGAAAGTGTTCTACCAGTATTGACAAAAGTTTCTGCGAGATCTAACGATCGCTAAGGTTGACTTTTCTAACGGAGTTTAAAACATGCACGACCTTGTTGTCTCATGACGTTCAAACGAACCTCAACCGCAGGGTGGTAGACCACATTTTTGGCCGACTGTACCTAAACTTCTTTCTGATAGCATAGGTACATGTACGTACCGTTATATTTCTCATTTCCCTTATCACGTAATTTTTCGTCATGCGGGTATTTCCTCTACTCGCATTGTACCAAATGATAAATGGAGTTAGCATTTTTACATAGAAATTACATCGTCATACGGGACCATTATTTAGCCAGCATGGATGCTATATTGCAGACACAGAAGATATAATAGAACAGAATCGAAACTTAATTATATATTATATTGACGTGAACGCATTCGTAGGGGCTTTTTTTCTTCTTTTTCTATGTTTTGAAAATCCAGACCCCGCGAAGGGTACGGGCGGCTGGATTCGTTTAAGGCTATAATGGCTTATTTCTTACAAAAATTGGTGCAAAGATTTAGGTGAAGTGGAAAATGAATGATGAATGGATGATTTAAGTACCGTTAAACTTTTTAAGACTATTGACTATAGTGGTGGTGAGTTTACAGAATGATTCCAGTGTCGTTTCTTTTTTGATGAGGTCCTGGAGCTTATACGGGTCAATTTGGAGGATGTGGCAGATGGACCATGAAATCATTCATAGGGGTAATTCCGTACTGATGACGCGGTTCTGTGACGTAGTAAACATAGGTATCCCAACAATGGGCATATGATTTCCTAGGGTAGGGAGAAGGATTTTAAGCACATTTGAGTTCACTCGGTAATTTCTAAACAGTCTTGCTCGACATGACATGCCCCTAAGGATAGATCAGTTTCCGATGGCCAAAAAGTCATTTGTGCGAATCGTGTTTTATTAACAAACTGTAAGTACTACTGTGTGTACTTATTTAGTACTTACCGTACTTACTAAATTCATGAAAGTTAAGAACAAAATGCGCATATAATTTCTGAAAATGTCCGCCCACTGCACTGTATTTATGAAGTCAAAGCTCTCATTAATTTTTTCTGTGTCCTCAACGAAGGTAGAATGTGACATGGAATTACGAGTAATTTTATTGGCCGTACCTCAACTTGATAACAAAGGGCCAGCTAATAAAAGATAAGGTCAATAGAGATTGCTTGTTATTAGGTGGCGTTTAAAACTCAGCCTTGGGGCTATTAAAATAAGCTCGGTTTTACATGTTACCCATTGCGAACTGTGGTACAGTACAGTTGACGTCAAAGATATGTTTACACTTTTGCACCTTACTCTTTAGTAATAAAGCTCAAAAATGTATACATATCTTTGATGTCGACTGTACTATGCGGAAAATATCGTAAACACGTGTATTGTTGTTAATTGTAGAAATGTAGACTAGCAATGTACCTATTCTCTAAATCTATGCCAACAATAAGACTAAAAGTGCCCGTAGACAAAAGTAATGTTACTAATTTTCCTACTAACACAACAAATCATAATATTTACCGGCTTGCCTATATTGAGCACTCGTAGAAAAAGTGTTGTATACAAATATCTAGGGATATGCCCGCCGGATTTGTCCGACGGATATGGCCAGCGGACAGATCTGTTCGTGTATGGCGATTCGCGAGTCCGATTCGCGAAATCCATGTCCGATTCGCGCCAAACACGCACGGATTTGTTAGCCTACCAGCTAATAGTGACATAATCAAGCTTTTCAATCTCGTACAGTCAGCAGCAAAAGTAGCGGGTAGGGTGTTCAAAATGAGCTGGACACGACTTTATTGTTAAGAGAATAAGAGCGTGTGTACGTCATTTTAGACACCCTACCAGGCAGTGGCGGTGCGTCAAAAAAATTCTTAGGCAAGCCGATGCTGAACTTGGCTTAACATTTCTTCATGAGCTGTAGGAAAACTGCTCAGACGCCTGAAACTTAGGCAAGCCGACGGGAATCGTGTTCTATGAACGCGCCGCCACTGCTACCAGGTTAGCTACTTCTAATGACTGTACCTTACTTAGGCCACTTAGCAAGCTTCGTGGCCTAAACACGGCACTCGACTGAAAAGCTCTTAATTATGTCACGATTGTATAAAAAAGTTACTATATTTGCACTCGATTTGAAAACCACTGAAACAGCCATATCCTTGAAAACGAATGTTTGCGATGAAACTTTCCCTAACCGCAGTAAAATAAATACAAACTTCGTGAATCCTCTATTGTATTGTACTTTATACATTTAACGTATAAAGTACAATAAAATAGAGAATATAATATTGCTGGAAATAATACTGACATTATATTCAATAGTCGTGTGTAGATTTTTGCGGTGAAAGTTTCTCTGAGCCTCAGTAAAACATTAGAGCAGTAATGTTTTATTGTATATTGTTAAGACAAAACTTTCAGCGTTGCTATTCCTAGTGCTTACAGCATTGAGTAACAGGAGATACCTAACATTTTTTACGTCACTCTGGGCGCTAAGTGAGATTTACCGCCCTATATAGGGCGCAGCGGCAAATCTCACTTCACACCCAGGAGAAGACGTAAAATTATGTACGCACCACGGGCGGTAATAAAGAAGGCCTCAGATCGCTTGTTTATGGCCCTTACCTTCGGTTCGGGCCCTTGCAAATGTCAGCGATCTGAGCCCTTCTTTATTTTACCGCCCTAGGTATGTAATGTACAATTTGTCCCAAAAGTTGTAGTGAAAATGACTACAACTCTATACTACTCTTTGATTCAGTCACAGCTGTCAACCGACAAACATGGTGCACAAAATTTGTTTTAGATGTCACATCTAGTTACAGTGATCAAGTACCATAAATCTCGTGACTCCTTCTGATAACATCTCGACTTAATGGCTGTCGATGTCGATACACACATTTACACACATCATTGTTTCAGACGACCAAACTATGATTTTACAAACATTTCAAAGAGCTCTGGAGTACTTATAGTAAAAATATTTAACTGGTAAAAAATAGGAAAGCTGGTGACAGTAGAGGTCTTTTGGACACTTCTAAGTAGGTACCTATTGATTCTCAGCTATGTCTCGGCAAGCAATATTGATTACATCGGACAGCGATAACGAAGTTCGCCGCACTACAAGCATTTAATTGGTAAAAAATAGGCAAGCCCGTGACAATCGAGTTCTTCTGGACGCTTCTGAGTACCTACTGTTTCTCGGCTATGCCTCGGCAAGCAATATGAGTACAGATCAGGCAGCAACAGCGAAGTTCGCCGCACTACAAGCAATTGTGCTTACAGAATGGGTTTTTTATAGAGCTCCGTAACGATTTGAACTAGGAAAAGGCAGTTTCTGTTTAGCGGTTTTTCTTATGTGGGTAGCTAAATAACAATAAACACAAAGTCATGCGATAGTGGAGTAAAACGAGGAAAGGGAGATACTTACTTAAATATTTTATGGCTGCTCTACATGATGGGCTATCATAGTGACGCAGCTATGCGTTAGAGGGAGCTAACGATATTGCGCTCTCGATACATCGTGTAGCTTCGTCCCTATGATGGCCTATCATTTAGAGCAGCCATTATACTGAAGACTGATTGAGCGGTCAGCTTGAATACAGAATTTTATTGTTCATTGTTCAACACGGATGTAAGAGAAACATTACGAACGAGATTCCAACAGAAGCCCGAAGGCATAGCCGAGACTTTTAAGACTTTTTTTAATATTCTACGGTCAAGCGCGAGTAGGAATTATATTCTCAAATAAACTGTATTTTTTTTACTAATATTTAATTCGCCGCAGTTTTGGGCCAGTCACGTAAGTAACAGTCTCGCGGCCTGAACTCTCTCTCCAAATAAAGTATCTTTCTACTTTGTCACTTGCAATGTCGGTACAAAGACAGCGCGGTCTGACTATGTGTCTTTGGTCCCTTCGTTGCTTGACAATAAATACATTTCATTTCAATATCATAAGCTCAAAGGCGACATTTGCATGAGTAAAAGGATCGAATATCGTTACCAAGGGATAGGTTCTACTTTATCGGTTGTCAATAAACTTCAAATGAAATTGGCAGATGCCTTTATTGCTAAAGGAGTTTTATCGAATATACACGTTAATTTTAACGATGTCGTATCGATCAATGTTTTATTGTAGGCAGAAGATATTTTTATATTTAATGATCATAAATTCAATTTACTTTTAGTTCATTCTGCATAAGAAAATTAAGTAGATATCGTGTTTTTTTTTACTTATTGGGTGACATAGTTAGCAGCTGTATTACAATTACAACAGATTTTTGTTAATTTAAATATTGCACACTCAAAACATTCGAGCAAACAAAGAACTAAACTGTGGTCAGTAATAATTGATTTCGTGTTGTGGTATTGTACAAATTAGTCGTGAAAATGTTGCATTTAAACTGCTTATGAAAACAAAATTTTAACGGATGTTCGTAATTGCGGGGACAGCTTACAGTTACAGCTTACATTATGCTGACTCTAAGCCTTTTTCGGATCCCGTATCAAGAACATTACTGAATCCATTATGAACTATTGATTCATTGAAACTAACTGTTGTCTTATTTTTATTTTTGGTGCAATAAAGAATATTGTATTGTATTGTGTGTGTACATGAAATCAGGCATACATAACAGATATTTTCATATCTTAATAGTGATTGTTTAAATTTCACCGACTCACTATGCAGCGTGTGGAAGATTGCTACGCGAATCCATCAGGCGCTTTTGTATTTTCCTGTTCTGTATGTGTCAAGTTAGACATTACACGTATAATAAGATAGAAAGCCGTTTTTAATTTTCTACTCCTGTAATACTCCAAAACAGTGATGAAACATTGATTTTGCACACGCATTTCGACATTCGACCTCGAAATTCACCCGTTTCATTTTCAATTTCTCGAAAAACACTAAAATTTTCTTTTTATATTTTGTTTCAGACTTACAGTAGACGGACGGACTCTTAAGATTCAGATGACAAGTGTAAACCTAAAGCGAATCGAATATTTTATAAATATTGAGATAACACTACTAGCTTTGTTACTTAGTAAAGTGTCAGTGGACTATAGGTAGATACATAGCAAATATAGTCTAGGTAAGATCCCAAGTGACTGCATGTATCAGTCTCCTCGATCAGACAGACCGAAATTTATTAAAAACAACGAAATACTGAACTACTTCAAACAAACTCAAGTGCCGTCTGAAGTCCCCATCAAGTACCTAAGTACAGCAAAGTCACATAAAATATGAAGTGAGAAAAATTGCGTAAGAAACCGTAACACTTGGTAGGTAAATCGAAACTAACGAGTATTTACCAACTACGAGCTGAAGTGGGGTCCGAAATCCGAAATCAGCGTAGTTACAAAAGTCGTAACTGACGTTTATTTTGTAGCAAATGCCGCCGTTTCTTGTAAGTGCGGCGTTTGAAGTCAGCTCAAAGCGAAACGATTCAGACGAAGACGCAAGGTTGTTTGATGGATTTACATTGATTGCGCGTGAGGGTTCGAGTTCTCCAAATACACATAAATTGTACTGAAATGACAGACATCAAGATTTGTGACGATTTAAAGTCAATAACATCATTGTCGGTTGTTAACAGTTTATTTCTAAATGGTTTTTTATGGCAATAGCGCCTTATCGACAATCAACAATAATGTACTTTTGACTTGAAACGTCACATTATATAATAAGCCAACAACAATAAGTACATTAATTACGCTTAGCTTCAATATGGAAGAAAAGGGCGGGTGAGAAACAAAATAACATAGGAAAATATTATAGTCTATAAAAAAATTAAAAAAATCATTTATTTCAAGCTTCTAGTTTCTATGAAAGACAAAAGAAAGCCTGTGCATTGAAAAACTGCATGATGTAGAATTTATCTCTTCAAGAAAAGCTAGCAATTTGACCCGTATGTTTGTATGTATGGATGTGTGCATCAGTGGTGGCGCGTCGATAAAACAGGATTTCCGTCAGCTTGCCTAATTTTCACGTCCACCCACATTTGGCCACTGGTGTGTATATATTTATGTTTGTTCGCAATTATTTCGCGTTTGGCTAAACCAATATTGATGCGTTTTTTTACCAGTATGTAACCTTTAATACTTATTTATGTATTAAATATAGGTCCAAATACTCCAAATGGTACAATCCTTCCTTTCATTTCCCATTGTACAGTCGCCATCAAATATATCGGAGCGGCCAGGGTACTCAAAAATATCTGATCATGCACTTTATAGCCTTGACAATAGAGGCGTTGTTCAGATGTTTGTGACCACCTTGGCCGCTCCGATATATCTGGTGACTGTACTACAACATCTCCACCGCATATAAAACCTAAGCTTCTATCGCGATCGAAGTTCGTTAACTTTGTGGGAACTTACAAGTTACTTTGTAGTTTCACCACTTTATAGTTTAATGCCTAAGTCGTGCAAACCGGTATTCTCTACATCTTGAAATAAGTTAATTTTAAATAGATTTAAAACTGAGTTAGCTACATATGTAGGTATATTCCACAGGTTTGATCATATTTCAATAAAATTATCCAACTTTCGGTATTGCCAACCCAAATACACTTTTGGTTTTGCAATACCAAAAGTTGGATGATTCGGGGCACTTCTCAATATTCAGATAATCACTTAAATATAAGTTATAAGTATTCCATTTCGTGAGTCCTTTCTTCGAAATCATTCCACATTTTTTTCCATTTAAAATTTACGTATTTACGTAAATTATCTATTATGTTTATTGGACCATTTGGTTATTTGGTCAAATAAACATAATAGATAATTTCTAAAGTTATATTCAAAGATAGCTCACAAGATATTGTACACTGACAAAATTTTTACATGTTTACATTTTTTATTAAAATAACCACAGGCTAAACATCCACATGTGATGCTGAAAAATCGATATACACCTCAATAATTTAAATCGATCTATATTACATATTTATAATAATAAATCATGTTCTCCGTTCTTTTTTCATATCCGTAACGTAATACTGTAATAGTAAGCAAAGGGCTAAAAGAAACAATTCCTACTTCGATCAAATAAGAATTCCTTACCCCGCAACATAACTGTACCAAAATACTTATTCCGGGCTTCGTCCCAATGTCATCGGAAAAAGTTATAACAGAGGAAAACAAAAGAAAGTTGACGAGTGGAGTAATTACTGAGAATCCCTCCGTGACAGTGGGATCCACAAAATAGGGGTCCAGTACCAGAAGGGAACAACTACATCGATTAGTGATCTTGATTGGACCGTAGCACTGTCAAAGTAAGGTCTAAAATGGAAGGTTCTGATTTTATACTGTGCTATCGACAAATTGCGGGTTTATGAGAAGCGTAGATAAATTGATATATCTTTATTTGTACTAATTATACATCGTCACTTTAACACTTTATATTCTTCAGAATTAAATGTAGCAATAATGTATAAGTACAGGTTACCTCAGAAATAAAACAAATATGTATTAATTAAGGATGTTCTCTGTAGAACATAGTGTAGGATGTGTGTAATGTTTGTACATTAAAAACAAAATTCCTTATACAGAACGTACAAAGGATTCTAAAGGCTTGGTAATGTGAATGTGACCTCTAGAGTTGCAAGCGGCCATATAACCACAAAAATGTATTATGGGCACCCACTATCAGTCCGCCGAACGATATCGGCCTGTCTGTTGTTCAGAACTGTCAAATTTTTGGCCGATATCGTCCGGCGGACTGATAGTGGGTGGGCCCTCTAAGCCTAGGTAGAAACTGTCATTTTGTCGACTTGCCTACCCTTACCAAAAGCTTGTTATAAACCCCCACACGTAGGAAATTAAACAGTTGAATTTCGCTGGATGCTCTCGTTTCAACACGCCCCGCCGTAATCCCACCACCGCCCAAGATAAATTGACAGTTTACTTCCTAGATCTTGTAATTTTTCATTTTAATTCAAGGTTTCATTAGAAAGCAACCTTAACCGGCACATACTAAGGTTCATTATAAAAGGAAACTGTATAAATGTACGCGATAAACGAAAATCCGTGTGCGTCTCGCACGGAATTCGTGTTCAAAATATATCCTTTGTTATTTCATTCACTTGCCTAGTCTTAGCGCAAACGAGTAGATTGATTTGGCCATCAAACAGAGACCCAGTCAGGGACATTCACCCATTAAGAGTCGCCAGGACGCTCGCGTTCCCATACAAACGTAGTTCAGCTCTCATTTTAAAGCGACATTATTTTTGCTATATTTTCTTTGTATTCAGCGACTGGTAATATACCTAGACTATGAACTCGAGCTGCAAAATGACCCCACAAAAAGTCTGCCGCGAGGGGCGGTGCTTGCAAACTCTGCCACGAGGCCGTTTAGTTAACAAATGGCGGTCCTATGACACGGTGGTAGTGACATTTATGAAAAAAATCTAATAAATAAATAAAAATGTCTTCTTGCGCCGTAAAATGGTGTCAGAGATGATCTGGTAAAAATAATAAAAAAGACGACATCACTTATCATACGTAAGTAAAGCCGAAACCACATTATTTTAAATTTCTTTTACCGGATAATTTTATATGGGGATGGTGCTATGCCAACTTTTGAATAACCATTGAAATGTCTTATGATTATTTACTTATTATTTTTTATTCAAATAAATGTTTTGAGTTAAATTAAATATACATGTTTACATCCCATATTTCAAAAGACGCAGATAAAGTAAATAGTATACAATTGCTCGTATCCGGTATTATTATAAATCAAAATAGCCGACATTTGCAATGTTTACGTGATATTCTGAAATGTAATTTAGGTAAACGTAATAAATTATTAGATTATCCAAAAAAATATCCTAAAATATTAATTAACAAACGGAATACCGAAATTGAATACCGGTTCATTTGTATGAAAATAGTACCGCTATTCAATCCGACCGGCAGGAATCCATTTTGCTTATAAAACTGAACTAGAACTTTTAAAAATAACTGGATTTGTAAAATAATTCACAGTTCCAAACTTGTTTGAGCAAGTAATGTACAAAATCATCAAAATCATCTGTTGCTTCATTGGATGCAGTACAAGAAAAATAGTTTTTCCTTTGTATAAAAATATAATCATTAAATAACCACTATTCACATAAACCCTGACCAGAAATATATGACCATGCGCTATGTTGCGGAATTTCATTGGAACTAAATTTTCCATACTAAACTGAACTGTCATCATATACATAAGAAAAAAAGCACCCTTTTAACAATGGTCATATATTTCTGGTCAGGTTTAGTTATAGGCAAAAGAACAATCGCAAAAGCACAATCGGTCTTTGCAGTTAAAGCTCTACAACCAGATGCAGGCTGTATAGTCTGTCGATAGAAATGAGTGACACCTACCGCAAAGAAATCAAAGATGAATTTAAATTTACGTATTTAAATTAAACAAAACTAATAAAAACAAGCTGACCAATATAACAAGATCCGTGTGATGATCTTTTCCCGCTTTCTAGCTCCATAACCCCTTAATCGATCCCGCTCATATACGAACTCTTAAACTACATACATATATGTATCCCTACTATAATTCCAACAAATTTCATAAAGATCTAGAAAACGTTACTCAAGTTCAGTCTTTCAATCGTCAATCGAACTCTCAAAATCAGAAGGCATCGAAATGCAGAGACGTCCCAGTAGCCAGAAGCTGTTTGTAAGAACTCACTTCCCTGACGCTCCGCTTGTTCGATAAGTAATAATACTCACTGCGTTTGCGCGCTTTTCAGTTATTAAGGTATGATAGAGACGCACTCTGTGATAACATCATTTAACGCTACAGTAAAACACGATAAAGTTAGTATCAGCTTATTTCCTTAAAAATAAAATTCAAACCTATCAACAAAAAAGATACATTCGAAGATTGTTCTTTATTTTATGAAACCGTCCACTGATAATGCGTTTCCAATGACACCGTTGTCTTGTCATTTTCAAGTGTCAGTGCTACGACGAATAACATCAAATCATTTTGACACAGACCAATCGTATTTTAAGTAATTGTTGTAATTGAAAACAGACTAATATTTTGACGCCTTTTGATTGGTAGTGTAGTGAGCATGCGTATATCGAGTTGTTTCCCAGTTTCAGGCTGACGGTTTGTTTGAAGCTCGCCGTCCATATTTATTATCAGTTGCTGTTTGTATTACAATTTTTAGCAACGAAAACGAATTACCGACATAGATCTGTACTACTAGAATGCCCATGCCAAATTTCGTGGTTCTAAAGCATGTCGTTTTAAAATGAGAGCTGAACTACGTTTGTATGGGGACATTGGGGACGCGAGTTCTCGCGAGCGTCCTGGCGACTCTTAAAATACGTCAGAGAGGGATATTCAAAAACTATGTACAGGAAAATCGAATGAAGCCGAAGGGTATTCGCTTGCTTAGTCGTTATGATGCTATATATGGAAGTCTAGATAAATAAATAAAATATACAGTTTATCTCATCTCTAAAATCGCCCTTGTGATTCCTAGCACTCGATTAAAATATACATACTTGAATGACCTTTGGACGTCAGCAGCGGTGGCCGCTCACCAGTGGCCAATCATAACTGAAGTCTTATTTTTATAAAGGCCAAACAGAATAAGTCGATTTTCACCTTTGCTACGGTTCGCTAAGGGAGCCTGTACGTCTAGCATGACTTACGTTGTCGCGCGATTCCACATACTTCAGGCGCGACTCGAAGTAATAAGTATGGAGTCCCGCGCGACAACGCATGTCATGCTAAGCAGGCTAGTCCGTACAGCCCCGTACGTACGGCCCATGACCTTGTCTTTGAAAACCCTGCTCAAATCTAGTCTACACAGTACTTGAGCTCTCGTTACGCTGGTTGTTGTAAAACTTTTCTCCCGCACTCGTTCTTAAAACAAAACAGGATTAGGCGCCGTCCGTCTTGATTACCTGACTCATGTAGCTGGTTTACCTGAAAAAGAGGGCGATGTTAACTGATTACTGAGATTACATAGCCTGCTTAGTAAGCACATTAGCAATTTGATGCGGTAAGAGAAACTTACGGCTCGGTCATGAGCGGCAGCGGTAGCGATAAAGAAGTAAGTCTAAGCTCAGAATTTTCTCCGTTCCAAATCGTTCTAAGTACCTTTCGCAACCGCGCAAAGCGAAAAATCGTAGCATATCAAAAATATCCCACATTCCTTGCGCGACGCAAAAGAATAATTAGATTTTTTATGCCTATGAAGCAGGCGGTCCCGGGTTCGAATCCTGGTCAGGGCATTTATTTGTGTGTTTATCACAGATATTTGTTCCCGAGTTATGGATGTTTTCTATGTATTTAAGTATTTATCTATATCTATCTATTATATATATCGTCGCCTAGTACCTACAACACAAGCCTTATTGAGCTTACTGTGGGACTAGGTTGATTTGTGTAAGATTGTCCTAATATTTATTTATTTATTTATTTTATTTATCATATTTTGTCGCAATAAATTCTAATCTCAAACTAGTTTTCCCATGTACAGTCGCCATTAGATATATCGGCGCGGCGGCACAAATATTTGAACAATGCCTCTATCGTCAAGGCGATAAAGTGCATGTTCCGGTATTTTTGAGTACCTCGGCCGCTCCGATATATTTGATGACGACTGTACATTCAGCCCTAGGCACTGGTCCCACCGCGAGCTAGTAAGCTATGAGCTAGCACTCCCCCGTGTAAATAAAAGAGACACGGCGATATTTATAGCTCACCACTGGGCGAGTAACTATAAATATTGCCGTGTTTCTTTTATCTACACAGGAGTGCTTATCTTTTGTTCGTGTTTATAGCCGATAGCACATAGCTTACTAGCTCGCAGTGGGACCAGTGCCCTAACGCGTAGTAGCGAGACAAGCGGCATTTGTTTCGCAATTCGCAGAGACCCGCCCGTCACGCGTGACAGGGGCAAGTGCGAAGCTGTCAACTACATCTTGCCGATAAGATTACGGTTTTTGCTCACGTCTGTTCGCGATGTGGATAAACGTACAACAGGATTTACGGAAGATACGATTTGGAATTCAAATATCTTGGTTGGAAGTTGAGCTGTCGCTTTGGTAAAAGCTTACGCCACGCGCCAGAAGGCCATCATTTTATCGCCCATCGTGTTATGTGTCACTTTCGCACTTACAAACTTGATAGAACGTGACAGCTATGGTGACAGGCGATAAAAACTCGACCATATTGGGCTGGCAGGGGTGGCAGGGGGGGTCGCTCCGTAGCGTATCGTCGTCACCTCAATCACTCTTCCATATAAAGTGCGACAATGACAGTTGCGTTTCGTTCGCTACGGAGCGTTAACGATTGGCACGTTTGCTACGCCCCCAGTACCCTTAGTTGTCAGGCTCCGCGGCCGCACACTACGCAGGCGAGGTCACACTAAAGCGGTCGGGACTATAGTAATGTAGTATTTTCAACACCCGACGGAGTTCTTTCAAGCACATACCGTCATGGTTTGATTTAGTGTGCTCTAAGTATCGCAGTCATAAATTAGAAAATGCAAGGCAAGAGCGAAGCACCATCACACAGTTAGGTATTTAAGCCTTATTGCTACCGAATAAGGTCTATCATTGTAGCGACGTAGGTATCTCTTGGCATACCGCGTCAGTTAGAGTAAAATTTAGTAGTTTCAGTTGGGCTATTATTTATCTGCATACATTTCTGTTAACACTTTGCACTTTAGTTTAGCATCCTGTCACGATGTGAACAGCGAAAAGGTATAGGTATGAAGGGTACACGGAACGGAAAGAACATGTCTAGTCCCTTTTTTCGTATTGTAGAGCTTGCAATTAACTAGTATGGTTAATTGAATCGTTCCAAACTTTAAAACCGCTATAACTCAAAATATTGTCAAAGTGACTAGACATGTTCTTTCCGTGTACCCTTCATATGGTATAAATGAACAAAACAAGGACTAGAAAATCTCCTAAGATTTTTGGAGTTGAAACTCTAGGTCCATGGGGTCCCAGCGCACACAAGTTTTTTGCAGAAATCGCAAAGCGTCTGGTTGATGTAACTGGTGACCGAAGAGCTGGCGGTTTCCTCGCACAGCGTATCAGCATTGCGATACAACGAGGAAATGCCGCCAGCATCCTTGGTACAATGCCGCAAGGGCCTAGTGTAGATTTGAGCTAGTTATTAATTTAGTTTAGTATTTGTACTGTAGTACAGTCGCCATCAGATATATCGGAGCGGCCAAGGTGGTCAGAAATATCTGAACAACGCCTCTATTATCAGGGCGATAAAGTGCATGTTCAGATATTTTTGAGTACCCTGGCCGCTCCGATATATTTGATGGCGACTGTACCTCTGTATATTTAGTTATGTAAATAAATGTTGATAAAAGCTTGTATTGTAATATATAATAAGTCGATCATTATTTCATACCCGATGGTCGCATATTACCTACTCATAGTTGCGAACCTATTTGCGATCTATTACGAAGATCGTCAATTATATCTATGTTAAGTCGGCTCTGTTAGACATTATAAGGTTTGTGTTTGTGTAACTAAAAAACGAAAAAACTGTACACAAACGCAGTTTTAGACTGGGGTTCCGCCAATATCGACTGGAATACCCTAATGTCGGGTACCGCATTTTAAACAGTTACTTAGAACTTAAGACTTACATAACAATAAAGACTGTAAGTAACTCCCAATTGTTTTTTTGGTACACAGTTTTATTGCTGACTGTACCTAGTAGCATTGTCATGTAAACTACGGAAGTATACCAAATTTCAGCTCAATCGGACACCGGGAAGTGGTTGAAATTTAGCTTACAACATTTGATGCAAATAATGACACAAATAAATAAACAAATATACCGGGTCAAGTTAAATAAAACTGTGTAAAAATGCATCAACCCAAATAAAACCAAAAATTCTAATCTATGCGGTAATCAGTTTTTCAAAGTTCCATTACCCGCCCAAGACGTATAAAAGTCCTACGTGTTACACTAAAATTTTAATAAAAAACAAGAAACGAGGGCTGGGGTGCTATTTACGTAGGCAAGGGTGTGCTCCAATTTATTTAGGGGCAAATAACCCAACATTTTTACGATAGACCATTTGGTTCGCGGGAAAAACACTTATTTTCAAAAATATTGCCCGTTTCCGGCAATACTCGGGCATTCTATGGCTGCCAACGTTTTTTATTCGACTCAACGGATTTCACCCTTTCATACGATGTTACAGATTTGGGGCGTAGATAACGCGAGTTGTTTAAGACTGTGTCGACCGTCCAGTAGCGCCCTCATTGGGGGGATTGTATTTCCTAATAAATTAATCAATTTCTGTATAATCCCACATGTTAAGTTGCAGTCCTACTAATTCTGCAACTTAAAGTTGGTATGAAAAAATATATATAATATCGCGGCACAGCCCTTCGAAGAGTTTAAATACTCTGCATACCTACTACCCCTGCTGGTCGTCATGATTGGTATGCAAAAAGGGAAAATATCGTCCAAAAGTGCCTATGTGTACGCCATAAAGTACAAATTACAAAGTTCCGAACTATACCTATCCAAAGTTGTTATCAAATCAATCTTAGACGGTTTTCACACTGCTGCGGTTTCCGCATGCGGCGCCGGTGCGCGAGCGAGATAGCGCTCTGTATGTGTATAGCGCTAGCTAGCTGTCCCGCTTGCACACCGTTGCCGCATGCAGTTGCGGCTTGCGGCGCCAGTGTGATAATTGGCTTAGTGCCTACTTATTGTATGAGAAAAGAATTTTTTTTCAAAATTGCGGCATCTTACCACTCTGTGTCTGTGGGTTTTGGCGGTTTTGCCCAATCAAGTGAATCAGTGATGCAAAGTCCGAATTTTTATTGAATACCAGCAATTTTGGGTATCGGATATAGTTTCCTTTGACGAGAAACCACTGAAACCTACAATGGGATCGGCCGTTCGAAAATATTTACAGATGACGCCAGCATAGGTTGTCCCCGTTAGTCGTAACAATAGTGTCAAAGTGTTATTCTTTTCAAGGCACAGAATTCACTCCACGTTGTCTCCTTGAACTAATAAATAAATATAAAAAAATGTTTTTTTCTTGTTTATCATTCTTCCAATAAGTCCAATTAAATAATAGATCAATACACGCCAGCCAGCGTCGCTATATTGATCCGGTAATTACCGGTTCGTACCGGTTTCCCGGCTCATTTGCCGGCTGCTTCCGTTTGCGTGGGACAACCCTGACCTTTCCGGGTCTCGTGTTCGCGAGGATTCTAGAAAATGTTATCTATAATTAATACACTTTTACGTAGGTATTGCAGGCAAAGAAAGTCAACCCTATCTGACATCAGAGATTATGCAGCGACTGACAAAGTGTTACCGAACCTCTAAAATCGAGAAAAGGCTTGTTTCAACTGTTTTGTAAAATGACTGGTTGTTAATAAATGATGTGTTTGCTTTCTCGGTTTTTTTTAAATCCTGTTTAAATACACGCACAATATTCAGGTTCTCGACATTTGAAAAAGATTTGTTTCAAATTTCAATATTCTTCCTTCATCGATTTACCTCTAGGTCAACACGACTATGTTTAGCTTCCAAAGCGGTCTACGCCATCGACGCAGTGCCTTTATGCATTAAAACTACACTGCGTGTGCCATTTCGTTCCACTCATCGCTGAACAATTTTTCAACCAAGCAATATTGCTTGCTGCGAACAGCTGTGGACCGCGCGGCGGAACCAACTAGCTACTTGTATAACCTGCAAGACGGATTGTTCAAATGTTCATGTTCCTACAGTTCTTTTCTTTAAATACTGATTTAAACTTTCTCAGTTTTTACACCTTATTACAACCAAAATGGGACTTTGCCACGTATATAAATTTGAAAAATGCCTCGGAGACAATTTACCCAAGTATTCCTTGTGTCGAATTTTCTTTCTGAATCAGCATTGAGCGATTTTGCTTGAAACCTTTTTTCGTGGCCTTACATTTATGAGACAAATACATGTGGAAGAAAGAGAGTTAAGAGAGGAAGGCCTTTGCCCAGCAGTGGGACAATACAGGCTAATAAATAAATGATAATAATTCTCTACGCCCACGTTATGTTCTTTATTGTTTCTTTCAGACCTGTTTGTCCTTGATATCTCTAATCTTTTATCCATTAATCGTCCTCTGCTATCTCTTCAAAAAGCACAAACATTAAATGACGGAGAGGGACAAACAAAAAATTATCAAGGGCATTTTTCGTCCACAACTTCGACAGAGTATTACGTACACATGTCTCAGTAATACTTAACAAACTTTCTAACGAACCAATTTAATCACGCTGCAGATAACTGCCCAGCTCAGCTGCACCGCAAGACGAATTGTTCAACAGTTACGCTTGAAACTTCGCTTCAATTTGGTATGCCGTCAAAATTCATTTATATTTGATATTTTGTTTGTTGGAAAGAGTCAAAAGATATTTAACTATCACATTTCAGTTATGAATTAACTTAAAGAGTAGGCTATGTGTTAGTAACTTAGTATCTTGTATTAGGCACATAACATTTATCTCTCTCCCTGTTAATTTAACAATTGTATAACCCCTATTGTATCCAACATTTATCACAATTTTCAAAGCTAAAAAAGATAGCTCAAACGCTCCTGCTCCTGTTGTCGAGTCTATGGCATCCCGTGTACGTCATTAACCTTTTTGTGCGCCAACATTGTCACATTACTTTATATTAAAATATCGTTTTTTAATCAATTAGTGAATATTTAGAGCAATAATAATGTTAAGGTGGTGTAAAATTGCGATTAGAGTGAATTGTGGTTCGTAACCAGAGTGAATTGTGGTTCGTAAACATGTATTTAGTGTTATTAGCCCTCCAAACGAAGGAAAACTTAGGGGAAATAATTTGTGTATAGCTGAATTTTGGTATAGTTGTAGACAAAGGTGTCTTACATAACATACCAAAAGTACCCATGGATAGGGGTGCCGCTAACGGGGAGAGGGGGGTGTAAAGGTACCCTTTTTTGGCTTTTCGTAAATAACTCAGTAGCGGTGGCTCATACGAAAAAATGTTCTTCTACTTAATTAATCCACAAATGATTTTGTACAAAAAAGGTTCTTTACACTTTTTTGCTGGGATCAATGTATAACGAGATTTCGAGGAAATACGATAATCATTTTTTGAAACTTTCGGAGCTATTCTTTACGAAACTATTAGTTTTGTCTAAAAGTTGTTTTAGAAAACCCATATTTATATTAAAAGACCTATCCAACGACACCCCAAACACTAGGGGTGGAGTAAAAAAAAGAATTTACCTCCCACTTCATGTGTTCGGGAGGTACCCCAAAAAACAATATTTTTCAGATTTTGTTTTAAAACTTTGTCTGCGTGTTCAAAACACATACTCATACGAAGTTTAACTATTCAAGTACTAACCATCACTGAGCAGGTTGAAGAGGGTATTTTTTTACTTTTTATTTTTTATGCCACGACGGTGGCAAACAAGCATACGACCCGTCTGATGGTAAGCAGTTCCCATAGCCTATGGACGCCTGCAATCAACTTCCTAACCTTATAGTTTCGCTGTCCGTTTGTCCCAGTCTGTCCGTTCACGGCTTTGCGCAGTGATGGTTAGTACTAGAATAGTTAAACTTCGTATGAGTATGTGTTTTGAACACGCAGACAAAGTTTTAAAACAAAATCTGAAAAAAGATATATTTTTAGGGTACCTCCCGAACACATGAAGTGGGGGATAAATTCTGTTTTTTAATCCACCCCTAATGTGTGGGGTGTAGTTGGATAGGTCTTTTAATATAAATATGGGTTTTCTAAAACAATTTTTAGACAATACTAATAGTTTCGTAAATAATAGCTCCGAAAGTTTCAAAAAGTGATTATCGTATTTCCTCGAAATCTCATTATACATTGATCTCAGAAAAAAAGTGTAAAGAACCTTTTTTGTACAAAATCATTTGTGGATTAATTAAGTAGAAGAACATTTTTTCGTATGAGCCACCGCTACTGAGTTATTTACGAAAAGCCAAAAAAGGGGACCTTTACACCCCCCTCTCCCCGTTAGCGGCACCCCTATTCATGGGTACTTTTAGTATGTTGTGTAAGACACCTTTATCTACAACTTCACCAAAATTCAGCTATACACGAATTATTTCTCCTATCGAGCAGTTAGTGGGCTTCCTTCGGTGAGCTATATCAAGCATATGTAAACAATGCGCCGGCGACTGCTCGGCGGATCATGGCTTTGTTTATATTATGCAAGTAAGATTACAAATCCCAGAGGTATGTTGCGTTATTTTTATTGATAAAAATATTCTGGATGATTTACCCTATCACTTTAATTACTATATTCAAGTTTTGATATCGTAATTTCATCGGATCCAAGATTAAGGTAATGGCGGAAGAACTTCCGGTTTTCCGTTTTTTGATGATCTATGTGTTAGATTGTTTATTGTTTCTCTAATCCGGATGTAGCTCTGCAATTCGGTTGACAGAAAGTTCGTTTTTTCTCTCATTTGAATGAAAGCGATCTTGAACTGAATTTCGATTTCCGAAGCGATCTTTTTTTTTATAAAGCGCGAGTGAGTTTACTACTTATTTTATTTGCTTTCGCGTGTGTTGTGAACAAGAAAAATGGGAAAACGCAAGAGAGAAAAAGAAAAAGATGAAGATTACATCAAAAGAAAAATTAGAAAATTACAAAAGAAGCTTCGAGAGAATTCAACAAGGAGATCCGTTGAAACCGACCAAGACTTTACACCACCACAGAATACAACAACACGACCGCCACCTCAACAACCATCATTGAGTCAGCAACAGTCGCGGGAAGCTACACAGCCAGCTCCGTCGCACTCTTCGCCATCATCTCTGTCATCGTCTCCACGTCGTATGATACCACACGACACGACAATGACTTTGATCTGAATGCAGGTGCGTTTATGGTTGACACACAAATTCAGTACTATTTGATTATCCTTCCCTGATTAACGAATACTGTCGTATAAGTTACTACACTATGACACATGCTAAGCTAAGCGCTACCACTAAGCGGGTAGACATGCTGATGACTATCATTAATAATTTTTTATGGCAGGCGCTATCACAATGCGGATAGACAGTGCCAATACAAAAATATTTACAAGGCGCTATCACAATGCGGATAGACAATGATTGCACAAAATATTCATAATATGCTACCACTTAGTGGATAAACAAGTTATTTATATTTCTAAATATAATGTAATATCTTATTACATTGCAGAACCAATGGATGATGAACTCCCAGAAGAGTTCCTTCTGGCCCTGGGGACTGAAGGTCAGGAGCAGACAGAAGTGGGTGACCCAATCAGGCCTGAATTGGCTTCGCGTTGGAAGAAAATCATGAACGATGGATTGGGTAAAGAGGCTAGAGAGACAATCATCAAGAAGTACCCCACTCCGGCCAACTTCCCTGCTGCAGTAGCCCCAATAATAAATCCTGAAATTCATACTACTCTCTCAGAGCCATCATTTAAGAGAGACAAACGAATTGTCAGTAGACAAAACCTTACAGGCACACTGATGTCTTGCTTAGGAAAGTGCCTAACAAATGTAATGAAAGGAAACATTAACACCAGAACCCTAGTGGAGGAAATAAATGATGCAGCTAAACTAGCAGCTGAAATGCACTATCATGACACGTCTTCCAGGAAATTCTTTTGTCTGTCTGGAGCCACCAAAACAATCCAAGATGCCATTCGTCAGCAAAAAACAGACAAATTTTTATTCGGAGAAGATTGTGCAGAAAAGATAAAAGCTGCTCAGACAATACAAAAGACCTGTAATACTATAAAGAACAACACAGAAAAGGAGAAGAAACAGCCTAGACAATCTACATCTAATAAGTATAAGCAGTTAAACTGGAAGAGCCCACCACAGTACGATCAACAGACCTATCGAGCCCGTGGTGGGCAACAACACCGTCAACCTCGGAAGCATTACAACCAACCTCACCGGAAAGAGAGACGCAGCTACAAGCAGAGATCCAGACACCAACGATAGAACCTGAGGTACATGCTGGTAGAATTCAATCTTTTATAGATAAATGGCAGGATATTACTAATGATCCTATCATCTTAAAATGGTTACAAGGGTATGAAATTCCATTTCATACTATACCTCCACCTTATGAAGCAGTCCAAAAGGTGTGGCATGGGAAGGAAAAAGAGAATATACACCTTGAAATTCAAAAGTTTATTAAACTTGGTGCTGTTTCTAAATGTTCTCCAGACCCAAACCAGTTCATATCTTCCATTTTTTTAGTACCTAAACCTAATGGCTCCTTTAGATTTATATTAAATTTAAAAAAGTTAAATGAATATGTTATAACAAATCATTTCAAATTAGAAGACATCAGGACTGCGTGTAAACTTATATCAGAGGGTTGCTTTATGGGCTCATTGGGCTCTATTGACTTGTCAGAGGCATATCTATCTATACCAATTGCAGAGAGTCATAGGAAGTTTTTAAGGTTCCATTTTGATGGACAGCTTTATCAGTTTAATGCATTACCCTATGGCCTCTGCTCAGCCCCGTTTGTTTTTACAAAACTAATCAAACCTATCACCACATATCTCAGATCACATAATGTAGTTTTAACATGCTACCTAGATGACAGCCTGTATTTTAATAGGTCCTATGATGGATGTTTGAATGACATTAATAGAGCATGCAAATTATTTCAGAATTTAGGTTTTGTAATTAATTTTGAAAAAAGTGTCATGATACCTAGCCAAACATGCAAGTACCTTGGATTTATTCTGGATTCAACTAATCTCTCTTTATCAGTCCCACATAAAAAACAGCTAACTATTTTAGAAATGATCCACCAGTTCACTTCAAAAAGAAACTGTACAATAAGGGAATTTTCTCAATTACTGGGCATACTTAACTCCATTTGTCCAGCCGTCCCATATGGTTGGGTGTATACCAAACTGTTAGAAAGGGAAAAATTCCTTGCATTATTACAGAATAATGACAAGTATGAAGCTACAATGAAACTTAGAAATATTGTTCATTCTGAACTACATTGGTGGGGCATGAATCTACATAAATTCAATTTAATTAAACATCATGAATTTTGTATTGAGATACATACAGATTCTTCAAAAACCGGGTGGGGGGCTGTGTGTGAGTCTAATAGAACATCTGGATCATGGTCTAGGTCTGAACAGGAAAAATCATATAAATTATTTAGAAATCAAGGCGGCTTTCTTAGGTTTACAATGTTTTGCCAAAAACTTGCATGATTGTGAAATTCTGTTAAGAGTTGATAATACAACTGCTGTAGCATATATTAATAAAATGGGGGGCATTCAATTTCCCCATCTAAATCAAATTACTAGAGAAATGTGGAATTGGTGTGAGGAGAGAAACATTTGGGTATTTGCTTCGTATATTAATACCAATGACAACTTTAAAGCTGATGCAGAATCCCGAAGAATAAATATTGAATGGGAGCTTTCTCAAAAGTGTTATGAAAAAGTAACACAAACTTTTGGGCACCCAGAAATAGATCTATTTGCATCAAGGATTAATAATAAGTGTCACAGATTTATTTCCTGGAAACCTGACCCAGAAGCAGTTTCAGTAGACGCTTTCACTGTCAACTGGAGTGATATTTTCTTTTACGCCTTTCCTCCGTTTTCTTTACTGCTAAAATGCTTGCACAAAATTAAAAGAGAAAGAGCTGAAGGTATTTTGGTGTACCCATATTGGCCTTCACAATCTTGGTTTCCTCTTATAAAGTCACTGTTAATTGCAGAACCTTTATTATTCAAGCCTAACAAAAAATTACTATCATCTCCTTTCAGAAATGTCCATCCCCTACATCATCAACTTACCCTGGCTGCCGGGCTGCTATCGGCGAAGCGTTCGAAAGACGTGGAACGCCAAGATCAGCAATTCAGATAATGCTCAACTCTCTTTCAAATAATACTCTTAAACAATATGATACTTCTTTTAAACAATGGTGGCTATTTTGTAAACACCAAAAAATTGATACATATCAAGCTTCTGTACCATTTATATTAAAATTTTTAACTGAGCGCTTTGAAGCTGGGGCATCTTATGGCACAATTAACAGTACCAGATCAGCTCTATCTCTTCTCATTGGTCCTAGGATAGGAACAGACGATAGGATTAAACGTTTACTTAAGGGGATGTTTCGAATAAAACCACCCACACCAAAATATAACATGACGTGGGACCCCGGTGTTGTTCTTAATTCTTAACTATTTAAAAGGGCAGTACCCTAATGATGTTATAAGCCTAGAGCAGCTTACACATAAAGTTGTCACGTTGCTTGCCTTAACGACTGGACATAGGGTCCAAACTTTATCTTTAGTTAAGATTGATAATATTCAATTCATGCTGGACGGTGTGCAAATTTTTATTCCAGATTTAATAAAAACTTCAAGCAAAAATAGTAAACAACCACTACTATGCTTGAACAATTTTAGTACTAAGATTGAAATCTGTCCTGTTACTGCTTTAAACTCTTATATAAAAAGGACACAATCTTTAAGAAATACAAACAATCTTTTTATTGCTCATAAGAAGCCTCATCATGCAGTCTCCTCCCAGACTATAAGCCGCTGGATAAAAAATGTGCTGCGAGAGGCAGGCATAGATGTTACCATCTTTACAGCCCACAGTACTAGGCATGCTAGCACATCAGCTGCAAGCAGATCTGGTATATCCATAGATCTTATACAAAAAACAGCTGGTTGGTCACAAAACTCTGCTTGTTTTGCTAAACATTATAATAGACCGATTTCTCAGGAACCTGCTCAGTTTAGCAATGCTATTTGTAATTTGGTATCAGACTAAGTTGTCTATTTATAAAAATAATTTAAGTTACCATGTTATGTTAAACAGTCACATTTTGAATAAATATTTTTTCAAATTACTTTATGGACAGTGTATGATTACATTGATTACGCACTCGCAACCCTATCTTTAAACATCTACAATTGTTAAATTAACAGGGAGAGAGATAAATGTTATTATTAGATTAAACGAACTTACCTTAAGTGAAGTTCTATCTTAATAACATGATTCTCTCTCCCTGTTAAGAGAGTCCCATCCCTTCCCTTGTATATGTCAATATACATATTCTTCCCATTACAGGGTTGCTCCTGTAATCAATTAACTTTAAACGAAATGACGTACACGGGATGCCATAGACTCGACAACAGGAGCAGGAGCGTTTGAGCTATCTTTTTTAGCTTTGAAAATTGTGATAAATGTTGGATACAATAGGGGTTATACAATTGTTAAATTAACAGGGAGAGAGAATCATGTTATTAAGATAGAACTTCACTTAAGGTAAGTTCGTTTAATCTAATAATTATTTAGCAGGCGCGGCGCAGTGTCGATGTCGGCGGGCCGAAATTACGTACCTATTAGTTACAGATCCAGGGGGGCTATTCATAAATTACGTCATTTCAAAATAGGGGGGGGGGGGGGTCTGTGAGTCATTAGAAGCATACATTTTGGATGATTTTAAGGGGGAGGGGGGTCAAAAATCGATGACGTAATTTATGGACAGCCCCAGGCCGAAATATACAGATACAGCCTTGGCCAGAAGTGTTGAGCATAGGTGTTTTTTGTTTACAATTTTGATGTTAAGCATTATTTCCCTATCCTAACAATGTACGGTAACGGTAAATGTTATATTTTATTTATAAATATAGAAAACTTCACTTATAACACTTTCAAGGTACTTAAAAAATATGAAAACAGAAGGTACCAAAAATGTAAATTTAAGTCGGTGCGACATATTGCAAATATTCTATACAGTTACTACTAACTTCAACAAAACATGCCTAATAGTTTAAATTAATTGACAAAATAACTTAAACAAAGATGGAAACGATGGACTAAACTTTCCAGTTTTGTATGAAAATCGCATTGGTGTTCAACACTTCTGGCCAAGGCTGTATAATGTGATAGAGGTAGGCCAAGTTTTTAGACACATTGGGCACACCTAAACAGTTGTTTTAGCCAATAAACTTTCTGAACACAGCGACGCAATATTATCTACATTTTTTGTGGCAATAGTAAGTTTCAACGAAGCATTTTAATCAAGCTTATATAGCCAGCTGCACCGCAAGAGGGATCGTTCATAAACCCGCTTAAAACTTCCCTCGATTAATGCAAGTACCCGTGCAACTGGTCCTGAAGCCATCAATAACCTTATATACGCTGAGGAAGACAAGTTAACATTAAAAATTCAGTCTCATAGAGTTTGATATTCTTTGGAGAGGATTATTGTATTTATTTTTGCAATGTTTTAAGTGAACAGACTTAACAACTTGAGAATCGGTCATAACTCGCTTCAAATTTCCCTCAATCAATGCAAGCATCTGTGCAACTGGTATCCGGTAGCTATCAGCCTATCAATAAACTTACGCTTAGAAAGACAGGGTAACATTAATAGTACATTGCGCACCTAGGGCGGTAAAATAAAGAACGGCTCAGATCGCGGGTATTTGTAGCTCGAACCGAAGGTAAGCCCATAAACAAGCGATCTGAGCCCTTCTTTATTACCGCCCGTGGTGCGTACAATATTTTACGTCTTCTTCTGGGTGTGAAGTGAGATTTGCCGCAGCGCCCGTGGACGGCAAATCTCACTTACCGTCCAGAGAGACGTAAGTATATTAGTCTCATAGAATAAGTGTTTAGAGTAGTGTTTTTTTTACTAAACAGAAACGTCTGCAAGTGAAATTTCAATAGCGAAGCGAAGATGCAAACTTGCAAAAATCTTGCTCAACTCGGTGAATTTTCCTTACGATTATAAAACAGATAATTTTTATAGACCTTCTATGATAAAATGAAAACTATCTTAAGCAATCTCGAATTTCCGATATATCAACCGCACTCAGCCTCCATGAGCCGTATAATGGCGCTCGTTAGCGCTTATACCCGCTAATGTCCGTTGATCGGCTATAAGCTAATGGTCCGTGCGTAACAAAGGTAACTATTGCAGCCTTTACCCCGCGGCAATTAATCTTCATCATCTATTTCGACGACCGAATACTTTGCGGAGATCTTACTCTGAGCGATGAGGAAATGGGATGAAACTATTGCCCGAATATGTTCCTTTATTTTACCTAAATAAAAGTGTCAAAAATTTGTTTAATTAATCTTTTAGATTGGAGATTTCAAGCAAAGAAGAAATCTAGGATACCAAGGAGAATATACATGGATTAAGTAAAAACTAAACGTCATGTTATATGAGCCTGTTAAGGATAAGGCAAAGGGCAGACATAGGGACATGTAAACAAGGTACCTATGTGTAGCTCTAAAACACATGATGATGATGATAGTGAATAGGTAGTTTCCAAAAGCAGGTTTGAGTTTTCAGCGCGATAAGATTTATATTTCAGAGGACAACGTTCAGTCATCATCATCAAAATGTCATTTGCAACTCTCTACAATTTCTCAGATCACAAATATTAGGACGTATTTCTTAGAACATTAACATGAAATGACCGTCCGGTCCGAGCCATTTCATGACCAGTAAGAGTGGCATTCAAAGCACCACAAGGAATAAGGGGACCCACCCACTATAAGTCCGTCGGACGATATTGGTCTGTCAGGTAAACAAAATTTTGACAGCTCCGACTGACAGACCGATGTCCGTTCGATGGACTGATAGTGGAGACCTCTTAAAAATTATCCTTGTTGGTTAAACTACGCATGGATTAAGTTCTCACCAACCCAAAATAGATGGGCTAGTGTTTGCGTCAAATTACACAGAAATTTTCGCTCGGATTCAACTCGGAATATTTCAGTTTAATTAAGTAATGAAATTGCAACGATAATAATTTACCAGTCTAGACGCCAAGCATGCTTGAAATTTGAATTTCGACACCGAATTATTAATGCTTTTAATTTGAGACAAATTAAAAACGCGGTTGCTGATTTGATAATAGGTATACTTACATCTTATTTCATACAAGATTGAGAGTATATTGGCAGAATTAAGGGTGACATTTGTATGCATAGTTAGATCTGTATTGAAAGTAGAGAGCATTCGCAGTCAATTTTATTTAATCTAATAGTATCGTTCATTTACACAGTAAAGAGGTTCACTAAATTAAGGTTTTATTAGCTAACGTAAAAGTGGAATGTTTGCCCGCACTTTAAACTCACTTTATATCCTAGAATAAACTTACATAAAATAAACTATCGCGTTAAACGTATTTTGAGGCAAAAAATAATTTAGCTTGAAAATAGCTTTGGACGTGGAAAGTTAATTCTTGCAAGATTTTTAAAACAAAGTTAATTCAATCTTGGTACATGTTTTATCTACCCTGTGTATGTAGTAGGTATATGTATGTTTATGGTTTATTTAATTTTTGTAAGTATGTGTACCTAATGTATAATTGTGTTATTATTATTTCTTTGTTTTTTTCACTGTTTTGTTTGCACCTACTCATACGATTATTTTCAACTAGATATGCACTACCCCCAAGGTTGTCTGGAAGAGATCGCTCTCTAGCGATAAGACCGTCTATTGACTGCCTCAACTAAACTGTACTGTTATATTTTATTGAGGTGTACAATAAAGAATATTAGTATTTTATTGTTTTCGCGTGTATGTAGAGACGGCGCATTGCATGATTTCGTTACCGCTGGCAGTTTAAAGTCGCCATCAAAAACGAGTATGTTGAAACAGCCATGGCACTCAAAAATATCGGAACATGCACTTTATCGCCTTGACAAAACAGGCGTTATTCCGATATTTGTGACCACCTCGGTTGCTCAGATATATATGATAACGACTCTAGGTACATGGCGATGCCGATGGCACTTAATAAATAATGCGCCTGTTAGTTATCGATTCAGATCGAAATATATAGACATATTAACTCGATTGGCCACGTTTAGGTGCGTTAGGTATACCTAAACAAGGATTTTATTACACAACTAGCTTTAACCCGCGACTTCGTCTGCGTAAACAAATTGTACATCGCATTCTGACAAAATTTCCAATAAATGTGAAACTTCATTAGATGAGGGATTCTGGGATAGACAATAGGTACCTATCCATGTCATCGTCTGATCATATATTTTGCAATTTCTATTAAAATCCGTTCATACACTATAACCCTTTTCCAGACCGCACCAATCCAGAAGATTATTTCCAAAATCGGAAATATATCTTCTAAATTGTTACGTTTTGATCAGTGTTTGTCGCCATTTCTGGTCAAAACGCAGTTCTGATGATGGGATCTATGAGGAAATGGGGAACTCCTTAAATTTTAAAGGATACCGTGTATAGTTTTTTTGTGTTTTTATCAACAAATCAAGCATTTTCATTCAAAAAAGTGACATTTGATCAAGTGGATCTGCTGATGATGATCAGAACGGAATGTTTAGAAATAAAGGAAAAGTAGAAAAATTGACTGCCTCAGGCGGGATTCGAACTCGCGACTCTGGGAGACATCCCATCGCTCTGACCAACTGAGCTACTGAGACTTACATGAATTTGGCTGTGAATTTTTCCACCAGTCGCGAGTTAAAAATTTCACCTAAGGCAGCGGATTTATCTACTTTTCCTTTTTTTTCTAAACATTGTGGTACCGTCAGCAGACGTTCTGCTTAATACAAAATTGATCAGAACAGAACTCTTCAACAACACATACCTACTTCGTTTGGCGATTTGTCCTCGTCGCTGTGTTTGTTAAGAAAGTTAGATTTTCAAGATAAATTATTGTCTAGCTCGAGTTCTGAGGATGGGAAATGGGATCCATGAAGAATCGAGGGAGCTCTTCAAATGTTAAAAGCATACATACTTACACTTAGTGATTCTAGGATTGGAAACAACAAATCAAGCATTTAGGTACATTTAAAGGAGTGATATTTGATGAAGTGGAACTACTGATGATGATCGGAGCGGATCTCTTCAAAGACACATAGTTCACGTTTGGTGATTTGTCTTCTTCACTGTGTTTGTTAAGCAAATTATTTCATTGTATGAAATCTAAGAGTGCACCATCTACAATAATCTTTCACCGGCCTCCTCCGTTGAAGTCGATTTTTTTTTCTTAAAAAATATAATAAGTCAATTAAGTATTCTACTATTCAGGGCAGAGAAAAATCCAAAATCGACTATCATTAAAATCGGTTCAGCCGTTCTTGAGTTATAAATGGTATAACCGACACGATTATGTTTTAAATATTTATACTTATAGCTATGTCCGCGGTTTCACTCGCGCGTTTCAGTAGGCTTTATCACTTTTCGTTACCCTTAAACAGTCCATTGCTAAAAGTAACGCATTCTACATGTCAAAAACTCAGTTCAGCAGTTTAGCTAAAATCGACGAAGGGCGAAAGCCATGGTCATGGGAAGCGTGTGAGCAAGAAAATCTGCTGAGCTGAAAGCAGAGCTCCCCGTACAGCCGAACGTCCGAAGCGTCTCAGTAGAAAATGCTTCTCTTATCCAGCGGGATAGAGATCAGTGAGAGAAGTGTCTTATAAGCGAACCGAAGGGATGAAAGCCCAACCGTAGGTGGTTAGGTCTGTGAATGTCGAAAGTTGAGCTCTGCGTAGAGTCGAAGACGCGAAGCGTTCCTGTGTAAAGTGCTTCTACGTGTCTTAAAAGCGAACCAGGAGGCCCGAAATCTCGATGAATAGCGATATTATATTACAGTTTGTTTTTCCCGTTCTTTTTGTTCCCGTCATAGTCGTTCAAAGTAACCATTTTTGGTATGAATAGAAATCGTTCAATTCTTTATTTTATGAGGGAGCCCCCGAGCCCCTGTTCACCCCCTATAAAGTAGTAAACACTACCAATACTCTTATTGCTCCCGTCTTTAACATTCTACCTAACTACTTTTGTTACGAATATACATTTTTCTCCAGTCTTAAATATTCAACATTGATTACAACAAATATTAAATATTCTAATTTGCTCCCGTCTTAAACATTAAACCTGACTTTTGGTATAAATAGCGACAGTGCAGTGTATTTAACCTAAAAATTCTTGGTATTAGTGGAAATAGTTCAGTGTGTAATGTATTTGTGAGTTCAAGCAAGACGCGTTTTAATCCCGCGTATAAATACAGGTATAAATAGCGATCACACAGTATGTAGGTATTTCTCAGGCTTTGCGTGATAAGCTTTGCTTCCGCCTTCGCGCCTTCATTGGTCCGTCGAAGAAGAGCATGAGTTCAAGTTCGGTACCAGCGCTTGCAAAAAAACATGTCTGCAACGCAGCTTCGTTTCCCGAAGACAGACACTCCGCGAGCCATCTACAGCTTTTCTTTAACATGAATCCTCCAAATAGATTTTTGAGTTAATATTTAAACATTTCCCGCCATCTAGGGCGCATGCCATGAACTTGAGTTAAATTTTGTATGCACCTAAATTACGAACTTTGTGACAATCCTGCGAGAGATAGCGTTGTGGTTCATTTCGCTATGTTTAAATCCTTTTCTTCCAAATAAACCATAATCAATTTCTCAATTGACCTTAACACTCTGTGTATAATAATTACATTTACCATGCATATTTAAACCCTTCTTTTACCCCCTTAAAACCAAAAAGTTAATATTATTTATGGTCCGGCCAGGAGTTATCAAGCGTGCCCGCCACCCAGTACCTTTTAGCAAGGGCGAACTGGACGAAAACGCTGCATTGGGTATAATAAACTAAGAATAAACCTGTGTAAATGCTATTTGCGAGCCACAAAGGCAAGGTTCAGGCTTGGAGACCAAGGGCTGACCCCGACGGAAGGACCCAGAGCCTTCAACGGTCGCTCCTAAATGTGTCAAATCCAAGCAAGGACGCGATTATTTTCATAATAGGTAATTATTTTTAAGTTCTTAAATATGTAGAGGTTCGATCGATTTTAATGCCTTTTGCTACGCCGGTTATGAAGGAAATTTATTACGTAGCATGAAAAGCCGGCACAAACACTTAAAATACTATTATGAGCACCATCTACATTCAGGCCTCTGAGATGTGAAAAGCGGTAGAAAACAATGCAACCTACAGTTCAGTAGGGGGCACTAAAATAATAACGGGAACATAAATTTAATAATCTCTTTACTTTCATTACAATCCGGCCAGCCATAATTGCGTAAAAATATAACACATTAGCATCAGTATGTTTTAATGATTTTTATGTTTAGTGGGTCACTAAAAAATTTGCTACTAAATACAATACTATGATACTAAGAATCTGTGGCGGCCTCTGGCTCGACCACGTGCGGTTGCCTAGCAACGATACACACAACACTACGCAACCGTTGAATCTGAAAGTCGTTCCACAGATTTTCTCAATTTCAGTTATTTTATTATCGGCGTTGTAATTATTGTATATATATAACCATTGTGTGAAAGTAAATTGTAAATATTACGCCTGCGCATTTGTTACTTCTATAAACAACCTGCCGCCCAACTGCTGGTAGGTAACTACAACCTCGACACCTCTCTACCACAAATCTGCTACCAAGTACCAGGAAATAACTTCACATTAGTGTCAACAGATGGCGTTAGGGAGCTGTGCCATATGGTTTTATGAGTTTTAGAGCGATAATATTATAAAAATTTATTAAATACTGTAAAATTCCATGCTTATATAGGTTCTAAGCTAAAATGTAATTTATTAATACATGTAACAATCATTTCTAGCGTATGCATTTCACGTGAAGATGGAGACAGCTACAACGCACTTTCGAAGTTTTTAACGTCATTTGTATATATAGAACTTCTAACTAACTCGTATTAGAACTATATATTGCCACTCTCACTAAGGTTGTAGATTTTCTCAACTTATAATATTAGTGGGATAAACCATCTAGACACTCCATCTAGAGACTCTAGAATTATTATTCATTATGGATTTGCTTAAAAGCATGTACTTACTATAATTATTTGTAATAAACGGGACTTAACCGCGTATATAATTTTCAAATTACCCCGTGGTCGCGAAGAAACAAACATGTACTTACTACCTAATTACCTTGTAAAAAATAAGTTTTATCGAGTTCGCCACAAGCATATTTTTATATTACCCAGTGGCTGTACGACCCCATTAGCAAGTACCCCAATTAAAACTTGTAATCTAAGTACTTTCCACCCTAGTGCGCAAAAACACATGTTTAACGAAACGTAGCCATAAGCTCCGGCAATCAAACGAGCCAGCAACTTTGGTTCAAGAGTCTCTTGTATCGGCGTTTCGTGGCCGGCTCGGCGGGAATTAGGCCAGAAATGTATACCTTCCCGCACTTTGGTGGCTGGTATCGAGTGGGGAGTAATAGGGAGCTCTCGGCAACAAAGACGGCTTTTAATGAGCGTTAGATAACCGAAAGATATATGTATCCCTTTTTGATTAAAATCCGAGTTTATTTATTTATTCGTATGGCATTAAATGTTACGGAGTCGCTTAATCAATTTTACAATCTAAAGTACTATATCTAGATTCTTCACCCACTGGGTTGCGTCTGCATCAGGTGAGTGAAGGTCTATGGCATTCCCTGGGTATTCCTCCCAAAATCCGAGTGATATATAATAAATAAATATAATGGGACAATATTACACAAATCAACCTAGTCTCACATTAAGCCCAATAAGGCTTGTGCTGTGGGTACCAGGCGACGATATATATAATAGATAGATATAGATAAATACTTAAGTAAATACATACAAAACATCCATAATTCAGGAACAAGTATCTGTGATTAACACACAAATAAATGCCTTGACCAGGATTCTAACCCGGGACCTCCTGCTTCATAGGCAGGGTCACTACCGACTAGGCTAGGAGACCGTTAAAGTGATATGCGGCCCGTCCAATTGTCTTCGGGATTGTGTTCATATATAAAAATATATGTCAATATGATTCGCGATAGTTTAAAACTAATCACTGACCACTAATTGATTCATTAATGTTTAACCCATAACCTATTGTTACAACAACATAAAAATGGTTGTCTATTCTACCAATGAATTCGAATAGGTAATTGACGACACTCATGTGATATTGTAATTGACATAATTGACAATACGCAGTTAGTGGGCGTACGCCACGCTTAAATATTAGTTTAACATCTACCACATATGAAACGTGATATACTGTCATTTATCATGCAGTTAAATGATTAACTGATAACGAAAATAAATGCCAGACCGGGTTCATTGAGTCTATCGACAAAATCATTTATTTGCTTGTACTTACTTACGGATATAGAAGATTAGTATAATCTATAAAATAACGTTCAAATAGCGCATCATCTGCGATCTTTTATAAGAAAACATTATTTTAGATATGTCTTACGTACATTATGTCACATTTATATTACACCATAGGCAAAAAAACAGTCGGTAAACCTGTGTATGGTTTCAAAACGAGTTGGTTCGAATTATATGTAATGTATGGGTTCTTAGAGGATTCACCCAGCAGGAGCAGCCATTAGCAGGCGTTCCCCTCTGCCGACAATATATGACCAGTGGTCATACTCATTATATGGACTGACGTTTATCTGACGTGGCTATTTTGACGTTACGCATAGGTATGGCATTCCCATCCCCTGCTCTTTGTATAGTATTGAATAAAATAAATAAAATATACTTTAGTTTCAAAATTACGATATTTTTTCTTATCGCCATTTAAAACGTACGGAGCTCTTCCTCACCGCCCGTTTTTCTCACCGCGCGTGATTAGGAAAGTTTCAGTAATGGCTGACGCGCTGAGTAACTATGCGAGTTTTATATATGCCACGCCTTCCGGACCCGGGCCCGGACCGTCCGGAAATATGAAAAGTTATAAACCGTAAAACCGCTCGACGTCATAGTTTGTCAGTTATTTTTGCCGGAAAGCTTTTATCTAACTCACTTTTTTGGAATCCGTAAATGGATCACATAATGCTCTCAGCAGCCTTCCCACGCCATAATGAAGGACTGAGTAATAAGGAATGCAACCTAGGTTTTATTATAAAAACTCCCGGGTAGTACCCGAAAACCCGAGTTTTTTAGTATGTAAATCCGGGTTTTCGGGTACTCTCCGGTTTTTTTTTACATTCCCTACTGAGCAACCACATTATCCTCTTGGCGCTGGAATTATATTTTAAGATTAGACATGACAAAAATACCTTCAAAATTATTTAATAACGTAGCAAATCTGTTACTTACCTACTAATATTTATCCATGTTCACATTTAAAATTTCCTTTATTCGAGCTTATTATGTATGTTGACTGAATTAAATCGTAAGACTTTGTAACGTCATGATAATTTATGTCATCTTCCGGCTACATTTTAATCTACAAAACCTAAATGTAGTCATAGCATAGAGTTAGGGTTGCCAACCGTTCCTCTTTGCGCGGGTTGACACGTTTCTGGAGCACATAAGAGCGGAGCGTTATCACACTTGCGATTTGCGAGCGAGTATGGGAGCGTACACGCTGCGAGTTCGCCGCGTACGAGTTTTGTATAGAAATCGCTTTCAAATCGCTCGAGTATGATAAGGCCCTAAGAGTATCCGTCCCTCAAAGAGTCTACGCAGGACGCCGATGTTTTTCAAGCTGGGCTAAATAATAAGCACTGAAACGAACATTTAAGAATTAAAAAGAGGTCAGATGGGATAAGACAAATACAGTTTATTTGCCCCAGGGAAATCCAAACTGCATTGAGATACGATACAACTCTTTGATTTAACCCTTCAGTGTTAGCGTTAGTGTTTGTCTCAACCCAACCCACCTGACCTTAATTGTTTTTTAACATATTCACTGCCAAGAACCCGCCTCGTGGGCGCTAGTAAACTTTGCTCAGACGCCGGACAACTCGCTGGGTGTAGATGTTTCTCAAAATACCGCAAATCTGTAGAAAAAGTTTGGCAACCCTAGTATACATAGGTCCCGGGCACTCTATCACGGGGTTCATAAATCACGTGGCAACAACACGAGATCGTCCGTCGCGTCATTATTCTTCGATAGAGGAACGTCTCTGGAGATCCAACGGAACCCAATTTTAGTGCGGAGTCCAAGCTAAAAGCGACAAGTCAACCAATTTTTTTAGCTCAGAAGTTTTCAAATATGTATACGAATAAAAAACAAAGTACCTTAATGTCTAGTCTATACGGTCGTGTCCACATTTTATTCAAATAACTAATTTCCATAAGTCTGTCGCCCTACGAATACCACGCATACCCCACAGCAACAAATCTAACTAAGTACTGATTTAAACTCACACGATTTTCACTCATTACTCTTACAAAAACGGGACTTAATCGCGTACACTTTTGTTATTTGAGCATTTCGAGCGTGTCGTAACGCTCGTGGTCACAAGCAGACTGGCGAGGAATTGTATCAGCATCTCCTAGCCGCGCGGGATTTCCGAATTACCCGCACTTGGTCTTGATTATTCACATTTGCTTGTCTCTTATATCCCACAACATGAATCCGTAAAACTCCCACGCAGCATAACAATATTGTATTCCGTATGTACATTACTTAGGAACTTCCGACCAGACCGACGAATAACAAGCATGCTCGTATGTATGTGACACTTCAGATGAACGTGACGGAGAGGTCAATTAGAATATAAATATGTATTCGTGATACGTTTTTGGAAAAGATACCTACTATTTGGCGGAAGCCATTTATGTTTTACAGATTCAAATATTAAACTTATACATGTTGCCCGGTAAATAATAGATAACCTTCTGATTCTGACCACCCACAGACAACTCGGGCTGGTCCAGAAAGTGTACTAATAGGTTTAGTAAAAGTCCTCTGGTTTTCGAGATAATCGCACTTTTCTTTTTTCTTTAGAATGGGAACCTCATTATTTCCTATAATATTAATAGCGATACCTTTTTTTCTAAAGATGTTTATAGTAATTTAAGTGTTGTACCATTTCAGAATTAGTATTGGATAAAGCAATTTTTGAAATAGTTGGCCACTCGGGGTCTTCAAAACATTTTTATTCACCACAAGCGATCAAACTCGATCAAAGCAAGCAGGAAATAATGAAGTACCAATATTGAAAAAACCGGCCAAGAGCATGTCGGACCATGCTCAGTGTAGGGTTCCGTAAACTGAGACCATTAATTCAAAAGGTCGTTTCTTACGGGAAATTTGGCGGCGCTTACGTCTTTTTTACTTACGTCCTTTCACTATGGGTTTTTGAATGATAACTCAAAAACGGCTCAACCGATTTATTTCAATATAGTTTTCATTGAAGGTACTCATTAGGCCTCAGTTTCATAATTTTTTTCAAAATTTTAGGACCCACGATTCAAAAGTTAGATGGGGGGGACGCCCTATTTTAAACTTTAGGAGCTATTATTTCCGAAAGTATTAGTTTTATCCAAAAACTGTTTTAGAAGACCCTAATTCTTTTTAAAAGACCGATCCAACGATACCCCACACAACTTGGTTGAAACGAAAAGAAAATTCGCCCCCCACTACACTTGTACGGGAGGTACCCTAACAAAATATATTTTTCGCGTTTTTATTCTACCGTTTTGTCGGCTTGGTTAATGCACATATTCAAACCAAATTTCAGCTTTCTAGTGCTAACGGTCACTGAGCTAGACCGCGGACGGACGGACGGACGGACGGACGGATGGACGGACGGACATGGCGAAACTATAAGGGTTCCGTTTTTGCCATTTTGGCTACGGAACCCTAAAAAAGAGCTTTGATATTGCTTTTAATATTCATTAGGAAATAATGAGGTTCCCATACTAAAGGAAAAAGAAAAGTGCGAATCTCGAAAACAAGATGACTTTTACAAATCTATTATTACATTTTCTGGACCAGCTAAGGTGCCCTGTCGGTGGTTAGAAGGTTATCCATTATTTACCGGGCATCCTGTAGATGTCATATATATACAAAAGAAAAAGTTACCTTAGGTTATAGTGCCCAGGGTTGGGATCGAACCAGCGTCTTCTGCATTCGCGGCATATTTATAAAAAACTAGTTTCATTTTCTCAGTTCGGTTCATTATTGTAATAAAAGCATCTGACTATCACATTCCCGATTGATTTTTCATCATAAATCAAGAAATAACTCTAAAGCACTCTTAAAAGCGATAGTGTTCATTAAAGCAAGCGTTGTTACTGAATTAATAAACAAAATATTTACATCTACGTAGAGTCAATAGCTGTTCAGTTTGTAATAATAAGAAATAGTTTTTTGGCGTAGAGATGTGACGACCCCATCTCCCACTGGTTTTCACCAGCGCAATCAGTCAACGTAGGGCAGCTTGTGGCGAGCTGTTGTAGAGTAGCGACTCCACGTACCTGAGTGCCCCTGGGGTGCCCTGTCGAATGGTGGGACAGGTCCCCTGCCTCTGGCTTGCCTTAGCCGGCTGTCCAGAGTGGGGTCGTTAGAGCTGTGTTCTCGAGGGTAAATGTGAAAACCTAAGTGGCGAGTTGGCTATATGTTTAAAGTCCAGTGACACCTCTCTACCCCCAGCCCCCGCACCGGTGTTGCCCTTGAGCCATCTTTGATGTCGCTTTTAATGGGGGCCCATCTTGCGGAGGGCGAGTCACCGTCTGCCGGAAATAAAATTGGATACCGTTTTATTAGGCAGGCGTCCGGTTCTTCATCCAATAGCCCATTTATCAGTCCATACTTTTCACCCAATAGCCTAGTACATTTTAGACTCCATTCATTCTCAATAGTCCTTACACCATGGTGGGTGCTGTCTCTGCGTGCGTCCCATGCACACGGGCAGGGGCAGCATCCGCTTAGTGTACCCCTCACTTTTCATTAAATTGTCGAAAGGGCCTCTGCGCGTTGGCTTCGGCTCGACTACCTACATCAGAATTTTGTACAAAGGTTTCAAAATAATGTATAAGGTCTACTCTCCAGGAGTCATATTTGAACTTTTTAAATCTTACTGGTATGTCGAAAATTTTCAAGTCCAAATAAGCTTTCTGATAATCGCCGCGACGCGTAGATTTTACAAGTTGTGGTTTTCATCTCACTGCAGACATATTTACCTGTAACAAAAAAAAACTGTATATTGGACCGATTAAACTGTGCTTTTAAAAAGAACATGCAATCACTTAAACTATCAACTTAAAAAAACAGTCATACAATTATAGAGTTTGTGCGTAAAGAGAAGTCCCGTAGAATATTAGATTTCCTATTATATTACGGTGCCTAGACCAGCAAAGTTGAAAGAAAATCCATTTTCGACGCATCCCTCTAATAAAGCACCCGCAATGTTTCGGTTCCATTATAGCGAACGAAATGGAAACACTTCAGCTCATGTATAAGAAAAATGTGTTTTTTTTGTTAATAAAACCGTGTAACTTTGTCCTTTTGAGGCTCATTATTCACGTAAAAGTTACAATATTAAAACACAAAGCATTTTTCCTACGCTTTAATAAATTAAAATTATCTGGAACCGTCGGGGCGGCATTTTTCCCCTGCCCATAGATTATTTTAACTAATGAGAGCCGTGGAAACTTCTAAAAACGACATTTGAATTTAAAAATCTGATGTTGTTTTGACATCACTAGTGTATCTCCTTGGATCGATTTCTAAATATGAACGAGATACACTTACAAGTGAAGTCAAAAACAGATTCTTATTACTTCTATATGTTTCCTTATTTAAGTCTCAAATGCTGAATACAATTTGGGTCTCTTCTCTCTCTCTCTTGATGTCGGTCCCTCATTACTGAGGATCGTGACCACTTGGTTTAGCAGCTTTGGTGATATGTCTTCCTCGGTCTCGATCTCTCGTAGCCCTGGGTCTCTTCAATGCAAGAGTAAATAGGTATCTCAGAGGTAAACGTGCTTCACCGTAGACCGCATTGATCACTTACCGTCAGGTGAGATCGGGGTCTAACGCCTGCCTATCATCCAAAATAATGTAACTTTTCAATAAGGGTACATAGCATTATTAGAGTGCATCTCCACCAGAGATGAGCGAAGATAGATAGCGAGTAGAGATGGGCCGACTAGGGTTTTTGCCGACTACACAATCGGCCGACTAATCGGTTTTCAAAATGCCGATTAATCGGCCGACTAGTCGGCACTGCCGATCGTAGGTTTTGGCTAAGTTCGGGTGCAATCGGAAACGCTCGTTTCGCTTCGTCCGCCGAGCCATTGGCTATCACGCGTTCATGTTTTGACACTTTTGAGCAGTTTTGTTTACGAACCGGCGCTGGCGAGTTTGATGGCAAATCAAATAGAAAACAAACACTACTAATGAGATTTAAATTACATAACTAGAAAAGGGTTAAACTTCTGCCAAATTCTTATTTTCCTGTAGGTATTAAAGTGCCGAATATTCGGCATTTTTTGCCGACTAGTCGCCGACTAATCGCCGACTACAAATGATGCCGAATAGTCGGCTTTCCCGACTAATCGGCCCATCTCTAGTAGCGAGTAATGTGTTTGTTAATAACCAATCGTGTGCGTTGTGCGAGGATAAATGAAGTGATTCTATTGGTTTTCAAAAACACATTACCCGTAACACATCCACGCTCATCTCTGTTGGAAACGCAGCCTCAGCTTTTAATTATCTTAAGTAGTAGTAGTAGCACTTTATTGTACACAAAGAAAAATACAAAACAATTTTAAGAGATATAGTGTAACGTTGTACTTACATGTCTTATTTATATACTTAAATTATATATTTTTATACTTTAAAAAGACATAATATTCACATATTTAACATTTTAATTTATCAATTATTACTAATTATACAAAGATTTCATATGAAAAATATAATGTTGCATGTTATTCGGGATGACTATACTCGCGACCGGTTCGTATGTGATCATGGAATGTTCTCGAGCGGGCCTGCGCCCGCGCACCGCCCCGCCGCGCCGGCCACTGGTCAGGCAGACCGCGGCTCACCGTCTTGCTGCATGCACACGTACCGGCTGCGCACACGATCGCAGATCGTGTCGTCTAGCGCGCCGGTACAAATAAAAATGTAATTCTTTTATTTAATTTCTCGCGACGTAGTTCGACTGTTAAGTGATTTCTCGCACCCACGTATTGGTAAGTGCAAAGTGTTGAACGTATTTTAATTTAATTGTAGTGATAGTTTTAAGTAGCTTCACATTTGTAATTAGTAGCTCAGTATTTAAATTAATTTCATTCCATTTGATATTTGTGTTGCTAAGTGCTTTTTGCTAGCAGAATGATTTTGCACTTTCCTTTGTTCTTTTAGTAGCGGGTACGAGTAAGTATGTGTGCGTACCCACTTATTTATTTAATCAATTTCTTTCTTCTTCTTTCTTTACTCTGTGCTTTCCACGACTCTTGTAACTCCGCTCTGCTTGTGAACACAAACACGCTTTCCGCTTATGGTGCACCGGCTTTTCCATGGTCCCATCATCATCATCATCACAGGGTGTTCGCAAAGCAGAGCGAGCAGGGACACAGTTCTAAGACGTGTGAATGTCCACAGGGTGCGTCGTTTATATATAAAACTGCGCGCAGTCAACGGCCACACCACCACCACCTCGACGGCAGGGTTGGAGCCATAGCCGTTCGCCCGCCGTCGCCCCCTGCTCCTCTTCACCACTGGCCGAGCGTGTCACCCACCTGCTGCGGACCCTCGACCAGCCAGGGCAGTACCGGAGCCGCGAGCGCTTATCTAGACCGGGCCATAGACCACCCACGACCGCTCGGCAGTTTTTTTTAAAATAAATAGTTTTTTTAAATTGATGACGTTTGTTTCATTTTTATTTCAAAACTAAAACGTCACATTGGCGCCCATAAACGTGGTCTATGGTCTGGATTTGCCTCGCAGGATTTGCGTGTTTGTTGTTTTTTTATTTTTGTGAAACGTTTTTTTATTTTTATTTTTTGGTTGCTGGTAACTAAGGTGTACCCAAACAATAATTAATAATTCAATTTAAATATGATCTTTTTTTTAATTGTGACATTTATATTTTAAAACATTGTTATTTATTATGTGCCGTTATAATTTATTGATTAATTTTGCATAATCCTGTACTAGCGCTGTGTAAGTTAGTACAGTCGATTGGAAGTTTTAAATTATTTGTGTCCAAATCTTATTTTGTAATTATATTTTTTGCATCAGTCTGTCTATACTAGCGCTGGTAGTTAGTACAGTCAGCTGAATTAATTATATTTTTCGTTGTTGTTCAATTGTTATATTTTGTCTGCAGTTTTGGGTTTACACATTAGTTGCAATAATTAATGCTTATTTGTTTTTTTTTCTTGGTGATTGTCCAATTTATTTTGCGTAAAATTTTTTTTTTCTCATTTGTTTTTGCCAACCAGAACGTTACGTAGTTTATTTTTGTAACAGGCGGAGTAGTTAGTTATTAATGTTATTATAAAGCGTTCAACACTTTTCACAGTTGCCTTTTACGCGCGTTACTTATAAGTTATTATAAGTAAATACCAGATTTTGTATAGGTCAAGTTGTGCTTATGTTTCATGATAAACGCAAGTACTCATGTCTTTATGTTGGCTGCTCAGCTGACATGGAGTCGGTTTTTAAAGCTTAGCGGAACAGCCGTGTTCGCCGGGAACGTATTTCCCTCGCGACTTTAACCACGGTCCGTTTTTCCGCAGAGAGCAATTATAATTATCGTGTAATAATATAATGTACATTTAAGTAATAATATTTATATTTTATAACCCTCGCTTCGCTCTCTTGATATCTAAAAATGCAATTTAGTATTTGTATTGGTTTCCAGTTGAATGATAACTGGTTACCTTCAAAAGTCTGGACGCGTTAGCATCTGTAAGTATAAATCAGATACTGACGTAATTTTATGAATGCGAGATGTATGGAAGATGGAACGTTAGTGTAATGCAAATACGTAAGCGTATATTGCGCGGATTTTATTCTAAGGAATAAAATCCTTATCCGGAGCGAGCGGGTAATGTAACGTTGTACTTACATGTCTTATTTATATACTTAAATTATATATTTTTATACTTTAAAAAGACATAATATTCACATATTTAACATTTTAATTTATCAATTATTACTAATTATACAAAGATTTCATATGAAAAATATAATGTTGCATGTTATTCGGGATGACTATACTCGCGACCGGTTCGTATGTGATCATGGAATGTTCTCGAGCGGGCCTGCGCCCGCGCACCGCCCCGCCGCGCCGGCCACTGGTCAGGCAGACCGCGGCTCACCGTCTTGCTGCATGCACACGTACCGGCTGCGCACACGATCGCAGATCGTGTCGTCTAGCGCGCCGGTACAAATAAAAATGTAATTCTTTTATTTAATTTCTCGCGACGTAGTTCGACTGTTAAGTGATTTCTCGCACCCACGTATTGGTAAGTGCAAAGTGTTGAACGTATTTTAATTTAATTGTAGTGATAGTTTTAAGTAGCTTCACATTTGTAATTAGTAGCTCAGTATTTAAATTAATTTCATTCCATTTGATATTTGTGTTGCTAAGTGCTTTTTGCTAGCAGAATGATTTTGCACTTTCCTTTGTTCTTTTAGTAGCGGGTACGAGTAAGTATGTGTGCGTACCCACTTATTTATTTAATCAATTTCTTTCTTCTTCTTTCTTTACTCTGTGCTTTCCACGACTCTTGTAACTCCGCTCTGCTTGTGAACACAAACACGCTTTCCGCTTATGGTGCACCGGCTTTTCCATGGTCCCATCATCATCATCATCACAGGGTGTTCGCAAAGCAGAGCGAGCAGGGACACAGTTCTAAGACGTGTGAATGTCCACAGGGTGCGTCGTTTATATATAAAACTGCGCGCAGTCAACGGCCACACCACCACCACCTCGACGGCAGGGTTGGAGCCATAGCCGTTCGCCCGCCGTCGCCCCCTGCTCCTCTTCACCACTGGCCGAGCGTGTCACCCACCTGCTGCGGACCCTCGACCAGCCAGGGCAGTACCGGAGCCGCGAGCGCTTATCTAGACCGGGCCATAGACCACCCACGACCGCTCGGCAGTTTTTTTTAAAATAAATAGTTTTTTTAAATTGATGACGTTTGTTTCATTTTTATTTCAAAACTAAAACGTCACAATAGGTACAAAGGCGAAGCGTTCTCATAACTTTGCGATGGCTACAGGGAAGACGCACGCAATTAGCATTCAATAAAATGCTTATTTATTATAATGGCTTGATAACATTATGGATAATTTGTAACAGTCATGTCACGGCAGGAGGCCGTTGTCAACTACAGCCAAAAGATTTTCAGTAAAACTTTTGTGTCCATAAAATCTCACTCATTCGACCTCCGCTCCCTAACAGTTTCTTATACATAATAGTGGTTGGTAAATTGGATATTCGACGTAAACCCGTCGATAAATCGTCGACGAGGGTGGAAGCTTCCTTAACCGTATGGGTAACCGCTGTCAAAAGAATTGAAGACTTTAAGGGAAACGGCATATTTTTAAAAGGAAAATGGTTTTACCGCATAAAACCTTAGGCTCTACATGATGGGCCATCATAGGGACGCAGCTATACGACGGAACGAGATCGCAATATCGTTAGCTCCCTCTAACGCATAGCTGCGTCCCTATGATGGCCCATCATGTAGAGGAGCTACTACATTTTGAGTTTAGGGTTGAGGTTGAGGGACGAAATCGAAGTTCAAACCAGGATCAAAGTTCATTTTCATATGTGGCACATTGATTTACATACAAAAAAAAGTGTTCTGGATGTATGAATTTTAATTTGTCATTGATTTTGTGTAGGTCCATTTCATATATGATACACACAAAATCCCACCTCACCCCGTAGTTGGGTGACTTTGGGGTGAGATGGAATTTCATACTTTAGCGAGTTTTGAAAATTATTAGATCGACACTTTTGGATAATAAAACTCACAATAGCTTAATTTGTAGCAAGAATATATTATTTTCGTAGCCGTAGCTTATAAAAACCACCTCACCCCTTAGTCATCCCTACTCTCCCCATTCATGAACCGACTGCCCCCGTTATCCCTGCTCGCCCCCATTTTACGATATAATCTTTGGTTGCGAACATAAAGAAAGGTTTATACCATTCAAAAGTTACACAATAAAATATCGGCAGCATTCCGCTCTGATGCCATGCACAAAGGAAGGGATTAGGGGGAATATTAGAATGGATATTAGACGACATGCAACAATAAAACCTTCTTAAAGAAGCGTAGCTCTGTCTTAAAAGATACCCTTAGGGTGCTGTATTCTAACTTTAAAACAGGTTTTTATACTCGGCGACTGTAATACTCGAATTGAGATTGTGGTGGCGGAACTACTAGCGCATACTTTTTGATAGAGCTTGTATGGTCGCATATTGTAGCATTCATAACAATCACAGAAAGGATTTCCATACAATATTGTGAAACTGTTGTTGGGCCCCGCATTGCGTGTCGCCGCCGGCACAATCCACCGGGAGATCGAACGTTACGAGATTACATAGAAGCAGTAGGTTGTGCACGGCTTTCGTCGAACTCAATTCTTACCGGCTTGCTTAAGCACTCGTATAAAAACTATTGTGTGCAACGGTACATAATAAGGGTTCTTAAAATTCTCGGGTCTGTTTTTACAAAATTCGGCTTCGCCTCATTTTGTAACTTCGACCCTCGAATCTTAAGAACCCTCATTATGTAACTGTTGCACAAAATACTATAAATACTATTAGCCACGAATCCACGATCGAACTTTAACTTCTAAGGCAACTACTACTACTACTATAGTGCTCTAAGAGCTGGCCACGTCAGATGTGACACAATAATGAGAGTTTTGTAACCAGTCCAATCTCTGATTGATGGTTATGCAATCTGTTGCATAACCATCCCTATTGCTAGATTCGGGCATCTGGCAGCTTTTAATCGGTGGAGCACAGAGTAACAGACTAACAAAGTTTTTAAGTTGGAAAAAAGTAAAACCGGAATAGGTAAAAACTGCTGAAGTTGTGTCATTTATAGAGAACAAGGCCTATATTTTTACATTAGAACAAAAAACATTGTGTATTATTGCGGAAACAAAAACGGTAGGCGAGTAACCAAAAATTACATTATACATCATTTGGCACTACTCCAACCGAAACTTTTGGATATTATATAATCTAATTAATGACATAATTTTTCATAATTTTGGATCGAAGCCAGAACTCTAGAATTTGTTTTCTTCAAGTGATTTGCATTCTTTGACCTCCACCACTTTACAGCTGGCAGATGTCCGGATCTAGAAATAAGCATAGCATAGCAAACTAACTAGAGGGGTTTCGTTGCTCTCATTATTGTGTCATATCTGAAGTGGCCAGCTCTCCGTCTATAGTATGTACTTTCTATGGGCCACTAGTTGTCTGAAAATAAACGTTTTTCATTCATTCAATACTACCCCAATGCATTAACTACACAAATTATATATTATGCCTAAACGTCTGAATCAGAAATACCAGCTTTGCTTGAAAATTATTCCAATGCAACTCGTATTACAACTTATGGTTGATTATTAAACTAGTAGTCCGCCTCGAACTGAGAACTCGCGATTTCCATGCAAACGAGATGCCCAGTATAACAAGACCCATATGGTGATTTTTTCGGGCCTCCTAGCTCTATGACACTTTGATCGATCCTGCTCATATACGAACTTTCAAATTTTGTTGACCTCTGCTACAACCCCAACAAATTTCGTAAAGATCAGAAAATCGTTACTGTTGTTTGTAAGAACTCTCTTCGCTTACGCTCCGCTCGTTCGATAATCAACCATGAAGTTGTTATACGATTTTGTTGTGTTGGAGTCATGTTTGAGATAGATTGTGTAAAATAATGTATCGTTTATTTATTTTAAAACTAGAATACGGCACCTTCTGCCAAGTGCAAACTGAATGTCCATTCAGTTTGCACGTTGTTGAATAAATAAAAACGCAACTGTAAGTTATCGGCATAACTTTTGTCAATTTTTTTATGTAGTATAGGCAGGCGTTTGGCCACGATTTCACCTGAAGGTAAGTGATGATGCGGTTTACGGTAGGGCACGGCACGCTTACCTTTGAGATACCTATTTACTCTCGCTTTGAAGGGACCCAAATCGTACTCATGTAATGTGGCAACACAAACTCGGCCAGCTTAAAACAGTTATTATGCACTTTTAAATAAACCACTATGTACGAGGCAGAAGTTCTAACGACCTTTACCAGGTAAAGGAGACGAGACCCATATTTAAATTAAAAACGATTTCTGATTTCCACATTTCGGTGAGCGCTTGCAATGACAGTGTTATTGCAACAATTGTCAAGTTTCGCTTATTTCGCGACACGCCGCAACCATTTTCAGCAGTTTCAGCTTCGGTTAATTAAATATTTCGTTTAACACGAACCGCAGTGTTAATTATCATGAATAAAGTGTAGGTATCTTTGTGTCGATTGTGCCTGATTGCGATGTTCATCTGTGAAATAAAATATTGTTTAAACTTATCATACTGGTTTAATGAAAATGGAGCAGACGAGAGCTACCACATACATGGTTATATAGTTGGGAAAACCAAATTTATTAGTAGCAGTAGCAGAAAAAACTATATTCATCCCTTTTTTGGAGTGATAATACTAGCATAAGAAAAAGGCAGTATATTTTTCTCCGTTTACTTAAGAGTCGCCAGGACGCTCGCGTTCCCATACAAACGTAGTTTTGCTCTCATTTTAAAACGACATGCTTTAGAACCACGAACTTTGGCATGGGCATTCTAGTAGTACAGATCTATGTCGGTAATTCGTTTTCGTTGCTAAAAATTGTAATACAAAGAAAATACAGTCAGATACAGATTTACATACAAAACTTATTTTTGCTATGTTTTCTTTGTGTTACAATTTTTAGCAACGAAAATGAATTACCGACATAGATCTGTACTGCTAGAATGCCCATGCCAAATTTCGTGGTTCTAAAGCATGTCGTTTTAAAATTAGAGCTGAACTACGTTTGCATGGGGACGCGAGTTCACGCGAGCGTCCTGGCGACTCTGTTCTAAATGAGAAATTCCCTGGAAAAACTATGCCTACCCAATATTTCCACAATGAAATTAGTGAGCGCAAAATGAGTAGTAGGATGGAGTGGTAGGACCTAGTCTTCCACATGTACTTTTAAAGAATGTTTAAAACGTTTAAGTGATTCGTGTTTACAGAGTTGTTTGGATTGCATTAGCTATGTAAGTAAGTACTACGAGTAATATACTTTTTTCCGCTTTGATGGATCTCATTATCTGCACAATCGAATCCAGGTTTTAATTAGACTAAATATTTATACTTAAAAGGTACCTTCAAGTTTAGGCTGACGTATAGAGCGCCAAATATAGCTTTAAAAACAATGAATACGCACTTTTTATTCCTTCAGAATTTTACCTATGCCAAATATAGGTATTTAATTCATAAACTATATGTCATTCAAAGGCACCTTTACGTTTCCACCAAAACACCTTATCAACCCACATCAATACACCCACATACTGTATTCACTCTAGCATAAATACGTTGGAAATCTTTTCACTCCGCCATATTTTCAAATAATACGACGCAATAACGTTTGGATTCAAAAGTGTGCATTGGAGCCACAATAGGGCTTTCACGTAATACACGTACACAATATGATAGCAGCGACCTGAAATCAGCAGGTATTCAAGCCACTACGTGTTCTGAAAAGATCTACTTTAAGCTTTACTTTCTCGCAGCTAAGTTGTATATGCGGCTTGATACGCCAAATATGCTAAAAAATGTGCAAAATGAAAAATTTCGGTGCCAAAGAGCGCGACGCGATTATGCTGATTTTGGTACGTTTTATGCCAAATTGTCAACAGTAGTATGTAGGTTAACTTCAAAGTCGGGCGCATTCGAGGCCATTGATATTTCTACACAGAAGCTAGCTATGACACTAGCTAACCAGATGCCGTATTGTAATTTTAAAATACTTAAACAATACTTTAAAAACACATGCATCTCCAACATAACTCCAACACACAACAAATAATCAACCAATATTGAAGTTGTATTGGAGTTGCATCGGAATAATTTTCAAGCAAATACTGATATTTCTGATTCAGGCGTTAAGGCGCTAGCTGCATTGCGTTGCTAATACATTGGAGTTGTATTGAAGTTGGATCGTGTTTAAATGTGTTTTAAAGTTAGAATACGGCCCAGTGTTGTAGACGATAATTTTACAACCTCAACGGCTTTATAGTCGCGGCAAATCTAGAATACTCGCTCACACAGGTCTCCTCTCGGCTGAATTATGAATGAAAGAACTGGTAAAGTACTGGACGAACCCACTGAACGCTCGCACATATGCATAAACCACAGTGTTAACTTTTGTTCGTATTTAAACTTTATACAAAGGAGAAGTTTCACTAAAACGGTGTTAACTTTGTTAAAATATGTAAATAAATCGTTTCACACGGATAAAGGTGAGCTTTAGCAAAGTACCAATTTGGCTCGGTTACAATATTTTTAGTTGCATACAACCAAGACATACTCGTATGTACCTATTTAAAACACTGAATAAAGCTTTGTTAATGACCTTAAATATATAGTAGACGGCCGTAGTCTAAGAACTTTTTGAGGCTCCAAATATTTAGCGCCATCTAGTTCAGAGACACCTAAACAGAGCCAAAATGCATGAGATAAAATCAGCGCCACCTAGTAACGAATAACGTACTAGTAGTACACTAGTCGTTACTAGGTGGCGCTGATTTTATCTCATGCATTTTGGCTCTGAACTAGATGGCGCTAAATATTTGGAGCCTCAAAAAGTTCTTAGACTACGGCCGTCTACTATATATTTAAGTCTATGTTAATGACAAACAAGCAATTATTGCTAAACGTTCTTGGTTATTTTAACCAAGCGCTAATTTGAATCCAAATAAGTGTCCTAGTAAATATAACCCTTACCTGATTCCCTTATTGATTTTTAACAAAAATGGTATAATTTTATATACATACTTTAGCCAAGTTGACTTCTTTGATTATAGCAACGAACATTGCAGGCTCCATGCGAAGAGAGTCCTCGGTTATAAATAGCAAATACTTATTTATTTCCAGCTGTTTCAGTTTTTCAATGCACGCGTAAACTGCTGATTCGAATAGGATGAAATTGAGTAGGTATACACATAGAGAAGTCATTATTTGCAACAAATCTAGGATAAAAGATACAAAAGATAAAAGATATTTATTCTTCAACTTAGGCACATACAATGCACTTATGAACGTCAGAGAGAAAAAGAAACTACCACCGGTTCTAACCCTAAAACCTCTGACCCGATACTCCCGATACTCGCTAATACAGGTCTCCTTTCCACTAAATTATGAACTAAAGAACTTTAAAGTACTGAACGAATCCACTGGGCGCTCGCACGTATGCATAATCTAACGTTCAGAATTCGGAGTAGTTAAAACCACAAAAGTGCTAATGTTGTTCGTAGTTAAACTTTATTCAAAGGAGAAGTTTAACTAAAACGGTGTTACTTTGTTAAAATATGTAGATACATTGTGTTGGGAGCTGTAATGGAGAAATAGATATAAGTAAATCCACAATCTAACCACTTCTAGTTTTAAATAACAAAATCTATCTTATCTTCTATCTATACATCTTCTATACATATAATAAAGCTGAAGAGGGTCGGAAGTCTGTACATGGAAGATATTCGAAAAAAAGTTGGCTGGGGATACTTAGAATCGATAACAGAACACGTTCCAACAGTTTTTAGAATTTTTGTCTGTTTGTCTGTTATCTTATCTTATCTTATTGTATTCGGGGGCCCGTAAGGATACACTTCGACCCAAAGGGATCTTTTGTGTAGTTGCCCCCTAGTACACCTACTCGAGAGCTTTCTCAACCATCTCCATGTGTTGGATGATGGAGCTCAAGGGCAGTGCTTTGAATTCCTCTGGATCTGGATAGCCAGTACCAAAGTCCTTCATTCTCTGTCTGGCTAGAGCGTGACATTCACACATTAAGTGTTCCATTGTCTCTTCCTCTTCACCACACATCCTACAATCAGTATTATCTGACAATCCCATTCTGGCCAATACTCCTTTCACAGCGTAGTGGCCCGTGAAAACCCCTGTTATAATTTGGAGCCTTCTTCTGCTAAGTTTCCAAAGCTTTTTGCTCCAGCTTGAGTCAACTTTGTGCATGAAGAGCTTCGAATGCCTTAGACCAGCCAAACTACCCCACTCTTGTTGGTGTTTATGTTTGGTGTGATCCTTTATGGCTGTGATTATGGTTCCCTTCGAGAGCCCCACAAATGGTTCCGGGCCTAGATAATTATTCATAGAGCCCCTTCTTGCAAGTTCATCAGCATTTTCGTTGCCGATAAAGCCCTCGTGCCCTGGGATCCACACCAGTTGCACTTTGTTGTGCCTTCCAAGCCTGTTAAGGACTTGGATGCCATTGAATATCAGTCTGGACTCCACTTTTGGCGCTATAAGTGCTCTGAGTGCAGCCTGACTGTCGCTGAGTATATAGATATTCTTCCCTTGGATCTGTCTATCTATATTCTCTTGTGCGCAGGCAATAATGGCGTACGTCTCCGCTTGGAAGACTGTCGCATAATTGCCCATGCTTATACTATTGCTGTAGTCATTTGCATAAATGCCGGCTCCCGTACTAGGTCCTATTTTAGAACCGTCTGTGTACCATATGCTGTCTGTACCATCAGAATTTGGTGGTTCCAGACCATCAGCCCAGTCGGCCCTTGTAGGAATTTGTACTTTAAAATGTACTGTTTGTCTGTTTATCTGTTTGTCTGTTTATTTGACCGCGCATCACGTGAAAACGGTTGAACGGATTTTGATGAAATTTTGTATAGTGATAGTTTGAGTCCCGGGAAAGGACATAGGATAGTTTTCATCACGAAAATCAACCCTGGAGGGGGTGAAAAGGGGGTTGAAAGTTTGTATGAAGAATTTTTAACCGCTGAGCAGATTTTGATGAAAATTAGTATGGAGATAATTTGAGTCCCAGGAAACGACATAGGATAGTTTTCATCCCGAAAATCAACCCTAGAGGGGCTGAAAAGGGGGTTGGAAGTTTGTATGGGGAATCGATAACCGATGAATGCTGGAGAGAGTTTGAGCTCTGGGGAAGGATATAGAATATTTGATATCCAGAATTCATTCAGCATCCTTAACAGGGGATTACTAATTCCACGCAGACGAAGTCGCGGGCAAAAGCTAGTGAGAAATAAGATGTTTTTATCACAGTAAAAAAGACTAAAATTATCAAATTTAAACTTTCGTGTGACATCCTAACACAAAATATAACGTTTACTTTTACACTCACATCACTTTAGTCACTTCGCGTGACATGTTTTGGAGAGCCCAGTAGGTCTCCATCTTCAAGCACTAAGAATCAGGCAGTCGGCAACGTCAGTCAGTGCGCGAATATTTAGCACTCTTCAAACAGCTATTTATATTAATTTCTAGCAAACGGCTATTTAGGTATATTTTTTCTGAGATGGGAGAAAGGCGCCCATCTCAGGAATAATATAAAAACGCTGTTTGGTGAAGAAAACTATGTTTTTCTAGCCAGGCAAATTTGTGAATCGTAGGCAAAGCATGTGTAGCATTTGACGGTAGATATTGCTCTATAGACGAGCCGTTACACCATATTGAATTGCACTAGTTGAGCCGAGAAGGAAAGGCTTTACAAATGCTGGGTGTATTTGTACTACCCTTGCTTTAGAAATGCTTGCTAGAGAAATCGCAGTGTCATGCCTACATCATTGAGGAGCCTACATCTAAGCGGCCTACCAGAGATATGTAAGCAAGAAAAACTAATATGTAGTACATTCCAGTAGTTTCCAATAATTATATTATATGAATACCGTATATCTGAGAAAAATATTCTTTTCGAACCCATTTATTTGTATAAGGAATTTTTCTTCCCTCCTAGAAGGCGCACTGGACCAAAGCTGAGCAGAACCGACCGAGCCGGACCATCCTGGACTGGACCGAACTAAACGAACCAGACCGAATGGGGGATCAGATGATGAAGTCCCTCATTATCCTTACAGGTGGTATTAAGAGAGGCAGACCACAGGCGGTCTTATCGTGCTTTTCCGGGCAAATCGTAAAAATTGTCAGCAAAAAATGTGTCAGCTTTTGCCGATAATGCGCTAAGACACAGACAGATAAAGCTCCTTAAGATGTGATAATCTCGAACTCCGAGGTACTGCATAAGAGCCCCGCTGTTCTACGCTCGACAAAAACTACTATTGCAGAGATTGACAGTCTCAAATATTTAATCGTCTTTTGCCAACGAAATCTTTTCAGCAGCTCAGTATAATCCGGCTGCCGAATCTAAATCCCGGGTAAGGTAAGTGAAACCTTTGTACGAATCTGGATACGTCTATAGCATACTTCGTGTATAAGCTGCTTTCAAGTACAGTCACCGCCAATAGTATCTACACGAAGGCCGCATAAATATGTGACACGTACGCTCTTATTTGTAGGACCATATTCAATTCAATTCAATTCAATTTAGTTATATCGAATCAAAGGTCCATTGATTTTTAGTGCACACAGCTTGGCTTACAATTTAGGGTGAGTAAAATAGAAAAGTAAATAATAATTAATTAAAAATATAAACAAAGAAAAACAATCGGTACAGTTCCACTACTATTAAATAATAGTTATAAGTAATCTAGATGCACCATTTCTTAACATCTGTCGCTGCCATATGTAGGCTGTTCCAGTGCTCGAGTAATGGTGCATCTAACTTACCTGCCAACGTTCTAAGGATACCATTGCCACTGCCACTCACTCTCTGCATAAGCTATGGCGATCTGTTGTCTTATCCGTGTGCGCCTCCGCAAACATCCCGGATGCGCTACAGTGCCGAGGCAGTCCCATTAGCATCCATACCATAGGAACCCATACCGTAGGAACGTGTCACATATTTTTGCGGACTTTGTGTAGTAAGATACTATGATCACTCCATATAACTGGTTATTAGCTCGAAAGCTTGACATTAAGGTTAGACGACTAAGGGGACTGAGGGAAGAGCGGGCAGGGGGCGTAATGGGCTAATCATAACCAGTTTAAGTTGAATGGTGTAAGCAGACTAAGTTTACTCGTTTCTCTATGCTAAAATGTTCTTGAATTTAGGAAACATTCTTGATTGAATTAATGAAACGTTCTGGTAACGTGGTCACTCACGTAAGTACTTTTACTACTATATTGAAGGGTACACGGAAAGAAACATGTCTAGTCACTTTGACAACATTTTGAGTTATAGCGGTTTTAAAGTTAGGAACGATTCAGTTAACCATACTATCTTCGTAACTAGATGGTTTTTATGAATTAAAAAGTGGATTTTTGTTAAAAATTCCAGCTGTTACGGAAGCTGTTGCTAATAGTTCATTGCAAGCTCTACATTTTGATACAAAAATCTCATTTTACGAAAAAAGGGACTAGACATGTTCTTTCCGTGTACCCTTCATATGTGTTATGTGGCATCCTGAAAACACGATTTTATACGACAATCCCCCGTTTGGTCCTGATTGTTTTTTGTTGATATTGATAGTGGTAACTTATATATTATACTGTAAAAATCAGATTTACATTGATTTTAAAAGTTGTTGTGTACCGCGTGACGTGTTCTGAAGCATCCTGCTCCTGCGCCCATTTGCACCATGGAGAAAAAAGTTTGGGATTGCCAACAACAGCTTAGCTCAGTTCAAGCAAGTAATCTGTTATGTTGTACGAATCTTGGAACGTACTTAGTCCTTATATGTATAGCTTTCAAACAGAGAATGGACATAAAGCTTACTCCGCCAAACATTCAAGTTTTTGGCTTTTTAAGAGCTGTTTTAGAACCAGTAGCTTGGTTTTCTATTTATTATAGCATAGCATTGAAATGATGAGCGTTATAGAATGGAGTACTTTCCTAAATAGTCAAATCTACTCTTACTGGTCTGCTTTTTATGAAACACCAAAACGATTTGTTATAACATTTGAAACAATACTTAAAAAACAACATAATATTTAATTAATAAGTATACCCACATAAAAATATCTGAGATTCCAACTTTTTCACATATCTGAATAACCCAAGAGGTGAAAAAAAATTGTACTTAATAAAATGTTAAGCGTGTTAAAAACATTGTCTAATATAACCATAGACAACCTACACTGAATGAGCTATTTTCAAGAATTATTCAAAACTTGAACAAATCCTACAAAACCTTCATCAAGCTCCGAAATATGAATCAATTAAGTTTCCTCTATTCAATAAGGCAGAGCAGGAAAACGTAAAACTCCGTGAAAAATGTTACCAGTAGCAATTTAGCGGCCATTCTTCCCCGTGTTCTATCAATGTTAGAAGGACGTAAATCCCACTAGTTTTGTATGGAATTAAGTCTTTTTGCAATGAGGGTTACGAACGAGCGGGCAGGGTCAAAAGCCTCGCTGGGTTGGCATTGCAGGGGCGTAGATTACTTATAACTAGATGGAGTGGATGATGAACAAGGGCAGCGCGGTGGGTCTTGTATACTGATATTCCTGAGTTAGGCACCACATTTACAATCTCGGCAATCTAAATTTGAAGTAGAAGAGTACTAAACGATATTTACGGGTCGAGACAGGGCAATTTTGACTTCGCGGGCGGAAGCTAACTTGTAATTCTACTTCTAAAAATGCCTTTACTTGTTTTGCATTATTTTTATAGCGACTCCCAAGTAACATTTTAGACTAAAAAGATGCTTAAATTCGCTAGTAAACAGCTTAGAGCTTAAAAACTGATTAATAACGGAGTAGAAAATCTGTTAAAGCTGAACTAGCGCAGAAAAGGTTTCTCTTATACAGTGAGGCTGATTTACCACTGTATAATGTCGAAAGTATTACTTTTGGCTTTATATTAACATAAAAAAACACCATTATACAGAATTAAGTGCTAAAAAAAGCGAACTGCATTTTTTGAAAACTAAAGCTTTGTAACGGCGGAATAAGAGTATACAATGATGTTATTGTCTGAATAATGGTGTAAACCTACTCGGTTATAATGCCATCACATGAAGCTGTATAATACCTGAATAATGGTTCTATAGAAAGCCTTTATAAAGCTTTAACCTTTACAAGAGTTTTATGTAATGTTATAAGCTGTTTAAAAGCGTATTCATACTATTTTATAAAGCCGAAAATTAAATACTATTACACAGCAGCTATTGAACTCGAGGCTGGTAAACACACTCAATTTTTTCCATATTTCAGCATATAGCTTCAAAATCGAGTACTTGAAGAGCTAATGCTGTTTAAATTACGAACGCCATTAATAACATAACCTACAAACTTTAAAAATCCTAAAATGGGTTTGTTATTATGTTTCTCAATTATAACACTTAAGTAGTTACTAATTACATGTAATAAAATAACTTTATTGTTAAATAGAGAAGCATAAGTAACACAAAAGAGTCAATCTAAAAAAAAAGATTCGATCCACTAAATCACAATATACAATAATTATTGAATTATCTCTATAATTTCGAGGGCGCGTGAGTTTTTTGTTTACAATTAGTATATACATTCACATAAAACTAACAGCCGCAAGCAGAATAGGTACAGAATATCGTTTACTACCGCACTTGGTTTAGTTTCCTTTTGTACACTTAATGGATGCGTATATTTTACAAGATGTCTTCGAATTATGACGTTCCAAAGTAGAATAGACACAACTCGGGTAAAAAAATCTCTTATGTAGACTTTTGTCAGTTTACTGCTGTGAATATAGGCATAAAAAGTGTAGCCGAGGAGTATTAGCTGTATAATGGAATTTATTTATGCTGTAAATCAGCCATCACTCAGTAATAATACAGCTGTTAACCAGCTAGATCTACACTTAAAGCTGTAAAATTCGTCGTTAAACAGCTATATCAACACTTAGAGCTGTAAAATTCGTCGTTAAACAGCTATATTAACACTTAGAGCTGTATAATTTGGGGCCCTTTTTGAGGATATAACGGTCTCCAAGCCCGTCAATACAGCCTTTATACAGCAGAAAAATTGGCGGATACAGCTATTATACAGCACAAAATGTTACTTGGGCTATTAGTGACCGCAAGTATTTACTCATATGTTTCAGTAATACAGTGTAAGGGGGGTAGTCCATGTGCAGGGGCTCTCTGCCATGCCCTGTTCACCAGGTTAACATGATGACCGTGGACACAGCTTTTCGGCATTTATATACTGACCGCATTTATATCGGAGCGGCCACGGTACTCAAAAATATCAAAACATACACTTTATTGCCTTGCAACTACAAATAATTTATTGAGAAAAGTATAGTACAATGGTTGCTCTTAGAGACTAAGAATTTTAACGACAAGTGGTTTTTACAAATGTCTGAACTAGGATTCCCCGTGTTTCAGGCAGCGAAGGACAATGTTAATTAATTTTTAATAAAGGCGTTGCTCAGATATTTTTGAGCACCGCAGCAGAGCAAATGCAGAGTGTAAGGGAGGCAGTCTATGTTCAGGGGCATGCTGCCACGCCTACCCTGTTTGCAGGTTAACTGATGACTGTTGGACATTGCTTTTTGCTACACGACTGGTTTTTCCAACAATTAACTCTTTTTACAATAAATCTTGAAGCTAGGTCAAGTGTTTTTGTCTCTAATTACCTGATTAACGAGGGAGGGAATAGCTAGGGATATACGCACAGATCTGCCCGCCTATTTGTCAGGCGGATATGCCCGGCGGACAGATCCGTCCATGTATGGCGCGAATTGAACACTGATTTGTCTGCGGACACATCTGAATAGCGTAAATAACAAACACATGTGTACCTATTTATAATTACAATGAGTACTACTCTAAGGAAATAATGTATTAACCGACTTCAAAGATTTCGAAGGTTGAGGTTCTCGATTCCTCGGAATCTTTGTTGCTATTTTTTTTTAATGTATTTTCACCGATTATTCGAAGTCGGTTCTTTTTTATTCAAAATAATATCGAATAAATTAGACGTTTGGCTTTTCAAGATAATTGTTTTCTTGTTATTTTTATTAATAAGGGATTGCTTAACGCCAATACGATACCTTAAAACTTTTAGTGACATTGATTTTCCAGTTGTCAGAATAACAATTTGTTTTGATAATATCATTGTAATTAAAAAAAATTACAATTTTTTTATAATTTTTGTTCATAAGTGCATTGTAATGTATTAAATAAAACACGGGTTACTCACGTATTTTAAGTCGAATATTTAATATGTGTGATTTATTTAATATGTCTGATTCTCACGGAAGTTTTGTGTTTACAATTGCATTGTAATGTGCCTAAATTGAAGAATAATTATCTTTTATCTTTTTTTTTATCTTTAAAACAAAACCGTAACAAATAATAAACTTAAAATTTGAATACTGCTCAATACTAAAAAGCTAATAACTACTTATTCCATCAGTTTATCTCGTACTCAGAGAAGAAAAAGGAGACAAAACGGTCGACGGAAATAAAATGATACCTGTAATCTTATTACAAGATTTTTTGCCGAAGCACGAACCGAAAATCAAATTTAAATATCAAAATATTGGCAACTTGAACCCTCGTAGAATTAATGATAAAATTAACTTTTCGAATTACTTCACACAAAAAGGAAAGCATCCATGAATAATTTATTAGGAGATATAATATCTTGGGCTGGGGTAATTCCATTGCCTTACCGAATACAACTGTGTTCCATTCGCCGTTCAGACCCTTGGCCTGTGGGGTCCTAGTAGGGAATGCAAGACGGTTAATTTTAATATGAAAATAACCGGTTTTGAACCGGTTACGGGGGACCCTTTTGTCCCTTTAGCCGCCGACACAGTGTATGCCTTTGTGATATTAAAGGGTTGGCAACGCGCATGTGATAATTCTGAAGTTGCAAGCCATAGGCTACGGTAAATGCTTACTATTATGTGGGGCGTATTATAGACCGTAAGCCAGTAACAAATTTCGTTGATCATAGCGTCCCCAACGAAACTTTTTCCCGTACTTATTGACGTGTAGAATCTTTCTCAACAGCTCCTCGTGGGAAGCCAGTTCTTTCAAGCTGGTCTAATTTGGCAGACATTCAGATGTACTCTTTGAGTAATAACAATGGAAATCGATTCTAAAGGAACTCAGAAACCTACCAATTTTCTGAAAATTCGTGTTCGTACGCGACAAAGCTGGACTTTTCCGTGGAATACTCCTTTTATAGATGCCATTGGTGCATATCGGTAGTTAACACTACGCCGTAGCCGATAACATGGGTTTCCCGCTATGTAGCGAAAATGCTTCGTAGAGCCGTGACGACAACGTGTCGTCATTAGAACTGAATGGGTTAAGGTAAAACTGACCTACAAGAAATGCCCAAAGTCGTAGCAATGGCGTAGAACCTCTACGCCGTAGCACTATCTTAGACGTAGCGCATGAGGTAGATATTTTAACATATTCATTTGATAATCCGTGCTGAAAAGGCCCTTATGGTGGCAGTCGCTCAGGGGCCGTATTCTAACTTTAAAACACGCACAGACACGATCCAACTTCAATGCATATCCAATGCAATAACAACACAATACACCTAACGCCTACACGTCTGAATCAAAAATGACGGAATTTGCTTGAAAATTACTGCGATGCAACTACACGACTTCAATATTGGTTGATTATTGGTTGAGTGTTGGAGTTATGTTTAAGACAGATTGTGTTGTTAATGTATTGTTTATACATTTTAAAATTAGAATACGGCACCAGGTTATAGTCCTTGTACAGATTCAATATAATTTAGAAGCAATAAAGCGTAAGGCGGGTTGGCGCGCGCAGTTTTTTTTTTGTTCCCGCCTGCCAAGCGTGGCGCGTATGGCAAACCCGCCCTTTATAAAGGGAAGGCCTATGTTCAGCAGTGGACGTCTTATGGCTGAGATGATGATGATGATGATGATGAAAGGCGTAAGCGCGAGCCGCCAAAAGAACCCTTTCAATTAACTACCTATCACAAGACTACTTGTTCTGATGGAAAAAAGAAATTTACATCTCTAAAAAATCCTGAAAATCTAATCCTGAAAAAAATACACTAGGTATTTCTAAGGCATTCATGTTGAGAGTGCAATGAAAATGGGTATAATTCGTCAGGTGACAAGCAACTATCACTAATTAAATAAATAAAATAAATAAATAAATATTTGGGGACAATCTTACACAAATCAACCTAACCCCAAACTAAGCAAAGCTTGTACTATGGGTGCTAGGCGACGATATATGTACATACTTAGATATGTAAATACATACTTATATACATAGAAAACATCCATAACTCAGGAACAAATATTTGAGATTAGCACACAAATAAATGCCCTTACCAGGATTCGAACCCGGGACCTCCAGCTTCGTAGGCAAGGTCACTACCAATTAGGCTATGGTGGGCGTGTGGAGGTTTATGGGAATTACAAAAAAAATATTAAACGAAAATCTACCTAGTTATGCTGCCAGTATGTTTCATTATGGCTATGAACTACGTAGTAGTACTTAGTGAGTTTTGCTTGTAACCTGAATTATTGAATGACCTTATGTAGTTGCAACATTATAGTTTCTGGAAGTAACTTGACCATCAAAAATACAGTGAAATAAAGAAATACAGCTACAATCATTTGAAAACATGCTGCGGCCAATGATGTTGTACATAGTCAGCAGTATTGCAAGTTTGTAGTGCCCGCGGACAATAGGTAAGAGCGAGTCGAGAGCGGCTTAAGGGCGGACGCCGGCCGCCATACAAATGGTCACGGGTAAAGGTCATTGACACGGTCAGACGACAGGGTTCATACAGAAATTATGTTAAGTTTAGAACTTTAGAATATTAGTAGGGATATGGATAAATCCTTGTGGAGGCTTGAAGATGCTGGGGCAACGGCCCGGTATTGTGTATAGCAACATTGCAAGTTTGTAGTGCTCGTGGACAATAACTAAGAGTGAGTTGAGAGCAGCTTCAGGGCGGACGCCGGCCGCCATACAAATGGTCACGGATAAAGGTCATTGACACAGTCAGACGACAGGGTTCATACAGAAATTATATTAAGTTTAGAACTTTAAAATATTAGTAGGGATAGGTATAAATCCTTGTGGAGGCTTGAAGATGCTGGGGCAACGGCCCGGTATTGTGTATAGCAACATTGCAAGTTTGTAGTGCTCGTGGACAATAACTAAGAGTGAGTTGAGAGCAGCTTCAGGGCGGACGCCGGCCGCCATACAAATGGTCACGGATAAAGGTCATTGACACAGTCAGACGACAGGGTTCATACAGAAATTATATTAAGTTTAGAACTTTAAAATATTAGTAGGGATAGGTATAAATCATTGTGGAGGCTTGAAGATGCTAGGGCAACGGCCCACCGGGCCCAGTATTGTGCATAGCCAGCAATATTGCAAGTTTGCAGTGCTCGTGGACAATAGCTAAGAGTGAGTCGAGAGCGGCTTAAGGGCGGACGCCGGCCGCCATACAAATGGTCACGGGTAAAGATCAGTGACACAAACACGACCAGACGGTCAGGCGACGGAGGTATTCGATAAGCAAGTGAAGGCCACTGTCCTAGCAAAACCATCAGCTTCCTATCGTTTGTCCTGAATCTTGCCAAGACTCAATTGAGCCTGAGCTCCGCTCGGAAAACGAATCCCATGCATTGGCATATTCCCTCGTCTGTGGCGAATCCCGCAGCGCGATGATCCGTGCAATAGGTATTGAATTCTAATTATGAATTAATTAGACTTCAAGATTAGCGCCCCCCACAAACGAGGTGATACGCACTAAGTTTAAAAGGAACTCAGATACCTTATTGCGATTAGGTCGAGTTTCCTTATAATGTCTCGAAAAACAACCGAAGGTTTCTCTGTTATTCACGTATAGTAATACCCTTTTCTAAATAAAGACTGGTAATGTTCCAGAAGGTAATGTTGCCACTTTACAAGTAATGGTCCGTATTGTGCATAGTCTGTAATACTGCGAGTTTATGTGCAACCCGCGGACAATAGACAAGCGAGTCGAGAACAGCTTAAGGTTGGCGGTTGGGTGCCGGCCGCCACACAAATGGTCACGGTTAAAGGTCATTGACACGACCATACGGTCAGTTGACAGGGCTCATCCACAACTCATGTAATCATTTTGCCAACATTTTGACCCCCGTTTCATGGATAAGATGGTCAAGTTGGATGTCTCATATATTGTGTTACAGCTTGTTTATGGTTTTATGTTATTTTAATATGGACGACCTGTAGAAGTTGTAAATCGCTACTTGAAATAATAAAGGCACAATTACCTTTAAGTCAGTCAAAGTCGAACAAAAAGTGACGGAGATTACCTGTAAGTTAGTCAAGGTTAAACACGGGACGGTCACATCTATTATCTACAGCCTTGGCCAAAAGTGTTGAGCACCAATGCGATTTTCATACAAAACTGGAAAGTTTAGTCCATCGTTTCCATCTTTGTTTAAGTTATTTGGCCAATTAATTTAAACTAATAGGCATGTTTTGTTGAAGTTAGTAGTGACTGCATAGAATATTTGCAATATGTCGCACCGACTTAAATTTACATTTTTGGTACCTTCTGTTTTCATATTTTTTAAGTACCTTGAAAGTGTTATTAAGTGAAGTTTTCTATATTTATAAATAAAGTATAACATTTACCGTTACCGTACATTGTTAGGATAGGGAAATAATGCTTAACATCAAAATTGTAAACAAAAAACACCTATGCTCAATACTTCTGGCCAAGGCTGTACATTTGGCAAGCGAAGCCATGCATTTGATTTCCTTCAGCAATGCTTCAGGCCCTATGTATTTGTAAGTTTTGTTTGCGCAAACGAAATAGGTACTAAATTGTATAACTTGTATGACAGCCGGCGTACAACTGCATGCTCTTTAGACCGTAGTTCGTTCCCCGCCGCATTATTCACGGCTCCATTCCTACCACTTACCAAACTATAGCCCAGTTAATTTTGACCGCCACTGTCGCATTGTTTTTAAAGGGTTTTAGGTTACACTTATAATGGTTTCAAAGGTATGAATTGGGAATAGCAGGACAGGCTCGGTCCGAAAATATTACGTAAGGTCCCTGCCCATTTCTCTTTAAGCAAAATGGGAGAGAGTAAGTTATGTGGGCCTTATGGCTGAGCGTACGGGATCATATTACTCTTTTTGTATCGGTGAAAATGGACGGAACGATGCATCATTGGTTTTAGGTCATTTTAATTTCAGCAAAAAAATTTGAAATTTTTAACAGTGGCGTGTAAAACATTCGTAGGCAAGTCGGGGAAAATTTAGCTTTCCTTCCAAATCTGTCCTCTTTAGAGAAAGTTATCAACTATCTGATAAGGGAAACCGATAGGAATAGAGTTCAATGGACGCTCGACCATCATAACACAATGCAGTAACTGAACATACACAAAATACCTATAGGCCTTTTTTATTTGCCTCCTTTTGTATATAACAAAATGGGTAGTCACAATATGTATTTTACATAATACACGCATCGGTTCAATATCCTGTAGTAAGTAATAAATATCTAGGTTAAATTACAAAACACACCACAAAAATCAATTTTTAACGGGCATTGTATTGTATATTGCAACTAAAGCAACACCTAATTATCCATAACGATGTTTGTCCTCGACACCAATACCCTTACAAGCGTTTAATAATTCAATAATTTTGAACGCATCTTTCACGACAAATTACCGTTTGACAGCTGTCACTCTCGCTTAAAATATGCTTTGTTTATTGAACCACTTTTAAATTAAATGCAGAGAAAAGCTACCATAACACTTAGAATTTATGATGTCGGTTGCCCAAATGCATTCTAATTTATACGACCGGAATAAATCTGCGGCCGCGGCAAATGGGACTAAAATATTCCACAGATGCACAATTGCATCGTTGCACACGTTTTCGAACGATACCGCGCAGTTTTTTTGAGGCAAAAGAATCACTGTACTGCCGCTTTCGAGAAAATAACTCAACTTTATTTCGTTTTACGCGCGCCACGTGTGAGAAATAGCCTTTCTATTTTAAAATGGAAGCCAGGATTTAGAATGTCGCGGAAGAAAAATTAAAAACGGGAAGCCAATTTAAGTTTCTTCTAGAAAGAAATACGAGCTAAACTAGTGTGAAAACTATTTCAAAAATCGATTACACGCATTCAGTTCATCGTTTTCAGTGAGTAAAGAGCTCCGTGAAAATGCCTTTATGTATTGTTTTTAGGTGTAAAAAAGGTTCTATTATGTCTAGTTTACAAAAATATGAAATATAATTTCACATGTAATTATAGTTTTACTTTTTTTATCATTACTATTATGATTAAAAAATTAATCCATATCGAAAATCCAGCGTCGTTTACTGAATCGATTCAAAGATAATCGTTTATTTTCTGACGGGCAGTAACTATTTTGACGTTTGACACTTATACATATTTAACGCCCCTAAGGATTACTGCCTTCTATATTTTGTTTGAAAATACAAGCAAAAATGATCCTTGGCTTTTTTGTTTGACATTTGCAAGGACTGCATCCAATAATGAACCATATTTCAACATATGTAAAATCAACTATTTGTTGCTCCATTTAGTGTCGTGACTTACTGTCAAATATGCGTGATATTTTCAAGTGAAAGGTACATCATTGTCCTTTATCAATAAGGCGATGCTGCTATAAAAATTCATTTAGAAATAAACTTTATTAACAACCGACAATGATGTACCTTTAAATTGAAAACGCCATACGTATGCTACTTCGCCCCCCTCAGATTTTGGCAGACTTTTTTGTTTGGAAAGATGAGGCGATGGCTCCTCCAGGTATAGAGCTTTATGTTGTCATAGTTTCATGTTACACAATAATACATATAGTAGGGTTTTGTCTCAGTACAAATGCGAAAAAAATTGTGCGCATCGAGAAAAAGTTGTGAATTTTTGACCATAGATAGAGTGAGCAAAGATGAATATATTTTTGTATTGGCGGTCTGTAAAATTTTTGGACCTTCACGTCAAAATCAGGGGTCCCGTGCAATATGTTATTACTCTCTAGTTAAGACTGCTAGGGGTTGTTTGGTATCGTTTCCGTGTAAAACAGACATGCAGAATTCATTTCTGATATTAAAAATGTAAAATTTCGTATTAAAAAAAAAGTTGTGCCGCGAGGAAAAACACAATTTTATTTTTATTTTTTTAGGACGTCATATAACTAATATATATCCTTTATTTCAAATAATAAAAAATATTATAAAGAAGCATATTTAATATAGATTATAGAAACATATACATTTTATACACCTTTAATACAAAAAACTCCTGGGTTTTTTTTTTACTTAAGTTGAGTAACGGAAAACAGACGTCGCGTCGTTTGAATTGTGACGGTTTATGTTAAAGTTAAGGAGGAAAAATATGTTTTTATTTATTGTATTCTTTTATTTCTGCATTTTGTGAAGTTATTATGAATAAAATTTACTAATAACAAACAATACATGCATTTTAAGGTCAATACGCTACGGATGTTCACGTTCACATTGAATATCGATACTTACTATGGAGAAAACATATACACCACGAAGTAAACATTTTTTTTCGCGTAGTTTTTGTATACTATAAGCCTAAAAATTGCATATATTTAGAAACTACATTAAATATGCTCCTTTATAATATTTTTTATTATTAGAAATTTTTTATATATATATTAGTTATATGACGTTCTAAAAAAAAATAAAAAATTGTGTTTTTCCTCGCCACACAACTTTTTTTTTAATAAGAAATTTTACATTTTTAATATCACAAATGAATTCCGCATGTCTGTTTTACACGGAAATGATACCACACAACCCCTAGCAGCCTTAATCATAGAGTAATAACGTATTTCACAGGACCCCTGATTTTGACGTGAAGGTCCAAAAATTTTACGGACCTCCAATACTAAAAAATATTTATCGTGGGCCATTCTATCCATGGTCAAAAATTCACAACTTTTTCTCGATGCGCACAATTTTTACAAATTCGAGCTCTGCTAATACCTACTTATTTGTTATGTTACTACAGTAAGCGAACATAATCAATATTTTATAATTTTACGTCACTCTGGGCGGTAAGTGAGATTTTACGCCCACGGGCGCAGCGGCAAATCTCACTTCACACCCAGGAGAAGACGTAAAATTGTGTACGCACCACGGGCGGTAATAAAGAAGGCCTCAGATCGCTTGTCTATGGCCCTTACCTTCGGTTCGGGCCACAAATATCCGCGATCTGAGCCGTTCTTTATTTTACCGCCCTAGGTGCGTAATGTACTATTATGTTTCATATGCATGGTTGGTAATTGCATTGTAGAATACAAGCGATGTTTGCTGTAGTTTGATTTTATCGGACACAAAATTACTATAATTCCAAAGTTTTACATGAATTTAACAACGCCATGATTATCATTAGATTCACGTAACGTTATTACTGTAGGGTTAGGATTCTGGTGGCATTTTTAGCACAAGTAGTGCAGTGGAGTCGCCATTGTATTTTTTTTATTATTTTTTATTTGAATAAATGAATAACTGAATGATAAAGCCGTATTAATATGTAGATTTCAAAATATTACATGTAAATAAATTTTACTATTTAACTGAAATGATTATGTACTCAAGACCTTGAACAACTTGGAACTGGAATTAAAGTTTCAAAATCGTGCATGTTATCTTCATCTGATGTTAAATGGTTGTCAAGATTATAAAAAGCATACACTATGGTAATTTGTTCCATATTCACTGGCGTTATACGATTTCTCAACTTGTGAAAAATCCATTTGTGTGTCGAGAAAGATCTCTCTACATCCACCGATGTTAACGTAGCATTCCTCAGAATTTGAGCATGATTGCCAAAATCAACCATGTCTCTCACTACTGAATCAATTTACTTGTATGTAACTAATAAATTTTATTATGCATTATTGATTTATATTTATCAATCATTTATTCATTCATTCATTCAATCAAAAAAAATATAACAACGACTCCATTGCTCTTTGTTCACCCAATGCCACCAAAATTCCTAACTCTAGTTATTAGGTACATACCCACCAATTCATTTAATGTTTTTCTTTTTTATTCCCTCCAATATTAAGCCAATAAAAATCTAGTTTTCTAAATACGTAATGCCTATGCACAGTTAATAGTAATGCCTTTATAAATCCGGATTGGTTTGTGTAACTAAGGTTTGATGTGTAGTTATTATTTACAAAGCCTGTGGCGGATTTCATCTTGTAAATATTGGTGTCATCTTCAAGTAAAAGGTACATCATTGTTGGTCGCCATTAAGGAGTTACCGACGCCATGAAAATTCATTTAGAAATATACTCTATTAAAACCGACAATTATGTACCTTTTACGTGAAAATTATTGATTGTATGTGAAGAAGGCTATTTAATTTTATACGACTTTATAAATTGAAATTGCCTTTTTCTTTGTCAACTGAATCTACACATTTTTGGGACCCTGTAATGATCTAGAATTCTAGATCATTAAAAACAACTATAATCTTACCTATCGAGACTTCTTCAATAGTTACCCATAGATCTACAGACCGATGAATAGACAGAGTAACATTGCAATTGCAATGATTGAATTTGAGCAATCCAATTACGGATGGCTCCCAGGCGGCCACAGACGTCACCCTCGAGTGGTTGAAGCTTATTGTTCACGATGTATTGGTATGTAGAATATTCAACTAGTATTAGTACGTTTTAGAACATGCCTACTACTGGCACTGTATGTATGTTGAAACCCATTGAAATACAGGGTGTCCCATAAAGGACACGTCACAGTGACACTGGAGGTAGACAAGGCCAAGAGGTATCAAACCAACTTAACATGACCCCAGTAAAAGTAGCACGGTTTTCGAGTTATTGCCAAATTAAGGTTTTTCATGAATATTGACCGTTTTTAACATTGTTAGTGCCAGTGTGCACTCAGAAAGGTCTTTAAGTTAGTTTTTTTAATGTGTACGGCATCATGAATAGTTAATTCAGATAACAGAAATTGTATTTAATCAAAAACTTAAGTAAAATGCAAAAAAATAAGGGTTTGTTGTTGAATTAATTCACAGGGAAACATTAATTTTGACTTTAAGAACCTGTCGTGAAAAAAAATTAGTAGGAATGTAATGAGCAAATAACGCCAAGATATTGAGCATGTTATGCAGATTCCAAAATAGTATGATACATGTACCTTCCTGCAATAAAGTAGGAATAATTATCATCTTTCCAATGCCCTATAAAAAATAAGTTAAAACTAGGATCTCGGCAATCCGTTGTTACACTTGTTACTGAGTAAAACGTGTCAGATATTTCAGTCTGGATAAGTCTGGGTGGAGAAAAAAACACGTATTCAGTGTTTGCGGAATGTCTAAAAGAAAGGGATGGAAAATTCTTATCAGGAGAATGAGACATCATAATTTCCATTCGCATCTCGCTCTTTTTATCTCGGCTTTATTGCACGTGCGAGTGCTACCTGGGATTATCTAGCAGTAGAATTGTTTAGGAACACAAAAACAGAAACAGAGAGCACATGTGTTGCACGAAACGCACGGTAACGAACTTATTAGGTTTAGCATTCCTGAAAGCTTAATGATACGGATGACACAGTTGTACAAGCTTGTTCCACTCCTATTGTTTTTCGAAGTGATAAGCACTGGTATAATGCGAGGTAGCAGTCGCACGTGCAATAAAGCCGAGATAAAAAGAGCGAGATAGAGCGAATGGATATTATGGTGTCTCATTCTCCTGAATAAGAATTTTCCATCTCTTTCTTTTAGACATTCCGCAAACACTGAATACGTGTTTTTTTCTCCACCCAGACTTATCCGGACTGAAATATCTGACACATTTTACTCAGTAACAACGGATTGCCGAGATCCTAGTTTTAACTTATTTTTTATGGGGCATTAGAAAGATGATAATTATTCCTACTTTATTGCAGGAAGGTACATGTATCATGGAATCTGCATAACATGCTCAATATCTTGGCGTTATTTGCTCATTACATTCCTACTAAAATGTTTTCACGACAGGTGCTTAAAGTCGAAATTAATGTTTCGCTGTGAATTAATTCAAGAACCCTTATTTTTTTGCATTTTACTTAAGTTTTTGATAAAATACAATTTCTGTTATCTTAATTAACTATTCATGATGCCGTACACATTAAAAAAACTAACTTAAAGACCTTTCTGAGTGCACACTGGCACTAACAATGTTAAAAACGGTCAAAATTCATGAAAAACCTTAATTTGGCAATAACTCGAAAACCGTGCTACTTTTACTGGGGTCATGTTAAGTTGGTTTGGTACCTCTTGGAATGGTCTACCTCCAGTGTCACTGTGACGTGTCCTTTATGGGACACCCTGTATAATGATAAATACTTGCACCGCCGCGCTTGTTCTCGTGTTTTCATCACCATGAAGTGAAATTTACCTGGGAACAAAAAAAATAGTTAGATTAAAATGGAACCTGATGTATAAGCACAAAAACATATCTAACAAGTTAAATTAAAAATGCTGTTCCAATAACTATTGACGATTCAAATTTAGAAATATTTTTTCTCAAAAATGTCCCGCAAGGTTGACTTTTACGGTTTAATATCAGGCGGTGAAGTGCTTCGTTTATGGTCAGTTAAAAATTTAAAAAGGTACGGAAATTGCAGTCTCGATTTCGATCCGTAAATTTCCAATACAAATTCCATTATTGTCGAGGTACATACTTTTTTTTTAAGTAGTAACGGCTATAGAACTAGGTGGAACAGTTCCTAAACAGCCAAAATAGAGAACGAGTTACAATTATTTATAATGTTGGTACCGCGTGTTTTTAGCTGTCTCAAATAGATTGGCGTTTTTCGGCAGAAAAATACACTTCTATTGAATATTAAAAAAAAGTAAAAGGCGGTAAAGCAAATGTTTTTACTTTTTCTATGAAAATTTTATAAGTAGCTAACGAAGTAAACGAAATACTAATAGTAGTAATAGTGAAAGTATTTATTTAAAGAAAATGAGTTCCACTTCATGTGACGAGAATATGGAATATACGCCTCCAGAATTAAGAGCAGAGGCGAATTCTGCAATGAATAACTTGTTTCCAGCGAAATCTAAGGACAAAATTTATTTCGATTGACATACCTACTTATTTTTATTTTCTTGCACCATTTTTGAGAAAAGCACTATATTTGACTCGGCGTGAAGAGCCATTGCCGGCTTCGTATTAACTTAAACGGACTCCCGTTCCGGTCGTCCGTTTAAACATAATACTCAGCCCGCAATGGGCTACTTCACCTCCTCGACAATAATGTACTATTATTACTTGCATTGCAAACAAAATAAGGCAAAAAAATTGAGCTCTTACAACAGTAGCAGAATTCTACCGCGATTCATAAACAATACAAAGCAGTTTTGTAAAGAAACAAGCGGCACGGGAGCCCTTCAGTACATTTTTTCCCGTTGTGGAGGTAAATAACTCGACAAGATGATTGCTACAAAGCAACGAGGCTTCAACAACGTAGCCAGTATGGCGGAAGTAAAATGTTGTCAGCATCATAAAAATAAATAGCTATACATCATTTTTGATAAAAGGTGTAAATTCTTAATGATCCGAAAGTGGTCGGTTTTTATAAGGCTTTGATTACCATAACTATTGTTCCCTATTCGCTATGTGTGAAGTGCATGGTGGGGGTAACGAGAACGATCGCAGTGCACAATGTGACAAGAAATGAACCATTGACATTTCATATACAGTCCGTGAGCTCTCAGAAGAACCTTCGGGTTTTAGAAAGAGACGTCGGGTATCAATCAACAGTGACACATGAAAAAGCAGAAAACCAATAATACCTTCGTGTGTCATCGCCGATTCCCGAAGGTTCTTCTTAAAGCTCATGAACTGTATGCAAGGAATACAGCCTATTTATAAAAAAGAAAAAAAAAGAGATTGTTCACCTGCCCAAGAGATAGCGCCACAATCATGCACACAGCGAATAATCCGTTCATAGTGTGGCTTTCACTCGGTAAAAAAGCAGAACATATTCTGCGCATCGAATTAAAGTTATCAAATTTTGAGCATGTATAGAGTGCCCGACGATGACTATTTTCGGATATAAAGAACAGTAAAAATGTTTCACCTGCACATTTAAAGGGTCTTAAAAACATCATAAATTGTGAAGTTGTAATAAGAAGTTTAATAAAAGAGTACAACGCACTTAAGACAAAGTAATGTCGAAAGCCACTTCTCTAAGAAGCACCCAGCCAGCTCCAGACATTTCATTTGCCTTAATGAAGACAATACACCAAAATAATGGTAATGGCAACATTTAAGCTCTTGTTAGGAAAGGGCGCCATTACTACTACACGGCGTTAAGTTTATTGTTATAATTAATTTTGTAATTAAATAACGGTTTGTATCAGACATGTTTAATGTCAAGTAAAATTAAGCAAGGTATGATAGAGGGTAATGGTGTAATATTTGGAGGACGTATGGCTCCATGCACGGAAAAAAATAAACAACCAGAACGATTAGTAAAATAGATTATTGTAACAACCGATACTACAATCTTTTAAGGAAAACTACTTTGAAAATGAAAAAAAATGAAAATGAAAATGAAAATGAAAATAGTTTATTTCATAAACAATTGGTACATTAACTAACAACAGGGTTGGGTCTTCCTAGTAGGTAAAAGGATACCTCAGGTGTCAGGAAGTCCCGCTCCTCCATAATAATCAGTGGTTATGTTACTTGTGTTGATATTATGCTTATTATGTTCTACTCTACATATAGATAGCTTAAATTACTATTATCTTAAATTCTAAAATTTAAATTAGGTTTAACAAATGAAAAAGAAAATGAAAGAAAGAAAGAAAAGACCTAATGAATGAAAATGTCGTGAGTAAGTGTGTGTGCGCGCGCGCATGTGTGTGTGTGTGTGTGTGTGTGTGTGTGTGTGTGTTACATAGTACATTTCAGTTTTAATTAGCTAAATTTAATTTAGTACAAGATTAAGTAGTAGTTCAGTATCCTCATAGTTAAGCATCTTCAACCATATCGTCACCGATTTTTTACAGTCATATAATCTTTAAAAATATTTATAACGGGTTACTCACGTAATTTTTGACGATTTTTGCTCGACATGTTTCGATCAATTTACGATGATCATTCTCACGAGCGGCCTTCCGCGACGGCAGCGCGTCGGCTACTGCGCGCCTGCGCGCGGTGTGCCCTGCTGCTGGTGGCGGGAGGCGGCGGCGGCGGCGGCGGCGATGTTGTGACAGATCTACCCTCATCCCCTTTATCATTTTTGCCGAAATGTTTGCACACTACACTCACGACGTCATTTGCTAAAGGCACGTTCACACTGTCCGACACCGACGTAGTACCCAAGACCGTTCTCCAACTAGGGGGCAATGACCAACCACCATCACGATTGAAATTCGAATGACGACTTATTTCTATAGCAGGCGCGCAGTAGCCGACGCGCTGCCGTCGCGGAAGGCCGCTCGTGAGAATGATCATCGTAAATTGATCGAAACATGTCGAGCAAAAATCGACAAAAATTACGTGAGTAACCCGTTATAAATTCAGTTTCACAAGGTGTTTTTCCAGATCTAATGAAATGTAGTAAAGTCATACCTCTATTTAAATCGGGTGATTCTAGTGATCTAAATAATTTCCGACCGATATCGATACTTCCTGTACTAAGCAAAGTCTTTGAAAAGATAATGTTAAATGATCTACTGGGGCACTTCAACAGACATGGACTGCTTACAAGCAATCAGTTTGGTTTCACAAAGGGACGTTCCACAACCGACGCTGCTGCAGAACTCATTAAACATATTTTCAATGCTTGGCGAGACAAACGTTATGATGCAATTGGTATATTCTGTGACCTTTCAAAAGCTTTTGATTGTGTAGATCATAGAACGCTCATTCTTAAAACAGAACACTATGGTCTTTCAGAAAATGCCCTGAGTCTCATGTCTTCTTACCTTAGCAATAGAACACAAACAGTTGTTGTAAATAAAACCCAGTCTAAAGGGACTTTAGTAAAATTAGGAGTGCCACAGGGTTCCATTCTGGGCCCATTCCTGTTTTTGGTTTATACAAATGATTTACCTTGTGTAGTACAAAACCTTTGTGGTATGATTTTGTTTGCCGATGATACATCTTTAATTTTCAAAGTTGAACGGCAATCCAATGATTTATCTGTAATTAACAATACACTAGCTGGCGTACTAAACTGGTTTACTACTAACAATCTGTTACTTAATGCTAAGAAAACTAAATGTATTCGATTTGTTTTGCCAAACGTGGCACCAATGGACACTAATATAGTTATAAATGGTGAATGTTTAGATATAGTAGATAAAACTGTGTTCCTTGGTTCAACGTTGGACAAAAATTTACAATGGAGTCCTCATATAAAAAAACTCGCTCTTAGACTAAGTTCAGCCGCTCATGCCGTTAGAAAAATTTGACAACTGACTAATATTGAGACAGCTCGCTTAGTTTATTATAGTTATTTTCATAGTGTAATGTCATATGGAATTCTGGTTTGGGGCAAAGCAGCTGACATACAGACTATTTTTGTTTTACAGAAAAGAGCCATTCGCTTTATGTATAACTTAAAGGCAGGTACATCAATTAGAGAATTATTTAAAAAAAATAATATTTTAACTCTTGCGTCCCAATATATCTATGATAATATTATTTTTGTTGTAAAGAATATACACACATTCAAGAAGAATTCTGACATCCACAGCTATAACACTAGAAATAAAAACAAGCTTGCTACCAGACGATGTCGTGTCCGCAAAGCATATAAGTCATTTTTTGGCCAGGGTATTCATATTTATAACAAGTTACCCGTCGATGTTTTGAATCTATCATTTCCCGCTCTTAAGAATAACTTGAAAAAAACTTTAATGTCAAAGGGTTATTACAGGGTCGAGGACTATATGACAGACATATATGCATGGCCCAAACCAGAATCTATAAAATCATCTAACATTTAGAGGACACAGTTCAAGTAAGAAAGAATATCAAACGTATTGCGAAGCAGTCAGATTTGGATTTTATTTTTATTTTTCATTTTAATTACACAATAGGCAGGTACATGTCTGTCTCTCAAGCTGTTTTGATATGCCTTCTTGAAGAACTACGCATTATTGTATATAGTATCTTTAATGTATTTGTAGTACTGTTTTGAAAAAATAAGTCCCGCCGAGTTTCTTGCCGGTAATAAGTAATACTTCTCGGGTCAGAGGTGTAGGGTTAGAACCGGTGGTAGTTTCTTTTCTCTCTGACGTTCATAAGTGCATTGTAATGTGCCTAAATTGAAGAATAAATATCTTTTATCTTTTTTATCTTTTTAAATATTTTTAATATGTTAGAGTCTCATGAAAGTTTTATAGTCATATAATCTTTGTTCATAAATATGTAATTTTTCATTTATTTTGTTATACAGGTATGCAGATTGTGTATTATACTGACTTTTAGCATACAAAGATATGTTGAGAGTGGGGCAACTTTGTTTTTACGCCTTTTTGTAAGCAACATGGTATTAAAAAATTTTTAACGTTCTATGTAACCTTAATATTGTACGGAGGACGTACAGTCTTCGCATTGATAAATGGTCACTATTTTGATAGAGTTCTAGTGTGGGGAACCTGTACGGCCTCAAGTACATGACCTTTAATAAGCATCGTTGCCCTCTCTCAACTTCCAAAAACTCAACTTTATATTTACGTTTACTATATCTTGAATTCAATAGAACTATTTAAACAATTATACGCACTAAAGTCTTATTGTCTAATTGCCCGAGAATTCACTAGATTTTCTCGTTCAAATTACAGTATTTTGGTATCATGGACGAGAGACTTCTCCGTGTGCCCCGTGTGGCTCTCGACCGCGTCACATGGAGGGACATCACAGTCGTCACGATCCTCAGTCATCAGAGAACGACGGAGAAGATAATGATGATAGAGGGTATAGTATTGCACTCATTAAGTCATTAGCTTGAGATACCTTTGCCTGTTTCACTTTTGTGTGCTGACTGTAATACTGTGTATCTCTCGACCTTTTTCTAACTGATTTGGATAGCCAGTGATTTTTTAAATGACTCGGGAAATGACAAATACGAGTGGCTGACTCGCTTGGGCATTTGAAGAGGTTTGCTTCGCCAGTAATTTACTAGGAGTGCAGGGATTCTAAGTTTGAATAACGCTGGTCTATCGAATTGTACCTCGGGACCAAAGTACAATGGGAGTTGTTCGGAAGCTGTACAAGTGTACATGTGCAACTGACTTTAGGAACTACGGCGTACTTTAGACCGCTATGGAAACTGCATACAAGTTCAAGTAGTATGGGAACCTTTCAAACTCAGTGGAATGACATTTAACTATAGTTCGTTTTTTTTAGATGAGAAAAAAGTTGAAGAGCGCATGCACGATACGGCATGATACATGTCACAAGTGTCAAAGTGTCAATGCGGCCAATAAAAAATATTTAAATATATTTATATTTATAATAAAGCCATGCGTAGGTATTTATAAATGTTAAATTGAATAATAGTCAATATATTGCAGTATTGTAATAGTAGTCATTATTACGAAATAATTTATTCTTATCATTGTTAATGTTTTAGTGAATGTTGCACAATAAAAAACCTGGAGAAAAGGAGGTTCGAAACATATGGTTTTCGATTTATAACGTATGCGTGTGTCATTGTCAGTTTTTCAATTGTCATGTGTCTCTAACGTGATAATCAAAACAAATTTGTGTTGTTATTGCTGTTATGGATTATAATCTGCAAATTGTCATTATTTATTTACAAATGTGAACTTTTCATCATGTTAACTAATCGTTTGTTGGTGTGCTTGCAGTGTATTTCAATTGAACGTTCAAACAGAACAGGTTAGAACAGGTTGGCAACTTCTGGGGTGTGGGACAGGAAACCTCCTCGAGTGCCAGGTCCCTTCTCATTCCTCTTGATCAGGTGGATCCGGGGGAATAGGGAAGGGTTCCTGGACGGTGCACCCTGGGGGCCGCGGTAGGTAATATCGGTTGGTATTGCCTACCGTTGCTGCCAATATCCTGTCAGTCCCTCCACGAGCTCTCTGGTAACAGAGTAGATTAGTGGGGTGGGCGCTGGGGAGGAGGGAGGCTGAGGACGGCCTTATGTACTGCAGTTCCCGAACCAGGTACAGTGGTGGAAGAGGGCGGGGCGCCTCTTCGGAGGTGTGCCATGGCCTGGACTCGCGGAAAAGAGCAGTATTTAAGGCTGGGGCCATGGGTTGGTACTATGGGGTGCCAACTCATCGCAAAAACTCAGTCACGTGGCGGAGGGTGGTTGAAGTATCCTAGATGTTGCAGATAGCTATCATTGTCTTGGTTTGCACTCTTAGGTACCCGTCTCGCCTAGACCAGACTTTGTTTGTTATGGGCAGCATTTGGGTGGGCATTGGTTAGCTTACTAACCTTTGCTCCCACTTTTGGAGTGGCCGATGAAGGGACGCGGATAGGCAGGTGGCCGGTGACCCGCTCTTGGAGGCTAGCCCAACCACCCGGAGACCCATCAGCGTGACTCTGCCTAGGCAGATTCCACGTCTGATTGGGGGCGGAGTGTAGTGGTGGTATGGCTGGAAGGGACGTTTTCCTTGAAGGCATCCCCACTACACGGGTGCCGGGGTAGGGGCGTTTGTCCTCCTGGTGCTGTGCGGGTGGGACCGGAATACCGGTCCCGGCTTCTCCGGGGTTAAGAGAGGCCAGTTGGCGGAGAGCACGTTGGTCATGCTACAGCGTGCTCTATTTGCGGAGTGGGTTCGCCCTAGGGCGACAGTGCTGGTGGTGTCGCGGTTGCAGTTTCGATCCCGTTGCACCACCATTAAGGCACGGAGATGGCAGCATCCCAGAGTTTTAGTGGGTAGGCCGGTCCAAACCGGAGAGTCCCACATAACTTATGCGTAATATTTGGCTCCACCCCGGGGGCCTAATGTTACGTATAGGTATGCGTAAAGCATTTCTCTGGGACAAAAAAAAAAAAAAAAAAAAAGGTTGGCAACTTCTGTTTCTATGTTTACTGAATTTCTAATCTCAAAAAAAAAACGAAATATAATACTCGTATACTTGAGTATTCAACTAACCGGACCGGCCATGTCTGTCATTTTCTATACAAAAAAAGTCTGCCGATTTGGGCCGGTTCCCCTACGTCAAATGCATACGAAACGTCAAAATAGCCACGTCAGATAAACGTCAGACCATACAATGAGGGTTTCAATTACTTATTTTTGGATAATCGTTTGAGCTCAAGATGGCGATGACGCCTTTAGAGTAGTTCTTTGTTTTTTGCTCATTTACGTAGTTCAGTGTGTAATATTGATAGCTTATTGTGCGGTGATCTAACGAACAAGTGGCAGTTAATGAAGAATTAGTCTCAAAACGCGCGTAACCACCCTTTAGTCGAACGAACGGTTATCCGGGGTCTCGGCCGCCCACGTGTTTGTAAGGAGGCTATCACTTTACAATCACCAAGGCCTTCACCGAACAACGTTGCCTATATTTTATTAAAAGTAATAAAAGTGAGATTAACGTATATACTCGACATTGGCAAAATTCCCATTGCTTTAGACAAAGGGAGAAAGCCATTCATTAAAAGAAAAAAAAATTACTTATTTTTAAAAAATGTGTCATCCATCAGCATCATCACCGTTTCGAAGCAAATACCAAGTGATCCGCGTTTCCTTCTGACAGTCATTTGTTTACTGCCCAAAAATCGAGGAGCATTCGGAATTCAAATCAGAAATCGAAACAAAGTGTCAGAGCAACGGCACCCAGATTCTTTTGTTTTTTGAGGTTCAAAAGAACGCGCGTCAGGCGCGCAAATGCCACTGTGATAAAAGCTAGAAGCAGTGTTGGAATTTTGAAGTTGTTATTTGATTCGATATAACTTGTAAACGCACGCATAAAATTTAATACTTACATTGCTTTCCGTAGCCTAATAATAATCAATAGACGCTTTTCTATCTTGGAATGACCTTTACTGAAGTCTCTTTTCAAAACCTCAACATCTTTTCATTGCACAGTCGGTACTAAACCAGAAAAATCACAATGTAACAACCCACCACACCATACAATGCGGGATACCCGGCAAATAGTGTCAAATCAACATCAAGTCGAGTTAAGATTTTTAAAGTTCAAATGTAGAGCCTAGAAGAGTATTCCTTTTTTTGCACATGAGCCACCAATATCTTGGGTGCCAATGAAATGTGAACTCTAATCCCATAACTTTTATTCGTAATCGGAGCGCATTTACACTGGTCACAGAGCTTCGAGTCGTCCTTGCTCGTTGGGAGACTAACGCCCCAGGGTGCCAAAAGAATTCTCCCCCATTTTCATTTAAAGGTCTCTTCGTTATTGGCCTCATAACTATAGGATTTGCATAAGAACGGCAACGAGACCGCGTGGAGAAGTATTATATGCAATGAATACTAAACATGGTCACGTCTGTGTGACCTTTTAATATATAGGGTTAGTTTTGAAGTTGGAGCAGAATTCTAAAGAGTGTACCTAATGTACCTATATAGAGAGAATCACGGATTACTTTAGATGGAGCAATGAGCAATTGAGCATATAAAACACACGTTGCCAGGGAGGGTGATGGCAGGTGGGCCAATATGTTGACAGCTAGGTGGCGGTTTCAGATGAAAGAACCTAACGACTATTAGCTCAATGGATGGGATAGGCATTAGATTTTAATGATGATGAACCCTAAGCGGATCGAGAGCGAAACAAGAGCGAATTCGTGCCGCGCGGTTGCGTGGTCTCATTTCCATCCTCTTCATTCGCTCTCGGTTCGCTCAGGTTTCGCGACGAAATGTGTAGCGTGGTACGCGGACATGTGCAAAATTCGCCGTCTCGCGACGAAATGTGTAGCGCGGTACGCGGACATGTGCAAAATTCGCCGTCTCGCGACGAAACGTGTAGCGCGGTTCGCGGACATGTGCAAAATTCGCCGTCTCGCAACGAAATGTGTAGCGCGGTACGCGGACATGTGCAAAAATCGCCGTCTCGCGACGAAACGTGTAGCGCGGTACGCGGATATGTGCAAAATTCGCCGTCCCGCAACGAAATGTGTAGCGCGGTACGCGGACATGTGCGAAATTCGCCGTCTCGCGACGAAACGTGTAGCGCGGTACGCGGACGTGTGCAAAATTCGCCGTCACGCGACGAAACGTGTAGCGCGGTTCGCGGATATGTGCAAAAGGCTTCATAGTGACCAAAGAACGTGAATCCCGAATCTCTTATGTTGATATCATTATTATTCCGAGACTTAAACTTGAGTACCTCTAGTCTGATGAATAGGTACTAGTTCATAAGTTGAAGCTGAATATTAAAGTACGTAGAGTTGTAGAGGGAATACTTGGGATTATATTTTAAATTTCCCTAGGTGAAACGTGCCAGCGTATATTGGAGTACTCGTAGTTTTTAAGTTTATTTTATTCTCCGACAGGAGGCACGCAACCGCGTCTAATTTATTACCAGGTAACTTGTAACTATAAGTTGTTATTTATTTAATAGGTACATTTTAAGAACTTTAGGGTGGCTTATATATTTATTATTTTACTTAACGTTTCAGCTTTGTATTCTAGGAAGATTGCAGATTACTATAGGTGTATTTAATTATTTGACGATTACATAAAAAAATACATACATACATATTCTGTTTGTCTGATAGTTATATTATTAGGTACATAATTAGATTATTTCAATACGATTTTTAGTTGTTTATTGTTATACATTTTACTCTGGTGCTAAATAAATCACTATGAAATCCCTATATTCCCATATCCCTATCATATTTTGTTATATATGTAGGTATACCAGTATTGCATGCCCTAGGTTCCCAAAGTGGTCCATACCGCCCCCCAGGGGGCGCTGACGACGTCCAGGGGGGCGGTAAAGTCCTCACGATAAATTGGGGGGCGCTGAAATTGTCTAGGGGGCGCTGGCATATTTATTAATAAAAATTAACACTTAAAAGTTACTGAAAACATATTAATATTTTTTACATTATGTTCTTTTGTGCACCAGTACAAAAATATTTACTTCAAGTATTTTTTGCTCATAGTCGTAACGTACCTAACACTATGCGATATTCAAAAATGTATACATATACATTTTTAATAATTTGACAACTAATAGTTTCGAAGTTATGCAAGAAAAAAAGGCAAAAATTTACCATTCCCACCCTTTTTATTCGACTATTTTTAGAAGGGTTTTTTTCTGAAATTATTAGGCCTAAAATTTGGAAAACTTACAGAAATTTTATACCTATAGATTATAAGAAAACCTACGGCAAGTTAATAGTCAAGAGTGGGTCAGTCTTGAGAAAAAACATTGTTATTTTTATATTATGTACGTACAGAACCCTTAGGGCGCGAGTCCGACTCGCACTTGCCGGTATCATTTTATATTGGGGGCGCTGAAAGAATTATTTTCTGCTAAGTGGGCGGTCGGTCAAAAAAGTTAGGGAACCTATGCCCTAGTAGGTAAGTTGTGTAATACTCTCACCCGTTATAAAATCTAGCTAGGGCCGAAAAGATACTCTTACAGCACTCATCTTATATACTCTTTTTATTTAAATTCAATTGGTACAAAACCACTAATTTCAAAATATCATGATTTTGGAATACCTAAATAAGATAAGGAAAGGGATTTGCCTCTGAAACTTCGGTTGCAGACCGAAATTTTATTAAAAAAGTTTTATTCATATAGCGATTATAATAGATACTAAAAAGCTTCAGTATTTTATTTTATGTTGTAATACTTATAATATCATACAATTATTTAAAAACAGTAAAGTTGGGAAATAAATGAGAAAAGTTGGCAAACATCATTAGCTGAGGCCACGTTCAGAGGCGGCGTTTACTTGATCTCTGGCGTTTTGCAATTTATTAAACGAAATTACTTTCTTTTTAATATGGCCAGCTGGTGCAATTACTCTTTCGGGTTCTGTAGCAACACGAAACCCGCCCCTTTAATTTTGAGTTCAGTCATTATACGTCCAGTATCAAATATATCGGAGCGGCCAAAGTACTCAAAAACATCTGAACAAACACTCTATCGCCTTGACAATAGAGGCGTTGATCAGGTATTTGTGACCACCTTGTTGGCCGCTCCGATATATCTGATGGCGACTGTACCAACAGCTGCTAGTTTTTTCACCAAACATTAATTACCAACGCTCATCCTCCTACTCGTGCCGTATTGTAACTTTAAAATACGTAAACAATACATTAATAGCACAATCTATCATACACAACAAATTAGATGAATAAAATTGGATCGTTTGAAGAATTAGAAAGTTAGAGTACGATCCCTCCTGAGCATATCCATATAAATAGTTAAATACCTTCTATCATGGCTCGTGGATGAGAGGCATTACATTGAAATAAATTTGTTTTTAACCGAAATCAATTCCAAAGAAGAAGGAGGTTCTGCATTCGGTTTGGTGTTTTTTTAATAGTTTTGTTTAGTTACAAGGAACTTTGTTGACTACTCGTATTCATCCGATGTCCCACGCGATCCTTAATAAACGTAGGTGGTAGGAGGTAGGTACTTATGAGGAAATACAAAGTTACTTTACGTTACTAAAAATGGGTTATTCCTAAATGACCCGCCTAAAACAAGTCGTACGCCTGTACAAGTCATGCTAAGATCTCTCATTAAACTTAGGTAAATTAATAATAACTATTCTAGTAACAAACATCTCACATACAACTCAATTAATCTTAAACTTCGCGCTTCATTAATACATCCATATCTCCAATTAAACAATTTGAGATATCCATTAGCTTACCTTTCAACATTCCGTTAGATTTACCAAACACGAACAGTCGCTACCAGATAAATAGGAGCGGCTAAGGTGGTCACAAACATCTGAACAACGCCTATATTGTCAAGGCGTTAAAGTGCATGATCAGATATTTGTGAGTACCTTGGCCGATCCGATATATTTGATGGTGACTGAACATGAGAGAAACGCCGCTCAAGTCTTATGAAGCTCAACTTAAAAATTCATATCAACAAGATGGCGTCTTGTCGGCGCCTCATCGACCCGACTTACTCGACTTTTTATACTACTTAGCACTTACCTTTTTTAAACTACTAATGCGTCTTTCCTGTCGTCTTTGAACTTTAAAGCCCAAATTTCTTACTGGACCCTTATGCATGTCAAACCTTCTACTTCTGAAAATATTCTAAAACTGATCCATTTCATATAGTCAAATGCCGAACTCTTTTATAAATCGAGTGTAAACTTATAAACCGTATCGCGATTTCATTTATAGTTTAACATTTTAGAGGGAAAAATTAAGGAACTAACCACCACCAAGTCCACCAACACAGTGCATCCTCAGTAATTTTAAATATCCTACAACCAGAAGTGCAATAGGTGCTCACTCACTCGTTCTTAGTTCTTACATTAGCTAGGGAAACACGCAGATGTGCCCGCCGGATTTGTCCGGCTCATATGCTCGGCGGACAGATCCGTCCATGTATGGCGCTATTCAGATGTGTCCGCCGGGCATATCCACCAGACAAATCCGGCGGGCAGATCTGTGCGTATATAGCTATTCAGTCCAGTTAGAGTTACTATATACTATTACCTCCCATTTTCCCCCCACGGGGTTAATTAGCTCCAGGTTCCGAACCCGTTAGCTACTAAAACATTCCAACGTTTCCTCTGAGTTACTACAGCAGCTATTTGCTTTGCCGGCCACCATTAGAGGGTTAAGGTTCCATTGAAATTTAAATTTGAAATACGCTAAAAGAATATATAATTACCCGAGCGGGTCCTGCTGAATTACAAAGTCCGAAAACCAACATTTATATTGAAAAACAAACTGGAGCGGTATTAGGTTTAGATTTGTTACAAAATTGTAGTCAGTATGATATTCTTTTGTCATAAGAAACTCATCTCAACAAATTATGAATCAAACTACTTATATTATGACCTTATGACCAGTGATCGGCGTTTAGGGTGCAACGCGGTTTTTTATTACTTCAAAAATTATCCTGAAATTGATAATCTGCGCGAGCATGCAAAAAAAATTGAACAGTTTGTCCTCTTAGCTATTTCTGCCGCTGACTGTAATCCACATTGCAATCCAGATTCCGACATAACCCAATAATACCCAGTAAATTAAACGCAGTAGAGTAGTCCTCAATATTAAAATAAATATTTCCGTCACGTTCCAGGCCTTGCACGCGAAATATTCCGACAAATTATGTCTCGCCTTCTGCGAGTGGAATAAATTCAATAAATATGATAGTAATGAGTAGAAATATTGTAATATTTTTAATAGTAACGAATGTACAGTCGACGTCAAAGATGTGTTCATACTTTTGCACCTTACTCCGTTGTAATAAGATGCAAAACTGTAAACATATCTTTGACGGAACAATTTTTTAATACTTATGGGTTTACGCGCCTTTAATCTATGTTACAAACTCACAACACAAGGGCATGTTCATACATGGTTTTTTTTTTTTTTTGTAAATCCCGGGACATTTTTTTTGTAACTCTAATAGAACGCGAATAGGCGATCATCGTAGGTTCGCGCGAATTTTACTCGTAACGCCAAGTCGCCCGGGGCCTCGCGCTTGCAAGGACCGACCCGGTTATGGTCGCCCCTGTACCCAAGTGTAATCTGGCTTTACCTTTCCCGTTGTCCGTTATCTTGTTTTACCTAAAATCGCAACAAATCGTAAAGAAGGCTGTTTTACCGAGAGATTCAAGATTTAAGTCCAAGCTTGTTTCAGAAACAAAAAATCGTTATTTTTATAACAATTAAAATAATTATCGAAGGTCTCACCTGACACCCGTAACCGTTTTACTGCACTACCTTGCGTTTAGCAGAGTTTTAACTATTACTTAAAATATTATAAGTATTATAACTACAACTAACCGTAGCGATTAAAATAATTGCGAGTCGATCTTACAGAAGTTGAGGGGTTTTATTGCAATTAAAAGTTAATGGAGTAGATAAAGTTTGCTTGTTAAACGAAAGTCTATTACAAAAAGTTCGTCAAAACTGTTGGTAGATTGAGTGGCTCAGAGCTTACGTTACGACAGTTTTAATACTTTTTAAAGATTAGAAGTTCTATCTCATTTCTTCTTTTTGGTTCGCTCGGAGTGCTACGTCATATTTAGGCACTGAATAACAATTGGTCGTAACGACCACTGAGTATAAACTTTCGTGAGACATATTATCACTATTATCACTACACGCGGCTGTACTCACATGTTGAGCGTAGTGACTAAACGCAAGTGAGTACAGCCGCGTGTCGTGATAATAGTATCATTGAATATGTAAAGAACGTTTAGTACAGGAAGTTATAGTTATAAAAAAAAAACAAATTCTATTCTTGCGTGTCTACATTATATCAAACAAACCCATCTTATCCTTAGGCCTCATTCGCCGAATGACGCCGATCGCTGAGAACAGCGTCACGTTTTACAGTTGTTGGTCTTAACTAGTAGTCCCCCTCGAACTGAGAACTCGCGATTTCCTTGCAAACCCGATGACCAATATAACAAGACCCTTATGACAATTTTTTCGCGCCTTCTAGCTCCATGACCCCTTGATCGATCCTTTTCATAAACGAACTCCCAAATTGTATGTATCTCTGCAACATCCCTAACAAATTTCATGAAAACCAGAAAAACGTTACTAAAGGTATCGCGGAACAAACTCTCAAAATCAAAAAGCCATCGAAATGCCGACACGTCCCAGTAGCCAGAAGTTGTTTGTAAGAACTCACTTCGCTTAAGTTCGCTTGCGCTCCGCTCGTTCGAATATTTATGCAATTCGTAACATAGGGACGGCATCTACCACAGAGTGCAGACCTTAGACCTCGAGGACCAATCACACAGGAGCTGGACACAAAAATACGTATATGTAAACTTGTCTCATTATAATGCGCAAATTATCCGTCAGTTTTTTATGCACCGTTGTGACTCATACCTAAGGTTTATAAATATCCTACAATGACACCTTCCAATCATTCCATTATCAACTAAGTAGGTTGTATTCGTATTCGTTAGGCCCATTAACTTAATTAAAATACATTTTCGTGTTAGTACGATTTCAGACGAAGCTTATGTTTTTCAGTAATACTCGAATAGATTTGAATGATTTTGGAAATCTTCAGTGTTTTGGAAATTTACTTGTTGACACTATAGTAGGTAAATAATAAATGAAATATTATGGGACAATCTTACACAAATCATCCTAGCCCCACAGTAAGCTCAATAAGGATTGTGTTGTGGGTACTAGGCGACAATATATATGATAGATAGACCTATAAATAAATACTTAAATAAATACATAGAAAACATCCATAACCCAGGAATAAGTATCCGTGATAGGTAAACACACAAATAAATGCCCTAACCAGGATTCGAACCCGGGACGTCCTGCTTCATAGGCAGGGTCACTACCGACTAGGCTAGGCCGTAAATAAACACTTTATGGACGTAACTAAACTACCGAATCAATGCGCAGGTAAAAAATATGTAATGTTACATCACATTTACACGGCACAAGCAGACCTGTGGGTGTGGAATGAAGCGAAAGGATGATAATATTGATAATTTTAGGAACAACTACGGATGTGAATACGTACGATATAAACACGTTTGACGGGGCATGGGCACTTACATAAATACTAAGATACGTTTTAGTATTTTTCCCTTCTGAAATTGGTGAACGAGATGACTAATCTGTCGGTAAAAGCAGTGAAAGATATTGAATCTTATTAATAATATAAATATAATAAAAAACCTTTCTTTTTAATTTCATAATACATTATAGATTGTTTGTATTTCACAAACCAGTCGTTAAGCGATTATTACAAATAATGTGGCCAAAACTAATACCTACATAGGAACTTTTTAAAAATGTAGCCTTAGAACCCTAGTACTAAAATTGATTAAGAATTGAATGCGGTTTAGAACATAATTTACCTACCCTCGAATTGACACATTTAATATTTATTTAAACATAAAGCCTCTCGCACTATTTAAACCCTGACTATAAATATATGAGTATATGACCATGCGCCACGTTGCGAATTTTCATTGGAACTAAATTTTTCATACTAAACTGAACTGACACCATAACATGAGAAAAAAAGCGCCCTCTTATATATTTCTGGTTAGGGTTTAAAATAGGTACTGTCACTTAAGGCGATTATCACACTGGCGACGGATCCGCATGCGGCGCCGGTGCGCGAGCGAGATAGCGCTAGACACATGCAGAGCGCTGTCTCGCTCGCACACCGGCGCCGCATGCGGATCCGCAGCAGTGTGATAACCGCCTAAGTGGTTTTAAAGGGCGAAAGGGTTAAAGAGGGTTAAACGTACGCAAGATAAATCAAGATAAGGTTAAAACTTTTTAAGCTCCTAATGGATGTTACGTTCAAGAATATCTACTTTAAAGTTATGATTAATAGTCACTTTTTTTCTGAGATAAATTATTTGAGCGTGTTTTATAGTGGTGCCTTTCACTCGTACACTAGTTTCAAACTTACAACTGCTGAAAAGCCGATGAAGATCAAAAATAGGTATGAAAAAGGATGATCGAAGACATTTCCGCTACCTTAAGGTTGTCTGGAAGAAATCGCTTTTTAGCGATAAGACCGCCTGTTGTTTACCACTAAATTAATTTTATAGCAAGCCAGGCAAAGTTGTGTATCGTAGGCAAAGTCCTAGCACGTGACGGTATCCATACAGATTTGGTACAGACCCGTGGGCACAAAATAATGAAGATTGTTATTTGTAAATCACTCCTTGATTGAAGTCTCTTTCTTACATACTAATTTGAAACGAGACATCCGCTTGTAAAACAATTTAAAGGGTTATATAAAATGGCACCCAAACAGTTTCCAACAAGAAGGGGTATTGTCAGTTAATTAATTTAAGTCTCTTAATTTAATTTAACTTTTGAAGAACCTCTTGGTGGAGTTTAAGACTCGTTTCGAAATAACGATACGGGTTTTTGAGAAATTTTCAAATGTTTAACAAATATGTACGAAAAGTATTTAACAAACAAAGGTCTACTTATTCAAAGAATGACGAAGACCAATTCAACAATTTTCTGTCAAAAAAAAAAACAAATTTCTGCCCGAGCCCCGATTTTACTGCTTCACTTTGTGGCACATACTTTGGCCAAATTGGTATAAAAAATTTTAGGTTCCGGATTTTTTGTAGAAATGTTCAGTATCGGTTCAGGTCGGACATTCGTTTTCGTTGCTAAAAATTGTAATACAAAGATACTATAGCAAAAATAAGTTTTGTATGTAAATCTGTAACTGGCTGTATTTTCTTTGTATTACAGTTTTTAGCAACGAAAACGAATGTCCGACATAGATCTGTACTACTGGAATGCCCATGCCAAATTTCATGGTTCTAAAGGATGTCGTTTTAAAATGAGAGCTAAACTACGTTTGTATGGGAACGCGAGCGTTCTGGCGACTCTTAATATTTCAATTCTGATGGAAATACGGAGCAATCCTTCAAATGCGATATTGAGTTACGTTAAGAAACTGATAAAACGAAAAACTTGTAAAACTTAGAAATGTAAATCTCACTGCAGCGGAGTTATGAAAGATGTCGGAAAATGAGCAGCTAATTCAGTCTTCAGCTATCTGGCAAACTTGCAGCACTCAGCAAACTCGAATTATCGCAAGAACAACAAGTGCAAGTCGGATTCGCGTAGCCGGGTTCCGTGGTTCAAGGAATGGGTAAATAGAAACATATCCCAGCCTAATCGTCTCAAACTCCAGAATTTCAAACACACCTCCGAGTAAATAGTATCAAATGATATTTCGTATAAGTTGTATGATCCACTTTTTTTTTTCAAGTTATAAAATTTCAGGTGATTTTTACTCAGAATCGCGAGCTCTTTCGATTTTATTAGGACAAAAAATGTACCATTTTTCCAGACTTCTTATGGCGGTAGCGGTAACGGAATGGATGTAACAAAAAATGTATGAAAATTTTGGGACACTTTTTGTGTTCTACTCCGATCGAAAGAGCTCGTGATTCTGAGTTAAAACCTTCCAAATAAAAAAAAATGTGGATTACAAAAACTGGCCCAGTTTCGGGAGTATCATTCGAATGCATAACAGGTGCTTAATTCCGGCTTGGCTTGGTGCAAGTAAAACAAAATCACGTTCCTCCAGAAATCAGGCTAAACCTGTCTCTGTTTTCTGTATCCGGTGCCGCAAATCCACAATTTGAAACGTTACGCGATAGATTGCGCTAGAGCGTTAGTCTGAATTTTTGGAAACGCGCTTTTTATATATATAAGGTACACGACTTACCACCACTCACCTATTTTTCTTGACTTAAACGAAACTGCTCGATCCCTAATCTTTTTATTAAAAATATACCTTCAAAAGATCCTGCGGATCCCTAAACCGTCACGATTATTCCTCACGCCAAGTGGACGTCTTCAAGCGGCCAGCGCTAATCTAGTTTCCGGCCCTAACGCTTTCAGCTCAAAAACTCGCATAATTACGCCTTGCTCGCCCTCGTTACCTTCAAACCTTAAACTTCCTCCTATAGAATTCGCACTAAAATCTAGACCCGGGGTTTCAATAGCTTGTTTACTCGAGGCCATCCTGTACAGTGAGATTCAAAATTATATGAACAAATTATGAATGAATTCAATCGTAAATTGTCCATGTAGTTTTGCATCTGGGTGTAGGTACAAAAGGTTTGGAAACACCTGAAATACAACAATGAATCGAAATCACTAAGTCCCACTTTTACGCCACTTTTTTCCTACTCGATGGTTGGGTTAGGTTAGGTTAAGCTTTTTTTTAAATATCTATTAACAGACTTATACATTTCCTGCTTGATTTAATCTGTTCACCCGTTTTAACATGATGTTGGTAGAGCGCCAGGCTGGTGTCTCTGAGTCGCGAGTTCGAGTCTCAAGGCAGTGTTTATTTTTTTCAGTTGTACCATTATTACAATGTTTGGACCTGGTGTTAGTAAATTCAATTTGTCTTCCATGCTCCATCTATTGCATTAGAGATCTGTGCTTCAGAGACAAATAGACAGAAAAACACTTCACGCCCGCCCTGTGTTAGACTCTGTCGCGCCTGTCGCGGCGAGGCGTGATTTGCATAGAAAAATGTTTTAGAGAGCTCACAAAGTAGGATGGTGTTTTATGCACTCTTACAAGTTCATAAAGGGATCATCAGGTTGGGTGAAGTGGAGTTTTTGGAGGTCCTAACTTTTTGTACCTATCCATTATTAATGTCACTTTATGGAAGTATTATAACATGTTTTCGATAAGTGTTAGAAGTCCAAATTCGAAATGAGGCACATATACTACATATGTGAAATAACATAATTGCGAAATAAGAAGTCTCCCAAACGAATCGTTATGGCAAAAATTATCGAAGCCAAGAATAGCGTACATGGATCAAGTCAAGGAAAAAATAAACGTCGTGTCGTATCAGGCCATCAAGGAGAAGGCAAAGGATAGATATACATGGAAAATGCTCCACCGACAAGAGCCCAGCTCTTAAATAATTGATGATGATGATGATGAAGTAGGTAGCCAAAATTAACTACGCTATCGGTTGGGACAAGAAGCGATCAAGACCATGGCCTGCGAATGAAGGCTGATGTGCCGTAATGTCTCTCTTTTATATCTCTCTTTCTACAAGGATAACGACACATGGAAAATAACAAATCGCCGTCGTGTTTGTTCATAAAACCAGCGTGTTCTGACGGAAATATTAGCGGTATGAAAATGGCTCATAAGCGGAGTGGCCCATCCATCACAAACATTCGCAACTTCATACAACTTCGCATGTAACTCGAACATACGATAATGTATTGTTTATCGATTTTATGTCAGTTCGGCCTTTAATGTCCAGCTGCCATTATAATTAGGTAAATCAGGAATTATTAATCTAAGCATTATCGAATTTAAGGGTCGTGTTTTGTGTTTCTCTAGGATGAAACCCTGTATGTGACGTATGAACGTTCGATCCCCAACTTAGATCATTTTTTCACCGATCAATAATATGGGATACGCAATCAGCCCAAGAAAATGGCGCCATAAAAGTGCTGTAAGAACGACTCGTACTTACAGCACTTTCTCTGAGTCTTATTACGGTACTAGTATAAGCTGGCCGGTTACAAATTTTCACGAGCCATATTTTTAGTTCACCTTGTTCGAGTCTGTACCTCCTTTATATTGTTTCTCGAAGCATTTCTTACAGTTTTTATTAGAGTTGTTAGATGGCGCCAGTTTTGTTTATTTATTTTATGATCTTCTGCCTACGAACATACGCCCACTGCTGGGCATATGCCTTTCCAAACTTAATCCAATTTGCTATCTTCTTTCCTCCAGATTAGGATTCTAAAACTTTTTAATATCCTCCTACTGCCGAGGTCTATGATTCAGTCATTTGAAACTTCAATTTACGTTATGCTGTAAATATATAACCAGATTTATATAAAGCCCACAAAAGCTGTCCGTCTCGAGGCTTACAATCGGTGACAATTCACTTAACGCTAAAAGCCGCTGGAAATGAGCGGGACTGCACTTAATTAAGTAGCCGTAGCCAAGACGTACAGGATTCTTTTGAATTTAGACCGGTATCGATATAGCTTTGAATGATCATAACTTTTCACTATTTTACAACCGTAAAAATTGTTTATGCACTTAATACATATTCTTCATGACTTTTCTTTTGATGCTACTTCCTACCTTTAAATAAAAAAAATAGCGCTCTGGGGGGTGATTTTTGAGATTCGAGTACTCGAAAGTGACATTTACAACTCAGAATAAAACGATGAAATGTTTTAAAAATAACAGCAATAGAAAATCATTTAAACTTTTAATTTCATGCGAAAAAAATAGCTGGAAGCTTTGTGTGCGATTATTTACGAGCTTAAACTTTTTGAATTCGGGCGCTCGAAAGTCAAAAATTGGCCCCCTGAACTTGAATAGATGTCATATATAATACTAACAAAGGAAAAAGTGATTGGTCACTTTTTCCAAGGCCTCCGGTGCCCAGGGGTGGAATCGAACCGTCTTCTGCATCCGTCAAACAAATCAAAATATTTATTAAAAATAATTTGATTGGTTCTCTAGTTGTTTTAGCGGGCTCTAAAATTGGTAACCCAGATAATAAACCAAGAATGCAAATATTCTCCCATGACAGCTGACGATCGGAATGGTGAACTGACAGCTCAGATTCCGGAACCATTCGATTGCTCCTTAGGAATTTGCTTCGGAATGTTTGTGTTACCGATTCCTCCGATGGAATGCGTTGATTTGATTGCTCAGGGCTCGAACATTCCCCAATTTTAACTTTCTTCATCAATTTCAATCAAAGAAGATTGGTTTTTACTGCATTACAAATTAAATTATGACCCGTAAGTTTGATATTGAATCGAGTGTTCTCGAAAACTCATTTACTAAAGTAAGCTTTCCCTGTACCGCGATTGTTTTGTTTCTATTAAAAATATCAAATTACACTCAGGTAATACCTACCGAATTAATAAGTTTTTCAGCTTTCCATTTTATTCTCCATCATTAGGTAGGTATATGATAGAAGCTAATAAGCTCTTCCTAAAATAAATTAGTAAAAGCTTTATTATTTGTAATAAGCTTCAGTTGTAGAAATTATGCACCCTTAGGTAGGTAATTCCTTATTACAAATAACTCAATAAAACTGAATAGGTTTATAAAACCTCTCTGTTTTAGGTAAGATTTATATTATACAGTAGCTAAAATGGAAACAAATTTGCTTCAGCTTTACCACAATACTGAGCCATAGGTATATCCAATATTCAACATTTTCTTGAACCGCAGTTCACTACGCACTACGCTTGTAGTCGATTTCAGCGTTTTCCCGCTTTGTAGCCGAAATCTGCTACAAACAGAGAGCCCGCCTAGCGGGATCCAAGAGCTCAGTGTTAAATGTGTATTTAAAACATTTTTTTTTATTTACATCACAGTCTTAATAACAATCAACATACACATCACATGTACTTCTCTGCTTTGCCTTAAGGTTGACTGGTAGAGAATGCCTCTTGGCATTAAGTCCGCCTTTTGTAAATCAAGTTTTCTTTTGTGCAATAAAGTTTAAATAAATAAATAAGCATATGTCGTTCACAATGTACATTGTAGTCATTGTACAAGAACAAAGATAGGGTACAAATAGACCTGGAGGTTCATTGATTTACATAATGTTAACAAAATAAGGTAGGTAGAAATAAACAACAAAAGTAGGAGTAGGAAATAATGATAAGTTTGAGGACTAAAATCGACTCAAGTTAGGATATTTAAAAAAATATAGATAATATGTATAGATATAGCAATGTAGGGTTTATTGTGTTTAACAAAAAATATATCCAAAGGCAAATGGAAATTTTAAAGTCCAATAATATAGTTTTATAAGGAATGTAAAAGAATTTAATACAGCGTCGGAGTGATTTACGCGATGCTAATAATATTTTTATGAGCGCTATCTTATAAGATTCTTTCTTCAAAGGCAATTAATGTCCGACTTCTTGTCATTACTTACATCCATTTTTAGGATCTGCAAAGTAATAAGTGAATAGGAATGATTTGTTGAAATGAATGCTTCGGAATATACTACAGTGTTAAAGGACATTACATTACCTATCGTTATTTAACAATAACATGAGCATGACACACAAGTGTTAGCACAAAAAAGCAGGTATTGTATATGGTACTTACTATTTCGGTTATTTGACGACAAACTGTAATATCCACTGCTTTCAGACGAGACTCTGACTCGCGACTCTGGGCAAATGCCCATCGCTTTTTATAGACCGCACACAGGTCCCATAGTGATTTGAGTATTTCTTACAGTAGCTCGGGCATTTGCCCTTGGTAGGGTATAATCTAAATGTAGTTGGTTCTTTTTTCTTTAAAGTTATTTTTCTCCCCCTAATTCATTACCACGGTTTTATTTAACTAGGTACATACACTTAGGTATCGTAGCTTATTTAGCGAGTTAGAGAGAGAGAGAGAGATGATTAGTTATAAGTAAGTTATAATATAAGTTGTTGCCAACAGATGTCGCTGTCACATCTGCCATGAGAGTTTAATAGTTGCGGCTGCCCACACACGGATCGACTTTGTGATGAAAGTTTTGGGAGTAATATTACATAGTTTGTTTCGAGTAAAATGATGATATTGATGATCATAAAATGTTTTTTTATGTTAATTTTACATCTCGTGTTTTTGAATCCCTCGCTACGCTCAATCTTTCGCATAATCGGAACTCAAAATCAACACTCGCAAGAAAACCCAACTTCCCTCTCTTGTTGCACAAATAACTATTGTTTCCTTTCCTTCCTTTCAAACATTTCATCGAAGTAATGAAACAAACCTAAACAAAATCAAAACTTTTGTTTTATTTTAATGGAATCACAGATAACCTCAACACTAGATAGATCATAAGTACAACTCGGGGTCACCACGCATCAGTGCTCCCATACTAATTTTGTATGAGAGCGCGACCGCGTATTTCAATTGTGGTAACGTTTTTGATCATTACTCACGTGGATTAAAAATATCCACAAAAATCAAGTTACAGGGGTGAACCTGGATTGTTATACTACAAATTGGTGTATAATACTATTGAGATTTGCTGTTCGGATCGTAGAAATTTACGAATAAAATTGCACTGATGTGTGGTGACCTCGTGCTCCCTGTAAAAGTTTAATGATGAGGTGTCTGTGTAGTCTGTGAATGGAATCTAAATCCTTCAGCGACTTCTCTTATTTGCGCTATAAAAGGTTGTCACGTACTTTGAGACGAGTCTCGCGGGATTGAAGCTATCTATTTTCTAACTAAATAACTACTCTGATGGACCTTTTGTCCAATATAGTTGGGGTGTTTTTGAAACAAAAAAGGTTGATATAAGCATTTTGGCTGATCAGATTGTTTGACGATTTTAGGGATTGCTGAATAGTGAATACCTTGTTAAATATATTCAGTACACAGATAGAAATAATATCTTAATTCAAAACGCAAAACTCTCTTGCACGCGGTTTCTTAAAGAGAGTAATAAATACCTTAGACCAATAAACATGACTAATAGTTAAAAATATCATGATTTTTAAAAGAAGAATTAAAATTATTCAGCTTTAGCTTTACCCATTTTTAAAGCGAATAGTAATGATTTGAGTTAAGATAATAATTATTTACGGCAAAAAAGCACCAACATTTTCCTTTAAGAGTTTTATGAGTTTACGTCAAAAGCGATTAGTTCTTGGTTTGACGTTTTCAATCTACAGCTAAGAGCCAAAGCTAATTCAAAGAAGTAGCGCCAAAAGTTTGATTTGAGATTTTTAAGTTTTTAGGCAAGAGAGATTAATTTTTGCTTTGATGTTTTCAACCTACAATCAAGAGCCACAGCTATTCCAAAGAAGAAGCACATAATTTTTGCTTTGAAACATTCAAGTTTTGGACGTTAGTTACCCTGCGCATCAATAGATGTCTCTGCGTGTAGGTTAGAACACGCGAAGGTTTGTTCGACGTAACTTCATGACCCTCGGCGCTTTACCCGGGCTTATTTGAGATTCACAATAGCAATCTCAGCTCTAGTTAATACGATTATAAATTGTGAGTATATAAATAATCATAATTTATATTTGTATTATCTACTTTTAGTTAAACTTCCTTTCTTGGGATTAGTCCCGAGAAACACAGTTTCTGCTACTAGCTTTTTAAGTAGTGCACTGAGACACTAAGGCGATTATCACACTGACGACGGATCCGCATGCGGCGCCGGTGTGCGAGCGAGATAGCGCTATACACATGCAGAGCGCTATCTCGCTCGCGCACCGGTGCCGCATGCGGATCCGCGCCAGTGTGATAACCGCCTTAGAAAATGTTATTGTTTGTTTCAAGTAATCCATTTCATACGCCAAGAAATTTTAGATCTTGGTGTGAAAATATCAAATTTTACATCAAGTAACACATGCTCTTGAACTAATGCGTTTTCTTGTTTCCGTGGAGAAATTCAATTCTCAATTTAAACTATGAGTCTTCATCCAAGAAACAAAGTTTCTTGGCTTAAGTTCTTTATGTATTGCACTAAGACACATAAAGTTCAATTTAAAAAAAATACAATACAAAAACAAAATTGAAACGCTCTTCGTGAGAATATTAAGCTATTTTAAAAAGAAGATTTTTATATCTCGGATAAAGTATTGAATTTATTAGGTTAAGTAATAAACTTTGAAACATTTTATATCTTAAAATAAAGAATTTTATTTTTTCCTTATATGGGAAACTGGATATCTCTTGATTCAAATAGGTTTCTTTGGTTGAAGAGATTTTTTCTATCTGTGTATGACTATTCGTGTCGAAGACTTCGAAAAGTTTCATTCAGATTTCCTAATTAGCTGTTTAGGCGCGTAATCTAAAACTATCATTAGGGCAATCTGGTCGCACTTCAGAGTTGCAAAAACACATTGCTGGGGAAACTATAGTTGCTTACATGGCCTTTTCGTATGGCCTAAGAGCTGGCCACGTCAGATATGACACAATAATGAGAGCAACAAAACCTGTCTGGTTAGATTGCTGTACTATCCTTATTGCTAGATCTGGCGGCATTTAATGGGTGGAGGTCAGACTTACAGACTAGCAAAATTTTTGAATTGGAAAATAGTGCTACCAAAATAGGTCAAAACTGCCGAAGTTGCCTCAGTTATAGAGGACACGGCCTATATTTTTACATTAGGAAACACATTGCAAATTATTGCGGAAACAGAAACAGTAGGCGACAAACTATGCATTACATTATAAGTCGTTTGGCACTACTTTCCCTCAATAGAAACTTTTGGCAATGATTAATTATTTATATAATTTCTCATAAAATGGCATCAAAACCAGAACTCTAGCATTTGTTTTCTTGAAGTGGTTTGCATTCTTTGACCTCCACCACTTTACAGCTGCCAGATGTCCAGTTATATAAATAAGCATAGTATAGTAAACTGACTAAACTGGCTCGTTGCTCTCATTATTGTGTCATATCCGACGTTACCAGCTCTCCGTCTAGTAGTAATCTAGTAATTGGACCAAAGCCAATGGGCGCGGCAACTTTATGACAGTGATGCGATAATCGCTTTTGCGATATCCTCGAATAAAATGTAGCACACATGTTGCCTGGAGCGAATGCTAATTAACATGATAATGTTTTCGGCGCTTAATGTCCGTGCAAATTGATTCGTTCGCAATTGAATACACAAATGATGTAATTGTGTTTAGATTTTTAATTTCTATTTAATGTGTGTGACTAAAGAGTTTAGTGCCGCGACGTTGACTAATTGAATGTCACCTGTTTAACCGTCTTTATAAGGACTGAGTTTTATAAATCGGTACTGGTACTGTATTCTAGAGCCCTGACGAGCATTGTTTTAGGGTATGTACCAGAGGCAGCGTGTCCATAGAACACGATTCCCGTCGGCTTGCCTAAGTTTCAGGCGCCTGAGCAGTTTTCCTACAGCTCATGAAGAAATTTTAAGCCAACACCGGCTTGCCTAAGAAAAATGTTGACCAACCGCCACTGGTATGTACTAAAACAGATTAAACGCCAGTTTCCATTCTAAGCTAGAAAATCATATCTCAAATTTATATCCATTTGAAAATGGAATTCTGGGCAGTAAAATATAGGGTATACATTTGCATTTAACTTTTTTTTGAGATAGGGTTTTTCAACCTATTAGCAGGACAGAGTACAAAGACGGGCTGATCAACGTAACTTTACACAGATAGAAAAAATCTCTTCAACCAAAGAAACCTATTTGAATCAAGAGATATCCAGTTTCCCATATAAGGAAAAAATAAAATTCTTTATTTTAAGATATAAAATGTTTCAAAGTTTATTACTTAACCTAATAAATTCAATACTTTATCCGAGATATAAAAATCTTCTTTTTAAAATAGCTTAATATTCTCACGAAGGGCGTTTGAATTTTGTTTTTGTATTGTATTTTTTTTAAATTGAACTTTATGTGTCTTAGTGCAATACATAAAGAACTTAAGCCAAGAAACTTTGTTTCTTGGATGAAGACTCATAGTTTAAATTGAGAATTGAATTTCTCCACGGAAACAAGAAATCGCATTAGTTCAAGAGCATGTGTTACTTGATGTAAAATTTGATATTTTCACACCAAGATCTAAAATTTCTTGGCGTATGAAATCGATTACTTGAAACAAACAATAACATTTTCTAAGGCGGTTATCACACTGGCGCGGATCCGCATGCGGCACCGGTGCGCGAGCGAGATAGCGCTCTGCATGTGTATAGCGCTATCTCGCTCGCACACCGGCGCCGCATGCGGATCCGTCGTCAGTGTGATAATCGCCTTAGTGTCTCAGTGCACTACTTAAAAAGCTAGTAGCAGAAACTGTGTTTCTCGGGACTAATCCCAAGAAAGGAAGTTTAACTAAAAGTAGATAATACAAATATAAATTATGATTATTTATATACTCACAATTTATAATCGCATTAACTAGAGCTGAGATTGCTATTGTGAATCTCAAATAAGCCCGGGTAAAGCGGCGAGGGTCATGAAGTTACGTTGAACAAACGTTCGCGTGTTCTAACCTACACGCAGAGACATCTATTGATGCGCAGGGTAACTAACGTCCAAGATTTAAATGTTTCAAAGCAAAAATTATGTGCTTCTTCTTTGGAATAGCTGTGGCTCTTGATTGTAAGTTGAAAACATCAAAGCAAAAATTAATCTCTCTTGCCTAAAAACTTAAAAATCTCAAATCTAACTTTTGGTGCTACTTCTTTGAATTAGCTTTGGCTCTTAGCTGTAGATTGAAAACATCAAACCAAGAACTAATCGATCTTACGTAAACACATAAAACTCTTAAAGGAAAATGTTGGTGCTTTTTTGCCGTAAATAATTATTATCTTAACTCAAATCATTACTATTCGCTTTAAAAATAGGTAAAGTTAAAGCTAAATAATTTTAAATCTTCTTTTAAAAATCATGATATTTTTAACTCAAGTCATGTTTATTGGTCTAAGGTATTTATTACTCTCTTTAAGAAACCGCGTGCAAGAGAGTTTTGCGTTTTGAATTAAGATATTATTTCTATCTGTGTAGGCATACCCTGAAAACACAAAACATAAAACAATCAAATATAGCGAACGATTAAGGCTGGCGTCTACTAGACTCGCCGAGTCGAATCGCAATAATTCGCCTTCCTATATTTTCTATGCAACTGCGTCCATTGATGGCGACTGTACGTAACTGACCTCAGGACTTAACTTGCGCATAATTCCGTACAATTGCATAATCGGCTGAAAGGGGAAAACATCGACGGCTGAGCGTTGAAATCCGATAACACGAAATAATGTTTTGTTGCAATAAGAACTCCACGTAAGTCACGTATAGTTCTAATTTCAACGACATTATATTATATGTTACATTATATTACCGTTTTATTGTTTTTATGAGATCAAGTTATAGACCTAAAATATCGTAGACGAGCAAAGCCATACCTATAATATATATTTATTTATTGCGGATGCAAGTGATCAATTTGGACATTGGTTTTCAATGTCGATGTGTACTTATTTGATTCATCAAAAGATTTATTATTATTAAGTACACAAAACATGTCAAAAACATTACACTTATGTTGAATTACGTTGTATAAAGAAACTCATATTGTGGTCAGGTAGAAAATTGGAGGGAAAATGCTCTATAAGCGATAGCAACCATGGCCCGTACTTCTCTGTCCGATCATTCTTATCCGGACATTTGTCGATGTCTGGGCCTTTTACGTGACCTGCCTCGAACCGGGCAGTTAGGAACATTTCTTTAACTAGGATTAGACCTTTATTTAAGTTGCAGAGTATCTGGAAAAGTACTGTTAATTTCCTTTTAGTTAACTCTACAATCCGAATATTTTAGTGTTGGGTAACTCATTCGTGAGGTACCTCATTTGAGCCCCTCGTTCTGTTATTTTGTCGCAGTACTTCACACCGGGAAAATGTCTTACTTCATTTCTATTGAGCCCCCTCTACTCATTCCTTCACTTACTCACGCTAATCGCATACAAAAAATACACACACTGCACATTCTTCCAAACACTCTCAAACCGTCACACATTCATCTATTCATTCGCGGTACTCGCGCTCGCCGGCAATCAACACATTTTGTCACCTCGTTTGTGTACCTCACCTCATTTGAAGTAAGACATTGTATTGTACCACCTCATTTTTTTAAATGAGGTGCTCACTTAAACTCATTTTAAATTGATGTCCTACCCAACACTAGAATATTTATACACGGGAAAAATGAACAATGAAGCTTTGTATAATGTAATGACTAATGAGTATAAACTCGCATCACTGCAGTCATAAAAAAACATATCATTGAATATGTCAACCTTAACCTTAAACAAAAAAAGGTTCCAAATAAAAAACCATTTATAGTCTGTGGGATTTATATATCATTTCATTTGATTATGTGTTTGTAGTTTGTCGTGAGGAAACCTGCATACATCCGCGGAGAAATTCAAAGGTGTATGTGAAGTTCCCAACCCGCTTTGGGCCAGCGTGGGGACTATAGCCTGATCCCTCTCGTGCATGAGAGGAGGCCTGTGCCCAGCAGTGGGACGTATAGAGGCTAACATATTATATTATTATTATATAGTTTGTCCGGTAAAAGTGTCGTGGTTTATATGGAAGCTAATACATTCAACGACACTATTATTTCCGGACCTCTATAAGCTACGCACAAGGTTACGCTATGATGGTCAGGAACTAAGGACCTGTGACCGTTCCGAATAAACGTTTTTTTCTAATTTAACTTCATAACGTAAAGCCCAATTTTACTCGTTAAACCAACATTACTACCTAGATTTCCCAGTAGCTAAGTTATTACTTACCGTCATCGTCAGAACTAGAATGCTCAAATCTGGTCTAATTCACTTAGGCAGTGTTAGAATGCCTGACGTGCTTGGAATATGCAAAGTGGACTTTAATGCGATGAATATACATATGGTGCTGACCAAATTGCCTTTGTGACAACTTTGTACCGCCGTAGCTTGAATTGTCACTTGGTTTTCCCTTCCATGTAATATGTGATTCAACTATCATTAGAACTTTTTTTTATATCGTTCGTTTATATTGGTATATAAAATACAGAGTGGAAAAAAACATGGGCTTGGATGGGAACTACCTCAAAACGTTGAGATAGCTCAGTTCACTGAAAGGAAACATTCTTGAATTTTTCCTAAAAAGTAAAACTGCATTTTTTTCTTTATTATGGCTGCTTTTGTGTCATAAACTTGGTTTTTATCCTTGATGGAAATAGGATCGATAGGCAATTGGCATCAATTTTTTGGCAAAAACGACAAACTAAGTAGCTCTTTCTCGAAAATTTGTAAATGCAGTTAACTTTTTAAAAATAAAATAATGTTTCCCTTCGGTGTATTGAGCTAACTCAACGTTTTAAGGTAGTTACCTTTCCACCCTGTATACATATAGGTAACGCTAACGCAATGTCAATTTTCAGCTCCCGACCTTAAAACACATCACCGAATTGCGAAACAAGACCACCATCACATTTCACCTTACTCAAATTCTTACCGGCCATGGATACCACAAAACTTATCTCCACCGTTTCAAAATTACTCCCGACGACCTCTGTCCTTGCGATGGAAGCACCTCACAATCCATAGACCATCTAATTAGAACTTGCCCGAAATTCACCAACCCACGACTGGACCATGAAATCATCTGCCACAGCCTCCAAATTGACCCGTATAACCTCCAGGACCTCATCAAAAAAGAAACGACACTGGAATCATTCTGTAAACTCACCACCACTATTGTCAATAGTCTTAAAAAGTTTAACGGTACTTAAATCATCCATTCATCATTCATTTTCCACTTCATCTAAATCATTGCACCAATTTTTATAAGAAATAAGCCATTATAGCATTAAACGAATCCAGCCGCCCGTACCCTTCGCGGGGTCTGGATTTTCTAAACATAGAAAAAAAAAAATTTCACAGTCCTAAAATACTGGTTGGACATTAACTTGTAGTGTATACTAGATATAGTAATGTACTTAGCTCATAGGATATATATAAGAACCATTTACTCATGTATTGATGCCAGTAATAAAGTATCATTTAAGCTGAATACTCGTTTCCACTCAACTCCGAACCCTCACCTTACATGGCGATCCTGCCATATACGGTGTCGCGCGTGCGGTCATTCACCGGGTGATATTGAGAGCACAATTAATTATAATGTAAACCTACTTAGTGCAAGTGGACAATTAATTGAACAATAACTTTATTCCGATGCTGATGTGTTAATTTGTGCGTTGCGGCTAATTAAAAATCATCATGGGGGCCACAAAATCAAAAGAAGAGGTTATCATCGCTCAAACTGCGGCCGGAGGTTACAATAAGGCTTCTGCGAGCACCGACGATCTTCGATTCCACGCAAGTACCACTAACGTTATTCTGGGAATAATGCTCGTCATAATCGTCATTGGAGGAGGCTACGTCCTGTACAGAAGGTGTAAGAAAACCCAGAAGAAGTGGATGCGTCAGGAGGTCGCTCTCTGTGAGTTGCAGCGTGCTGCTCGTGCGGCGCCCATAAGTGTCTGAGTGTGGTGTCAGTGGTGTATATCGGTTTCTGGTGGTAGTGTAATTGCGGACTGGAAAATAGACTATTGAAGGTGTTGATGAACAAACTTTTATAAGAAGAAAACAATGAACAATTAATGTGTACGTGTCGCAGACGTAAGCTAAAATAAGTAGGTATTAATCTTATATTATTATTATGTAATGGCAGATGAATTGTTGGAATGTTACGAGGAATTAATTTACATAAGAAAATATTTAGTTAAAAAAAGGAAAATCGAGATTTGAAGGTAACATAACAAAGAATCAACTGTCAAAAGCTAGTGATATTAAAAACAGGTGCAACCAATTTATTACTCAATTTTCTTTACTTAAGGGCATAAAACCTGAAGTTATTGAGGAGACTAATAATTTGTATTCTAAAATCACTTGTTTACATGATGAGATTTTAAAGTTATGTTCAAAGCCTGAAGTAGAGGAAAATACAAGTAGTGATAGTGAATATTGTGAAATTGACACCATGGAGTTCGATTTAAAATCGGCGTGCAGCCTTATACCCCTTATGGACGGTACCGAGGAGACAACAAAGAGATTGATTGATGCTGTAGATATGTATTCAGGCATGCTTAGTGCAGCAGGACAAAAATCTTTGATTGTATTTGTATTAAAAGGAAGGCTATCTGAAAGTGCAAAATTACGCATGTTAGGTACTTATACGACCGTAGAGCAACTTATAAGGGATTTACGTAACTCTCTTTTGCCAAAAAAATCATTCACAGCTATCCATTCCCGACTTCAAAATATAAGTCAGGGTTGGCGTAGCATAGATCAGTACGGGTCCGAGATAGAAAAACTTTTTTCCGAGTTAACTATAACTCAGGCGGAAGGTAATTCAGCGAGCTATGACGTATTAAAGCCGCTGAACGAAAAAATGTGCATCAAAAAGTTCGCAGATGGCTTGAAGGACCCAAGGCTCGGCACCATCATTGCGGCGCGGAACTTCAGCAGTCTGAAGGATGCGATCCAAGCTGCGCAGGACGAAGACGTTCCGAGGCCGTCAACATCCAGCCAACCAGAGGTCATGGGTATGTACCGCTCACAAAACTCTTTTAACAGATACTACAGAGGGTCTGCTCACAACTCGTACAGAGGTCATCGTCATCGTTTCCAGAGGGGCCCGCGACAGTATTCTCATAGTCGCTATCCTCAGCCCCAACAAGACAACTCGCGGGGAGGCGCCCGTGGTTACAAGGCACGAGGCAGGCCAGCACGGGGTGGCTCGTATTTCGGATCCCGTGGCCGTGGGGTCAGTGCCCGTGGCAACATGCACGTGATATCGCACGACCAAAATGGTGCGGTCGGTCATCACCCTAGTGCACCAAATACGGAATCGCTGAATCATTTTTTTCGAGACTGATTTTATTTACACGTGTAATGATTTAAATAGAGTAGCCATAAATATAGGCACAGCCGCTTACAGCTGGCTAATCGATACCGGAGCTTCGATATGTGGAATAAAGTATGAAATCATTCGAAATTGGAACATCCCGTTCCATAAAAAGACGTTACGCGTTACAGGTATAGGCGGTCAAGTAACTTCTAATGGATATGTTATTTTAAAACTAAATTACAATGGATATAAATTTGAGCATTCTTTTTTTGTATTTGAGAATTTATCATGTAGTGCGGATGGTATTTTAGGCCAAGACTTTTTCAGAAAACACAGAGCCAATATTGACTTTGAAACAAATATTTTACGATTGGTTACGCAGGATGGACAACTGGTTAAAATCGGGTTTAGTTGTTCGTCTGCGCCGAAGAATAGTTATTTAACTATTCCTGCTCGTAGTGAGTTCATACATTATATGGATACCAGTATTGCGGAGGACTTCGTAGTAAATAGTCAAGAATTATGCGAGGGAGTATACGTTGCAAGTGCTATAGTTAAACCAATCCAGGGCAAAATACCTATTAAAATATTAAATACACGAGATAGTGACGTAAATCTCAGCCGCTTTACAATTAATAAGAGTAGATTAAGTGATTTCTTTATATGTGAATTTAATAAGCCAACTATGAATGCCGATAGAGTTAAAACATTATTTTCTGCACTAGATTTGAGTAAATTAAACGAAGAGGAACAGAAATCCATTGAGAACATATGCGCAAAATATCCAGATGTCTTTTTCCTACCAGGTGATAAATTAACCACCACAATGCTTTATAACCAGTCGATAGAATTAAAACCGGGTAGCTCACCAGTTTATGTCAAACCTTACAGATTACCTTATTCACAAAAGTCTGAAATTGATAGGCAAATTCAAGGAATGCTAGATGATGGAATAATTGAAGAGGCGAGGAGCGCATGGTCGAGTCCGTTACTGTTAGTCCCTAAAAAATCAGATTCTTCGAAACAAAAGAAATGGCGCGTGGTCATTGACTACAGAAAATTAAATAACCAGATAAAAGATGACAAATTTCCCCTTCCCAATATAACTGAAGTTTTAGACTCATTATCAGGCGCCATCTATTTTTCGCATTTAGACCTATATCAGGGTTTTTATCAAATTAATTTAGACAAATCTAGCCGACCACTTACAGCTTTTCAAACCGGTAAGAATCAATATCAGATGACTAGATTACCCCAAGGGTTGAAAACGAGCCCTAACGCTTTCTCAAGAATGATGACCGTTGCCATGTCTGGACTAAATTACGAACAGTGTCTGGTTTACCAGGATGATTTAGTAGTGTTCGGAAGAAACCTTGCTATACATAATCAAAATTTGTTAGATGTTTTCAGTAGATTAAGAAAGGTAAACTTAAAGCTCAACCCTGCCAAATGCCAATTTTTACAAAAACAAATATTATATCTCGGTCACGTAGTTTCAGAAAATGGCATTTTACCGGATCCTGAAAAAACTAAAGTTCTAAATAATTACCCGACTCCTCAAAATGCCGACGAAGTTAAACGTTTTGTGGCATTCGCTAGTTACTATCGTAAATTTATTGTCAATTTTGCAGATAAAGCGTATCCACTCAATAAGTTATGTTGCAAAAATGTACCATTTGTATGGTCCCAAGAATGCGAACAGTCTTTTCAAACTTTAAAATCAGCTTTAGTTGAACCACCCGTACTTCAATATCCAAATTTTTCACAAAAAAATCAGTTCCTCTTACAATGTGATGCTTCAGGAAAAGCTTTAGGTTCAGTATTATGCAATGGCGATGGACGCCCTGTCGCTTACGCTAGTCGAAGTCTTAATAAGGCTGAATTAAATTACCCAACAGTTCAAAAGGAGCTATTATCAATAGTATGGAGTGTACGCTATTTTAGACCTTATTTGTATGGCAGACAGTTTAAAATACAGACAGACCATCGACCGCTAGTGTATTTGTTTAGCATGAAAGATCCTAGCAGCAGGTTACTAAAGTTCCGATTACAATTAGAGGAGTATGATTTTACGGTCGAGTATTTGAAAGGTTCTGAGAACTCAGCGGCAGACGCCCTGTCTCGCATTAATGTCACGTCAGAGGATTTAAAACATATAAATGAGCAAGTTATGAATGTGATGACGCGAGCACAAAGACGAAAGATCGAGAGTATGCAAGGTACAGACAGTACAAATTCTTCGGTTCCTAATGTGCCCACTGATTCGAGGCTTGATCACCCAAGAGTTGTGGATATCATTAAAAAACCGGAAAATTTTACTGAGTTATGTGTTATGTCATGTAGGGATTACAAAAAAGTTATGAGAGAAAATTTCGTGAAAGAGACGTCCAAGTATTTTAATTACGTGCCCAGCAAATCGTGTGTTTATTTTAATCCTACATCTCAATCGCTACTGTCGCGAGCCGAATTAGCGAGAGATTTGGATTCAATTTGCAAGAAAATAAATGTTAATGAGTTATGCGTAATAAGAAATGAAGTAAATAAAGATTTCATTGCGGGCTTAATAAAAGAAATAAATGGTTACGACATTTGGTTCGGACCACGAATATGTGTGTTAAGTAATGTACAAAGAATAAATAATTTATACGACAGACGCGTAATCATTAATGACTTTCACCTACTTCCCACAAGTGGCCACGCGGGGATTAGGAGAATGTCTAATAACATAAAAAAGCACTATTATTGGCCTAGTATGGAAAAGGACATACGAGATTTTGTGTCAAAATGCACTCAATGCCAAAAACAAAAATATTGTGCACCAACTAAACAACCGATGGAAATAACAACTACTGCTAACTGCGCTTTGGAAAAGGCTTATTTAGATACCGTGGGACCTCTCCCAAAAGATGAACATGGTTATAGTTACGTGCTGACCCTACAGTGTGAACTGTCGAAGTTTGTAGAAGCGTATCCCCTGCGTTCAAAAGATACAGCCACTGTAGCTCGATCATTCGTAGAGAACTTTGTCCTACGATATGGAATACCGCTCGAAATAGCCACAGATCGAGGAACTGAGTTTATCAGCAGCACAATGAAAGAGGTATGTGATTTATTAAAAATTACTCACTTGCCCTCCACAGCGTATCACCATGAGTCGATCGGAGCTCTAGAGAATTCGCATAAAACTATGGGAGCTTATTTAAGAATACAATGCGAAAATAAACCGAATTCTTGGAGCGACTGGTTGCCTTACTGGTGCTTTACGTATAACAACACGGTGCACACGGAGACGAAGTACACGCCTCATGAATTAGTTTTCGGTAAGTTATGCATGCTTCCTAGTAATTTAGTAAATAGTAACGTTAATCCCTTATATAATCACGGTAGTTATCCTTTAGAATTAAAATATAGATTACAGCTGGCACAGGCAGATGCTCGTAACAATTTAATAAACAGCAAACTTAAAAGGAAGGAGAAATATGACTCCCATACGAGGCCTGTCAGCTATAGTAAGGATAGTTACGTCTGGTTACGAAATACATCAGATAACAAGATGCAAAGCATTTATTTAGGACCTTACTTAGTTTTAGAGGATTTAGGATGTAATGTTAAAATACTTAAAAATGGCAAGGAAGATGTTGTGCACAAAAATCGCACTAAGCCATGTATTTCATAAGAAATTATGTATTTGATGTTATTACTTAATGTATGTACGTAAATTAGGTTAATATAAGTTTAATTTAACGCTTTATAGGTACCTATATATAGGCGATGTAAGTATAAAAAATAAAATAATCCTTATGTTTATTTTTTTATCTTGCGATGAATGGTGTAGTGTATACTAGATATAGTAATGTACTTAGCTCATAGGATATATATAAGAACCATTTACTCATGTATTGATGCCAGTAATAAAGTATCATTTAAGCTGAATACTCGTTTCCACTCAACTCCGAACCCTCACCTTACAAACTACCTATATGAAAGAAAGAAAGAAAATACATTTATTTATTTATATGACGATGCCTTAGGTCGGCTTAGGTAGTTAATGTTCCTAATCTAATATTGTGATGGCTGCAACACCCCTGGCGATGGCGTATTTGTCCAATGGTGTTATCTCTCATTCTTATTCTTTAAAATAAGATACTTAACACGAATATTTCCCAATAACAACCAATTTTTGGCTATATAAAACGTTGTCTGGTTTGCGGAGTAGAATATTCGTTTTAATTTATTGCTCCTATTACAGGAAACACCCGGTATAATACCAATACCATTAACTGTCTTTAGTTATAGATATTGGTGTAGATAAGACAAGATAATACTGTTTAGTAATGATTATAACTTTGCCACTTGTAGATAGCTGATCAAACAAGTGGGTACTTGAGATATCTATATCAACACGTAACAAGTTATTATAGTTTAGATATCTTGATATTATAGGTAGAATCGTGTAAGGGAAATCTTTTTACAGATTTATTAACAAGAAATGCGACGAAGCCAGTAGCTAGCCTAGGGTTCCGTATTTCCAGAGACTATATATATAATAGACAGCCTCAGTCTAAGAACTTTTTGAGGTTCCAAGTCTGAAGCGTCATCTGAACGAGAGCAACTTAAATATATCCTAAATGTAAGAGGAAATGTCACCTGCACTGCTACTCCATCTAGGAACGAGCAGCGTTACTACGGTACGCTACACGGTATCTTTTTTCTAATCGGCGTTCATCTAGATACCTATTCGATTCGTTGATTGACAAAACTTGAATCGTGAATCCACAAAGTGATTGTAGGTTGTAGGCAAACAAGTAGATATCCAGATTTCACAAAATACTTATCTATAAATTGACATATTAATAGTAAATGCTGTTATTTGATAGCAGTGTAATAGTATAATATAACGATAGATAACACGTCGTTATCGAAGTGTTGTAGGTACATTTCGGGTGGGCGTATAGCAGTGGGCGCCAGGCAGGAACGGAATAATCTCATCGAATTTGTCGAGTCTATCTATTTCTATAAAAAAGAGTGTCATGTAGTTACTGGGGCGTCTATTAATCCCTATATAATAGTATTATTATATTTATTAATGAATATTACCTATTTATGGGTAGTTCCTGAAAAAGACCGTTTGTTAATAGGATTGCCATCTTTTATTACTTTTTTTATGCTCGTGCTGTTGTTTCCGTATACACCGAAAAAAAAGACATGCGAACTACTTCGGCTATTTCATTAATAACCAAAATACGGTAAGGAGTTAATACAGTTTATTAGCTTATAACTCAAAGTTTACTTATAACGAACAAAACACTTTGGTAAGTAGTAAGCCTTAGTTTGCAAGTCCCAAAACTGAAGTTAGTAGTAGACGAAGTTTGGTTGCTGGTAACAAAAAAAAATCAGTTTATAAATGTACCTTTATGTAGACTAAAATAACTGTTAAATAAATTATTAGTTACATAGTTTATTTATTTATTTAACTTTTTTTTACTTTACTTTGTGGTGAATGATGTTTGATCTTTCTAAGAGGTTAGTGGATGCCACTGTTTACCGTAGAGCTGGCAGCTTCCTTGCCCAACGAATTGGTATTGCCATACAAAGGGGAAATGCTGCCAGTATCTACGGTACCATGCCGCGGGGGGATTTTCTAGTTTAGTGTTTTTTGATTTAAGATAGCTTTTAATTTATATTTAAGTTTTTATTTATTATTGTACCTAGTTTTAACGCTTATATTTACCAAATAAAATTCTTCAACATCTTTACTTTTAGAAATCAAGTATCTGCTGTAATTGCCTTGAAATTTCTGAGATCTGTGCCACATCATATCGCTAGCCCAATATTACATGGTTCATGTTACATTTTCAGGGTAGTTAAATTTAGACTTAGTGTCACTGTGACAAAGTTCAAATTTTAATTTGATAAAAGTAAAACATAAAATCCTGGTATAATATTGGGCCAGTGATATGTCATCCTAATTCACACAATTTAATCTAATTGTAATCATCACACACATCATTGTCATTCAGGGTCACAGTGCGTGATTTTGATACAAGTAGCTACGTATATTGCTATTATAAGTGGTCGGTACCTATTTTAATAGAACAATTCAAACATCAACTTATTTAACGTCACAACCAACACAAAATATAAATAATCAGATAAACTCCGAGGTCACTAACAAAAACCGTGAAAAAGGATTTGAACGCTTATTCCAACTTTTTTAATTCTTATTCAGGCGCGTGACAATGGCCGCTTCTATTCAGCCAGTGACGTCATCAAGTCGTTAGTCTGCGGTGTGAAGAGGCACTTAGCTAGACTAGGCTTTCCAGAATGACCTAACCGACGTGCCTTTTCTTATGGCGTGTCATCTTTATAAAGTGTCATAGGTTGCGGCAGTATTTTCAAGAGTTCTAGAAACTAGGTGATGCCGAGGACTCACCTTGTAGACCCAACTAGGTATGTACAATGAATAAAATACCTACAAACGAATAACTCTTTAGATATATCAGTGCAGCCAAATCCGTCTACGGTAACTCCGTACATCGGTGTTAGGGGCCATTCTAACGACTAGACGCACTTGCTGACTCCATGGAGTCTAAGGTGATTAATTGAGGCGCCGCAACGAGCATAGTGCTCTGCATAGCGCTGTCATGCTTGCACACCGTCGCCGCATGCGGAAACCGCAGCAGTGTGAAAGCCATACTTATAAGTACAGTAAGTACACCGTAGTATAAAGAAAAACTATCTTGGCTCAGGACCGGGACCGTAACGTTAGGTACGTTCAGTACATATTGATTAGTCAAGTGAGCTTTATGATCAGTAGGCGGCGATAAACAGCTAAATGATAACGACTATGATACACACATTGAAACTATGAAGTCAACCGAAATACTACGTTATATAAATGTATTATCGTGCACGGGAACGTGATCATTTTTTTCTGTCGGGAAGACCCAAGTCACTTCGTTTGCTAAAGAAATATCGCACGATAGACATTCATTTATTTCGGAATTCCCAAGTGGAATGAGGCCAATAAGACAATGTTCCCATTTGTTATGTCCTGAACTACTAGTGCGGGTAAAGTTATAATACGAGAAATATTGCCTTGAAATTGATGTTTTGCTGAGCTACAACGAGTATTTTTATTGTTCTGCACTCTAAGAAATTACTTAACGCCTAAAGGCATTTTTCCTCAGTCAATATTTAGGTTATACAAAGATGCGTAGCGTGAGATTGATTATACAATGTAGCTATTGGTAGTTTCTAAAATCCTAAATAGACAAATGGTAAAATCGCGTGCCAAGATAAGTGCATTAGGCTAGAATTAGGTTGGTAAGTAAAGCAATATTAGATGTAGGGTTACCACACTTTGTATTAATTAATACATTACTTGCTCGTATCATGAAAGGTTAATTTGAGATTAAGAAGTTTTCATTGGCAATCCTCGTTCCTTTACACTAAGTTTTGAAGACAAAGTTTCCATGAAAGTGAGATGGCTAATTAAGGAAAACGTTATTGACTAAGTTTAATAATTTTAACCCAGATTGGCTGTAGGCTGTAGGTACCTGCCTATTTATTTATTCAAATCGGCTACGTTAATGCTACTAGAAAGGCAGACAACTCTACCTCACCATGGATTTTGCAACGACATAATGTGGACTGCCGCCATGAAACGTCGGTGCAATGTTTCCGTGTGTTGGCTACACAAAATAACCGATTGAGACGTAGTGGTGATGAACAGACTTTATAATTGATTGATCTTGTAGTTTTCAGAGAAGAAATCCTTATAAATGTGTCAAAAAGCGAGTTAATTTCAGGAGTTTTTCACGTTGGCAACCCTACTCATATCGAGCACTAGTATACTTAGCACAACCCTCAATATTGACGAAACGTGCAAACGGCGATGAGTTAATACGTGATTTCAAGATTACGTACCGATTACTTTTGCTTTTATTTGTCTGTTCCGTAGTAGGTTTATCTATATTCGCATATTCACGGCGTGTCAAAAAAGTGCCAAAAACACCAATTTGAGGTTTTATTTCACATGTTATCTGGCAACCCTGTTCATATCGAGTACAAGGATACTTCAGGCACAATATTGACGAAACGTGCAAACGGCGTTAATTATTGCGTACGTGATTCCCAGCTAACGCACCGATTACTTTTGCTTTTATTTGTCCGTTCCGTCATATTAAAGATTATTAGGTTTATTGTTCGCATATTCACGGCGTGTCAAATTAGTTTGAAAAATAATGCGTCTGAATATGAGCGCGTAAGTTTGAGAAAAATGGTACGACTACTACCGACATCAGTATTTCTGAGAAATTTGTTATAAACTTCTTGAAGTTGAGCGAGTAAATGTGGACGAGTTTAGTGCAAGGGACCACTTTGTCGATTTACAAGGACACTTTTTTTCTTTCATTAATATATAGTTCATCATATTGCATAGTTTTAGAAAGCACTAGTAACTCCATATCGACAAAGTGGTCCCTTTGTCGGTATACTGACACAAATAATTTTGTATAGGCATGGACGTACGGTTCAAGCTATTTTATTTTATTTTAATCCTAAACAGAGGCGGGCTTAGAGGGTGGCGAACAGGGCAGTCACTCGGGGCCTCGCGCTTGCAAGGGCCTCGCAACAATCAGATTGTTTTTATTACGGCCTCGTATCGCAGAGCACATATACAAGGGTCACCCGGGGCCTCGCAAAGGTAAAGGCCGCCCCTGATTTTCTAAACAATTAAAGTCCGTGGTCGTACAGTGGCAATCAAATACATCGGAGCGGCAAAGGTGGTCACAAATATCTGAACAAGGCCTCTATTGTCAAGGCGATAAAGTGCATGCTCTGATATTTTTGAGTACTTTGGGCTTTGGCCGCTCCAATATATTTGGTGGCGACTGTAACTGCACTGCTACTTACTTACTTACTTATTTGGCGCAACGACCCAAAATGAGTCTTTGCCTCCGACACAAGAGCACGCCAATTTGCTCGGTCCCGCGCTATTTCACGCCAGGTTTCACCGGCACCGAGCTCATGAAGATCAGCTCCTACCCTGTCTACCCAGCGATACTTAGGATGACCGACAGGACGGCGTCCAGTCGGTCGACCCAAATATGCTCTTTTCACTGAGCGATCTTCTCCCATCCTCTCGAACTGCACTGCTATGTCTCTGCAAACTATTGCAAACTTATGCAAATCAGACCATTATAATCATTTGTAACGTAAACTTTATGAACAGACGCAGTTTCAATGATTCAATGACCATTCCCATATCTTCAGGAAACCCTACCTACATATTAGTATGCAAATCAACCCATGAGAGAATGCCATTTTAACAAGTCTTTGTTAAAATGGCATTCTCTCTAAAGAACAAAAGCTGAACTAAGTCATTACATTAAAGGGGTATCAGACTTACGCAAGAACAATGCAATGTGTATTTGTAGTACGGTCACGTCTGAAAATATGGATGCATTGAATGTGACAAAATGTGTATCCAAGACTTTACGCCTTGGTAATAGAATCGTGGCTACATATTTTTGTCACATGAAATGTATTCATATTTTCAGACGTGACTGTACCTACTCACGGCAGAGGAAAAAAAACAAAGTATCGCCATCCCTCCCTAGCAAATTGCCACTTTTTAAAATTGTGTTATTTTCTGTAAATTTTATGTTTTTCCCATATAAGTTGCATGACGGTAACACAAAGGAAAATCTCAAAAATGTATGGAATTTTTGGGACACTTTTTTTTATTTTGGGATGGAAAGAGCTCGTTATTCTGAGTAAAAATATCATAAAATTAACAGAAAATTCCAAAAGTGACAATTTTTTTTTAAGAAACGCTCGTCTATGCGTCTATGAGACACTACTACTAGTACTACGTCTACTTTGATTCTCAAACTCAATATCTTGGGGTAGTTTTAACTAAATTAGTGGATATAGCTTAGTAGATTCCGCATACTTTCCAACTCTGGTGAACCTAAGCCTGACCCTCCACTCCGCAAGGTTGCCACTAAGTTAGTTAAAATTACCTCAAAATTTTAAAAAATTGTATCAACGTGGTGTCTGTGACGTAGTGATGGCGATACTAAAGTAGACGCAGCTAGAAAATCACGCAAGCCCTATAAAAGCTGCATGGTACACCTTACTTATTCAGCCTACTACTGGGCGCCGCAATACGTTAGACACGTTACGATAGTCACGGTTAGGTCTTCATGGCAACTGATATAAAATTAGGATCGAAAGGTAAGGTAGAAACTTCTTAAACGACTTGTTGATGGAGCGATCCGTACACGAAGATTTATGCGGAAACTTCGGGAAACTGACGCAAGCTCTGGAAACTAGTAAGTTCACGTCCAACATTTGTGAGTAGCGTAACTTCCATCCGGCTCAGAGCCAGGGACCGGAACCGGTTACCATAACCTGGGTATTTCATAGGGTTATTTTTGAGGTTGTTTTAAAAACCCTGATATAACGGTAACCTTATGATGAGGTAACCGTATTGATACGGTTACCGTATCGATCAGGTTAACCTAAGGTAACACTAACCGCATTAAAAACCCAATCAATTCGGTTACCGAATCATAGGGTATTGAGGCAGCTCAAACGAATGTAATCTTTACGAACACTCAGATTAGGCTCATTATTAAATTGCTGTAGTGGCTTTGAGCACGGGGCTGGTCAACTAAGCTCCCAGTACAAACAAACAGGTTTTGCCGGAAACGTCGCGCATCGTTTATTGTGTTCATCTTTAACAATATTTGTACTTTTAGGTTGAAATTGGAGCGCGGCTGCATTTCGTTTGGTTATTTTGTTTTTACATTATTACTATACTAACTTTGGAGAAATTACGGATACGGATTCGTGGCATTCGTGCATATGAATTAAAATGTATTGTTGTAATTATCAAGTACATGTATGTGTACAATAAAATATGAATATATATTTTTTTTTATTAAAATAAAAATATAATAAAAATAGAATAAGAATAGAATAAAAATAGAATAAAAATAGAATAAAAATAGAATAAAAATAGAATAAAAATAGAATAAAAATAGAATAAAAATAGAATAAAACAGAATAAAAATAAAATAAAAATAGAATAAAAATAGAATAAAAATAGAATAAAAAAAATAAAAAATGAATAAAAATTGAATAAAAATAGAATAAAAATAGAATAAAAATAGAATAAAAATAGAATAAAAATAGAATAAAAATATAATAAAAATAGAATAAAAATAGAATAAAAATAGAATAAAAATATAATAAAAATATAATAAAAATATAATAAAAATAGAATGAAAATAGAATGAAAATATAATGAAAATATAATGAAAATAGAATGAGAATAGAATGACAATAGAATAAAAATAGAATAAAAAAAATTTAATTAAATAAAAATTAAATGAAAAAGGGAAAGAATAAAAATAGAAAAAAATAATAAAATACCTTTAATAAAATACAATATAAAAAAAGGATTAAAATAGAATAAAATAAAAAATAAAAAAATATATAATATAATAAAATAAAATATAATCAATGACATGCAAATTTTTATTTAATTTTTATTTAATTTTTATTTAATTTTTATTTTATTTTTATTTTATTTTTATTTTATTTTTATTTTATTTTATTTTTATTTTATTTTTATTTTATTTTTATTTTATTTTTATTTTATTTTTATTTTATTTTTATTTTATTTTTATTTTATTTTTATTTTATTTTTATTTTATTTTTATTTTATTTTTATTTTATTTTTAATTTATTTTTATTTTATTTTTATTTTACTTTTATTTTATTTTTATTTTATTTTTATTTTATTTTATTTATTTTATTTTCATGCTTGAGCAACGCGACTACTACGACAACAGCTCTATACGGGTAGTTAGCTAGTTTCATTAAATGTTAAATCTCGACATTAGCTTTCAATAGTATTCAAATGTAGTAAAGAAAAAACAACCCAGGTTACAATAACCCAATGAAAACCCTTAACAAAAACCCTATCGCGATGGGGTTTTGAGGTTAACCGTGTTAGAGGTTACGGTTACCGCTTCAATACCTGTTACCACTATGATTCGGTAACCTCATGATACGGTAACCGTATCATGAGGTTACCAAATTGATTGGGTTACCGAAATGATAGGGTTAAGCCTAAAGAGGGGTTTTCCGGTCCCTGCTCAGAGCTCTGTCTGCTACGTACAGTCGGCCAAAAATGTGGTCTACCACCCTACGGTTGAGGTTCGTTTGAACATCATGAGACAACAAGGTCAACATTTTTTTAACTCCGTTAGAAAAGTCAACCTTAGCGATCGTTAGATCTCGCAGAAACTTTTGTCAAAACTGGTAGACCACTTTATTGGCCCACTGTACACTAGACATCAAAAGTATGTATACATTTTTACACCATAAGTACCTAGTCTAATGTAGGTAATTAAGCGAAATATTTATACGTGACATTTTTTCTGATGTTCCGACACACGTTTCTCTGGCCTTTCTTTCATGACCCGTGGCAATATATTGTTTAGTATGTCCCCAAATAATTTAAATTATAAAATAAATACAGAATAGCTTTATTAACAAGAACATAATTTTAAAAGTACAGAACCAAACAATTTATTGCAATAACATATCAAAAGAAATACGATTTATCGTAAAGTAAATAAGCGTAACTTGGAAATATTGTATTTTTGATCTAATTTCTCAAAAACATACACGTAGATGTAAGATAACAAGGTGGCTAGTAGGAAGAGTAGGAGAAAGGTGAAAAGCTTCCATTTGAAGAACATTTCGGGAGGGGGAGAAAGGAGCGGGAATCTTCAAGGGATGGCTGGAAAAAAAGAATATTTGTTAGAGAATGAAAGACAAAAAAATGGCTGAAAAAAAAGAATATTTGTTAGAGAATTAAAGACAAGACAATGGCTGGAAAAAATTAATATTTGTTAGAGAATAAAAGACAAGAAAAATATAACAGTATATACGAATCGACACCGCGGTACCGCGCTACGTTTCCATGCCAAAACCCTGAGCGGATCGAGCGCGAAAATAGAGCGAATTGGTGCAGCGCGGTTCCTCGGCGGCGTTTCGATCTTGATGGCGGCCTGGTGGGTGGGAAATTCGGAATCGTACTTAACTAGGGATGTCACGAATATTCGCATTCGTATAATGCGACTATTCGCTTCATTTTTGACATTCGGATCAACATTCGCATTCGCATTAAATGATGCGAACATTTTCCGAATGCGAATGTGGGCGGAACGCATCCTCTTTTGACCGCGCTGACCCGGCCGATGGTCATATAATACACAGGAAGTGAAAACGACGGTATCACTTGTCTCCTTTTGATCAATAATATAGGACTCCATCACATATCATGTTCTGTATTTATGAGCTATGGAAGCATACAAATGATAAGCAAGATTAACTTTTTTTAATCTACTCCGTAACTTTCGTATTCGCATTCGGACATTCGCATCCTGAATATTCGCATTCGCATTCGCATTCGCGAATGTAAGAAAAACGACATTTGTGATATCCGTATCCGTACTTAACATTGCACCAACCTTGTAAGCGCAATGTCTGTTTAACGGCAAGTCCACCAGGGATGTTACAGAGCTCCAGTTCCGTTAAGTCGGAATTTCCGGTTGGTTTTAAACGCATCCGCTTCGGTTCTGGCCTATAACCGCGAACCACTTCGTTCATCGAATCGTCTATTTGCATCACTCTCTTTCGTATATGCAAGAGCGATAGAGACGGGGCCAACGTTTTGTACATTTTCGAACTTCGTGGCGGTAGGCCCTTTGGTTCTGTTATTTTCAAAACAGAAGTTATATCGGATCGGATGTCATAGCAACACAGCGGGGGGAAATAAGTGGCGTACATCCAAAACAAACAGGTTTATACTTTGTCACTTGCTCATGTCCCCACCAACCACTAGCTGCACTAATTGTTGTTGTCCGGATTCCGATTCTGGTACCGCTTCCGTTCTCGGTTCCGATACCGTTTCTGGTTTCGATAAACTAAATTTAAAACATCTGGTTTCGCTTTCGGTTCCGGTAAAACCACATCTGTTACATCCCTGAAGTCCACAACCACATGTTCGCATTGAAAATGTAGAGATAGCGTGGAGAGAAAGAGCTCAAAGAGTACCCAGTGTTTTGATGATTGATGACGAAGGACCCTCTTGGCCGTTTTGATCCTCCTTTTTGTAAAGGGTCGGCAGCGCGTATGTGACACCTCTGGAGTTGCAGACGTTCATAGGCTACGGTAGCTGCTTACCATCAGGTGAGCCGTATGCTGGTGTGCCACCGTCGTGGTATTAAAAAAATCGCGGTAGCATAGCATCCCTGATATCGTATCTCAATTCTGGTAGGATTCATAATATAGTGCAGTAATAAGAAGTATGACAGCTAGCTCTTTATAACATAGTACAGTAATTTGGCATCACTTTACATACATTTGTATGTAAAGTGCTGCCAAATTACTCCACTCAGTTATGTTAAGATATATGAATTACTTTTTAGGCCAATAATGAGGGTTTCTGGAAATCTAGGTGACGCCACTGTGACGAGAGATCTTTGTGAAAGCAGCCTGTCAAAATCCACCAATCAAAAAAATGTAATTAAACATGATGAAACAGCTGGACCTCTCGCCAGTGCCGCGACCTGGTAAAAAAAATCGATTCAGGAACCCATCATTGGGCAAATAAAGCCATGTGTGTACGCGATATTATGGCTCGTCCACATGATGGGCCATCATAGAGACGCAGCTATGCGTTAGAGGGAGCTAACGATATTGCGATCTCGTTCTGTTGTATAGCCTTAGAGAGAGAAGCTCCTTCATTGGTAGGTAGGTATTATTAGCAATGCCTATTATAATGCAATGAATCAAGGTTACGCTTTACTCGAGTGATTAATTGCAGAAATGAGTCATGGGTAATTTAGTTTCGATACTAAGAGAATTGGAAAAAACATACGTATGAACTTAAAAATCGATTCGTAGATGCTAAAAATAGAAAATTATTTTCTGCATTAATTATTTATCTACTTAGTTTCACCATCATTTCAGCACTTACACTTAGGGATGTAAACCAAATACCTAATTAAGAAAAATAATAAGTTGTAAAGATTTACTGATTTTTTTACGATGTATCTTAGGCCTTGGGTTTTCTGACCACCCGTCGCCGGCGGCCGGTCGAATCCGATGTTTTGTATGGCGTCGATAATGGCTCCTCTACATGATGGGCCATCATAGCTGAGCTAACGATATTGCGATCTCGTTTCTTCGTATAGCTGCGTCCCTATGATGGCCCATCGTGTAGAGCCAGCCTAAGTACTTATAATTTGTCTGTGATTACTCCTATTACAGTTTGAGTCTAATCTTAGTTTGCACCGGCTGTGCGTCGGTCGCCGGCCGCCGGCGACGGGTGGTCAGAAAACCCAAGGCCTTAGAAAAAAAACGTGCCTTAAATTTGACAGGTTAATTAGTTAACATTTGACATTGGGGCTCATATTTTTTAAGATTTTACACCTGAAAGATCCATGCCAATATGCAGTCCCCATCAGATATATCGGAGCGGACAAGGCGGTCACAAATATCTAACAAGCTAAACAACGCCACTATTCTCAAGATGAACGTTCATGTTCAGATATTTTTAAGTACCTTGGCCGCTCCGATATATTTGATGGCGACTGTCCCTAAGTATCTACTTTACATAATCCTTTACAGAATAATCTGTATTCATTCTATAATAGATTCGTATGTAAACAACTGCAAGTGTTTTGTTAGGATAATATATTATACATTATACAGTTTATCTTTCATAACCCCATACAAAGTTATGACATGACTAGTAAAACAATGATCAATGCAAGTGTATTTGAAACAATCCATTGATAAATGGCACAAGGGAGTTCATGGCTTATTCAATAACTATAAAGTTCAAAATACTTTAAGATTCAGGGACAGGATATGATGATGATGATGATGAAAGAACAAAGTTGTAAAATACAAATTAAATTAGTACTTAGTCTTAAAAGGTTACATAAATTTTGACCATATGTGTCGTTTTCAAGGTACAGTCGACGTCAAAGTTATGTTTACACTTTTTCACCTTACGCCTTTGGTAATAAGGTGCAAATGTGTAAACATATCTTTGACGTCGACTGTACATCATTGTTGGTTGTCAATAAGGCATTACTGTCATAATCATTCATTTAGAAATAAACTCTATTAACAACCGACAATGATGTACCTTTTGCTTGAGAACGTCACATATTTTGTGACTTTATATTCACTCTACAGAAAAAGGGCCTACTTAGTTGATATGGAGTTATGAGTACTTCCTTAAAATACACATTATACGCTATCTATTTGTGAAAGAATGAAGTGTCCTTGTAAATCGACAAACTGGACCCTTTTACTAAACTCGTCCACATATGTGACTCTAGTGAAAAGGGGTAATTCAAAATGGCTCAGCGAAAAAAAGGCACAAGTCCTATAAAATGTACGTTATGATACGAATGAAATTTCCCTTATTTGCTTGTTCCTTAAAAGATTTTTCAATATTTCTACATCTCATCATTACGTAAATCAAATGAAAGTATAATGCTGACCTATTATTTAATCAAATTACAACATTTCAGCGATAATGATACATGTACTCACTGATAAGGTTGCTAAACTTGCTAACTGTGTCATTTAATTAACAGTATATAGTTTTGTGTCCGCTAACAGTGCTAAAATCGTAACAAACAATGTCCTGTCTGATAAGCTTATAGATTATTCAGGGTTATACAGGGTGTTTGGTCCATCGTTTGCCAAATTAAAATGGCGAATAGTTAGGGTCATTTGCTATCTCTTCACATCCTCTAAAAAAATTTTTGGGCCCACTACACAATATAGTAATAAATCGATAAAGTGAGCCCATTTACTAAACTCATCCACATATTATTGTCAACAATCAAAAGAGATTAGTGCAATTTATGGCCTCCTAGCCTAGTCGGTAGTGATCCTACATATGAAGCAGGAGGTCCCGGGTTTGAATCTTGGTCAGGGCATTCATTAGTGTGTTTATCACGGATATTTGTTCTTGAGTTATGAATGTTTACTATGTATTTAAAAGTATTTATCTATATTATATACATATATCGTCGCCTAGTACCCACAATACAAGCCTTATTAAGCTTCCTGTGGGACTAGGTTGATTGGTGTAAGATTGTCCCAAAATATTTCTATTATTTAATATTTAATGATACAGGTGGTCGGTTCATACACCTTATTATACTTATAATTAAGACTATTGTTGTTACAGGATTCGAAAACCTCATTTGCTTCTTCAATGGGGTTGGCCGGTCGAAAGTATTTACAGATGGCGCCAGCATAGCTAGTACCTGTCAGTCCTACAAATAGTGTCAAAATCTTGTTTTTTTTTTTGACCTTGATGGGCTAGCCTTTAAGCCAAAACCCATACAACAATACTAGTGAAAGGGAACCAGCAATGCTGGCGCCATCTGGCCAAACCGTTGACAGTTGCCAACCCCATTTCGCTGTTGAGTGTACTTATAGACATTATGTGCTTAAGTGTCTACACCATCTATCTCTCTCGTCAGATAATCTCTAATATACCTTTCTCTATTTTTCTCACAAAAGTGTCTGACAAAAATGTACAACAGAGTATCAATCCAACAGATAATTGTAAATACAGATAACACAATGATCAAAGAAACAGATGTAACAATGCACAGATAAGATAAACAGTATTGACTCTAAACCTGCACTGGTTTGTTTACTCTCCGATAACACTATCAACAGATTATCTGTGGTTCAAGTGAAAAACGGTGTAAGTTTCATACAACTTGTATGGACTTGTACCATTTCACTACAGGTGCTGCGGTTATTCAATAATGCTGAAGTAATCTTGCTTAGCTCATTATAGATTAACGGTTACTGTAATCTAGCACTTTCACCGACTGTTTTAATTATGTTTTATCAGTTAATGATGATACAAGAATAATAGAAAGTACTATCAAGTTTGATACACTTTATCTTAGAGCATTCAACCTGGGAGTAGCAATGTCTGTCATTTTCTATACAAAAAAAGTTTTTGCGGGGGAGGGGAACGTCAAATGTATGGCTATTCATACATAATGTCAGATAAATGTCAGTCCATACAATAAATATGACCACTGGTCATGTTTTCGGCAGAGGGGTACGCCTGTCAACGGCCAATACGGTTGGTTTAATACTTTAAGCACATAATAAGTATAACTGTTAGAGATAGACATAACATTTAAAAAGTTAACTTTTATGCTAGAAACATTTTTTTTAAATGTGAATAAAGCTTGACCATAGCCTTATTTAAAAAAAAGTTTGTGACAGACAAACATGTTCTGTTTTACCAATGTTTGGTGTAAAACACAAGATTTACTTTCTGCAATGTTATGATCAGTCAGATCAGTTTTGTTTGCTATGATGTAATAGGAAAACTGACTGGATATTGTTAAGTGCATAATTGGTTTCAGTGGTCAGGTCACTAGTAATGGAATGCATCCTTAGTGTCTATTGGAAGTAGAGGTCATTTCAATATGAACACTAGCTCTGGAATCAGTTCTTTAACTGAAAAGTTCCATCAAGAGAATAGGCAGAATAGAATTGCTAGAGCCTTAGAAAAAAAAAACAAATCCTCTCCCTTCTATAATACCATAAATGGTATGTTTACACAATAATATATGTATAAGCAAAATTATATTTTAACGAAAAAGGCGATCTATAATCAATCATGCAATTGTTCCTCAAGTGCACTCCATTTACCTTTAAAGTTCTTGTTGAAAACAAAACATAGTAGTTAAAAATATTTGTTTACATCTATGACATAATACATTTCATCAGGTACATTCCAGAATGACCTTAACTTTATTAAATTTCTAAACGTCCTTGGATTTGCTCATCCTAAATCTAAGAGATTGTAAACAATATGCTATACTCGGATGGTAATTGCAAATGTATTCTAAAATTAGAACGACTGTTTTCTTATTAGACTTTCAGTTTTCTAACCGATATTTAATGGAATTATATTATATCCTAACTCACCTTATATTTGTGACGGGATTTTTCCTCACAACTTGCGCCAAAACAGGAATAAAATCGCACACAAAAACTTGGCTGTCTTAAGAAAACAGCACTAGCACATTTTAGAGACTTTCCATCGCGCTATATCGAAGATTTAGCATAAATTTCCACACTCCGCGATTAGTTATTGCACAATCAGTACACAGAGATCTTGGAAAACTAAATAATTACGAACTGCAGTAGAATTACAAATCCGTAAGACCCAGCTCCGCGATCATTTGCCGCAAACAACCGCAGTGTCCATTCAACTGACGTGACGTGACGTATGTGTCAGATGGCGAAAATCAGAAAACAAATAATGTTGCCAGGTTATTATCGTACATTTCACCGTTTTGGGGAAAAAATTGAGGGTCTCGCCGCTTTGGAGCATAGACCACGGAGTATTTTACCTTTTGACCGTCTTACGTCAAAATTCTAACTTTAAATTTTGAACTCTTGTCATAATTCATGAAGGTGTGTCATTCACGTTGTCACTTTTCTCATATCAGACGACGGCGCACGGTGTTCAAAAGGTTAATAAGCATACCCCGGGGTTTTCGGTGCGGGAATGATTTCGTCTATTTATAACTTTGTTTATTGTAAAATAATTACCAAACTATGAAATAAACGTAGGTACTAAGGTCCAAATGTGCTTAGAAATGTTAAATTAGTATCGTTTTTTACAGTTTTTACCTGTTATTTGGCTAGTGTATAACATTCCCGCACCGAAAACCCCGGGGTATGTTAATAAGGCATACGGAATAATTGAATCATGCACGCGCACTATTACTTTTGTAATCTCCTGTCCCATCCATGGGCGCCGAGATGCATCTCCATCTGCAACTACACTTTTTTTTAAATGTAGGTACTTCATTACCTATCTTGAGTCTTGACAGAGGGATGCAAGTGAACCCCCTTTCACCCTGTTGCTCACGCCCATGAGTCCTATGATCCTTTTCATGCGGCTTATACCGAGTTAAATTCTAAGCGTGGATGACTTATCACATATGGCAGATATTTATTTAATTTTCAAGTTTTTTCAGTGACACAATTTGTCTGGGATTTCCTGAGTTTCATGAAAAGATGATATGGCAACTTTGAATCATCGCGTTCCGTTTCAAGCATGGTTCAATGTGGACCGAACTGAAGCATAAAAATAGCTAAAAAAAAGGCTAATGACACATAGTCTGCAATCTGAATACAGCTTCTTCCTCCTAGCGTTTATCCCGGCTTGGGGTCCGCTTGACAACAACCACAATCTGAATACAGCATTTTTATTAAATGTTATCATTATCGCATTATTATCGTTAGATAAAAATGTGCTGAATTTTTTGTCGGTATGTCCAATTGAGATTTAGAGAAGTTTGTTGCGCTCCTTCTAGTCCAGAGAAGTAAGTACAGTCAACGCCTAAAATATATTCACTTTTGAACCTTATTACAATGGAATAAAGTGCAAAAGTGTATACATATGTATTTATTTATGGCGTTAACTGTACCTAAAACCAGTGTTAGACTGTAATGGCTCCTCTACATGATGGGCCATCATAGCTGAGCTAACGATATTGCGATCTCGTTTCGTCGTATAGCTGCGTCCCTATGATGGCCTATCATGTAGAGCCAGCCTAAGTACTTATAATTTGTCTGTGATTACTGATTACTCATATTACAGTTCATTTACAGTTTGAGTCTAATCTACGTTTGCACTGGCTGCGGTGACCCACATTAAAATTCAGGAAGCGACTTTATGGTATCGTTTCCTGTATGCCTCAGCTGTTTGCCGGTCGTCCCTAGTTCCTTTACGGTATTAACAGTTAGATAAGTTTTAATTGATTGAACAAAACAAAACAGCAGCGAATAAGCGCGCTTCTTCAACTGGCTAGAGAACTTCATTGGTTGGTTGGTTGGTGATGGTGGTATTGGCTTCATTGGTCATCACTTGGTAAAATTCAATAGATTGTATCGTAATACCAGAGACTATCACACTCACTCATTTAATAAACGTCTTTCTTACATAGACTTACAAACCATTTTTATAATTTGAGTTAGTTCTTTTTTGAAAATAAATGGCTCTGCCCATATATTGGGGCAATTTAGCCAATGTCAAAGTGGTGGTGACAAATGTACGGTCGATTAAGTTATAAAAGCTTTCAAAGCTTGACTTTGTACGGTGAAACAGCTTTTTGTAAAGTGATAGCTGTATTTTACAAAAAGCACAATGGTTTTCATTAGCTGCACCACTTATTCGTTAGATCACTTTACAATACGCTATCAATATTACACACTGAACAACTTTAGTGAACAAAAAACAAAGAACTATCCCCAAAATCGACCCGCCATGTTTGAATTCAAATGCAAACTCCTTATTATTTGAAATAAATACCTAATCGTTTGTCCTTATCTGTCACTTTGACAGTCGTGTTTGTTAGAAACAGACAAAATATAATTTAACTAAATAAGGTTTGTAAGAGGTTTATGAATAAGCGGCTATAAATATTTAGACCACCATAGTCTAAGAGCTTTTTGAGGTACCTACGTAAGTCTGAAGCGCCATCTGAACGAGACCAACCAAGGCTACTGTATAATGTAAGCATAGAGTAACTTATATAGTAGAGCAACACAGCCTAAGAACTATTTGAAGCTTAAGTCAATCGCGCCATCTGCGTGAAAGCCCCCTTAAGATACCCAAAATGTACCACTACCAAGTAGTACACTAGTAGCTACTCCACCTAGTAGCTACCAGGGCCGGCCCGAGCATTCCCGGCGCCCTAGGCAAGAGACTGAAATGGCGCCCCATTTTAGAGAATTCGTGACAAAATAACGCGCAATTTTTTTTCAAATGAATAGGTAGGTAACTGTTATTTTACGCCAATATAAAGTGCTAACTTTTTAACTTACTAAGTGGAAGTGCTAACTTACAATTCACGCTTGCACCCTTTCTCGTTGTAGACTGCCATCTAGTGCAACATAAAAATATACCCCCTTTTACACCTCATAGGTTATCTTTACCCACATTTGCGCCCCATAGTAAAGAATGAAGGGTAAAGATGACACCCGCATTTATTTGCGTCCAGAGGAAATAAATCGTTTTTATTCGTAATGGACATCTGCCTTTTTAGGTTTCCGTAGTCAAAATAACTAAAAATCTTATAGTTTTACTAGACCGGTCTGCGTGTCCTTAGCCCAGTAAACGTCACTACAAGCACAAGCCAACTGAAATTCTTGATGAATGTCAGGGTGGAAAAAAATAACGGGCCTGGAGGAGAAATACCTTATAACGAAAGAAAATTTCTTTCATTTTTAGGGTTCCGTAGTGAACTATAAACGAAAAAAAATTTCGCCCCCCACTTCACGTGTACGGGAGGTACCCTAACAAAATATATTTTTCCAGTTTTTATTCTACCATTTTGTCGGCTTGGTTAATGCACATATTCAAACTAAATTTCAGCTTTCTAGTGCTAACGGCCACTGAGCTAGACCGCGGACGGACGGACGGACGGACATGGCGAAACTATAAGGGTTCCGTTTTTGCCATTTTGGCTACGGAACCCTAAAAAAGAAGGATAACTCGAAAATGACTTAACCGCTAACGGTACGTAACGAATTTACGTTGAAAGAATTTACAGTGATGTATCTTCTTGTATTACTAGAGAGAAACATTTCCATCCACAATATGTGTCCAGCTCTAGACATACCCTCACCAGACAACCAAGTAATAGTTAACTGTTTATACTGTGAGCGCGGGTCGATGACAGAAGGTTCTACTAATTGGGTTCAGTGTGATACAATGCCATATGTGGGTACATCAACGATGCGCCAAACAAGTGGACAGATGTAAATTACTGGACTTATGTACCAAAGATTTTATTTGTACACGCTGCACTGCTAATGCTAACGACTTCTCCGAGTGTGTTGACAACGTAACCAATTTATCAGATATACAAAAATTTTAAATATTGACAAACGGTTAACTTGACGACGTCCATTACTATTTTTTGTTTTCGATGCCGCCGTTTGGCGCCCCCCTAACACGAGCGCCCTAGGCGATCGCCTAGTTCGCCTATATGGACGGGCCGGCCCTGGTAGCTACTAGTGTACTACTAGTACGCTATTCGTTACTAGGTGGACTAGCAGTGCAGGTGACATTTCCTCTTATATTTTGGGTAAATAATCTTTAGGGGGCTTTCACGCAGATGGCGCGATTGACTTGAGCTTCAAATAGTTCTTAGGTTGTGCTCTACTATACGAGTTACTCTATGATGTAAGGCAGAGTACCCATACCCCTCAGCGCCATCTAGTAATTAATAGCGCCCCTATTACCAATCAAATAAATCAATCAATTTTATTTGCTAAAATACAGTTATTAAGTTGTTTATTACGGTATTACTACGGTAGCTTTGGGTTGTTCTCGTTCAGATGGCGCTGTCTTAGAGCCTCAAAAAGTTCTTCGACTGTGCTGTGATTGTGCTCCTCTATTTATAAGTACATTATCTTTGCTAGAAATTATGTGAAAAAGGAATTTAACTACGCGCTTCCCTATTTGTGACGTCCCACGGGTGAAAGTACCTTATGGCGGTTGGCGCTTACGTTGCGAAGCATCGCATTAGTATTGCAGCGTCGTTAGAAATAGCGTAAGCCCCAACCGCCATAAGGTACCTGTTTCGTGGAATGTCACATTTTAGTAACGCGATTACGTCAACAGTGGCGACAGTAGATAACATTATAACTAAAATCGAAATGTAAATTGTTCAGTCAATAATAGGATTCCCCGCGGATATCGAGCTGAATTAATAATAAGCGGTCCAGACACTGTCAGTAATAATGTCATTATTTCTGTACCCATCCTTCTCTTCTTCATATAATAGAAAAGGACGGGTACAGAAATAATGACATTATTACTGACAGTGTCTGGACCGCTATAGACTGTGGTAATACTGGCACATTTTTGGAACCCCACACACTTCGCGTTGCGGCCTGTCTGCGGCTCGGCGTCCGGGTTTGCGCACCGCATAGGTGCCCCTGCGGCACAGACGTAGACGTCCTCGGACACCACGGGTTGTCTTGTCAGAGGAGCGCTGGGCGCTTCTCCAGGCACGCCGCACTCAATGACATCCTACGCCGGTCTCTTGCCAGCGTTAATGTACCGGCTCTTCTAGAGCCCACCGGCATTCTCAGAGACGATGGCAAGAGGCCAGTGTCGTTAGTTCCGTGGAAGATGGGTCGGGTGCTGGTGTGGGACGCCACATGTGTAGACACACTAGCCCCCTCCCATCTCCATGGAACTTCCACTAGAGCCGGCGCGACTGCAGAAGCGGCTGAGAAACAGAAAAAAACTAAGTACGGGGGCCTCGGAGTCGAATACAACTTTGTTCCATTTGGCGTCGAGACCCTCGGCCCGTGGGATCCTAATGCCCATGCTCTCTTCAAAGAGATTTCAAAGAGGTTAGTGGATTCCACCGGTGACCGTAGAGCTGGCAGCTTCCTGGCTCAACGTATTGGCATTGCCATACAGAGAGGGAATGCTGCCAGCATCTACGGCACCATGCCGCGGGGGGATTGGTTATTTTAGTATAATATATTTATTTAAGATTAGTTTTTATTTATACTTAAGTTTATTGTTTACTGTTATATTATTTAATATATGAAATAAATTCCTCATATGCATTAAAATACCATAATATAGTGAATATGCTGATCTGCTGATACAATGCTAAAACTCTAATAATTGAATTTGCATAACATTACATTCGGAATAGAGATGAACAACCCGCGTAGATAACTGTAATTAATTTAATCATTATTCGCTCTGTGCCACAGAAGGTTCACTCCTTAACAAAACCACCAATACACCGGAGCAGTGGCACGTGTCACAACTGAAAACCGTCGTGTCACCAAAATTATTGGTTATAATTTATGCTATAAGTAGTCTTTAGGCGATTATCACACTGACGACGGATCCGCATGCGGCGCCGGTGCGCGAGAGAGATAGCGCTCTGCATGTGTATAGCGCTGTCTGGCTCGCACACCGGCGCCGCATGCGGATCCGCACCAGTGTGATAACCGCCTTAAGGTACCACCAAATACCATGAAAGGGCTACAAGTTGCCTGAAAATAAACGCATATCATTTCATTTTTCCTTAAAGGGGGTTCAGCAGTGGACGTCTTATGGCTGAGATGATGATTTCATTTTTCATTTTCATATAAGTATGCCGAATGTACCTACCCCTTTCTCTTTTTTTGAAAAGGTACCATTTAGCGAAAGACGTTTACGTTGTACGAGTCGTATGTTGTACAGATCTACCGCTCACGCCCGCCGGCATCGCGCTCGTGTGTGACTAAGCCTTAAATTTCTTATGTGTGAATGGGGCAGGGGGCCTACCGCGAAGTTCGAAAATCAACAAAACGATGGTCCCGTCTCTATCGCTCTTGCATATGCGAAAGATAATGATGGAAATAGACGATTCGATGAACGAAAGGCTTCGCGGTTATTAGGCCGATACTGGAACGTTAAATTTGGCCTTAAAAAATTATAACTCACAAGTCCGATTTTATTTTATTATCAGTAAGAGTACAATGAGCACTAACGGCGAAAATTTTTTTCTAACTGTTTTCGAGGGTGTTGTAGGTATAATATAGGTATTTGTTTGCGACACTCGTAAATTCAAGATAAGATAATTTGAGTGGTATTTCTTTTCATTCGACTAACGGATTTAACTATATGAATGTACCCTGACATTTGCTAACAGATTTACCAATGGCCGTATTTATTTAAATTTAAAACAAATAAAAAAAATATACTTCCTCCAAAAGATAATTTAAGTGGTATATGTTAACTGAAATATATTAAAAACTATCTAAGGCGAGTAATAGATTTGATTTATAACACATTATTCAATAGATTATTTTATAATGAACAATTGAATTTTTAAAGCGTTCTAATAGCTATATAAGAAATCTCCGAAATTTTCAAGTGGGCGCATTCTGTTCATTATCTTTATACTAAAACTTGCATCAAAATTCTAACGATTTTATCAATCGCTCGAAGTTTTCTGAACTTATCAGTTCTAAACATAATCCAAACGCGCGGAGATTAAAGCGGGAGTCCATCGCGTCATGGCATGGCGCTAGCGGCGGGGCCAATCACGACGCGCCGCGCGCTGTTGCCTGACCGCTGCGCGCCGTTGCCTGTCTGCTGTTTCCATGGTAACCCAGTAAGCACGCGAATATTGTATCTTTACGTTTGGTCCACAGAGTGAATAATATGACTGCCTAATGCGAAGCTTGGTTTGATAATGATTACTATAAAGTGCGATGTTTTTTTTTGTTGAGAGCATGCCCCTCTATGGTGCGAATGAATGAAAAAGCGGACATTCCTACTTTTTCACTTCTCATGCTCTAAAAGTCTGTCGTACATTCAAGCTCTAGTGCTAATATGTATACATAATTTCACTTCTCATAGTTCTTATTGTTATGTCCTTTAAGTCTAATTTCGTAAAGTCTGTATATAGTATGTATGACTATGGTCTAAAACCCATATTACCACAAGAACAATTTTTCCTCACTTGGTTCGGGAAAATAACCACCTAGTGGTAATATGGCTTACTTTAGACCCTTGTCAAACAATCTACTATTTTCCGAAAAATGTATTTTTTTAATGAAATGAAATGTTTATTTGTATAACACAGGTGGTACAAATAGGGTCTTAATTTACAAAGCTGCTCTGTGTTTTGCCTATTGGTATACAAAATTATTGTTGTATTGTTCCATATTCGGTAGGAAATAGTATACCCTGGAGGCAATCGGCCTGTTTGGAGAAAAGTCGTCGACATCTCTTCTAAATACCTAAAACTAGTATACATGTGTTCCCCGTGGTCTTCAGAATACGGATTGACTGGTTTTAGTTTATGGAGGGGGGGAGGGGGGGGGGGATACGAAAAAAGTGAGGGAAAGATGGCGGACGACCATCATCGAAATTTGTTCACAACTCGAATCATATCGGACCGATCGATTTGTGTGAGATGTCATCTGAAAGACCATTAAAGTACTATAGTTGTTTCTAAATAGAGGCAGTCATCCCATTAGTCGTTTACGAAATATTTGAAAAAATATGAATTTTTTACCGTGCCTGTTTAGATAAAGTAGTGATAAAACATGCTTATAACTCAATAAATAAAGTATGATTTATCATAAAGTAGACGGGAAAATGTATGAGCTTTCAAAAAACTAGCGTGTGGCGGTCGATCGACGTCGTATTTTCATTATTGCTCGGAATTTATTTTATGGATCAAATCCTGATGAGTATCATTTGAATGCATTTTAAATTTACTATAATAGGTTAATTGAGGTCTGAGATGTAAAATTAACAGTTTTTAGATTTTTTTTGAAAACGTAACATTTTTACCTAATAGACTGGTGGAAACAGGCTTGTTTGCAGAAAAGTCGTCGATATCTCTTCCAAATACCTAAAACGGGTATGGATATGGTCCTCCTTGTCTCCAGGATATGAATTGATCAATTTTATTTTAAGAGGAGGGGACGAGTCGAAATAAGGAGGGGGGAAATATGGTGGCCGACCGTCATTGAAATTTATTTACATCTCGAGTCCTATGGAACCGAAAAATTCGTGTGTAAATATTATTTAATGTACTATAATTGATTGTAAATAACCGTAGTCATCAATGTAGTCGTTTACAAAACAAAACATTTGAAAATAACATTAATTGCGGTAAAGTTACAATTTATTGAGCTATAAGCATGTATTATCAGTACTTACGCCAACATGCACGGTAAAAAATCATACTTTTTCAAATATTTTGTATAGGGCTAAAGTGATGACTACAATTATTCAAAAACAATTATAGTACGTCTAATGATCTTTAAAATTGCATCTCAAACGAATTTCAATGACGATCGGACACCATCTTTACCGCGTCCGGTTATTGACTCCCCCCCCCCCCCTCCCCTCTATAAAATAAAACTGGCCAATTCATGTCCATCCATCACAATGAGGAATATATCCATACCAGTTTTAGATATTTGGAAGAAATGTCGATGTACAGCCACACGCTAAGGCCGTGTACCTGGATTACAAATGGACTGAGATGATATGGAATCAAATGGTACTAGGCTTTGCATGTGCCTGCACAGACTGCATAAAATAAGATGGGAGGCGATAGCAAGGGATCCTAATGGCCTAAGTCCCTACTTCCCTAGCCCTAACTTATTCTATGACAAGGATGTCTGCACCGGGAGACCTATCGGTAGCAGACGGATTCCCTACGGGGGGGGATCAAGGTAAGTGGATGGATACTTGCTGCCGATCGCCCAGGCTCAAGCGACCGATTAAGGCTAAAGGAGTCTTATGCCACAGCAAGGGTATGTGGTCTCTACTCTCAGAGAGTCGCCCTGAGCGAGCAGAGATTTGTGGTGGATGGGAGCCTCTACTCTCAGAGAGTCGCCCTGAGCGAGCAGAGATTTGTGGTGGATGGGAGCCTCTACTCTCAGGGAGTCGCCCTGAGCAAGCAGAGATTTTGGGTATAGAGGTAGTGAAACACCAACGGATAATTGGTATCTGATTTATTTACAATTTACATTGCTTATATACAGTAATTCACCTATAGCACACATATGTAATTCTTAGTTGTATTCTATGCGTGTAAAGTGCAAGCATGAAAATATATTTGTGCTGGCCTATGCCCTAGATTACGATCGGCGTGGATCAGCGCGAAGCGATGACGAAATCTGTTGTTTAAACATCCTGGCGACTCCCGAAGGGATGATGAAGCTGGTCTATAGAGGCTGTATCGGACGCAACTCTATTTCTTCGAACTGGCTGCTGTTCACTGTTGAATTTGCTCTGTGACGCTTGGGTTTCGGTGGAGCCGACCTGGCGGGGGCAGCAGGCAGCGGGGCAGACGCTTGGCTCGCTGTACAGGAACGGACGTACAACAGGACCTGTGGACCATAAGAAACTGTTAATATCATTAAGATAAAAATTGCTAATGAAGACCCGAGACTGATTGCTACTGAGTTGTTTTGTATTTGTTTCCAAATTGTATTATCTAATTGTTTTTGGAGTACGTTTTCATTGCTAGTTAGATGTTTGAAAATGTCTCTGGAGCTGTCAAGAACTTCCTCGTCTCTGGTTATGTCTTCTATTTGTTTGGTTGTTTCGTTTGTATTTAATGAAAAATTGGCATGTCTTGAAAATGTTGCCAACACTGATATTGTGTTGGCTCTTCTAGCTGCTAGAATGTTTCTTCTTGTTTTAATAATGCAATTTTCTGCAATGTGGATAACAGTTGTGTTCTGGATCATAGTTTCTTCTCTTTCTCCATCGCATATTATTGACGCTTTCACAGATTTTGTTGTCATGACTAGCCATGTATTTGTCATGTATAACTGTTTCCACACGGTTGTTGTTAAGTTCAGTTCTCGAGTGTTGCAGTTGACCATCTCAGTTTCCTTGAATAATAGATCAATTATGCAATTCTTGTTTTCTTGCATATTTTTTACTGAAGTTGGGTAACAAATGTATTCGGTATTCCTTTTGAGACATGCTTTAAATTCTTCGGTGTCTAGTTCGAAGTAGTTCTCATTATTGTAATCAATCGCAATTATGTTGTGGTATACTTCTAAACTGTATACTTTTCCTTTTTTATCTTCCTTCGGTACAGGTGTCACGTGAATCAAGTTGTATGTAGTTATATCTTGTAATGCGAAGTAACCATATACTTTTATGTATGTTGAGTTTTCTGTCACCTTCGTATCTATCAGTTGATTTTGCACTATTCTTAGTTTCTCTGGTAGCTTACTATTGGCGTTTGTCAAAATTTGTTTAACTTCTTTAAGTTGTAATACGTCATAGATCGTGCCTTGATGTAGATATGCTTCTTGAAGTCTGGAGTAGTATTCTATTATCTCATCTATGTAATGTACTGCGAGTTGATACATGTGAAGAATGTGAATGTTGACGCGGTTGAGGTCTATTCTTTTGTACCATTTGTTCACATTGTTCATATATTGTATTGCTTGATTTAACTTAGTCTGGAATGTTTCTAGCTTTTTTTGTATTCTTTCTTCTGTTTGGTTGACTGTTGCAATGGTTGATATCATGAATTTGGTTTGATGATTGGCGGCCTCTATCAGCTTGTTTTGGTTCCCTTGTAACGTATCTATATCTTTATAGACTTCATCATTTACCCCGAATATCGAGGTTAGCATTTGGCCGAATAATCCTCTTTTTTTTCTAATTTGTCCTATATTCAAGATTAAATTGGTGATTTTCTGTAATCTTTCTTGTCCTTCATATAAATGGTGATACAATTGTGCACAGTGAATTTCCGTGTTGGTTGCTGTTACTGTGTCACAGTATTGTTTGAATTGCGTGGTTATCCCTTGAATGTTTTCAACATCTCTTTCTATATTACTTTTTGCGTAATTTGCTTGAATTCGGAATCTTCCCCTGTCAATTGTCGCAGTCCCTATGTGTTCCACGTAAATTCCTTCGTTGATGTTTTTTATTGTGTAATTTGCCGTTGTGATATTTATCAGACATGTTATCAAGGTCATGAATAATATCCACGAGTATTTGCTTCCTGGGCATTTGTTGCTTCGTTGTCTTCGTGATTTGTGTGTTAATTTCCTGTTCCCTGTGTTGTGTTTGTGTGTCCGGCTCGAAGGACCATATGTACAGCCACACGCTAAGGCCGTGTACCTGGATTACAAATGGACTGAGATGATATGGAATCAAATGGTACTAGGCTTTGCATGTGCCTGCACAGACTGCATAAAATAAGATGGGAGGCGATAGCAAGGGATCCTAATGGCCTAAGTCCCTACTTCCCTAGCCCTAACTTATTCTATGACAAGGATGTCTGCACCGGGAGACCTATCGGTAGCAGACGGATTCCCTACGGGGGGGGATCAAGGTAAGTGGATGGATACTTGCTGCCGATCGCCCAGGCTCAAGCGACCGATTAAGGCTAAAGGAGTCTTATGCCACAGCAAGGGTATGTGGTCTCTACTCTCAGAGAGTCGCCCTGAGCGAGCAGAGATTTGTGGTGGATGGGAGCCTCTACTCTCAGAGAGTCGCCCTGAGCGAGCAGAGATTTGTGGTGGATGGGAGCCTCTACTCTCAGGGAGTCGCCCTGAGCAAGCAGAGATTTTGGGTATAGAGGTAGTGAAACACCAACGAATAATTGGTATCTGATTTATTTACAATTTACATTGCTTATATACAGTAATTCACCTATAGCACACATATGTAATTCTTAGTTGTATTCTATGCGTGTAAAGTGCAAGCATGAAAATATATTTGTGCTGGCCTATGCCCTAGATTACGATCGGCGTGGATCAGCGCGAAGCGATGACGAAATCTGTTGTTTAAACAGTCGATGATGACTTTTCTTCAAATATGCCCGTTTCTTCCAGTCTATTAGAGTAAATACATATGTTACAATCCTAAAAAAATGGTTAATTTTGCAACTTAGACTTCAAAGAACTGATTATTTCAGTAAATTTAAAATAATTTCAAATGACACTAATCACGAATTGATCCGTTAAATAGATTTTGAGAAATAATGAAAATACGGCGACGGTCGGCTGCCATTGTAAGACGAAACGTAGTGACCCATTCTGAACAAAATTCATCAATACTCCGTTATATAGAATACTGTAATAACATAGGGTAGCCAATCATTTGGCAAACAACATTTCATAAAATATTCATATCACAAACAAAATAAAATATTCATTTCACAATGATTCCCATAAATAATTTTATATATTATTGTTTCACAAATAGTTCAAAAGACAAATTATTTGCTTGCAAAAACACTATATTACAAAACATTATTTGGCAAATTATTCATTTGCTATTCAGGGCAATTAACAAAATAACGCATGGTAAAACGTTAGTAAAATGCATTATTTGGTACCTAAATTCTTCGTTTAATAATCTCATGGTGTGTATGCCATTTATACGTGTATTATCTACGAGTACAACATTTTGAAAATATATTTTGTACTTTAAAAGTTAAGTTTGTTTTTGTTGAATATTATCACGAACAACTATGATTTGAGAGAGCCCAGATAGATGCGACGACGAGCAAAGCGAGGAGGAGCGTGGTAAATCTACCACGCTAATCAACTGCGACCTTACATTTCTAGTAACTTACATATGTCGGGGTTAATAGAAATGTAAAATACCCGTAATGTCAACATACCCATTTATCTTAATTGCTTCGCAATCACTTATTTTTAAAAAACAGTCACGGCTTTATTGTTAATTTTTACACATAAAATTACCATTTTCATTTACCCGAAAACCCGGGTACCCGGATACCTATCTATATTTGGAGTCGGGTAAAACCCGGGTTTTTAACTCATAACCCGGGTTTTACCCGTAATTTAGAAATCGGTAGAAAAATAGGGAAAACGTGAATAAACTTAAAACAAAATGTTCTATTACTTCTGTAACTGTATCCCTACCTTACTGTGTGTGTTATAACTATTAAATTAAAATTAAAAGGCATAGCATAAATGGTCCGAACATATTTTACACTTCAATTCTAACTATCGCTTGATAGCTTTAATCAATCATTCCAGTAAAATTTTACTGCACAACCTAAATGAGAGACAAAAAGCGTATATTAGCAAATAAATCGCACCAGAACAAGCCGGATTTGTTAGAGAAAAAGAAACTAGAGAACAGATTCTCATATTGCGCCAGATAAAAGAGAAAGCCAGAGAGTTCGACAGACCAACGTACATTATGTTTTGTTGACTTTCAGAAGGCATTTGACTCAGTTAAATGGCCGCTGCTGTGGGATGTTCTCCTACGAATGGGCGCTCCCAACAATCTCGTCCATATATTAAGAGGGCTGTATGAGAACAACTCCGCGTCAGTAAAAGTGGACAATACAATGTCAGAGCCACTCCACCCTTCGGCTGGAGGGTACGTCAAGGGTGCATACTATCGCCCTTGCCTTGCTCTTTTCTGTAATCTATACTGAGCACATAATGAGGATAACGCTTGAAGGCTGGACGGATGGTATTCCAATAGGTGGGAAGAATATCTCCAATCTGTGTTACGCTGACGACATCGACACCACACTCACAGCAACAAGCGAAGTTTGTATAGCAGCGCTATTGCGTCGCGTTGAAACAGTTAGTCTCGAATTCGGTTTGAAGATCAACCGACTAAAAACCAAGATGATGGTCGTGGACCGTAACAACAGCAATAAGGCAAAAACTATTGGAAACTGTGGAGTTGTATCATCATTCTATATGTATTGGGGTCACTGGTCTCAAACGGTGGAGGCTCCGAAGATGAAATCAAGCGACGCATAGCAACAACTAGGTCTGCAATGGAGAAACTCTAGAAGATCTGAAGAGACCGCAATATCAAAAGGGCAACTAAGACTCGCCTCGTAAGATCTCTCGCTTTCCCAGTGTTATTTTATGGTGCAGAAACGTGGACAGTAAGAGAAAGTGATATCGTGGACTCAGCGCCGCACTAATATATCTATACTCCAAGAGCTCAAGGTTAAGCAAAGGCTTTCAGCAATCGTGCACTCTCGCATTCTTAGTTACTTCGGCCACGTGACGCGCAAGGAAGACGACGCCATGGAGAGACTGGTTGTTCAGGGTAGAGTGGATGGTACAAGACCCAGATTACGCCCCTCAATGCGATGGACTGATCAAGTGAAGGCCCTCACCGGATCACGCTTAAATCTGTGCGTGCGAAATGCACTAAGTAGAGAAGGATGGCGGAGAACTACACAAAATGCTGTACAACGACCTCAATGACCACGACTACTCTGACAAGAGTATACGACTAAGAAGAAGAAGAAGATCTATTGTTACATTTGAATATTCCATATTTCCCGTTAACTTTGATATTTCTGATTAATAAACAGAAATATTAAGTATACCTAACCTAACGTCTTATGCTCTCTAAATTAATATTGTGATTTACAGCTGTTTTAATAGTATAAGTTGTTAAATTTATATATTTCATGTACGAAATCATTGTTTGTCAATTAATAAATGCGAACTCAGCAATCAAAAGTGCATTTTATTACTAAATACCCGTAAAAACGATGAAAACCAATAAGTAATAAAAAAATTGTTCAAAACCGGGTATTACCCGGGTTTTTGAAAATCAAAGTCGGTACCCGGGTACCAAAAATGGCCGGGTATTGCATTCCCTACATCTGCCCTCCCCCCCCCCCTTTTTTACCGACTTGCCCCCCCCCCCTCCATAAACTAAAACCCGTCAATTCGTAGTCAGGAGACTACGAGGAACACATCCATATCAGTTTTAGGCATTTAGAAGAGATGTCTACGAAAATCGTGAAGGAGACGACTTTTGTTTAATTTGCCTCTAGACTATTATGGCAGGCTTATGAAACTCCCGCGCGGCCTCGGTTAAATACCTATGCGCCGGAGCCTGACACGACCCGCCGGCGGGACGGTTAGTCAGTGAACCGAAAAGTCTATGCCAATAAGCACACTCATGCTTTAAAAGAGGAAATTCGACGCTGCATTGGAGAAATTCAGCCGCATCTATGCAAAATGGTCATAGACAATTTTGACAAAAGAGTGCGTATGTGCCAGCAAAGCCTAGGAGGACATTTGCCTGACGTATTATTCCACAAATAACCCTATTTTATGTATTTCAAGATTTTATATACAAATATATTATAACGATAACGAAAAAAATGTGTTTTTCATCAATTTCAAATCTTGCGTCCTTTTTGGGACACTCTTTATAACCTTGTTTCATTCGATCAAACCTTACTGATGACAAGCTACGGCGCGTCGTGATTGGTGGACCCGCTCCTGCTGACCGCGCTTTAGACTGCCGCGCAAATCTCCTTGCGTTCAAATGACGAATTGAACTGATAAGCTCGTGCACTGTTCAGCTATTGATGAATTCGTTAGTTTTTGTGCATATACATTACTATAACGATAATAAACTAAACACTCTGACTTGGAAATTTTCTAAATTTCTTTTATGGTCAAGACAACGCTTTTTAAAATTCAAATGCTTAAATAAAATCGATCCATTGATGAATCTATTATAAATAAAACTGATAGTTATCTTTGATAGCTTTCAATACATTTCAGTAATCATAAAACACTTTAGTAATCTTTTTGTGAAAAAAAATTTTTTTTCAGCATTTTATATTATCCTGAAACAAACTCTTGACAAATGCGTTAGTAAATGACAGTTGATGTTCAAACAATTAAATAGGATTATATCATGAAGAAACTTACCGCTTGTATAATCTTACCTTGAATTAATAAGGCCTGCTAACAAATACCTACTTTATACCTAAATCTACGTCAAGATCCGATATATTTTTTTATAAGGAGTAGTTCTCGGAGTATTCTAACAGACTACAAAAAATTGCGCACTTGTGAGTTATAAAAGTTAATTCTGTATTTGTACGCCACTATATAGGCCAGGTCACTGAGAACGGTATTGTCAGATGGTGCGAGCAAGTAAAACCCGGCTTAAAACGGTATGAGACATTACAATTTCTAGGGCCCAGTCAGTAAGAGAGGTGTAATAGCAGTTAAGGCACAAAGGGAAGAGCAGGGTGAAGCAGGGTACCTACACGACAGATTGGGCCCTAGAAATTGCAATGTCTGATACCGGTTTTAAATAAAGGTGTAGCTTTTCCAGGTCACAAAAAAAAACAAAGAAGTTGACACGATTGGTAGGACTGACGGGTACAACCCTCGGGGGTAAATAGCTTTGCCGTAGGGGTAATGGGTAATGGGATAAGCCAGTAAAACAGAATTGTAGTTTTTACCCTTTTTACTTTCAAATAATTTAATGTTGAAGGTAAAAACAGTTTTGCCTTATTCCCATAAGTCACAGAAGTATCGGGACTGGATACGTTGGGAACCACTGGCTTAAAGCCTTATAGCATTGTTTTCTATTTTTTGGTTGGAATGCATATTTAAACAACATACTAATTAACAGGATCTTTATAAGGGTTAACATCGATTACAATATGCGTGAAGAGAGAGTACAGCTTCTTGAATACAACCGTATATTTGAGTGTGGAAATCCCGTCTTCTATATACTGGGCCCGCGATTTTGAATACTTGTTCAGTATATCAAATCTGAAAAAAAAATACAACTTAATAAGATGCCTCATAAACTTTGGTGACATATACATCGTGTGCGGTTCCAATCGCCAGACTAAAGCTTTTAAATAAGTAAATTTGATGTGATAATTTTACGCAAATCGACCTAGTCCTATGGTTTGTTTTACCTATATCTAGTCTGTGGTTTTACTAAAGTAGTAGTCCGCCTCGAACTGAGAACTCGCGATTTACTTGAGATTTAACAAAATTATGCAGCGTGGGACGCATGTAGGTGCCATTATGTTGATCTGGACATTTGACAAACATAAGTAGCGATTTTCTTATTGCCCAATAAATATTAGCTATACCTACTCATCGGGATCTATGGTTTAAATATAAATATAATTATTAGAAGAAATACAAATAATTATTGTCTGGCAATAAGGATGTATGGTATATTTACCTTTTCGGATTCTTCTCCGGAGCGATGTGCGGTAACATAATAAAACGTGCTATATCCCTGTTGTATTTCATTATAGGCAGTTTCGCTTTTCGTATCCTGAAAAATGAATTTTTAAAAATTGGGGGTACATGGTAAAATGTTACGGAGTACGGATGGTACCGAAACGTTGAGGTAAGGTTAAGCGCGCAAAAAGCTTATAAACATTTTTGCTTGCTTCTTTGAGAAATTTGTAGGTCTCCCATAACTGGGGTCCATATTGGCTCACATAAAATTACTTAGCATAATTTTTTCAATAATACCGTTTTGTGATCAGAATTATCATTCGTCATAAAAAAAATTCATAATTTTTATGGTTATAATATTTTTTCATATAACGACAGTGTTAATAATTGTTTGCTGTCCGAATTTTTTGAGACATAATATAATTTCCTACGTTTTTTGTTGATAGTAGTCATTTCTGTGACAGAGTCGACGAAGCCCCCGCTTCTATTCTGGGTAGTTATGCCCTTCGGGCAGGATGACACACTAACCTAACCTAACCGAAATTGTGTTGTGTTGTGATCGCAAGATACCTAACACTCCTCCTCGCTTCGCTCGTCGTCGTACCTAACAGTGACTCTGGAAAGTAATATTAGTATAATAGATATTTATACCTATTGATTTACATTATAAACTTAAATAATTCGGAGTAACGATAGTTATGAACAAAAAATACTTATAAGAAATTATCATTATTATTAAAAAAATTATGAACAACAATTTCGGACTTCCAATAATCGAAGTACAAATTTTATGGGAACTTTGGCGCACCCCTATAACTGGCCACCTTCCAATAACTAGCCACTTCATACAAAAACAGAATTTATTTTAGCATAACTTGGCCAGTTATTGAAGGGTAAACCTTATACTAAAATGAATTCTGTTTATAGTTGAACAGTTCTTTATTAAAATGAGGTAGGTGCTGGTCAGTTATTGAACGGTGACCTATTACTGACGATTTAACCCTATCCTGTTGCGGGTGACTATACTTACTTACCTCCAATACATGTCATTGTCTTCGCCGCCCCATCCCCAGAATCTGTTGGAGTAGCCATTGACGGTGAGGAAATGCTGATCAGTCATTGCTGTCACGCCTCCAAAGAATTGGGTTAATTTGACAATTCTGGAAATATAAACATGTCTTTGTCAGATAATTTTTAACCAAGCTATTTGTTTGTGGTGACTTTTACTTTGTACAGTCCACAGCTGCTCATAAAGATCCCAAACTAAAGTCAATTGTGTTATATTATATTATTACAGATTCCTATGAACATCTTCGGTCTAAAAGGTCAGCTATAACAATGTATGTCACGAAAGTTGCTTAGGTATGTTAAATTCCAGCTCAATTTGCTCATAATTGACGCATTTTCGCGCAAAAGTATGTAATAAAAGTTGATATGTAGCGCGTTTTTAGGGTGACAACACACCTAGCGGTATTTTTTGTATGGGAGCCATAGACAAATTTCCGCTACTTCCGCTAATTCCGCGAGGAATTCCGCTAGGTGTGTTGTCATCCTTACACAGTTTTATTTAGCTTTACCCCGTATATTTGTATTGTTATTTATTTAGGGTCATTATATGCATCAAATCTTGTAAATTAAATTTCAACCATTTCCCGGTGTCTGATTCAGCTGAAATTTGGTGTACTTCCGTAATTTACATGACAATGCTACTAGGTACAGTCAGTAATAAAACTGTGTACCAAAAAAAAATGGGAGTTTCTAGATTAATCAAAGGTCTAAACTTTAAAATGCGCCATCGATTTAAAAACCTGATTTTATCCGACCCTCATATAGACCCTAAGGATATCTGGGAATACAGGGAGATCTAGAACTCACTTGCCATCTTCATAGACCTTAGTGCTCATGTATCTAGGGTACGTGGGACACGTGTAGAGGATCCTATGATCCAAGGGCAGGAGGTCCACGTCGTGGAAAATGAAGCATTCCCAGTAATCTTTAATCTGGTCGAAACCGGCGTTCAGGAGACGACCTTTGTTGAACTTCTCTGTTCCTAATAAATAAAGCTTATATTCAGAAAAGTACATTTAAAAATACAGCGTGTAATTTTTGATATAGCATTTGATACCTACGAGTTAGTATAGATAAGCCCTAATAAACGTAGGTACCTACTTTTATATATTAAATAAATAAATAAAATACTAATATAATATTTCAACGCAATATATCGATATACCTTCATGGTTACGAGATAATGTGTGAAATTAGTGTATACGCAATACATTGCAGCTGCGTGACATTTCAAAACCAAAACCATCAAACCAAATATTTATTGCGATATCGCTTTATAGCTTCAAAACTTGCGTCTGGTTTCAATTTGCGATTTTATAAAACATATGGGAGGCATAGTTAAACTAATATTGATATCGACAAATTAGTCCAGTTCCTTCCATGGACGATTTGAGCCGTTCTAGAACACAATAAATAATAACAGCCTGAACAAAATAAGAAGACACATTGGCGAGGCGATTGTCAATTGTTAATCAACAGTACATACTACAGTACAGTGGGCCAAGAAAGTGGTCTACCAGTTTTGACAAAAGTTTCTGCGAGACCTACCGATCGCTAAAGTTGACTTTTCTAACGGAGTTTCAAACATGCACGACCTTGTTGTCTCATGAAGTTCAAACGAACCATAACCGTAATAGGGTGGTAGATCACATTTTTAGCCGACCGTACCTAAAGCTTGCTGTAGGTAGCAATTTATGCGGAGTGCGATTTAGATAGCCTTGTGTCACCGAGGTGAGGAGGTGTCCAATCTGTGCAAGCTGGAGTGGTAATCGAATTTTGATCTCAATCTGACATGAATCAAAATTCATGGCGCTCTACCCGTGAAATAAGGACATACTTATAAGCAACCTCCTCAGGTGAAATGAGAACGATACTGTAGTTAATGTAAAATAAGATAATCATAAAGTTACTAATATATAAATGAGCTTAAAACCCTCGTCGTCGTCGTAAAATGTAAAACTCATCAAACTAATTAAGTATAAATGTCGCAAAATAAGCACACGTATACCTAAATGTAACGTATACGCATAAATGTTATTTTATTATGAAAGTCTAACGCAATAGTGGTAAGCATAGAAACGTGGGAAATGTAGTATTAAACGTAGAATTTGAAAAGTGAATATCACAGCTGAAAAAATATTGTTAAAATGTGACCAACAAAGGGCCGGAACGGAACACCGATTTAAATAAAACTAGTAGTTCGCCCCGAACTGTGAACTCGCGAATCTTGTGTTTCGCCATAAATGTGCAATAGTAGAATTACTACAAATACCAAAAATAGGTATCGGGTATTTTTTCTCAACTAACCATCACGGTCAAACTAAACATCCATATTAAATTGTGCGGTTGATGCGCAAAATTTTACCGCGATGAAATCGCTTCAGATTTGACAGTTTTTGTCTCATCTAAATTTAAATCCACCTCTCACATGCCTCTCACTCTGTTGCTTTGACATGTCGTTCTCATCTGTGGACCACCTATAGGTTTCGGTCACCATCATTATGCGTCTATGGTAACTCTCTCTATTAACTAATGTGTTAATGTCAGTATGCTGATGGCCCTAGCAGCCAAAGCTCTAATAAATTTAAAAAAAGTCAGTTGTCAAAATATTTACACCAAAATCAAAATATAATTGAAAATATTTTTGAAATCAATTTTATGTTGCTAATTGTTATGAATCAGTAAGCAGTTAATAAGGATTTGACGAGAGTGTTAATCAATACCTTTCGTTTGATACCAAACTCAACCATACTTGCTCGTAAAAGTAGCAAATAAGATGACCAATGTAACAGGACCCCTTTACAAAACCTTTTTAGGCCTTCTAATTTCAGAACTCCCGTCTCAATCCAGCTCATATACGAACTCACAAATTTTGTTGGTCTCTGCTACAACCCCAACAAATTTCATAAAGATCGGAAAATCGTTACTAAAGTTATCGACGGACAAACTATCTAAATCAAAAAGCCATCCAAATGCCGAGACGTCCCAGTAGCCAGGTGACAGTTGTTGTTTGTAAGAACGATCTTCGCTTACGCTCCGCTCGTTCGACTAGTAGTCGCCCCGAACTGTGAACTCGCGAATCTTGTGTTTCGCCATAAATGTGCAATAGTAGAATTACTACAAAAACCAAAAATAGTAGTAGTATATAGTATTAAATTGTGCGATTGATGCGCAAAATTTTACCGCGACGAAATCGCTTCAGATTTGACAGTTTTTGTCTCATCTAAATTTAAATCCTCCTCTCACATGCCTCTCACTCGGTTGCTTTGACATGTCGTTCTCATCTGTGGACCACCTAGGTTTCGGCACAGAATAAAATTAAATAATATAGTTTGGCCAGAGTTTGTTCCACTTCAAGCATAGACAGGGAGAATCATACTGTCTTTTTCTAATGCTAGTACTCTCACTACTAAAAAAGGGATGGGTATAGCATGTTACTCTGACTGTTACTGCGCTTTTGGTTTGCCAGACTATAGTATAATACAGAGAGACCTCTGTAATGTCACGTAACGTCACGAATCATGTTGTCCCTTCTTAACGCATGACAAGTTCTTTTTCGCACTTATGCAAACGTATCGGATACGTCGTGTCAAACTCAAATTTTTTGACAGATTTACTTTGAGTTGTACCCCCCTGGTTTCGGTCACCATCGTTATGCGTCTATGGTAACTCTCTCTAACTAATGTGTTAATGTGAGACATTGTCAGTATGCTGATGGCCCTAGCAGCCAAAGCTCTAATAAATTTAAAAAAAAGTCAGTTGTCAAAATGTTTACACCAAAATCAAAATATAATTGAAAATATTTTTGAAATCAATTTTATGTTGCTAATTGTTATGAAACAGTAAGCAGTTAATAAGGATTTGACGAGAGTGTTAATCAATACCTTTCGTTTGATACCAAACTCAACCATACTTGCTCGTAAAAGTAGCAAATAAGATGACCAATGTAACAGGACCCCTTTACAAAACCTCTTTAGGCCTTCTAATTTCAGAACCCCCGTCTCAATCTAGCTCATATACGAACTCGCAAATTTTGTTGGTCTCTGCTACAACCCCAACAAATTTCATAAAGATCGGAAAACCGTTACTAAAGTTATCGTCGGACAAACTATCTAAATCAAAAAGCCATCCAAATGCCGAGACGTCCCAGTAGCCAGGTGACAGTTGTTGTTTGTAAGAACGATCTTCGCTTACGCTCCGCTCGTTCGAATATTTCAGAGTAAGTGTCCAAAGATCGAACATTTTCTAAGTTCGGAAGGCATTATAGTATCGATATTTTATTTCGCTTTCCTCCCACGTAGCCCGTAGAAGGCTGCCAGCTGCGTAGCATAAATATATTGAAACAGGCGCCGGAGCGACGTGCTACCAACTGTATTTCGAAATTGCTACGAATTAACATAAGCAATGTGCATCGTATATTACGAACCCTACTCTTGTTTAATTATAAAAAATAGCGACCCGACCCGGCTTCGCACGGGTGCAATTATACATATAAACCTTCCTCTCGAATTACACTATCTATTAAAAAAACCGCATCAAATTCCGTTGCGTAGTTTTAAAGATCTAAGCATACATAGGGACAGACAGCGGGAAGCGACTTTGTTTTATACTATGTAGTGATAAATGAGATTTTTATAGATTTAACAGAACTATTCTTTGAAAATACATTGGAGTAAGTGTGTTAGAGTCATACGGTATTTTTCATTGTTTCCATACGAATAAACTATTATACCTAAGTATCTATAGTAGTATAGTCTTTTAACGCATTTGCGCCCATTATTAGTTAGTACTACTTTGAAACTAGACTAGAGAAAAATACTACCTAAGTACAGCCTTGGCCAGAAGTGTTGAGCATAGGTGTTTTTTGATTACAATTTTGATGTTAAGCATTATTTCCCTATCCTAACAATGTATGGTAACGGTAAATGTTATATTTTATTTATAAATATAGAAAACTTCACTTAATAACACTTTCAAGGTACTTAAAAAATATGAAAACAGAAGGTACCAAAAATGTAAATTTAAGTCGGTGCGACATATTGCAAATATTCTATGCAGTTACTACTAACTTCAACAAAACATGCCTATTAGTTTAAATTAATTGACAAAATAACTTAAACAAAGATGGAAACGATGGACTAAACTTTCCAGTTTTGTATGAAAATCGCATTGGTGCACAACACTTCTGGCCAAGGCTGTATATGCTAACAAACTAGGATTGAAAAAAAACAATTCAACATGGATATACCTCGCCTTATACAACTCATACGATCTCATAATCATCAATTATTTAAGAGCTAGGATACGATACGATCTACACTATATTATCAATTCTGACAGTGGAGTTACGTACCTAATTAACACTTTCACGACAAGGAACCCGCTAGGCGGGCTCTCCGTTCGTAGGCGCTTTCCGCTACAAAACGGGAAAACTCTAGGATCGGCTACGAGCGTAGCGCGTAGCGAAGTGTGGTACGGAAAGTGTTAAAGTGTGTTGAGTTCTTCGGACCCACGGTGGCACGGTGTATATTTGTATACTATACCTACCTACAATACTATTTTCTGTCGTGTCCGACTATCCCCGAAAGCTCACACCGTACTTACATTTATTAATATAAATACTACTTAAAAGTTATCTAAACGCTATATAAAATAGGTACTGCAAATAACAGAAAAGGGTACATTAAATATTTGTGGCGTTTTCAAGTAAAATGTACATCATTGTAGGTTGTCAGTAAGGCGTTACTGCCATAATAACTCGTTAAGAAATAAATTCTTTTAACGACCGATAATGATTTACCTTTTGCTTGAAAACGTCACATTTCTTTAACATTTTACGGGAACTGCAGTGTTTTTGGTGGCACTGACGACTGATAATCGAACTCGCGGAGCGTAAGCGAAGTGAGTTCTTACAAACAACTCCAGACCGAACCGAACTGTCACCTGGCTACTGGGACGTCTCGGCATTTGGATGGCTTTTTGATTTCGATAGTTTGTCTGACGATAACTTTAGTAACGTTTTTCTGATCTTTATGAAATTTGTTGGGGCTGTAGCAGAGATACATAAAATTTGAGAGTTCGTATATAAGCCGGATCGATCAAGTGATAATGGAGCTAGAAGAAGAAAAACAATCCTTCTTAGGGTCTTGTTATATTGGTCAACTCGTTTGCAAGTAAATCGCGAGTTCTCAGTTCGAGGCGGACTACTAGTTTAAATGAAACTTACCACTTTGTTCGATAATATATATCCGATACTCTATCTGTTGATTCATCAAGAATTGGTGGATGTTTGTAAGGAATATAGCCAAATTTTCTTCACGATGCCTGAAAATATTAATTAGACTAGCCAATGGGATGATATTTTGAACGGACCCTAGACTCGAACCCGTCCTTTTCTATTATATGAAGAAGAGAAGGATGGGTACAGAAATAATGACATTATTAGGTACTGACAGTGTCTGGACCGCTTATGACGATAAACTAACTTAGGTCACCGTTACCAGGATGGCAATGATTTATCGATAGCTATAAGGGAAGATTGGCACCAAAAATTAATGTACATTTTGGTTCTCTGCCTTTTCGCCGAAAATTGTATTGCTGAATTTCACTTACCAACCAAGTTTCACAAGTTTCATCTGGCCGAATTTCATTTCCCAACTTAACATAATCCAACCTAAAGTAACCCAATCTAGTAGGTAATTTTCATTTCCCAACTATGGGGTTGGGAAATGAAATAGTTGCGAAATAATTATTTGGTAAAAGTTGTTCGGCCAAATGAAACTTCTGCGAAAATTTGGTTGGCCAGTGAAATGCAATTTTCGGCGAAAAGGCAGGATACCGTAATGGTTATATTGTTTGGTATTCCGTCATAAACTATGTAAACTGCTGGCTCTGCAGTTGTAACAAATATTACTAGCGATAAAAGCATTTAAACATGCATCCAAGAATTACTTATCAGAGTTATCAGAAACACAAAAACTCTCTTCTCAAGGAAACCAACAGTGTTATTGCTTATTGTTATCATTCTTCGTCAGTATCCTAAGCTAAGCGTATGAGAGGGAGTCCTCCATACAAAAATAATGTGACAGCGTGTTTTTAAAATCGAGATATGTCTACCGTATGAATGTTCCCTGAGTAAGAATGGTGCCAATCTTCCCCTAATCAGGAAATATGTAGGTATATTTAAAAATTAAATTTTGGACAGTGTACGTGTTTTCAAGAAAGCGTGGATCTCTCGCGACGGTGCTGTCACCTAGTGAAAAAATGGATAATTTACCTGTAAGGAACCAGAATGGCAATCCTATGCCTTGTCTGGCATTTGGAAGGCTTGTAATAGCCTCCCATCGCTATTAGAGGGTTCGTCACGAATGCCGCTTCCCGATTCACGTTGTAGTTTATGGTTACATTGCCTGCTAAAAATATGGAATTATTAAAAAAAAATAAGAAAACCTGGCGACATATTATTTGTATTAAAATTAAAATACATTAACTTTGTCTAATTAATCCCCTAATCGAATATTCAATACCAATGGCTTATTTAATAAAAATAAGCTACAGTTGACAATTTAGAAGCGGAAGTATTTTTCTTTCTCCATGTCATGTGTTAGAATTAGAAAGAGACTAATTGTACCTTTATTAAGGCCAGGTTGAAAAGGTGTGTTCTTATTAACGTAACACGATGTAGGGGTGAGGGTGTTGACCATTTCATATTATACTTCTCCTCACATGATGATGATTTTTATTCGTTTTTTCTTACGTTTAAAAAAAAGTGATGACGCCTAAGCTGATAAATAAATTTAATACCCCTCTTAATTTCAATGTTTTTCTCAACTTCCGTATCCTTCGAAGTTCAACATTCTACCAGAGACTATAGAGATATAGACCGCCACAGCCTAAGGACTTTTTGAAGCTCAAGTCAATTGCGCCATCTATGTCAAAGACCCCTAAAGATACCGAAAATGTAAGAGAAATGTCACCTGCACTGCTACTCCACCTAGTAGCTACTAGTGTACTACTAGTACGCTATTTGTTGTGTTGAGCTTCAAAAAGTTGTTAGGCTGTGGCGGTCTATATAGTATAGAAGCAAATTTAACAAAAGTCGTCTCCTTCACGATTTTCGTAGACATCTCTTCTAAATACCTAAAACTGGTATGGATGTGTTCCTCGTAGTCTCCTGAATACGAATTGACTGGTTTTAGTTTATGGAGGGGGGGACGGGTCGGTAAAAAGGGGGGAAAGATGGCGGCTGACTGCCATCTAAATTTGTTTACATCTCGAGTCCTATGAGACCGATCGGTTTGTATGAGATGTCATTTGAAAGACTATTAAATGTACTACAATTGTTCATAAATAACTGTAGTCGTCACTTTAGTCCTTTACAAAATATTTCAAAAAATATGATTTTTTTACCGTGCATGTTTGCGTAAGTACTGATAAAACATGCTTATAACTCAATATATTATAACTTTACCGCAATCAATGTTATTATAAAATATACAGGAAAATTTATAAGCTTTCGAAAAATATAAGCTTTATTAGTAAGTAATATTATATAACCGAGTATTGATGAATTTTGTTCAGCATGGGTCACTGCGCTTCCTCATAGAATGGCAGCCGACCGCCATCGTATTTTCATTATTTCTCGGAATCTATTTTACGGATCAAATCGTAATTGGTATTATTTGAAAGCACTTAAAATGTACTTTAATCGGTTCTTTGAAGTCTAAGTTGCAAAATTAACAGTTTATTATTATTTTTAGAAAATGTAACATTTTTTACCTAATAGACTGGAAGAAACAGGCTTGTTTGGAGAAAGGTCATCGATATTCCTTCTAAATACCTAAAACTGGTATGGATGTATTTCTCATTATTTATAGGACATGAATTGATCAGCTTTATTTTATAAAGGGGGGGACGAATCGAAAAAAAGGAGGGGGGAAAGATGGTGTCCGCCCGCCATCGAAATGTCATTGAAATTTGTTCACATCTCGAGTCCTATGGGACCGACAGATTCGTGTGAGATGTCATTTTAAATATCATTAAACGTACTATATTTGTTTTTAAATAATTGTAGTCAACACTTTATTCGTTTACAAAATATTCGATAAAATATTACTTTTTACCGTGCATATTTGCGTTACTACTGAAAAAACATGCTTATAACTCAATAAATTACAACTTTACTGCAATTAATGTTGTAATAAAATATACGGGAAATTTTATGAGCTTTTGAAAAATATAAGTTTTATTTATATATAATATTGTATAACCAAGTAAATGATGAATTTTGTTCAGCATGGGTCACTGCGCATCATCATATGAATGGCGGCCGACCGTTGTCGTATTTTCATTATTGCTCGGAATCTATTTTACAGATCACATCGTGATAGGTATCATTTGAAAGCATTTTAAATTTACTATAATCGGTTTATTGAACTCTGAGATAAATAATTATCCGTTTGTTGTTATTTTTAGTAAACGTAATATTTTTATCTAAAAGGCTGGAGGAAACAGATTTGTTTGGAGAAAAGTCGTTGACATTTCTTCCAAATACATAAAACTGATATGGTTTTGTTCCTCATTGTCTCCAAAATATGAATTGACCAGGTTTTTTTTGTAGAGGGGGAGCGAGTCGAAAACAAGGAGGAGGGGGATAGATAGCGTCTGACCGTCATCAAAATGTCATCGAAATTCGTTCACATCTCGAGTCCTATGGGACCGATCGGTTCGTGTGAGATGTCATTTGAAAGGTTATTAAACGTTCTACAATTGCTTTTAATTAATTATAGTCATCACTTTAGTCGTTTACTAAATATTTGATAAAAATTGATTTTTTTTACCGTGCATGTTTGCATAAGTACTGATAAATCATGCTTATAAGTTATAACTCAATAAATTATGACTTTTTCCTATTTAATTTTATTATAAAACACATGGGAAATTTTATGACGTTTCTATAAACGTAAGTTTTTTTATATTCAATGTTATCTAACCAATTAATGATAAATCTTGTTGGCATGGGTCACTGCGCGTCGTCATATGAACGGCGGCTGACCGCCGTAGTATTTTCATTGAACTTTGATTTAATAGTCAATAGTCAATTCATATCCTGGAGAGAATGAGGTACACACCCATATCAGTTTTAGATATTTGGAAGAGCTGTCTACGACTTTTCTCCAAACAAGCTCGTTTCCACCAATCTATTAGGTAAAAATGTTACGTTTTCTAAAAATAAAATATAAACGGATGATTTTACATCTCAGACTATAAAGAACCGATTATAGTACATTTGAAATGCTTTCAAATGATACCTATCACGATGTGATCCGTAAAACAGATTCCTAGCAATAATGTAAATTCGACAACGGTCGGCCGCCATTCATATGATGATGCCCAGTGACGCATGCTAACCAGAATTCATCATTACTTGGTTATATCGTATTATATATAAATAAAGCTTATATTTTTCGAATATGACCCGTGTATTTTATCATAAGTCATAACATTATTTGCGGTAAAGTTAAACATTTTTGAGTTATAGGCATGTATATCAGTACTTAGGCCAACATACACGGTAAAAAAAAACAAATATTTTCAAATATTTCGTAAACGACTAAATTTATGACTACGGTTATTTATAAACAATTATAGTACATTAAATAATCTTTCAAATGACAACTCACACGAATCTTTCGGTCTCATAGGACTCTAGACGTGAACAAATTTCGTTGACATTTCGATGGCGGGCGGACACAGTCTTTCCCCCCACCTTTTTTTCGTCTCGTCCCCCCCTCTATAAAATAAAATTGGTCAATTCATGTCCTGGAAACAATGAGGAATACATCCAAACCAGTTTTAGGTATTTGCAAGAAATATCGATGACTTTTTTCCAGACAAGCCTGTTTCTTCCAGTCTGTTAGGTAAAAATGTAACATTTTCTAAAAATAATAGTGAACTGTTAATTTTGCAACTAAAATTTCAAAGAACCGATTAAAGTACATTTAAAATGCTTTCAAATGATACCAATTACGATTTAATCCGTAAAATAGATTCCGAGAAATAATGAAAATACGATGGCGGTCGGCTGCCATTCTATAAGGAAGCGCAGTGACCCATGCTGAACAAAATTCATCAATACTTGGTTATATAATATTACTTACTAATAAAGCTTATATTTTTCGAAAGCTCATAAAATTTCCTGTATATTTTGTACTAAAATTAATTGCGGTAAAGTTATAATATATTGAGTTATAAGCATGTTTTATCAGTACTTAGGCAAACATGCACGGTAAAAAAATCATATTTTTTCAAATATTTTGTAAAAGACTAAAGTGATGACTACAGTTATTTATAAACAATTGTAGTACATTTAATAAGCTTTCAAATGACATCTCATACGAACTGATCGGTCTCATAGGACTCGAGATGTAAACAAATATCGATGACAGTCAGCCGCCATCTTTCCCCCCCCTTTTTACCGACCCGTCCCCCCCTCCATAAACTAAAACCAGTCAATTCGTATTCAGGAGACTTCGAGGAACACATCCATACCAGTTTTAGGTATTTAGAAGAGATGTCGACGACGTATTTCCAAACAGGCAAATTCCGCCGTACTAATATCTCTATAGTCTCGAGTGATTCTAGATATTTAACTAAATGCTCACCTTTTTTATATGCAGCGTTTATCTCACATACCGGCAGTCCACGAGGTAAAATTTCTGCAATAACGTTTTTTTAATAAGTAAGTATACAGTGAATTCACATTATCTGCCTACATTCCCTAACAGCCTTAACAAAAGCTGGAGATCCTGGAGTTCGATTTTTGAATCTCACCGGTGACTTTTTTTGTATGCAGCCCAGCCGATGACTATTTAGTATGAAATAAGTCACCCGGTGAGATTCAAAAATCGAACTCCTGGTTAGAATCCCGGGAAGGGCATTTATTTATAGTGGTGTTTTTTTCAAGAATATTAAATAATCCCAGTTTTGTTTCTGAGTTAGGGTAGGTGTATTTAAGTATTCATCAATTTCTAACTACTTAGGTTTTTTGTATCTCGGACAATGCACTCACAGTAACCATAATAAGTATGATTTTGTTAAGCTAACTGTACTAAGTCGATTAGTACAAGACTTTTCCAAATAATGTAATGCATTTATATATGTGTATAAGACAATAAAGAATTTTGTTGGTAATTACCAGTTTTATTCGCGATCGTAATATTATACAAGCCAGTATCTGTAAAAAAACATCACATAAAATAGACAAAGTAGACGTGTATCAAAGTATATAAACATAGGTCCTACATTTCATCAAAATTGGTGAAAACATTAACCTTTGCAATATAGTAGTTACACTAGTTGATGAGACCAACAGATGCCTTGTGATTTGTAGACTTAAACCTGAAGCTGATTTGACAGGTATTGTAACTTACCCTTGGCTTGGCACCGACTTCAAACATATCAGTTGGTAACGCATATCAATAATATAATTGTAAAATTGATTAAGCGACTCTGTAATATTTAATTCCATACGAATAAATAAATAATATAATGATTATTTTATCCTTTCAGAAGTCCTTTTATCTTTTTTTTACTACCTAGCTAATATTTGAAATAACATGGATATAGTACATTTCGATATTAGTGCGGAAAGTATGTCAGCATTACACGAGATATCTTGCCACGAGCCGTAGGCGAGTGGCAAGACTCGGGACGAGTGAAGAATGACATTTACGCACGAGTATCGAACGACGTTTTTTAATACAGTTGCGAAAAAATTATAAAATTGTCAATTATTCACTTTGAGGTTACTTTAGTACATGTATACGAACGCTCCGCGCGGCGCGGTGCGGCGCTGTGATTGGCTGTCTGTCACTGTCATTAGCTGTGATTGGCTGGAAAAGTAAAAAGCACTAGTGCGCGATATCAAACTTTCCGCACGCTAAACCACTACAAGAAAAGCACTTTTTTGAGCAACTGTATTAAAAAATGTATTTACCTAATGCAACAAAAATATGTAGCCACGACTCTATTACCAAGGCTTAAAGTCTTGGATACATACAGTCAGCAGCAAAAGTAGCTAAGCGAGTAGGGTGTTCAAAATGAACTTGACACGACTTTATTGTTAAGAGAATAAGAGCCAGTTTAGGTCATTTTGAACACCCTACCCGCTTAGCTACTTTTGCTGCTAATTGTACAAGGTTGAAACTTTTGTCACATTAAAGTATCTGATATTTTCCGACTACCGTACCTACCTTCAGTAGCATCATCAAATATTTCAGTACTGTTGTGATCACTGCCTGAAATTAAATAGATCCGAATAAGGCTAAAATCCCGTAAATTATAATATAATTTACCCGACCACCGAAGGAGGGTTATGTTATTTGAGAGTATTTGTGGACGAGTTTAGTGTAAGGGTCCACTTTGTTGGTTTATATGGACACTTCTAATAGACAGCGTAGGTATATTGTGTAGTTTTAGAAGGTACAGTCAACAGCAAAAGTAGCTAAGCGCGTAGGGTGTCCAAAATGAGCTGGACACGACTTTTTTGTTAAGAAAATAAGAGCGTGTGTAAGTCATTTTGAACACCCTACGCGCATAGCTACTTCTGCTGTTGACTGTACAAATAACTCCATATCAACAAAGTAGGACCTTTTGCCTGTACCAGAGACTATAAATAATATAGACAGCTACAGTCTAAGATAAGAACTTTTTGAAGCTCCTAGTCTGAAGAGCCATCTGAACGAGAGCAACCCAAAGATAAAAATAGTAGGAGAAAATGACATTACGCTGTAGCGCTATCTAGTAACTAGTAGCGTACCGTAGTAACGCTAGTACCTCCCCAGCAAACATTTTTGGTAAAAATAACGATAAAACCACCTATTATAGGTCGCAAATCTGACAGTGACCAAAATGAGTTACCTCGAATCGACTTGGAATCCACGTGGAATCCACCAAAGTGGGGAAAAAAAGCACGTGCCGGCTACGTCGATTCCACGTAATTTTAGTAATTGCGACCTAATGGTTACTGCATAGGTAATGTTTGCGACGTGGATTAAACGTCGCCACGACGTGTCATGTGGTTGCAATGACCAAAATTGGTAAGACTTTTCAACTTTTTATTTCAACGTGTTTTTTACCATTTAATTACCCGGAAAGGTTACTTTTATGAAATATCATGCAGAGAAAGAGACAAATATATAACGAGAGTATTATCTTTTCGCTCACAAACAAAATGTCTAACTAAAAATCAATCTTAAGTTTTGCAACGAGAATGGCGGCCATTACTTGGCGTAAAATAAGTAGTAATTATCTAGGTTGATTACGCAGGAATTATACGATGAAATCTTGTGCGCTGAAAATTTTCTCGTGCAGTATGTTAGGTTTTTATTCAAAACTACTGATGGGCTTTCGAAATACTTAAGTATTACTTTTTTTTAAGCTCATAAGTAGTATGTATTGCTTGTAATTGGGGTTCGTAATTTTGTGTTCGGTGTATGTAAATATATTAAATTGACTTTATATTTTTTTTATATAAATGATAATAAAGGTGCCGAAAGATTTTATTTTTCTAGGTATTACAACATGCCTAAAGTATGCAATTTTGAATAACACGTCCTAATTATAACAAAACAAAATGTCGGCACGACTAAGAAGTTAAAATTTACCTAAAAATACGACGTATTGGTATTTAAGTCAATTTTAGGTAATATATACTTAATTCTGCTACCTAATGGTGCAGAGTAACCGTTCGAGGTTGAAGCGACCGCCATCACAACGTCGCTATGACCGCGCCTCGCGAGGCGCAATCGTATTCAGTATCATCATAGACCTACCATAAAATAGACAGAGGGGCAGCGTATATACCCGACAGGGACAGCTATATTTTGACAGCTAAGATTTGGGATACCACATGTAAAAAATCCCCCATTATTTTACCATAAATCTAGTTTTAATATTATTATTATTTTCTCCAGATACTAAAATGACAGCTGAATCTGGGCAATCTGAATTAATCAGCCCAATCCGACCATCAAAGTAGGTATAGTCTGGCAAACCAAAAAGCGCAGTAACAGTCAGAGTAACATGCTATACCCATCCCGTTTTTAGTAGTCTGAGTACTAGCATTAGAGAAAGACCGTATGATTCTCCCTGTCTATGCTTGAAGTGGAACAAACTCTGGCCAAACTATAATTAACAGCTAGACATATGTATGTCTAAGTTACTACCTAAACTACCTAACATAACAATTATTTTAGTAAAACATATTCATTGAAATGTTTGTTTTCGTGAAATTCAATAATTTTACTCACACTTAAAGTTTAAACTTTCAATATTACGTAACCCAATAATTAACCAACTTAATGGGTAAAGTCACTTTAAAAGCACCGGCCACCCTAAACTAGGCCAGTGACAGTGACAGTTCGATGGCAGACACCCGATGGTAGAAAATATGCAGACAACAAAAACGCATACGGGACGAGGGACTGAAAATCTATCATTGCTTCTCATTTGTACGCGTACGATTGTGTATGCGCACATCTCTTTCATCAGTGTATATGTATGCGTAATGTTACCCCCCTGAGTATCATCAGTTGCCCAAGTAGTGCCCCTTGTATACAAAATAAAGCCGCAAATCGATGTACAGTTTAGCTGTTTGGCGCACACATACTAGAGGTCAAAACAAAATTTTGAACCGCAGTTTTAAAAAAAAATCTCTTAGGAGGGGGTGCAAATTCATATTTTTTTTTGTATAAGAAAAAAAAAATTTTTTTTAAACCTATCGTGTGTGGTATCATATGAAAGGGCTAATAGAGGCGGTTCTAAAAATATACCACATCATTACATTTCAGCCATTTTTTTAGGGTTCCGTAGCCAAAATGGCAAAAACGGCACTCTTATAGTTTCGCCATGCCCGTCCGTCCGTCCGCGGTCTAGCTCAGTGACCGTTAGCACTAGAAAGCTGAAATTTGGTTTGAATATGTGCGTTAACCAAGCCGACAAAACGGTAGAATAAAAACGCGAAAAATATATTTTGTTAGGGTACCTCCCGTACACGTGAAGTGGGGGCGAATTTTTTTTTCGTTCCAACCAAGTTGTGGGTATCGTTGAATAGGTCTTTTAAAAAGAATTGGGGTCTTATAAAACGGTTCTTGGATAAAACTAATACTTTCGGAAATAATAGCTTCGAAAGTTTAAAACAGGGCGTCCCCCCCCCCCCCCCCCCATTTAACTTTTGAATCGTGGGTCCTAAAAATTTGAAAAAAATCATGAAACTGAGGCCTAATGAGTACCTTCAATGAAAATTATATTGAAATAAACCGGTTGAGCCGTTTTTGAATTACCACTCAAAAACCCATAGTGAAAGGACGTAAGTGAAATGACATAAGCGCCGCCAAATTTCTCATACGAAACGACCTTTTGAATTAATGAGTTGTAGCAGGCCGGCAACTACGGAACCCTACACTGAGCATGGCCCAACATGCTCTTGGCCGGTTTTTTTTTAACTAATATCTCTAATGTACAGATTTTCGACCCACCTCTGCTTTATTTTATGTATAGATGAATACCTGGAAGGTTGTATAAACTTATATAGGTTGGATTCTATTAGCAACTATTTTCACAAGCTGTGCCATGTTATAGATGACGTAAAAAAAAATTGTGCACTTTCTGGTATTAGTACTTATCATCAGTTTGAAAATTCACTTTAGTCGACCCTGCACGAGTCTAATTTTACAGAGATACCGCAAATCGATGTACAGTTTAGCCCTAGTAAAGGTACCCTAATAAAATATATTTTTCCAGTTTTTATTCTACCATTTTGTCGGCTTGGTTAATGCACATATTCAACCCAAATTTCAGCTTTCTAGTGCTAACGGTCACTGAGCTAGACCGCGGACGGACGGACGGACGGACGGACGGACATGGCGAAACTATAAGGGTAGTTGACTACGGAACCCTAATTAGTTAGTAGCTCTTAGAATCGGTAACAGAACACGTTTCGAACAGCAAAGGGGTGTTCGGAGGGCGGAGCCCCCCGCTTAAAAAAATACTGGTTGCCAATTATACCAAAAATTGTTAGATCAAACATTTAAAATGGGAGAAAAAGAGTTTTGATAGAGTTTACCACGTGATGAAAGAAAGGGGGCCTGGGGGGCGGAGCCTCCTGCATTAAGAAGAAACACACCGTACTATTGCTAATTATACCACAAATTGTAAGGTTGAACATTTAAAATGGGAGAAAAAATATTTTGATAGAATCTACTACGTGATGGACGGTAAAGGAAGGGGGCTCGAGGGGCGGAACCCCCCGCATAAAGTAAAAACACACCGTACTATTGCTAATTAAGTAAGTATACCAATAATTGTTAGGTTGAACATTTAAAATGGGAGAAAAAGAGTTTTGATATAGTTTACCACGTGATGGATGGGAAAGAAAGGGGGGTTCGGGGGGCGGAGCCCCCCGCATAAAGTACAAACACACCGTACTACTGCTAATTATACCAAAAATTGTTAGGTTGAACATTTAAAATGGGAGAAAAAGACTTTAGGTAGAGTTTGCCACGTGATGAACGGTAAAGAAAGGGGTCTCGGGAGGCCCCCCCCCCCACATAAAGATGAAACACACCGTACTATTGCTAATTATACCACAAATTGTTAGGTTGAACATTTAAATGAGTAATAATAAAATCTTCAATCTTGTCAATTGGCAATTACTATTATTACTAACTAATGGTGTTTTATGAACGTGGTGATCTTCATCCAATTTAGAACTAAAACTGGTATCCGTTCTGCGAGGACATTGAAACATCAGAAAGCTCATGTGTCTTCCATATGATTTATTAAAATTTTACGACTTTTATTTTTCCATATAAAATATTTCAGCACGCAATTTATCGCCACCTACATGATTACTTTGCCCTAAAATGTCACATTTGATGATGTGTCAAATAAGAGTATACGCAATACATTGCGTACCGAAGCGAAATAAAAAATCAATAGCTCTATGTTAACTAAGAGTTAACTCAATATTTATTACAATATCGCATTATAATTTCAAAACTTGCGTCTGCCTTCCATTTGAGGTAATATCAAATAAACACGCGGTATATTGCCATAGCAATAGGCCACACTTCGGAAGCAGCTTGTGTGTGTTATTGAAACGGTATCAGTATCAATAGATTGACACAAAGTTGGATATCCATGAAAACTGGAATTAGAAGGTAATTCACAATTTTGTTCTTCTTTTAATATTTCACTTTGAATTTTCATATTAGACTTCCTATAGTAACTGCTGGAATGTCTATATTTTTTTTGTCTTTGGCCATTGTAAATTAAACACTAGTTTTGATTTCAGAACAAAATAACCATTGGGTAAAAACGTCCTATTTCACCGAGAAATGACTTATTTGTGACTAAAACAAACTTGACCTGAAGTCGCCTCGCAAACTTCAACTTATTAGTTATTTTTTAGGGTTAATTTGACTATTAGGTTATCTAAATGAAACCTTATGGTAATTTTAGTACCTTACAAGTATTTTTAACTTTATAGTCTCAATTTAGTATCTATGGAAGGTCATATTTACCACGAAATTGGTAGCAAAAGCTACTTAAATCGTCGACCTAAAGGTCCCCAGTGTAAGAAACAATTACGTCGCATATACACCTAATATGCACCTACAAGTATATATTAACTATTGGTCGAGTTTCGTGGTTAATTTTACCTTATATTTTGCTCATTCTCAACCTTTAAGTTTCTGACCTTATGGTGTATTGATTAAGGGAAATTTACGTTTTAATGTTCAATATTTTTACGCGGAAGTATAAATGTACGATATGTGAATTTATGTGGTGCGTATGACGTAATTTTGACCTAAATTAGTAATATATTCTAGAGCCTGGGAAAAAGCACTTAGAATGTTTGCTGGGTCCCTACTATTTATATCTCTTTGGGTTGCTCTCGCTGAGATGGCGCTTCAAACCTGGAGCTGTAAAAAGGTCTTAGACTAGTGCTCTATTAAATTATATACTCTCTGGCCTCTACTAACACATTTATGTATCTGTACATTCTATACAGCCTAATACAGGGTTCTTTGCTTTTTCGCCGAAAATTGCATTGCCGAATTTCAGTTGCCAACCAACTTTCCGCAGAAGTTTCATTTGGCCAAATTTCATTTCCCAACTTTACATAATCTAACCCAACCTACCTAGTAGGTAATTTTCATTTCCCAACTATGGGATTGGGAAATGAAATGGTTGCGAAAGTAAAAGTTGTTCGGCCAAATGAAACTTCTGCGAAAAGTTGGTTGGCATTGGCAAGTAAAATTCGGCAATGCAATTTTCGCCGAAAAGGCAGGATACCCTAATACAGTCACCATCAGATATATCGGAGCGGCCAAGGTGGTCACAAATATCTGAACAACGCCTCTATTTTCAAGGCGATAAAGTGCACGTTTAGATATTTTTGAGCATCCTGTCCGCTCTGATATGTTTGATGGTGACTGTACATCGATCGATTACAATGTATGAGTTGTCAGTAGATTCGTCTCGATTGTGGAAATGACATATTACTATAGTAATTAAATTATACAATTAACCTATAAAATATACCTGAAATGTGTCCTCTGAGTGAATTTTTAAATCCTCCTTCCTGTCCTTTGTGCCCTTTAAATGAATTTTGGTTATTATTGAATTCGACGTAGTTTGCTTGTCTTTTTTATGTAAATTGTGTCTATTTTCAGTGTAAAATTGAAGCATACAGTATTCACAAATAATAATTAATAATATAACAAATGATATATTTATTTACCTGTTTTATTTCTGGTCGTCTTAAACTCCGAGCTGATCTCTGTTAAATAAAATAAAAAAACAATAAATGGGTATAGTTTGGCCAGAGTTTGTTTCACTTCAAGCATAGACAGCGAGAATCATACTGTCTTTTTCTAATGCTAGTACTCTCACTACTGAAAACGGGATGGGTATAGCAAGTTACTCTGACTGTTACTGCGCTTTTTGGTTTGGCACACTATATAAATGTTTCTTTCCTAATTTTTAAAACATTGTAAGTATCATCATCATACTAGCAAGCGCAGCGTAGGACGTCCACTCACAAGATGGACAGTCGACCTTATAAAGGTCGCCGGAAGACGCTGGATGCAAGTCACTTCCGACCGATACTTATGGAGGTCCAAAGGGGAGGCCTATGTTCAACAGTGGACGTCTTATGGCTGAGATGATGATGATGATGATGATCATCAACTTAAATAACTTAAAATGATCTTAAGAAATTAATTTTAGGTTACTTAAATTTTTACTGTTTTTAGGATAGTTCTTAATCATAATTATTGTTATTATTGTTTGACTTATTGTAGAGGTAGCCTTGCGGTAAGACGTCAGACTTTCAATCCGGAGGTCTCGGGTTCAAACCCCGGCTCGTACCACTGAGTTTTTCGGAACTTATGTACGGAATATCATTTAATATTTACCAGTCGCTTTTCGGTGAAGGAAAACATCGTAAGGAAACCGGATCTAATCCCAAAAAGTCGCTTTCGTAAAAACTAGTGTCTACGCCAATTCATGGGATTAGGTTGTCAAGCGGACCCCAAACCGGGATAAACGCTAGGATGACGATGATGAATTGTTTGACTTATTGTGATTTTTATTGTAATTGATTGACATTGTATTTGTATTCTGGGAAATTTATTAAAAAGTTTAATTAACTGTTAATTAATAATATCCCACATACACACTGTATATTTAAATCACTTACTTAAAGATACTAAAAACTAAAAATCTATCTCTAAAATGGGCCCCTAGTGGCATCGTGCCGAGGACGCTGGCAGCATTTCCTCGCTGAACTGCAATACTTATGCCTTGAGCGAGGAAGCTGCCAGCTCGTTTGTCCCCTGTGACTTCGAGTAAATCAAAATACCTAATGTAATAAGTAGCTCAATTATTAATTAAGTAATAATTAAGTATTTTATTACCTACCTTTAGTTACGTCAGCAACCAATTCCATGGTTTTATCGCTACCTGTAAAATAATAGTTTATATTATTTAAAAACTTGTATACTTACATAAATCAAATCAAATTAAGTACTCAAATCACACTTTTCTCTGTGATTAGGTATCACTTCAAAAGATGTTATATGCTTAGAGAAACTCAAAAAGTATTGAATTCATCCAAATAACGAACGAGGAAACTGAAATAGTTATTTGTTATACAAGGGAGTAAAGTTATATTTTGATCGCGAGTGTGGAATTGAAACACGAGCTAGCGAATGGATTCTTAGGCTGAACTACGAGCTAACAAATGGATTCTATGGTTGAATCACGAGGTAAGCAAGTGGTTCGAAAATGGAATCCTGAAAGAAGAAAGTAGTTCAAAAATTGAATCCTGAGCGTAGAGAGAGTAGCGTCATCGTAGAGCGTTCGAGACGTAAAAATAACTTTGCAACCGTGTGTAACACAAATCTTTTCACCTAAGAAATAAAAAAGAAATAAGAATAAAAAACGACTTTCCGAGGTAGACAGACGTTTGTGTACATGATAAGAAAAAAAAAGAATTACTTAAATCGGACTACACGGGTCTCGGAGTCGGTGAATATACATAAAAAAAACACCAAACCGAATGCAGAACCTCCTTCTTCTATGGAATTGAAGTCGGTTAACAAGTAAGGCTGAATGCAATATACATTTATTACTACTTACCGTTAGTCTGTGTTACAGTATACGTACTGTTTAATAACATTTGGCCTATAGTATTGATATGATACAACTCCAAGCCCTCAAAACGATACCAGTATAAAACTAGCGTTACAATGAGGAAAAGTACAAAAAATGGACGGCAGGTGACGGTGTTCGGCGAAGGGTCGATGCAATCGCGTAGGTTGCTGGGTAGCCGGTTGTACCCTGAAAATTGGTTGAGATTTTCAGAGGAGTAGGTACACTGGTACAGTCAGCAGCAGAAGTAGATAAGTCGCAGAATAATGAACAAGTACAGAAGGTTCTCCTTCCTAACTTTGACATTTAGCTACAGAGATGAAAATGTTATCTGTGCAAAAATAAAATAGGATTGTCAACGTGCTTCATTCCGTGCACGTGGTATCTACAGATAAAAAGTGACTAATCAATCTGCCTCAATCTACCTAATCTATCAGTAAATTTAATACAAAACTAGATAAATATCAGATTTATTACCTTATTTGCCCAATCTAATTTTATTATAATATACATTTATTTATTTATTACTATAAACTATTATTCTCATACGCACCCAAAAGATAATAAGTGATGTGCCAACCCTGCCCTCATTAAGCTGCCGGTACGGGGCGCGAAATTTAAAAAACAGGTACAATGGAGAGAGACATAGTGAAACCCCCCTGGCTAAGTGGTATTCAAAATGAGCTTGACACAACTTTATTGTTAAGAGAATAAGAGCGTGTTAAGGTAATTTTGAACACCTCACTCGCTTAGCTACTTCTGCTGCTGACTGCACTACCTACTTTACATACAGGGTGTAACATAAATACTGGTGATCCGTTTAAGGGCATAATTCGTATCGTATTACGACTTTACTTATGTTTTTTAAATTTTTCCTGCAGACAAACTGTCAAACAGTTTTGCGGGGATTATGAGTAAGATGTAATCTTTTTTGTTTGATTAATAATAAATAATAATAAGAAAGAGTAGGAGAAAAAAATTTTGGACACGAAAAAAAATTTTTTTTTTCTATGGGACAGGTGGTCCCAGCCGGTCGACCCTCCATACTAAACCAAAAAATTTTTTCGCGCGAAAATATTTTTTTCTTACTCTTTCGTTATTAGAATACGATATCAATTATGCCCTTAAAAGGATCACCAGTATTTTTGTTACACCTTGTATGGCGCCTTTCACACTGCTGCGCTTTCTGCATGGCAGCGCCGGTGCGCGAGCGAGATAGCGCTCTGCATGTGTATATTATAGCGCTGTCACGCTTGCATAACGTTACCGCATGCGGTTGCGGCGCCAGTGATAATCTGATAATCACCTATACAGCCTTGGCTAGAAGTGTTGAGCATAGGTGTTTTTTGTTTACAATTTTGATGTTAAGCATTATTTCCCTATCCTAATAATGTACGGTAACGGTAAATGTTATATTTTATTTATAAATATAGAAAACATCACTTAATAACACTTTCAAGGTACTTAAAAAATATGAAAACAGAAGGTACCAAAAATGAAAATTTAAGTCGATGCGACATATTGCAAATATTCTATGCAGTTACTACTAACTTCAACAAAACATGCCTATTAGTTTAAATTAATTGACAAAATAACTTAAACAAAGATGGAAACGATGGACTAAACTTTCCAGTTTTGTATGAAAATCGCATTGGTGCTCAACACTTCTGGCCAAGGCTGTACATATATATAAAAATGTCCCCAGTTTTCCAGCCCAGACAAAAGTCTGTTGTTCAGTTTAGTAAAAGTCCATAAAAAAAATTAAAAAGCGTTACAAAACTGACAAAGATTTAAAAAACCTCGTGATTCTGAGCAGAAATAACCCAAAACTATAAAGAATGTTAAAAAAAGATACAGATATAATTATCTAGTCTTTATTTTGGTAAAGGTACGTGTTTTATTGCTCGTACACAATATTAAATTGGTACAACGTACAGTCAACATCAAATATATTGTAACAGCTAGAGTAGCCAAATAGTTCGTCACACTCACACTCACACCATACAAAATATATGGTGTGAAGAACTATTTGATCACTTTGGCTGTTACAATATATTTGATGCTGACTGTACGACGGTCCCTTTATCAAAATAGTGACACAAATACTATATATATTGCACACCTCAAATTAAATAAACAAAGTAGGTTTATACAAGATACAAAGAGAAAAGTAGAGGTAAAATACACACCCCACATTTGTGGACGAGTTTAGTGCAAGGGACCACTTTGTCGATTTACAAGGCCACTTTTTTCTTTCACTAATAGATAGTGCACATTGCGTAGTTTTAGAAAGTACTAGTAACTCCATATCGACAAAGTGGTCCCTTTTTCCGTACACTGACACATTTCATTAGGAACCCAACTTACTTCTAGGCTTCAATAATAGCATAGGCGATATTTTCCGAACAGGGATCAAAGGAGCCAAAGAGTAATTGAGTGTACCCATGGTCGCGCCCAGCTGTAAACTAAAATTGTCAAACGTAACAATCAGATGTTGACGGAGAAGAATTTTATTGATGAATTCTTTTCTCAACCGAGAATTTTAAAATTGTGATCGAATTGATCAACATGGAAAATAATGGACACAGCCCAAATTGCACAGTGTGTAAATTTAATACGGGCGAATCTCTTAACGGTGATTATTATAGTATAGGACATAAGAAATGTAATTAGATAACTTTTACTTAGAATTTCAATTAAAATTTTATCTATACAAAGCAAAAGTGACTTTTGATACCTCTGCGTTTTTTTTCCTTGTCTTTGCAACCGATTAAAAGGAGACAACATTATATAACTTCTCTTTCTAGCAGATAGCTAATTTAGTACCTTTGTTTTCGTTTTTCTCATAGAAGGAGTGAAAAGTAGAGTGTACTACGCGGTAGCAAAATTAATTCGATCTCGGGTCACTTGAATCCCTCACTACGCTCAGGATTCCACGTTAGAATCCCTCGCTACGCTCAGGATTCTATTCTGGAATCTTTCGCTTCGTTCGGGATTCAACACGCTAACCTCGACCGAAATAAGTCATTTTGCTCCCTTGTATACAATCTACTATTGCACACCCATTATGTCATTCTTCGCGGTTGTATGCAGGTTGCCTCACGGTGTTTTTTTTCACCGAAGAGTGGGTAAATATCATATGATATTTCATACAATTTTTTTTTTAATTAGTTTAAAGTAGTGTCCCACTGCTGGGCAAAGGCCTCTCCCGCTGTTATTTCATACAATACGTTCAATAATATTCATCCATTTGATATTCTACCTTAACATAAAGGAAATAAAGTCCAGGATGTTTAAAACACGGCACCAAATGGTGTGATGCTTGTAAAGTTCACTTTATGATTATGACAACAAAATGGAGATGCAAGTGTATAAAACTCATCTGTCAGCATACTTGCCTCAAAATCTATGTATTAACAATTGACCAATTTTGTTCGTAAATATTGAACACGTACCTACGTTATGACTGCTCTTCATGATGAGCCATCATATGGATGCAGCTATACGAGATCGCAATATCGTTAGCTCCCTCTAACGCATAGCTGATGGCCCACCACGTAGAGCAGCCATAGACATAGATTTTGAAATAGGTAATCTTCTAAGCAATGAGCATTCATTCTCAGTAATCAATCAGTAGCCCTATTACCTCAGGTGACAAGCAAAACTCACAAATTACAAAAAAAAATTTAAACGAAAATCTACCTTGTTATTTTGCTAGTGATGTTCATTGTGGCTATGAACTGGTAGTACTTAGTGAGTTTTTCTTGTCACCTGACGATTTATAGCTACGAATATTCTCAGTATTCCCGCCTTTAAATTAGTATTATTACAGTAAAACAACACTCAACCCCGGATTAACATTACACGCGAAATCCAATCTCAAATACACCGACAAGATAATTCTACATTTCCGTAATTTGTTCCTTCGAGGCAAAGGCTATATAAAGCCTGATAATAAATTACAGTGATTAGCTGAATGCGCAAATCTGAAATTCGGGGGAGTTTCACACTGATTTTAAACAATACAATTGTAACCAGAATATCTTGGTACCTACTTCTAAACAAAACTTAGGGATCTGACGGTCTAATAAAAAACGTTTTGGTAAAAGGATATCAATTTGTTGCGATAATAATGTGAAGGTATTTGCAAGTTGTGCGGAATCGCTATTTTATACTTGATGGTACCTACAAATGAAAATGCCCAGGAAATAACTTTGTGTAATGTATTCAGAACAAGACCAACACCAAATAATAAACAGTAGGTATAGCGGATAGCCCATAACATAATCAGTGTAGGAGTTAAATTAAATTTTCTTAAATTCTCACTCTCGGCTTTTACAAAATCAGAAGTAAGTATATTTATCATTCAATCATTTAAAAAATAACTCGAAATACATATTTCAATTTGATTATACTTGTTAAATTACCTACCTCTGACTATTACCTACCTATCGATAAGCATTACAATATTTTTAAACTTTCGTGAGACATATTAACATTTTAAAATAACACGGTTACACACAACATGATGCAACGGTGCGCGACGGGCCGGTTCAAGTAGCACTCCTAGTGCTTGAAGATGGAGACCTAGGCTCTCCGAAACATGTCGCGAGACGTGACTAAAGTGCCGTGAGTGTAACCGTGTTATTTTATAACATTACAATATTACTTGACGAACTTCATCCACCAAGTTCAGCGCTGTGAATTTTTTAGCCTTGTGCAATAATTTGCAAAGTAACGGCTCCTTTAAAAAGTGACAGACGTAGATATCTCCGTTATCCGTCTCAACTTCAAGCCGCTTTAGTATTTCCTCCACTTGACTCATGTAAGGTGTTACTTTCTCTTCAGGGAGCAGAGAAAACTGCCAAGGTAAGCAAATCTTTAGCACTTTCCAGATCACATTCTGACTAACGGCATAGACTAGGTCGGGATCTTTCGCGGGTGGCTCTGCTTTTTGTTCCTCTTCAACTATCGGCTCCTGTTGAGTATCCTCCACATTCTCATCCTCTTGACAAGGGGGACAGATGTACGTGGTTCGTACTTCAACCGCCGACTGCACTTTTTGAACCGCTAAGTTTGACTGCCTTTCTTTGGACATGCCGGACATGCGAGCGCTTTGCGATGCCTGTTCAGCTTTCTTTAGTTTCTGGGCTTGTCCTTTTCCTTTCTTACCTTTTTTATCCTCAACTGCCGGTTCATACTGTAACTCTATTATAGTAGTGCCCTCGCAAATATCAATAACTTTAGAAATCACTTTATCCAGGAGATTATTGGTGCACTCTAGTGCACAAGCGCGGCATGCATCTCGATACTTTTTCTGTTTGATCAAATCGCAAACGACTTCAATGCAATCGTCATACAAGTGACAAACTTTTTTTCCAACCGCGACGGACAGTGCTGCAGCAAAACCCTCAATCGGATCGGGACTTTTGCACAAAGCTAAAAGGAATGCTGAATAGTTCATCGAATCTTGTGAGGTTTCAAAAAGACCGAACAAGAACTCTTTAATTAAGTCACACCTTAGTTGCGCACTTGGGTCTTCTTTATCAAAGTCTCGTTCGAACCATAGTTCTACCGTTCTGAAGCCTTCTTTTTGAATAAGCTCAGTTGAATCCTGATCAATACAACGTAAATCATGACGAAAGGCAAGTAGTTCATCCACAGATGGAAATCTTAAATGTGCACAATAAATCAAGAAATCTCTCCAATCGACGTAAGCAGTATCTCCGAACATTTTAAATACCAATTTAGGTACTTGTTCTGGATCCAGTCGCTTCCACACTTCTGGTACGAGAGAGCCATCACATGTTTCTTGGCCAAAGATTAAAAAGTCTTGTAAGAGATATATAAATGCCTGTTGTAGTGCGATTCCTGTTGGAGCGACAATCTTAAACTGTGACCTCAATCGCTCTAACTGAGCAACTTTAAAATCAGTATCATTTACGTAATCGTCAATAGCTGGTTCAGAAGGTGGCATCGTGGGCGGGAACTGCAAAAGGTTTGGATCAATGATAAATGTGTCTTGCTCCAAAATGAGACTTTCTGGAATTTTCCGACTTTCCTCGACAGCTAGCTGAACATACTTGCACAAACGATCTACGGCTTTAATTTCGTTTAAATAATATGTGTCAATCTCGTCCTGCACTAACATAAAGGCTTTTTGATTGATATCATTGAATAACTTCATGTCGTGGCAGCACTTTTGTTGGAGGGCTAGTATGCGTAGACTGGCTCTGTACATTTCTCCATTAATGCCCATAGTCCATTCCTCAATACATTTTAGTGCATTACTCACGAAAACATCTTCTGAAGTTTCTGATGGAACGGAACTTGTTTCTTCTTTTTTCTTGGGAGCCGACATTGGCTTAGCAAATTCACTATATTCCTTACTAATGAGTGAGCGGTATGAATCATTAGTATCTCTGATCGCTTTTATCGCAAATTTAGCGTTACTCTCCAAAAATGCATTAAATGGATTGTTACTATATTCAATTGTAATGTTTTTCAGTTGTAGCTCAAGATAGGCTGCCTTTAACTGCCGGAACACTTTATCATCTGCACCGGGTTTCTTAGTTAACGAGTTATCGTCTGATAAATCAAAGTTTATTTTAGTTAACTCTTTGCTATTTAGCCTCTCATTCGGAGGCAGTTTTTTAAGTTGAGCAAAGTAGAAGTCATGGAAAGCTTGAAAGGTTAATATGGACCTAGAAATAATACATATTATAGTGGTAATTGGAGTTTACGCGCAATTTAGATGGTTAAAGTTTATATATCCATATTTCGAAAAGGCTGCGTTTCCACAAGAGTGTGTGAAGATGCGTTGCGTGATATGTGCTTTCGAACTCGCGGAGCGTAAGCGAAGTGAGTTCTTACAAACAACTCCAGACCGAACTGTCACCTGGCTACTGGGACGTCTCTGCTGGATGGCTTTTTGTTCAATAGTTTGTCTGACGATAACATTAGTAACGCTTTTCTGATCTTTATGAAATTTCCTGGGGCTGTAGCAGAGATACATAAAATTTGTAAGTTCGTATATGAGCAGGATCGATCAAGTGGTTATGGAGCTAGAAGGAGAAAAAAAACCTCCTTGGGGTCTAGTTATACTGGTCAACTCGTTTGCAAGTAAATCGTTCTCAGTTCGAGGCGGACTACTAGTTTAAGAACCAATAGAATGACTTTATTCACCTATCTTCGCACAACAGCTCTAGGATTGGCGCTTAAAGCGGTATTAGACATTGCAACCTCCAGGGCCCAATCTGTCAGGTTGGAAGGTGTAATTAAAGGTAGGGCCCGTAGGGAGCTGAAGGAGTGGAAGGGAGAGGCAGGGTACACAACAGATTGGGCCCTGGTTGCAATGTCTAATAGCCGTTTCAGCTAAATGAAAGGAATGCGACGCAACGCATCCTCGCTCATCTCTGGTAGAAACGCAGCTTTAAAGGTTTAAAATAAAACTACACTATTTAGAAACTAGATTTATTTAGGGTTGTTCACAACCCTGAGTGGCTGGTTAACCGATCGGGGGGCTGCTTTTTAAGATTCGAGCGCTCGTATGTGACATTTACAACTCTGTATAAAACGTTGAAATGGTGTTTTGAAAATAACAGCGGTGCGAATTTAAAATCATCATGATTATTTAAACTACTAATTTCATCCGAAAATAACGGCGACAAACTTTTGCGTGCCCTTATTTTCGAGCTTATTTTTTTAAATTCAAGAGCTCGAATGTCAAAAATCGGTCCCCAGAGTGAGATTAATGGCCTCTACAATCGGCGCAATTTTGACACAAACTTCGCGCGCGATTTCGAGACATAGGGAAGGTTTTTGCCTAAGAAAAGCTTTTCGACTGCATAATAATTAGGACCTTTCAACTTCTCTCTCTTTCTCTCATTGTATGTGTCTCTTTCTGTTACTGTATGGAATGTGGAACAGCGCCCTCTGCAAAAAGTTTTCACCAGCCTTCCCCGTTGGACAACTTTTGTCTGATTGTAACTATTGTTTAGGCTCTCTACATGTAAGCGACTAGTGTACCTGCGATTTTTAATGCATTGCGATTTTTAATCCATCGATTGATTTCGCTGCACCTAGACGGCAATGTCTCGAAATCACGCGCGAGTATTGTATCAAAATTGCACCGACTGTAGAGGCCATTCGGTTTACGAATTTTTTTTAGAATAGTTTAAAAAATAATTTATCGTATTCAAAAATTAATTTAGAAGACCTATAATGATAAAAAGCTTTGGACAGGGAAATGAAGAGTCGTCGTACCTATTAAAAAAAAACCGGCCAAGTGCGAGTCGGACTCGCGCACCGAGGGTTCCGTAAAAACCTATAACAATGCTATTTCTTATGATTGCGTGGACATAAAAGTTTCGTTTTGCTACAGCAGAAAGATATTATAGAGCTGAGTATATAATATGCATTTCAATTTAATACCTTTACGCGTTTACGAGGAAACAGGTAGTATGTTTAAAATTTAAAAAAATATTTTATGTACGATTTTACTAAAAATGTCTACTTTTCGTAATTTTTCCTTTGTCTGTGCTATATGAAGTTTCTTCGTGGCAAGTTTCAAGTTTCTGAGTTTACGGGATGTACCCTTTAGGTTTTGAGTTTCTTGCGAGTACTCAGCTCCAAAATATGCAACTTAAATTGCTATTTCTTTTGATTGCGTTGACATAAAGATATGGTTTTGCTACATCTGCAAGGTACTATAACCCTGAGTATTTGACATAAATTTCAATTTCATAACTTCACGCGTTTACGAGGAAAATGGTAGTAAGTTTAAAATTTAAAATATTTTTTTTTTTGTATGATTTTACTAAAAATTTCTACTTTTCGTAATTTTTCCTTTGTTTGTGCTATATGAAGTTTCTTTGTGCCAAGTTTCAAGTTTCTGAGTTTACGGGAAGTACCCTTTAGGTTTTGATTTTGTTGCGAGTACTCAATTTCAAAATATGCAACTTAAATTGGTATTTCTTTTGATTGCGTTGACATAAAAGTTTTGTTTTGCTACATCTGAAAGGTCCTATAGCCCTGAATATTTGACATGAATTTCAACTTAATAACTTCACGCGTTTACGAGGAAAAAGGTAGTAAGTTTAAAATTTTAAATATATATTTTTGTATGATTTTACTAATAATGTCTACTTTTTATAATTTTTCCTTTGTCTATGCTATATGACGTTACTTTGTGCCAAATTTCATGTTTCTGAGTTCATGGGAAGTACCCCGTAGGTTTTGCGAGTGCCGAAAACTCTACAATTTGGAGCATAAACGACTGTATCTTTTGATTGCGCTGGTTTTTAAGTTTGATTTTTTCACAGCTCCAAGGGACAATAGACTTGAGTATTTGATATAAATTTCAGCTTGATACCTTCACGCGTTCCTGAGAAAACTGGTCTTGACAGACAGACAGACAGACAGACAGACAGACAGACAGACAGACAGACAGACGGACAACAAAGTGATCCTATAAGGGTTCCGTTTTTTCCTTTTGAGGTACGGAACCCTAAAAACAATAAAACCTCGTAAATGCACGCTTGCTAATAGCATACAGTAACTTATACAATAGAGCAGCACAGCCTAAGAACTTTTTGAAGCTTAAGTCTATCACGCCATCTAGTTGAGAGCCACTTAAAGATACCAAAAATGTAAGAGGAAATATCACTTCCATCTAGTAACGAATAGCGTACCTACTAGTAGTACACTAGTCGTTACGTATCTTTAGGTCGCTCTGAACTGGATGGCGCTAAATACTTGGAGCCTCAAAAAGTTCTTAGACTATCGCCGTCTATTATATCTTTAAGTCTATGCTAATAGGTAAGGAATTGAATGGATTATTTTAGGACTTACCTATTTATTTCTGCTTGCATACATGATATGTACGAATTTGCCATTGCAGTTAGCTCTTCCATGGCCCAATTATCCATGATAAGATCACGTCTTTGTTGTTCAGCGTTTAATTTCCTTTCATCGCAAATATGATAAAGTTTCCTCTGTAAATCTTTCACTCTGCAGTGCCATTCGTTTTTTGTGACACCGACAGTTCTCCAATCGCCTTCGAACTCATTATACTCATTTTGAAATTGGCTTACAATGTCCTGTTTGTTTGATGGCAATGTGATAATTTGGGTCATTTTATCTTTTATGAACCTAGTGTAAAGTGCCAAACAATTCATCTGCAGGCGAACAGCAAAGAACAGCTGTTTCATGTCATTTAGATATATCTTTTCCACTTCCTCCCAACAGTTAGCTAACGCTGTTCCAATGTTTTGTGTTATAGGAATTTTGCCATAGTCCCAATCTTCCTCTCCAGCTAAAACTGTCACTTCTTCCGCCAGTTCATTTTCGAATTCTGCTTCAGCAAGTTCAACGTCAATCTCAATTAAAGTGTCTTCTTGTAAAATTTGCTCAGAGGAAGGATCTTTCACTACATTCAAACCAACTTGTGATAATGAACCTCTAGATTGGCTGGTTTGTGATCGTCCTAGTAATCGGTTTTTTGATTTGCCGCCGGCCGTCTCGGGCTTAAGTATTTTTGATTTTGTTCTTTTATCAATGGAGGACGGAAAATTAAGGTTATTAAATACATTTTCACCAAATATTTCATCCAAATCAGACGTAATAATTTCACCAATTATATATTTGCAGATTTGTGCCAAAAAATCTTTTTCGATAACCTCGTAATACATGCTGTAATTAATCCCCAAGATGGAATAAAATCTGTCTATAAGCTCGGAATTTTCTTTAGTTAAATCCCAAATAACGAGCTCTTGAAGAATATCTTCTGTTTCTTTTAATTGGATGTAACAGGTAAAGTAGCTTTCAAATGGTTTATCTTTTTCTGTTTTATGAGGGTTATTAACTAACTTGGATTGACGAATCTCCTTAAATTGATCTTTTTCAACTTTGCGATGAGTCGCGATGGCTTCTTCTAGGTAAATGTCATCTTTATCGCATAAGCTTTCCTCGTCTGGAGGTGCTAGGCCAGAAAAAGCTTCTTCTAGAATCTGTGCCGCTTGATATGAATTAGGGTAGTTTATTATAACAAACCCCTTTATATCATCTTGGGCTTTTACGTATTCCACAATCATAGCAGCCATCAAATAATCTGTTAATGCATTACCACCGCTTAGAGCTTGATAGGCATACTGTCCCAAATCGGCTGCGGTAGATAATACAATTTCTTCCTCAGGAATTGTCTTTGGCGTTTGTGTTTGTTTTGTATTAGGAGGACTAGCACCAACGACCGGAAGGGGTTCTAGATTTTTAGTTGTAGCATCATCATCCGATTTCATTAACTTGATCAACTCTCGCTCAGGGTCTTCTTGTGCAGCGGTGAGAAATTTATCAAATGATAATTCAATATCTGTGCACCCAATCATTTCCGTCTTAAATTGTTTTAGACAGTAGTTAATAGCTGCCTCGATTCGAACGACATGAATGCCCCGATAGTCCAATAAGTCCTGCATCGCATTGGTCATGGATCTGTCAGGTAGGTTACGCAAGAGAGCTTTAGATGTAAACTGGGGCAAATCGGCAGGGGGTCTGGGAGGAGGGTAAGGGTACTTTATCTCTAGTAATGTATAGACAACATGACCTAGTACTCGAGTGCCGAGGTATTCAAACTTTCTTTCCTCAGATTCTGGGTCAAAATTAGATATCAAATGGTCCAAATTCCAAGGTCCAGTATAGTTATGATACTCCATGAATTCGCCATCGTTCATTGCCTCTTGCCTGTCCAATTCTAGTCTAATTATTTCTTCAACTTCTGGGAGCACTTCCTCTTCAAGGGCCTGGTCGTTTAGAAGATCCTCCGTTGGTTCCAATATTTCAAAAATAGGTTGTTCTTTAAAATATAGCATTTTCCACTCATGGATGTAGTGTTCTGGGATATCATCGCCAATAAGTTTTTTGAAATAGGCATACCTAGTTGCATAATCAACAATTGATAGCATAGTTTCATAGCAAATCTCATAATAATGTTTTCTTTTTCTTTTCATTTTTTCTGCATATAGTTTCTTATGCAGCATATTTTGTCGAGATTTCTCAAACCCTATTTCGTCCAAGGCTGAATTGATTTGTTCTTTAATATTGTCAAGATACTGTTCAAATTGTTGTGTTCTTTGTCCAGCAAACTCTTTTTCAGCTTTAACTCTGTTTTGAAACAAATTGCGGGCTTGTTGCTTGGTCTCCATTATTTGCGTACACATTTGCTTTTCAAACTGCGACAATTTTAAAACTTTTGTAGCAAGGTCAGTATCTAGATTAGTCTCTTCTTCGTTAACTATCTCGCTCCACGTTGAGCTGCCCAATACGTTTGTCATTTGTCTTTGAAATTCCTCAGAGTCAGATCTCTTATGCATTCTAGTATAAAGATTGTCCATGTAATTTTGAGCCCATTCAGAATCCATCAGTGCTTTACTTTCTTCAGCAGCAATTTTTTCCATTTCAACAAGTTCTTCATATGTATAATTTTTGGATTTGCATGGAAATCTCTTTGAAAAGATTTCCATATCATTTTTATCTTTTTCAGAAAGTTTCTTCTGTTTTGATGTGTGATAATAACATGGCGTTTTCTTTTCTTCTATACTCTGCAGTTTTTTTACATATTTGTGACGTAAATAATCAAATGTCTCTTTCACTTCTTCGGATTTCTTTCTCTGCCACTCAATAAAGTGCTTCTCGTTCAGTAAAGGTTTGGACAAGAAATCAACCGTAGGCTCCTCTTTTTCGTCAATTTTATCAACTTTGAATCTAGTGTCCATTTTTTTTACCAAACTGGACACCATTTTTCTTTCGCGTTTAATAAAATCAATACGATCCATTTTATCCAAATAAAGGAAAAGCTGGTAAAAAAGCCTCAGTAAAGTGGTCCCTATGCCTTCCTTCACGTTCGTAAGATCAGTAGCGGTCAAGTTGATGTCTAGTTCACGTAACCATTCCTTCAGATATTTCCAGTTGTTGTCGACGTCTGCCGCGGCGTTACTAGCCCTGATGAGGTAATGCTTCTCCTCATTTATAACATTGTAGCTGAGCAGAACGCCCGCGATGACATGCCCATCCCTCATCATGTTACCAAAATCTTCATTTTTCCAAACAATCTGCCGTTGCAGCCTCTCCGTCAGCCATTCTTTTAATATTTCAGCCATTATGTAATAAATTATGCTATATAATAATAAATATTATTGGGGCATTGTAAATTGTGACTGGACTTATTTTAATAAAAAATTGACATTTATTTGTCAAAAACTCACTTCATACTTTTTAGTATGTACCTATAGTCTGGCAAACCAAAAGCGCAGTAACAGTCAGAGTAACTTGCTATACCCATCCCTTTTTTAGTAGTGTGAGTACTAGCATTAGAAAAAGACAGTATGATTCTCCCTGTCTATGCTTGAAGTGGAACAAACTCTGGCCAAACTATATATAAGAAATTCTTATTAAAGGTGAAAGCAAACGTACGGTGGACGGCACGGCTGCCTGGTTCGGTAACCTGACCGAATCACACACGCACACGTCCGGTTGTGACATTTTGACATGACATTAGGTTTTTATGCCGTACGGCGGCGAACCGTATGTGTGCGGGGAACTGGCATTTAGTATGAGAAATGCGCCTTCAGGCGACCTGACGCGGCGACCGTATACGGCGACCTGACATGCAAACCGAACGTTTGCCTGGGCCCTAAGAATGTGTTCTGTGATAGGTTAGCTACTCATATGTACCTATTATGTATATGACCTATATACTTTAGGGATGTACCTAATGTAGCGAATATTCGCATTCGCGAATTTTCCCATGTTTTTGGATATTCGCATTTGCATTCGTATTCGCAAAATAAATTCAATGCGAATATTTTCGTGCATTTTATCTAAGAAAAAATATTGAAAGGGAACTTACAATCATGGCAAATGTGTCTTTTAAGTATGAATTATATTTTTTTTTGTTTCATGATTTCGAAAATATACCGGTTAACAGAACATCGAAGTTTGATGGTAAGTACCTAATAAAAATCGCTTTCTTAACATTTAGTTAGAAAATATCACAGCTGAATCATTCAACTATACCACAACTTTCCTTGTGCTAAGGTTATTGACCCCGTATTCGCATTCGCATCTGCATTCGCGAATTTTAAAAAAACAACATTCGTTACATCTCTAAGGGGCCCAGTACACAGTGGTGAAGGATGGGCCATGCTCCGCCACGCCACTGTGTAGGTACACGGGGGTAATGGTAGACAATGGCGGACGCTGGCCGGCAGTTGTCGACCGTGGCGGGCAATCGGGAAGGTGTCGGTTTTTTGGGCACACTTCAAAGGAATCGTGGCGTACCGTGGCCTGTGGTGTTTACACAGTGGCCAATGTTGACACTGACAGTTGGCAGTTTCTATGTAGCTGATGTAAATACGCTGTCGACTTGCGGCCATCTTGTCGAGCAAGGTGGTTTGGTTTCGGGAAAAACTTCTTATTTTATGTTCATTTTCGTGATTCAATGTGTAATATATAGCTTATTCTGCAGTGATTTAACGAACTAGTGAGCAACTAATGAAGAATTAGTCTCGAAACATGTGTAACCCCTGTTTGAGTTAGATATCCGTTAGTCCACGTGCTGTTTGTAGGGAGTAGCTATCTCCTTATAAAAAGCCTAACCTCACCGTACAACGTCCAGCTCTTGGAGCGACTTCGACATTGGCAAAATTGTCCCAATATTGTGGACAGAATGCCATATTTAAAAAAAAATTGAATTGAAATACGCTGTCAGTTTGACAGCTGGCTGTTGTATATGTATATGCATGTATATGTATATGCACCATTGTGTGAACACCTACGTGATGGTAGCGCATTGCAAAGCATGGCGGAGCATGGCCCATCCCTCACCACTGTGTACTTATAGCCATTTCTACTTTATCTCGAGCTCTCCACGTTTCTTGAGAAAATGTATTTCGATTCGTTCGGTTTCACCGTACCATATGATACATGCACGTCCGTTGATGTGTTTTCCTTAGAGCCTAAATACAACCTAAATACTGGTGCCCCGCAAATACTTACTCGATTCTGGAGTCTGTCTGAAAAGAGAGGTGTCATAAAGAATGAATGAGCTCCCATATAAACCACGACACTTCTCTTTCCGGACAATTTATACCCGTAGGTAACATACATTGTACATACATGCATACGGCGTACGAGTCACGACTTCACGAGGCGAATGACGAAGCGAATAGCGCGGGACTGATCATGTGTAATGCCACTCGGGCGCACGCCCGGGCCCCGGGCGCAAAAAAAATCTGTCTGTGTATCACGTAACGTACCAGATCTTACGGTTGTCCGGTCCTGTACTACTACAGTCGCCATCAAATAAGTATATCGGAGCGGCAAGGGCACTCAAAAATATCTGAACGTGTAGGTACTTTATCGCCTTGACAATAGAGGCGTTATTCAGTGAGTTTGTGACCACCTTGGCCGCTCCGATATATCTGATGGCAACTGTACGGAGCTCATCCGATCTAGGAACAACCGAATTTTAACCGAATCAGGCAACCTGATCGTTGACATTTATCTACAGCAGCTTTTAATTTTCATAATATTTCCAAGTATTTTTATTAATTATATTTTATGACTTTTTTTTTTTGAATTTTTGCGCGCATAGGTTTGTAATGTAGAAACTTAGAAAGTAGGGTAACCCTATTGTTTACCCTCTGAACACTTGCAACATTGCCGTTTTATTGTCATTCGGTCGTTATTTATTATGACTTTTTTGTGATGTTTATTTTGTTAAAAAAATAAATAAATGCATATGTCACCCCATTGAACCAAACCAAAAAACAGCATGAAAAGCAACGGCATCAACAACAGTGTATGTAAAAGTGTATAGCTGGGACACAAGATAACCTTGTCACCAACAGCCTTGGTATTGTTGCTGCGTCGTTCGTAGAATCCTCGCTGCCACATGAATCTGGACAACTTGGATAAGGCGCTCCACGATTTGGGCATGCTCAGCGCTATAACGGAGGCGCGGCGAGACTACTTACACGAGTCCAAATCTAATTACGGTATGATGCGATTGAACACGCGTTATGTTTCCAATGTCACCGTGGGGTATTGTATGAAGCGAGTCACGAACAAAAACAGATTGTGTCCGTACGTGTTGCCAATGCGGCATAGAACGAAGAGCGAAAACTCTGACGCGATCGCCACCGACATGGCGGATAGCGGGCGCGACTACTTAAACACCCTTCTGGAGCCTTCTACAAGTGGATGTAGCACGTTTGAGAGCACCAAGTGCCCCGCGAAGCGCTGCCAGTCCCTCGAGAACCTCAACATCTCCGTGGAACCCCAGCCTTCTCCGGATACCCCTGAACTGGACGGAGTGTCAACTCGCATTCAGAAGCTTCAAGTTGATGAATGACGCCGACTCTGCATTGTAGTGTAACACCACATTATTATAACATAAACTAAGTTGGAATGACCGCGGGTAGCTAATAGTATTTACAAGTAGTATGAAGTGATGCAAGTTTAATGTTATATTGTATTGTATGGACGAGTAGTGGGTGTTGTATGTTGATGTTCCTAGTAATTTCTTGGTGTAATTGATTAATTTTGCATGGTATAGCCTCAGTGAGTTAATTATATTGTCATGGAAGTCTGTTTGAGTCATCTCCTAAGCATTTAACTAAATTTGCTCAAAAAATTGGAATGGGTACAAATTATAGGGATATGAAAATGTGAATTATTTTGTATCCACTTTTAGGTAATTGTTTGATAAAAGTTATTGAGTTTGTTGACTTTGGGAGTTTGTGATGTATCCTAACAGTTTATGGTTACCTTTAATAAGATGTACCACCTATGAGAGTTGTTAAGAACAAATATTTTCTGTTCTTTCTAAGTCACAGACGCACGTCCCATACCATGCACTTGCAGTTTGTTTAACTATTATAATTAGAGGTTTGGTGTAGTGTTATATCTAGAGATAAATGATTTTATTTTTTGGTATAGGTATATACTTTAATCAATGTAGTATCTAAACTATCTAAATAGATCATAAATCATAAGTAACTAACCCCCTTATTCATAAACGTCTTCTAAAGTTAAGAGGCCTCTGATAATCGTTTGTCCCTTTCCGTCCAACCTATACGAGGGAAAGGGGCAAACGATTATCAGCGATCTCTTAACTTTAGTGGCTGTTTATGAATAAGGGGATAAGTGCTTTGATCACAGTTAGTGAGGACTTTAAATATTTTATTTTATTTTGTGAACTCAAATAACATGTTTTGTTTAGTTTTATCTCTCCAACGCCCATGTGTCATTCAGTCTTTTGTTAATAAATAAAAGCATTATGATAATGACCAGTGGGCGACTGAAAAGTACAAATTTAGTACATTTTAGGCCACACTTTCGCTTTCATGTAAATTACTTTTATGCTTATGTCATGAAGTTAGAAAGAACTTTACATTTTGCATTATGGATTAAAAATAAATACCTATGTTTTGAATTGAGAGCATTCTCTAACTTACAAGTAAACCATCTTTCATTCTGCCAAGCTGGCGCTTGTTGCTTTATATGATATAATGAACATAGTATTCAAATTATTTTAACAAAGAAGAGTTATATTTTAAGACTGTGTAGATCTCATTTTGTTACACAATCTTTTATAAAGAGCTAAGGCATAAACTTGTGTGAATATTTCTATATTTAGATCTAACCCACATTGCTTTTGTGACTTAGAAATACTTAACTTTGTTAACAAATTTTGTTATTTTTTTCTTATTTAATATTTGAATAAATATTGCTTTAAAACTGTATGTGCATTTTTATTTGGATCATTGAAATCGACAAATATTTATAGCAAACAGCTTTTACAAGGCTTGAGTGTCTATTTGTACTTTACTCACTTTCTTCACAGACTTTATCAGATCAGTAATTTAATTTTCATATTTTATGACTACATACTACAAATGGTGCATTCCAAGATACAGGCTTCAGCCTAGTTTGGAATGCACCAGACAACCCGTGTAAACTGTTTAACTGTGCTTGAATTAATTAATATTACTTGCTTAATAGATTCAGCTAATACATGTAAAAAAATATCTATGATGATATCCACTCACCATAGACAAATTTCTACCTCTCGGATGATGTTTATCAGAGCTGAATTCCGCTAATTGTGTTTGCCTTAGGCCTTGTGTGACAAGGCTCGCGTTCCTGAAGTTGTATGTAAGTATGTAAGCAATGTGGACGTGTTTGCCACGCGAGGCAGCTCAACCGAACATACACGTTTGCTGAATTGCTGCGTATAATTTAGACACCGCTTTAGACTACCTACTGAAATCCAGGCTACGATTAAGATACAGTAAAATTTTGAAGCGATCCAGCCAAAAAACGCTACTTAAGCGGGATAGCGCGTTATGAGATAACGCCCAGTTGCAGGATATAAAATGGCGTATTAAGCGGGGTTCTACTGTAGTAGTTTCTCTCCTCTCAGACTTCGTGATTTAAAAGGCGGGTAAAAATACAAACCACAATATAATTGCAACTTAAATTCATTTAATCGAGCTCACTGAGTAGGTACGTAACACTTATGAGGTAAATAAATAACAAAAATGTACTGTCGGCCACAAAGCCGCTACGTTAATACAGTCAACTACAAAGATATGTATCCTCTTTGTCACCTTATTGCGTTGTAATAAGGTCCAAAAGTGGATACATCTCTTTGTAGTCGACTTCACTTTTACAGACTGCTGATGGGGTCACATTTCAAGTAAAAGTGTTTGTTAATAGCAATTTCTGAAGCCGACTGTACTTTAAAAAAATATTGCATTTGACACATCACATCAGTAATACTCGTGTTTCAATCGAAACACTTCACAATACTACACGAACCGATTTGCCATTTCAACTCAAATTAACTCTTATATTATGTACCTATGTCTATGACCTGATTGAATAATATGTACATAACATACATGGACCCTGAAAACAATGCACTCCTTTTTTGGGCAGTCGTGCAAAAAGTAGAACCACAATTACAATGATTAGAAATTCGTTTTCAACCGACTTCAAGATTTTGAAGGAGGAGGTTATCAATTCCTTGGGATCTTTGTTTTCTGCTATTTTTTGTTTATGTATTTTTTGAACCGATTTGAAAAATTCTGTTTTTGTTTGAAAGAGTATACTTCACAGTTGGTCCCACTGTCACCAGGTGCAGATGTGATGATGGGATTCTGAAGAAATCGAAAGTCTTCAAATATGATAGGCACACATGATAATTATCACTCTTTTTTTACAGCAACTCGGCCACTTCCTCTTGGAATAGCAGATCCTAAGTGAAGTCGGTTCTTTTTTTTTGTTTAAAATTATTCACTTATACAGTAACAGTTACAAATGTTTTGTAATACAAACATGTCAAACTGTAGTGTAGAGGTACCCATGACAATATTAATAATTTTTGAAGCTCAAGCAGAAGAAGCCTAAGAACTTTTTGAAGCTCAAGTCAATTGTGCCATCTATGTCAAAGTCACATCCTAAAGATACCGAAAATGTATGAGGAAATGTCACCTGTACTGCTACTCCACCTAGTAGCTACTAGTGTAGTACTAGTATGCTATTTGTTATTTTTTCGGTATCTTTAGGAGGCTTTCGGACAGGGCGTAATTGACTTGAGCTTCAAAAAGTTCTTAGGCTGTGGCCGTGTATATCTTCTATAGTCTCTGATAAGTGATAATAGTCTACGTTTGTGAAATGAGGCCCATTTTCCAGTACAGTACAGTATTTTATAAGTTACAAAAATCATAACATGCACTTTATCGTCTTAACAATACAGGCGTTGTTCAGGTATTTGAGAACACCTTGGGCGCTCCGATATATTTGATGGCGACTGTACAAGATTCAAATTCCTTTGGCCAGACGCGCCTTTAGTCATGTGAAGATGATATTTTGAGGCCCTTGCGACACCCTCGAAGTAAATTAATTGAATTACTTATTCGAAAACTACTAACCACATCGCTTTTAAGATGTTTTACATTATAACTGCTTCAATGTAAGATACAGTCGTCATCAAATATATTGGAGCGGCGAAGGTACTCAAAAATACGTGAACATGCACTTTATCGCCTTGACATACAATCACAATCGGTTGCGTTAACAATGATATCGATAAAAGCATTTTATCATATTTATTTATATGAAAAATTCGATAGGGTAGCAAGTTTTTCAGATGCAATGATATTTTGAAAGGATTTTTTAATGTTACAAACCGAACCGCGTTCTGATCGAAATGGCAAAGCGGGCGTAAAGATCACGGTTAAACATGTTGCAGATTTGGTTTTTAATTAGCAGTACTCAAGACCAAACTCAAAGTCATTTCATTATAGCAAATAGTAGAGGATGTCCATCCTTATAAGTACCGTAAAGTCGGGGTACTTTGACCCATTTCAGGGTTACATTAGCCCATATAAATTCACATATGGAAGGGTCTAATAAAAAAGACAAATACGTAATCGGTTAGTTTTAATCAACCTCACGGCAATTAATTTGATTTATGTATAAAATCTATCTATCTATCTTCTGTTCATTACCATTTACGCACTCTTTATGCCTCACATAGGTACAGTGGGCCAAGAAAGTGGTCTACTAGTTTTGACAAAAGTTTGATCGCTAAGGTTGACTTTTATAACGGAGTTTAAAACATGCACGACCTTTTTGTCTCATGACGTTCAAACGAACCTAAACCTTAGGGTGGAAGACCACATTTTTGGCCGACTGTACCTACTAGAGATATAGACAAAGCAATATGACGTATAGAGTAGTGCACAATATTTTAGTCACGAATTTGAAAGTTGAGCAGAATTCAGTTATCATAGACAAAAATCAGCCGGAAAGAGGAAATTAGGTCTATGGTGGCTGACTTTAAGTTTGGAGTCGAAAGACCAAGTGCGTGACGAATGTTTGAGGGTCTGCGAGAAGATTGATGTACAGTCGCCATCAGATATATCGGAGCGGCCAAAGTGGTCACACATATCTGAACAACACCTCAACGGATGCGACTGTACAACGGGCAACACACTTAACTGACCATCGGTAGACCTTATGCCGTTGCAATAAGGATTACAAACGGGCAGTTAACAGTGTTAGCGATGGTAGGGGCCTACAGCGCCTTGACTTTGAGTTGCTTCATTTTGGGGGTCTTGCGCTTCTGTTGGCGTTTCTGCTCCTTAAGTTCCCAGCGACGTTGCTTTTCTGGGTCGTCCTCCTGCCAAATAAAGAAAATATTAGACGCTTGCAAAAGTTTCATTTATGAAGAGGACATTTTCTTATTGAAATAATAGGAGAATATTGCAGCGCTAAAATAGACTATTTTCTTATTATGCAAAAAAAAGAATACTATAATGAATCATTATTAATGATCTCTCAGATCTTTAAATTAACCTAGTATGCAGTATGGGAACGTAGGGACTACAAACAAGAGTTGTGTATGTGTAAGTAGCGACACACACATGTAGAGATCGGACGGATTCACGTCATTGTGCGGTCACGTCTGAAAATATGGATACATTAAATGTGCCAAAAACCTGTATCCAACACTTAACGCCTTGGTGAACAATTTAGCCTACATATTTTTGTCACATTAAATGTATCCATATTTTCAAACGTGACTGTACTGTATTGACATTAATGAGTGACTGAGTGTATGTCTAAGTATACGGATAAAAATTATGCTCCACCACGCATTTAATTTTGAACCTTAATCCCACAAGGTAGTATTCGGATCTACAGATTTACTCGTTAGAAACGAGGTTGCGTGGGTCTCTCCTTGTGCCTCCGAACAGACACGGCGAAATGATTTCGTTTAGATCCCTGTGTAAATGACTCACAGCAAGTATCTTCTCCTTCTCCTGCTTGCGCTTCTCCTCCCGCCTCTGCGCCGCCTGCTCCTGCCGCGCTGCGTGCGCGCCGCGGAGCCACGCCTCGGCCACTTTCTGACGACGCTTCTCACATTTGGCTAATGCCTATTCAAATTAATAATTAGATATTAGATAAAGAACATTTGTTACATACAGCAAACCTAACAACAACATAAACTAAAGTTATAAATAAAAATGGCCATATGCTTCGCTCAGACGGTACGGTGTACTCGTACAAAAATTTTACCGCATTTAATAAGCACAAAAATTTACTAAGTGTAAGTAAATATCAATTTTGAAAGTAAATGTCGACAGCACTCACCTCCTTGCTAAGACGAGTACGTTTGACTTTCTCCAGTAGATGGAAGATGAGTAGCAGCAGAGGTCTGACCTCCGCGCCGCCGCCGTCCGGTCCCAGCGCCAACTGGACTATGAGGACACGTTCCGTGTCCGGAGGCTTCGTCGCTGCTGACTCTCTGAAGGAGAGACGGAGGGGTCAAACAAGAATAATAAGAGTTGCCTTTTCTGCGCCCGAAAGTTAGGGAACATTACTGGACAGTAATACAATTTCTAGTTGAGACTTAAACTCGCCAAAATCACCCCAAATCTAGTTGTAGCCTAAATTACACTAAACAGCAACCGCAACAACATCCAACACCCAACCACAACCACTTACAACACACATAGCGAGTGTTTTTACAACCAGATAACCAAATTATATCTTATACATATTAAGTTCTATGTACCAGTATTCATAAGTTCTTTTATGTTATTTGCTTTAGTAGTCATCGTGTCGTTAGTTAGTAATCGGACAATCGAATAACTCTCTCTTACCTATATTGAGAGCATAAAATAATTCAAAATATTGGGCGAGTTAGGGGTTTTCGCCAAAACCTGTATCTGATCACTGTTCAACATTTTAGAATTTGAGATACTTTTTGTCATAAAAATTGTAATTTGTAAGGCCGTGCTTGTCAGAGCACAGTGTAACAACAGTATACTCACTCCATCTGCTTCACGCCCGCGTACTTGTGGGATATGTGTATGTACTGTATGTAGTCGTGGTACTGCGTTAGAGCAGCAGTCACTCGAGCGTCCAAGATGGCGGCGGTGGCCTCACCGGTCTCCGACATGACGGACAGGCCGACAGGCCGTGCTTGTCAGAACACAGTGTAACAACAGTATACTCACTCCATCTGCTTCACGCCCGCGTACTTGTCGGATATGTGTATGTACTGTATGTAGTCGTGGTACTGCGTTAGAGCAGCAGTCACTCGAGCGTCCAAGATGGCGGCGGTGGCCTCACCGGTCTCCGACATGACGGACAGGCCGACAGGCCGTGCTTGTCAGAACACAGTGTAACAACAGTATACTCACTCCATCTGCTTCACGCCCGCGTACTTGTGGGATATGTGTATGTACTGTATGTAGTCGTGGTACTGCGTTAGAGCAGCAGTCACTCGAGCGTCCAAGATGGCGGCGGTGGCCTCACCGGTCTCCGACATGACGGACAGGCCGACAGGCCGTGCTTGTCAGAACACAGTGTAACAACAGTATACTCACTCCATCTGCTTCACGCCCGCGTACTTGTCGGATATGTGTATGTACTGTATGTAGTCGTGGTACTGCGTTAGAGCAGCTGTCACTCGAGCGTCCAAGATGGCGGCGGTGGCCTCACCGGTCTCCGACATGACGGACAGGCCGGCAGGCCGTGCTTGTCAGAACACAGTGTAACAACAGTATACTCACTCCATCTGCTTCACGCCCGCGTACTTGTCGGATATGTGTATGTACTGTATGTAGTCGTGGTACTGCGTTAGAGCAGCTGTCACTCGAGCGTCCAAGATGGCGGCGGTGGCCTCGCCGGTCTCCGACATGACGGACAGAGACGAAGGTAGGCCGTGCTTGTCACCCGGCCGCCGCTCGGGGCAGAACACGCTCTAAAAAGTGGACACAAGTTAAAAAAAAAACTATACCCTACTAACTAATATATTATATGTGAAAGCAACTCTGTCTGCCTGTCATCTCTTCGCGCTTAAACCGCTGAACTCATTATAATCAAATTAGGTATGAATTACTTTGAACCCCGGGGAAGGATATAGTTTAGTTCTTGTCACGAAAATCAACTCTTAAGGAGGAAAAAATGGAGAGGAAATAAAAAAACACACTTCTTTTTTCGAACTTTTCTCATAGAAACTATACGTACCAAGTCCTGCATTTCCTTGGACAATCGAGTGGCGATTTTTTTCTGCGCTATACAAAGTACGAACGGATCGCTGTCGTCCTTGCCTAGTTCAATGCGCGCTTGTAGTGTGTCCGGCGTTTTCCTGAAGCTACCCAGGATCACGTGCACGAGGTCTTGACGCTGAAACAAACATTTTGTATAAATTTTCATTTTCAACCTTACGAGGGAATGGAGAATCTTCACTTTGAAATATAGATAAGATAAGATAACATACCTTAATGAGCTTCAAAGTGAGCAGCATGCCCTTGCAGCACACGCGGCCGTTGCACCGCATGGTGAAGCAGTGCTCCGCTTCTCATTCCACGTTGCTTCCTGTGTCAACTGCAGATAACATAAGATAAGATAACCTACCTTAATGAGCTTCAAAGTGAGCAGCATGCCCTCGCAGCACACGCGGCCGCTGCACCACATGGTGAAGCAGTGCTCCGCCTCGCATACCACGTCGCTGCCTGTATCAACTGCAGATAAGATAAGATAACATACCTTAATGAGCTTCAAAGTAAGCAGCATGCCCTCGCAGCACACGCGGCCGCTACACCACATGGTGAAGCAGTGCTCCGCCTCGCGCCGCCAGCCGCGCTCCTCACCCGTGCAGACCACGTCGCTACCCGTCTCACCTGTCAATTACAAAATACATGTGTTAGAAGGAGTTAGTCATATTTTCTGGCCGTCACGTCACGTAAACTTAAATTCTGGAAAGTTGTCGTCTAATAACGGCTTGTGCAGCTTGAGGACGTTGGTAGCTATAGAGGTGTCTGAACCCACTAGTATACCAGTCACTCACTGTATCTACCACTCACGGACGTTGCCTGGTCACTTACGGTCAGCATCGCTTCCCGATTGGGTCACTCACGGCCCGGGTCACTCACCAGCTCACAAGATTGGTCACTCACGATCTAGATCACTCACCGACTAATGTAAAGTTGTCGTCTAACAACGGCTTGTGCAGTTTGAGGAAGTTAGTAGCTATAGAGGTGTTCTTCGCTCGACCGACGGCGTAAGCTAGTGCGTAGCCGGCCAGCAGGCAGCAGAGGGCGCCCTCCAACCAGTATGCATCCCAACGGGGCCGCACCATGATGGGGACCTGAATACATACGAAGAGTTTTACAGTAGATTTAATGTTAAATAATATAAATATTTAGGTATTGTAGTTAAAATGATATTATTTTGTGAATTACTGTTATTTTTGATTATGTTTACATTGTACTACTGTTTTATCATTATAATGTATTATTATTATTATTATTTTTGACATCTGTATATATAGCATAAAATAGATTAAGTTTTGACATGTGTTGTTTTTTGACATTAAAGTTTTTTTTTTTTTTTTGATTTTAGAGTAATAATTGATTGATTTTTGATTGATAGCCTCAGTAGCAGGTAGATCTTAATATAATACATAATTGACACAATGTTGTCTTGGATGGATTAATTACTTTCTTGTTTTTTTTTTACAAGGTTTCTTGTTAAATAGTTTTTAAAACTTACGTATTTCGGACGTATTTCGCTCGACATATTTCGATCTAATAAAAATTATCACCAGAGTGTATGTATACCCGCGGCAATAGCGAAGAGACAACATTGATCGAAAATATCGAAACATGTCGAGAGACTGACGTGAGTGACCTGTTTTAAAATACTATTTAATGAGAGTACTCGTATTACGACGTTTGTAAAACAAGATTGCTTTTTTTTTTAAAGAGATACTTAAGTGGTAGGTTTATGTACATACTTTTTTTTCGCCAAACTGAGGACAGTTAGTTGAAGACTAGTGTGAATAGTGCTAAACTTAATATCGGTAAATGATCATCAATCGAAAATATCTTAGAAGAGTTGCTTAGAAATGTAGTTAGCACTAAAAGTTAAACCTAAATTGATTCAAGCTTTTTAGCATTACCTCTGTATCTCATCAATTCATCATAATTAAAACTAATATTTAAAAAAAATTGAGTCACACACACAAATGTCTTCTAGCATAAAACAACCACAGTAATCAAACAAGTAGCCTGGTACTAATTATTAAGTACAGTACAGTCACCGGCAATAGTATCTTCCTACACGAAGGCCGCAAAAATATGTGACACGCTCTTATGGCTCTACAAATAAAGGCGTGTTACATATTTTTGCGGCCTTCGTGTAGGAAGATACTATTGCCGGTGACTGTACAAAGTTATGTCCGCTGGTAACTATGAAGTGCCTACACTATAGTTTTACCATTCCCACTGAGCAAATTCACCATTGGTACAGTCGAGGTCATAAATATGTTTACACTTTTTTACCTAGTCGAATGCGTTTGCATACTAATTGTTAGCGACCGCATTCGAGTAGGTAAAAAAGTGTAAACATATTTATGACCTCGACTGTACAATAGGTCTACGCAGTAAACTTTACCGTTGTGCTTACCCGAGAAGATAGGCCGCGAGCCTGACAAATCAATATTTAAAATATCAAGACATTTGTTTAAAATAATTCATCACACATCCTATTCCAAATGTTTGCGGAACTCCAATAGAAAGGATTTATTGAAATTCAACCCTTAAAGAGGTGAAATATTGCAAGGCAACAGCTTCTCCAAACAAAGTCGGGCCGATCGATATGGATAAGACCGTAATATTTTTACCTACTATGTAATAAAGTTTAAATACTAGTAAGTAGGGTAAATCGCCAGTAACTGGCCACCTTTCAATAACTGGCCTCCTCATACTAAAAATTAATTATATTCACCTAAAAACAGAACTCATTTTAGTATAACTTGGCTAGTAATTGAAGGGTGGTCAGTAAATTAAAACTTTATTGTAAAATGAATTCTGTTTATAAGTGAACAGAGTTCATTATTAGTATGAGGAGGCCAATTATTGAACTATTAGATGGAATGCAGTTTTGCAGAAAACTGTTGTATTATATTCCATTTATTGCACTAACACTGTAAACGATTTGAAATAAACTAACCTTGGAAATGGTAATCTTTGGCTGGTCAGTGTTCCTCGGCACGCTGTCCTGGAACCCTTCGAACTCTTCCGGATCTTGGAAGTGTTCAAACTCGTTGTCTTCATCCTGACAACAATATGCAAGGTTTTGAATGTACGGTCGACGTCAAAAATATGTTTTACTTTTGCACCTTACTCATTTGTAATAAGGTCCAAAAGTGTAAACATATTTTTGACGTAGACTGTACCTCTAATACAGCCACGTTAGTTATTTTACAGGTATGAACATATTCATCCACAACAGATTTTTTATTACGCTTTCATACTTAGCTAAAACCGGTATTACACTGCAATTTCTTGGACCCAATCTTTCGGATAGAATAAAGAGTTAGGGCACTTTTAGAGTTGAAGGAGGCGGCAGGGAAAGGCAGGGTACACGACAGATCGGGCCCGAGAAATTGCAAAGTATAATACCGGTTTGATAAGTCGTCACAATTATGTCTTGTCCAGATTACGCGCAGCCAAGCGCGCGGAACGCATATTCGCAGCAGACACGCGCAATTTGCACGGCAAAACATGCCGTACGCTTTACAACGCATAAACTGGACACGGCAATAATAAATATTATTTGTACAAACATTTTCTTCATTACACAATTAATCAACAACAGGTTATAGACAAAATTCCTTTAATTCAATACATACCCTTTGCAAACATCATCTTTTTAAATTTTCAACCTAATGTGAGAGTCTATCCCATCAATAAGCCTGCTGGGTTGTCAAATTAAAGCAATCATTTGTCGCCAAAGTTAAAACTAATTAGTGAATAACGTTACAAAACCAATTAAGTAATTGATTACCTCAAAGCAAGGACATGTTTAATACTATATTTATAGGTCTTCAGTATGTACCTTAATACACAATGTCACAGCTTCAAGTAAAGGCATTATGTATTACAATGTTATAATACATAATTTTGCTTATCACTGACTTTTACTTTTCTAAGGTTATTATTTTATTTACATAAGTATGTTTCAAGTTTGCATATTACACTGTGCTAGGACTTCTATTTACACTTGTGTTTAAGAATAAAATATTTAGAATATAAATAAATATCAGATTCAGAAGGCGGTAATCCTGGACACGGCGCGTATAGTCCGAAGGTTCCTCTCTCTGCGGCCCTGACCACCGACGGCCTGGGCCTTGCCCTGCTGCCGGCGGCACTCTAGGTTAGGTTTTTTATAATGTGTTTATGTTTTATATTGTTCTTGTTTTGTATGGTATATTTTATTTTAATTTTATATTCATATTGTAAAAAGCCTAACTAAAGAAAGAAAATAAATATACGGAAAAATAAATATTATGGCAAATGTTGTTAAAGGTATTTAATTGTTTTGACGTGTGAAATTATGTATTTCAGCTTTATGTAAATATAATATACCTATGTATATTTAGGTTCTATGCAAGAAAAAAATATGGATTTTGTTGGTAAAAAAATGAAAACTCGCTCGGTTTTAGATACCAATGTAAGTACCTCCACAATGATTTCATCTTCAGTCTCAACTTCGGCCTCAAACTCTTCATTTGAAGCCTGCCTCGGCTTTGGAGCCGGGGCCTCTTTCTCTTCGTTATTGAAATCTGAAAACAAAACAGTTTGTAACAACACAAGTTACAAAATATGTGAAACAATAGAATACTAATTGGAATCTGCCATGTTGCATTTTAATGAGCAACTAAGTTATGAATAATTATGCCTAATGTGTAAGATATAGCAATGTATTTGATATATAAGCATACTTAAATTTTTCTTTGACTTTAATTTTAATTTCATAGGCTGTTGATGTTAACCTTTTGAACACCAAGCATCGGACAGAAGAATCATGCCCTCTGAGGGCATCCCCAGTTATAATTTTGACGTGATATCACGTGCTGGCGCTGAGGGCACGACTTTCCATGTGCGTGATTTGAAGTCTCTGGCGGACAACATAGTCTTCCGTGGTTGCCCCCGGCACGCTAAAACTCTATGGTTTCATTCATAAATAGAGTAAAGTCTATATATAGTCTGTGGTCGATTTATGAATAAAACCATGGGGTTTTACCGTGTCGTGGCACATCATGATAAAATATAAAAGTGACCATTTCTGTATGCAACTGAAATCTCCACTGATTGAATTGTAAATCTCAATTTTCTAAGGCGGCACCAGAACTTCCAGACTGCTCAAAGATTCACTACCATAATAAGCACATAATACCTTACTATAATAATACCTTGAAAACCCTGGTCGCCTCCCGGAAGATCATCCTCCGCATCAAACTGCTCGAATTCCGCAAAGTCATCGTCCTCCAGGTTTGAGTCCTCGTATGCCCGAGCAGCGAGCACCCCACAGCACAGGAGTGCCACAAATAGCACTGGACGCATTATGGCCCTGTTAATAAAAAATATGTTTAACAGACAGTCGCAGGGGTTCCTTTTTTCTACTATTTACACTTGTGACTATTTTTTAAGTGCACAGAAAAAAGAACAAGCATGAAATATCATGTTTCATTAACACATTCGTTACAAATAGCTACAGACTATACCTACTATTTTTGACTAATGATAACCTAATTATGGACCATATGATATGGGTATTTTAAATACTTCAGCACACAGAACACTCTGAAGAGGCTTATGTAGTATTCAATGGGCCGATAACGGTGTTTACGCTAAGATAAGTATAAAAATCTAGGCCCCAAGCTAGATGAGGAAAGTCTATAATTAACCTAATCATACGCACTAAATACAGATGATATTTACTATCACTCAATTACATATATGAACTGACAATAGTGATATCTAGGAAAAAGTACCCTTGGAAGTTTAATTTAAGTATTTCTATCCCAAATCAGGGCCAAGTAACCTGAACACGCAATATTTCGTTTTTATGTGTATAATGTAGGAAGAAAAAGTAGTATAATAAGGAATTACCCGTATTTATTACTCCTAAATTCAAATAAGATCACTTCATTTATCTAATTAGGTTAGTCTTTATATAAAAAATCTATACGAATTCTCCACGGTTTCATTCAACACTGACACTGACTGAAGTGAAGTGCAATGTACAAAATGAAATGTCACACTGCAATGAAGTTGCAGGTGCGTTTAATTATCACAAAAAAATCTGCAGATATATTACTTTTTGCAATCAAAATATTTTAAATTGAAACAAATTAAGCCGAATGTATTAAACTACTAATTTTTAATACAGTAACAGCCTTTCAAGAGACTTATACTACGTTCTTGAGTTTAATAGCATTGTTTATACCTCTTACGGATACTCTTTAATAATATATCAGAACGTGTCAAGAAACGTCATTTACGTTAATTACGTCATCGATTTAGTGTCAATGTGGTGACAATGGTGTTTAATGATATTGATATATTTTATTTATACAAATAAATAAAAATAACATATATTAGAAAAACAACACAGTATCGTGTTTAAAAAATTACAAGTACTTCTACCGATAATACTACGTGGCACGGTCAATATCATTTAATATTTATATAATAAAATAAAGGCTACTCCATAATAGATGGCGCTGGCTATACCATAATTAGTTTCTCTATTTACCACTAGGGGGTTTAAAACTGATTCGATTTCTAACATAGAGTAATAATTTCTAATAAACACGTTAGTCGACACGTTACCAAATGATTATGCATTATGATTATGATAATCTTCCCATCATTAATTTAAAGCATTTGGATGAGCATCAACTTGATGAGCAGCACTTCTTAATGCGGCTCAGTTGTAATCGGCCATGAACTTCATTCAATATGGTATCTACGAATATCATCGCCAGTAGGTACAGCTAGCATATTGGTTGCTTCATGAAACATTGGTATAGAACTGTCAGAAATTCGGCGACAGATTTTTTAAGTTGCTTGTTATTTCTTTGGAACTATTTTTCCTTAATCATTCTCTTTCCCTATTGCATCATAAAGGAGCCCAAGGTCCGCTATAGGCAACCGAAACTGGTGGAGACTTAGGTATAGTCATACTGTATTCAGTATTGCCTAGTTCCTAGGGAGTTATGAGCTTGTTACTACTTAGAGTACTTAGTGCTTACTAACATTTATTTTCCAACTTTTTTTGTGTTAAAATTATTGCTTGTTTCCCATTTTTTTTTTAAATATTATGTGTATTCGGTGGGCAAGAATATTGCAGATTCAAGTCATTAGAACCCTCGGCTTTGCCCTCGGGGATCTATTAGACTCGTAAATATATATATATATATCTTCCCCCCGCCCTCCTCACCGTAATTCATGATCCTCCTAGCGTACCTATGTCTCGGCTTCTTGCCAAGGCTCTATTGTGCCGGCGGTCCGCTCAGCAACCTAATCCCAGGATAGGCGTAGACACTAGTTTGCCCTTTACCTACCTACTAATTGTGTTGAAATTATGTTAATTCATGTGACAACTTGCTAATGAATACTCTGTATTTAGATTACCTACACCTCTGAAGTATGAAAGATGGCCGTAGGTATTTAATGCATGCGATACAGCAAATGAAAAGTACTTTTGCTGCTGACTATACACATATGGTGGTCCTTTTTTTCCAGCGCAATAAGTCTAGAGCGTAAGACGGGATAACGAACTTATGATGACAAGTGGATTTAAGAGGCTGACTTTAGAAGTAGGGTTCCGTAGGAAAAAACTTCCTTGCCCCAAAAATATTTATGTTTTTCGAGGTTTTAACGTAGGTACATCACCCAGTGTTCGCCTGTGCGTCCACGTTTGAAAATATGGATAAGTACATTTAATGTGACAAAAACATCTATCCATAACTTTACAACTTGGTAATAGAGTCGTGGGCTCGTGGCTACATATTTTTGTCACATTATTTATCCATATTTTCAGACGTACCTACACATATTCATATTCACACATACTCACATTTAATACCTAAATATTAACACATCGTGTAAAAATCTGAATGTTCCCTCACATGGAACGTGCACTATTATTAGTAGCCTTTTCTGCCGCCCACTCAAATCAACCCGAACATGACTGCTAACGTGAAATGTCACCGATTCTGTGTAGCCAGGCTGACGGCTCCTAAAGCTTTAAACAAAGCGTTTGGCGGAATCAAAACCAAATTAAATGCCTAGTTACATATTGAAATGGAACCAATATTATCTTTTGAACTTACTTTCTTCGTCATTTACTAAACAAAAACTGTCTACGACCAAGAGGGAGTCTTTCTCATCACTTTGGTTAGACTACCTAAAATAAAGTTTAAGCAGTACGTAGCACAGCCGTGCAGAGGCCTCCTCTCATCACACCGAAAATCGCTAACTACATTATACAACACTAATCGCTGTACTAGAGACCGCAGCTTAGGGACCGTGCATGCGTCATAATCATAAGCAAGTATCCCAAGGCAAGACTATGAATGCATTGCTATTGTCTCTTGACCTAAATGGTATGCGGACACTACATATGCCGACTACGTTGAACTTTAGAACACTTAGATAACTTTGAATATCTCCCTTCTTTATCACAAGGGTAGCAAACAAGCAGATGGCCGTAGGCATTTGCAACTCCAATGGGATCACACACGCGTGATTAACCGATCTGTGGATGTGTGTCTAGATGGCTAACCCCACCCCACATTAGCGTCTTTCGGCGTCGACGCCGCGTCACCACTGCGCGGGCGCTCGGGAGACGTCGACGCTCGAAAGACGCTATTTAGCCATATATTCTTCGAACCAAGTTTTTTCGCCATCAGAAAATAAACTTTACATATCTACTTACAGAGTTTATCGTAACTTAGTTATTAACATAACATAATAAAAAATACCAGCTCCGATTCCGGATATGTGAGAGATTTACATTAATTCATATTGACAATCAAATGATACCGCTAACCGCATCCTCCACGATAGATTAGCATCTCATCACGACTTTGCATCGAGAAATGTGATATATCGAACCGAACAGTTTAACATAATCATCTTAGCATAAATAACAGTAAAACTTAGTGTGCATATGTACCTATTTCACAAATAGGGTAGATGCCCCTGTTGTATCCACTGTGCCGGTTTTGCCCATTTTCAAGTTATAGACAAATTTACTAGACTATGATTTATAGTTAATATGAGAATAAGTTGTGGCAGCACGGATGGCACTGTTATGTATCAGTTGTCATTCAGTTGTCATGGAAAAAAGTGACCAAAAGTGACTCCAGGGCCCCTTTTCTGACATTTCAATTAGGAAAAGCATAATATTTAATGTCAGAATCTTAACAGCGGAGATTCATATAAATAAAGTAATATATTTTCAATGACTCAGTACATAAAAAATGTCATAATTCCTTATTGACACAATATGACGGATGTCTGAATAAGCAAACTTTCCTTAAAATAGCCAAAACCGGAGAACCTGCCCTATCAGCAAGTGCGCGTTATTTTTATAGAACTCTTTTCAGCTTTGACTTTGGTACATGACGTCGGAACTCAGGTATATTTAGTTAGAAATAAGAAATAAAAGGCCAAAACCGGGGCATCTACCCTATCAGCAAGTGCGCGTTATTTTTATAGAACTCTTGTCCTTTGATTCAGTATAAGACGTCGCAACTCAGATATATTTAGTTAGAAATAAGAAATAAAAGGCCAAAACCGGGGCATCGGCCCTATCAGCAAGTGCACGTTATTTTTATAGAACTCTATTGTCCTTTGACTCGGTACAAGACGTCAGAAGTCAGATATATTTAGTTAGAAATAAGAAATAAAACGCCAAAACCGGGGCATCTGCCCTATCAGCAAGTGCGCGTTATTTTTACAGAATTCTTTTGTTCTTTTTTTTATTTTTTTTATTTATTTAACATAAAAAGATACAACTTAAACTAATATGGAGTCCCACAAAACAGTTTTCACGGTTTGACTGTGGGATCGTGCAGTCTCTACTCTCTTTGATTCGGTATAAGGCGGTTATCACACTGGTGCGGATCCGCATGCGGCACCGGTGCGCGAGCGAGATAGCGCTCTGCATGTGTATAGCGCTATCTCGCTCGCACACCGGCGCCGCATGCGGATCCGTCGTCAGTGTGATAATCGCCTAAGACATCGGAACTCAGGTATATTTACAATAGTTTGAAATACGAAATAAAAGACTAGAGGTGTATCACTAATTAACAAACAATTCCGGATACGAATGCCAACCGACTTAATAAGTTCAACCTTAATTTCGTTTTAAATTAACAGCCGGTAGGTAATTAGATATTTAGTTCGTAAACCACACATTCTCTAAGAATCCGGTAGCTCTCTGTATTTCGTTATTGTGTCTAAGACACCTAAGACATGGCTAATATACTAGACGTGATAGGTACTTGGTGAAGGACGGGTGCCACGCTCGACTTCCATACGACTTCACACCATTTGTCAAATAACTTAGATACTACAGTCGAGTTCTCCAATATCTGTACACAAGGATGTTCAAAAATATGAGAACACTACCTTATTTGTATGGGTTTAAGGTCGTGTACATATATTGAAGAACTAGACTGTACATTCGTGTCATTTAGCGGTCACAAGGACACTGGCTGCACTATTATACATAAAAATATGGTTGTGGAGTAATTACAATTTGCTTTTTAAAGGATTTTTATGAATTTAAAAAGGCACTCAAACTCTTTTGGAAGTTTTTTTTATGCCCGGCTACTTTGAAAAATTATAGGTTTTTTCAAACGCTCTATTGACTAAAAGGGAAAAGGGACTGAGTTTATTTTCTAATACATAATATTAGACTATATACTCTTGTTTGTGGCACAAGCCGAAACACGATTGCTGAAAGTTGCCTCGATAGAAAAAAAACCGAAGTTGGGTCCTTTTTCTCCTTATTTTTCTTAGCTTACGTAAACTATAAGAGATTAAGCAATAGAACTAAGTAAAAAATATGGTACTCTGGTTTACCTAAAAAGTCACAGAAACAAAATCAGACAAAACTTTATAGATTCGCTTATTTATCGTAGTTTAGTCAAAAAGTCTGATTATTAAGAGCGCTGCATCTCTTTCTTTCGCGCACGACAGCCATAAACGTGTCTCTTACGGATGGGCGTGGCTTGTCCGAATCGAGGAACGGCCTTAACTATTTACTAAAGTTATAAGATTTGACATGCTCAAGTTGTAATGCATGCGTTCTAATAAACTTTATTTCTAAGGTCAGTGCACGATTATCATATTTCTACGTATTTATATTTCTAACTAAGGTAAACTAGCTAATTATGTGAAGATGCACTATGTACAGTCGACGTCAAAGATATCGTTACGGACAAAGTTACAAAAATATGTTTACGCGACTTTATGGCTAAGACAATAAAGTCGTGTAATAGTACATTACGCACCTAGGGCGGTAAAATAAAGAACGGCTCAGATCGCGGATATTTGTGGCCCGAACCAAAGGTGAGGGCCATAGAAATCTGAATTATAAAGAGAAGTGGTTTGACAGCTGCAAGCTTGTCTCTGAATCTTGATCGAGGCGATCAAGAAACGTGATCATATATTGTCAGTTGCATGACAACCAATATGGTATAAATAGCAAAATAAAATGCCGATTTGTGCCATAATTACGTGTAAAAACCGCAGTACGACTGTGAATTTGCGAAACTGCGACGTTAGTTATCACTGGTAAGACTAATCACAATTTATTTAAATAAAGATACGAGCGAAAAATATTAAAATACGTTTTCCATTGCTTGGCATTCAAATGACATCGATTGCTTGTTTCGTGTACATTCTCCTTTGATGTTATCGAGGCTACCACGCAATGGACAATAAACATGTGGAATATGACAGTACTCGCAAAATTGAAATAACGTGTCAAAATATTGTCAGTGATGAACGAAATAGAGCTGCGAATAAGTCGATATGTTTAATTGTAATGTATCGATATTTTGGTGTACTAAAATAACTGAATAAGATATATGTAATTGTGACCATTTCAAGTCAAAGGTACAATCATTGTCAGTTGTTAATAAAGTTTATTTGTAAATGAACTTTTAAGACGTTAACGCCTTATTGACAACCGATAATTATGTAAGTACCTTTGACTTGAAAACGTCACAATTATGTACTAATACGTAATTGATTTTAAATCAGTTTACGTGTCGTTTCCGTGACTATAGTATTTGTTGGTCTCATTTTTTATGCTTTCTACCGGATGAGACCATATATTTTAGATATATTTTTGCGATTAGATGATATTTTAGGATTAATAGGTTGTCAGACACAGGTAGAATAAATATGATAATTACTTAAATCAGTGAAGACAGTGCTAACAAGGAAAAGAGTTAGCATTATACATTCTGCAGGGGACTTCAGTTTTGAAGTTTAGGTAAAAATTTAAAATATGTAGTCAGATGTACATAATTAATGAGTAAATTCACCGGGGTGTGATTTTCATTAAATATAAAATAATACTTACCTTAGATCCTACACGAAGGCCGCAAATATATGTGACACGCTCTTATTTGTAGGTCTTCGTGTAGGAAGATACTATTGGTGCTGACTGTACCTACCTAATCAATTAATTTCAAAGTAAACAAGATTTGTTATATTGTAATTTTTTTATAACTTTAGTGAAAATTGTCGTCACTCGTCTTCGGTCTCGACATCTCAGGACTTGTGAAGTAAAGATAAATGTCATGCTCTACATACTTAACTTAACTACTACTACTACTAGATACGTACTGTACGTATGTTTACACTTTATTTTACACAAAAGAAGTAAGAATACAAACATGATGTAGGAAAGAAACATAGTAGGTACAAAGGCGAACTTATCGATTCTAGTTAACCTTAGTAGGAGATAGTTTCAAAGTCGAAGTAAGTCTATAAAATTTGGTATCGATAGAAAATATTTTTGCACTTCCCATCTCTATCGAATGAATGAATGGAAGAATGAAGGTTTGAATGTTTGTCAAATTTCCATTTAAAGTAAAAAGTCGTATGTGATAAAAATATCGTATGAAGATATGACTTTTTGGCTCAAGGAGGTACGAACACAAACACGGAAGCGTTCGTTGACATGGTTATTGTGTAATTATAATCCATGTATCTTGTATGTGCACCAACCACAGTATAAGACTCCACGTAGTGGACTTGATCTATGTGTGTGTAACCCTAATACATACAATATTATATATGTAGATGAAATGCACACATGTTTGACCGTGGCGACACTGGTTTCGGTACTAAATCGCGATGAGACCGTGTCTCTTTATTCCTAAGTCAGTGGTGAGGGCCATAGACAAGCGATCTGAGGCCTTCTTTATTACCGCCCGTGGTGCGTACACAATTGTACGTCTTCTCCTGGGTGTGAAGTGAGATTTGCCGCTCCGCCCGTGGGCGTAATATCTCATTTACCGCCCAGAGTGACGTAAACATATTTTTGTAACTTTGTCCGTAACGATATCTTTGACGTCGACTGTACCATTGTACTAATTAATATGAGAGAGGAATGTCGCCGACGGTCATGATTCCTAATAAAGCTATATTCATGGAACAACCTTTATGATGTTTTAATCCGTCTATAAATGGGTTGAGTTAGTTAAAAATAAATTAAAAATTAAATTAAAAAATTAAAATTGTTTCTTGTCAAGAAGATATAGAAGGGGTACACTTTTAACTGACCTCCACACTAGGCAAGACAAATCTAGCTTCGCAATCAATTTTTTGTACCTACCTTTATCAAATCTTTTTAAAATCTTCTCTTACGCAAATGAAAAAATTAAGAAAAAAACTTAGTCTTATCAAGTTATCAAGCATATAAATGTATGGCTAATATTTGTGCAGTTTACAAATAAAAGGTACATCATTGTTGGTTGTCAATAAGGCATTACTGTCATAGTTAACTACTAATTCATCGAGAAATAAACTATATTAACAACCGACAATGATGTACCTTTAACTTGAAAACGACACGGTTAATGCCATAAGGCACTATTATTTACCAGTTGTCTTTTCCTTGGGCCATCCGACATTCGATATCGGATCGTGCAATGTAAAATGCTTATACTAAGATTAAAAGTTTGTTGGATTAGTTACAAAGAAAGCGGCCCGGAGATTATTCCCAGCATATCGTTAGCGATGTTTCCGCTGGAGGGCGACATCGAGCGCGTTCCCACGAGAAGCGGGGAAATTTCCCGCTGGCGATGTGCTGGGGCTTAACCTGTGGCGAATCGATGTCTGCACTTCTTTATGGCACTTTGCGTTTGTCGATCGATACCGTCAAATGGGGTAATTGCGACTCGCGTGATAACTAAAGACAAGGAATTTAGGCCCATTTCAAGAGTGCTGAATTGGCAATTACCTACTGTGAAGTTTACATCTCTGTATTTTGAACAATGACTCATTCATTTGATTAAGTACCTACCTACTTACAATAGTTTTAAAATGTTACCCCACCTGTTGACGGTACGAGAAAATCATCGTAGGTACTACAAATTATGGACGCATTTTTTTCGTAAAGTTATCTTACCCATTATTAACAACGAATGATTGCTTTATGCGCATAATGTTTGTCTGTTTGCTAATTTACTGAATTTTTGTCTAAATGGAGTAATTAAATGTTATGCATTATACAGGGTGTAACAAAAATACTGGTGATCCGTTTAAGGGCATAATTGGTATCGTAGTGCGAGTAGGAAAAAGTAGGAGAAAAATTTTTTGGACACGAAAAAAAATTTTTTTTTGTATGGGGCGAGTCGTCCCAGACCCAGCTGGCCAACCCTCCATACAAAACCAAAAAATTTTTTCGCGAGAAAATTATTTTTTCTTAGTTTTTCACAATAAGAATACGATACCATTGATATATACGACTAGATCTGCAGTAAGAGGCCATATGCGTGTAACTCGATAGAAGCCTGTAGGCTCGTGAGAGGCTTACGTCAACTCAGTTGACAATTTGACGGTGACAGTGATTCTGGTCCGTGAAAATGGCAAAATGTACCATAAAATCTTGCACGTCGCGATCCGAAACCCACACCAAATAACACGGAATAACCTTTCACAAGTGAGTTTACTGTTTCTGCACTCAAATTGTCGTAAATAGCACGAAAAAATACGAAAATCAACTAGCGGCATTTTCTAGACTTAGTGTTGCCAGTAAAACATTATTTGAATTTCTCGTATTTTTGGGAAATTCTGGTTTGTTTGAATGCTATACTATATTACCTATATCTTATAAAGAGGTTTTAAAGTTCGCGATTTTTAATTTCGATTTCATTTCGAGCTTATTAAAAAAATAATGAACTGATTACTTCCATAGTTGATATATGCGGGTTTGTGTAGTTATCCAATATGAAAATGTTATCAAAATTGGAAAAAGTAGTGTTACATAGCGGTGTTTAATTTCTTTGTAATTTTACAAATTTCTTATTGCGCAGTTAGGTTTATACCTCGGACTGGACAATTACAATACAATACGGTAGTACACTTAATATTATATTATTATTAAATGTAAATATAAATTTAATATGAAGTTTTATTCAGAACTCCTACGAAGTGCTTAGGCTCGTTATAAAAGTATAAAAACACATGACACAGAACCTCAGATACCTATCAAGATTGAAAGCAATCCGTCCAGAAACAAGGGTTTCAAGATGGTAGCCACTTTTTAAATTTTCACAATTGTTTCATGTTTAAAGAGCACCGGTAACAATTTGGATAGCAATTAACGAAAAAGTTCTAAGTGGAGACACTTTTTTCATTTTACTTTAAGAAATTACACATTTTAACATAGATAACTGATGTCATTTTATTATATTTTAAAATATTTATCGATTATTTCTAGGAAATATTTTCATGTTGTAGCAACACCGAACTGTACGAAACAGCGAATATCACGATATCCATGACAGACAAAGATGGCAATATTGCCTTGCGCAATCGTAATACCCTAGCGGAAAAGAGATAAATATACTTCGATAGTTCATTTTAGAATATAAACACTCCGTTTTTGTCGGTACGTCGTGATACGAGACGCGTGGCACGCTTCTAACGTTGTGTTGATATGAAGTTTTCTCCTCTTGTATATTTACCTCAATGTACGATACCAATTATGCCCTTAAAAGGATCACCAGTATTTTGTTACACCTTGTATATGACATGGTGATGCTGATGGGATAATAGTATTCTTTGTCACGTGGTTAGCGGTAATAAGTGTAATAACCAAACTAATTTATTTTAATAGTTAGCTTAATTAACTTTTTGTTTTACTATTACGTAGATATTATGTATGGGTAATAGGTACTTTCCTATGATAATGGTAATATCTGAAACATTGTAGAGCGAGACATATTTTCATGAACAGTTTGCATTGTCTTGTCCGGAGTTTAGAAATTTTAAGAAATAAATCCGGCAAAGAGCATATCGGATCATGCATGTAGGGTTCCGTAAACGTGACGTGGCTATCGATAAGTCCCATATAAATAAAAGAAACAAATAAAACCTTTTTTGTTTTTAATTAGGTTACTGTCACCAATAAATAAAAGAGCATCTTTTGAGTTACTTGTTTTTGTTTCCTTTTGTTTGTATTCGGGATAAATTCGCGGTTTTAAGTAATTAATTCGAGTGATCTAAGTTTCTCGCGGTAAATTTATGAACAGTCATTTAATTATTTACCGGAAATTAAGATGACATAACTTTTGGCGCTAACCATTTTGCAAAAAAGGGGAAGGGGCCTGTGAAAGGATGACCTATTAATCTATGCTTGAAAAACATAAAAAATTTCATTTTCGAAATCGCTATCGAAACTCCTATTAAGTCCGTTTACAGGCAATTACGACCTCGACGCACTAAGCTAGGCTCTAAGTTTTTAAATTTAATACATCGACACTCAGCTGACCGGTTTCTCGCCTTCATACGAGCCATACGGCTAATAATAGTCCAGCCAGTGTCAAACGATAGTTATAGCCGTTTAAAACTTATGTATGTGGCAACACTGGTCAGGCGTATCCCACGGGAATTGCCTATAAATAAAAGTCTTACTGATTTATCATCAAGGATATTAGTTATTATTTTTATCATGAGATTTATGTGAAACTAGCGGAGCCGGCGAACTTCGTACCGTACAATTTTTTTTTAATTTCTCCAATATTTGAATACATACTTATTCTGCTATTTGGGGCGGAGATGAATCCAAAAATCAAACATGATTAATAAATTCGGTTCATCTGTTTTTTAGTTATAAATGGTGTAACCGAAACAACTTTGTTTTATACGTTACTAGCGGCCCGCCCCGGCTTTGCACGGGTGCAATTATACATATAAACCTTCCTCTTGAATCACTCTATCTATTAAAAAAAACCGCATCAACATCCGTTGCGTAGTTTTAAAGATATAAGCATACATAGGGACAGACAGCAGGAAGCGACTTTGTTTTATACTATGTAGTGATGTAAGAGTTTTAAGAAAAAATAAACTATTTTCATTACAAAATTTTATCAGCTTTGTGACGGTCCACACATGATGTATACCTATGTAGAAATGCATACAAAACTGTCAAAATATATTGGGACACTTTTTATTATTATTTAAATCGATAGTCCTCGTGATTCTGAACTGAAATTGGGTCATTTTATTTTTATTTATTTTTATTAGAAAAATTTTAGATGATTTAGACTCAGAATCACTAGCTTTTTCGATCTGAGTAGGATACAAAAAGTGTCTCAAAATTGTTATACATTTTTCGTTACTTCCATTCCGTTAGGTACCGCCATTAGTCTATGGAAAAATGGTATGGTATTTCATAACCTAGCAATGATTCCGTTATATTTATCTATTTTGACAATTATTAAATCTTTGTCACTCTCATTGTCAGAAAATTATAGTTTGTCTTTTTCTCGCGCTGGTGACGGCAGCTCATTGGCACGTCCGCATCTCTCGCTTGCCGGTGCGCGACTAGTGATAAATGTTTGAATTCACTCATTTTAAGGGCTTCACTTTTGGAGGGTGCATAACCCATCTGTCATTATTATATATCATAGAACGGAATGGAAAGAAAATTTGAGACACATCGAACAAGCTCGTGATTCTGAGTCGAAATCATCAAAAACTTTCCAAATAAAAAAAAGTGTATGGTGTTTAAAAAAAGTAAAGTCACCTTTATTTCTGCAAATGCCTTAATACGCCGAGCAATGTAAAAAATATAGGTAATTGTACTTAAATAAAAAATAATCGTACAAAAATTATGACCAGAGAACTCTGTCTATGACTCAATAGCACGCTGTCCATCAAAATTACGGATCTTTTAGGATAAAACAAATCAGGCGTACGTACACTGGGAAAACCAGTTCCAAAATGCCCCAAGAAATATTACCATTACAATGATTGTTGTAGTAAATTTGCATAATCTAGTGCCGACAAGTTAACGAGTGTGATAGCAAAGACATACAAGGTGTAGGTACCTACCTCAATCAAATTATACCTACAATGTAAGTATATGACTATTTAAGAATAGAATTAATATAGGTAGTATAGTGTGTCTAGTCCTTAAAATAAACAAATGAAGACATTTATAAAAAAAACTAATTAAGATATTTATTAAAAATGATTTGATTTGTTATCTAGTTGTAGGTCTAGCGGCACCGGGGTCGAATTGCACCGGAGGTCTTGGTCACTTTTTCCTTTGTATTCATACATCTATTTAAGTTTCCAAACGATATCGATACCTACGGAATGTAGTCCCAAGTCTAAGAGATTGAGGCTTACAGCTCAGGCTAGTGGCTTATCCAGACCTGCTGAAAATTCGATGATCTCACATTCCAGGAAAACCTTAACCACCTCAGAAGTAGCTCAATATTCTGAAGCTTTCGTACAATTTCCATAGAACATTATGAATCAGCCGGCCGTCCATATAAGCGGCTGTAAGGCCATGACCAATGCCAGTCTGTTGCAGAAGCGCGGGAACAACCGACGTTACCGACGCTTTATATTAAGTTTTTTTAAATAAGTTTTTTTTTAATTTCCGTCGCTATGGCGTCAGCCGTGATGAAGTTCAGTGCCATATTATTTTTTGTTGCCGCGTGTGCTGCTGATGTTTGTTAGTATTTTTTATATTTGTTTATAGAAAATAAGCCGGATACCTTATTTTATATTTTCATATATTTTGTAACCCTACCTAATCGAATTATTTGGAGAACATTTGTAGAGTATGTACAGTCGGCAGCAAAAGTAGCTAAGCGAGTGGGGTGTTCAAAATGAACTACACACGCTCTAATTTTCTTAACCATAAAGCAGTGTCAAATTCATTTTGAACACCCTACCCGCTTAGCTATTTCTAATGTTGACTGTATGTAAGAATTTTTAGAGATGTTCGAATATTACAATGAGTTAACATATTCGGGAATTTTATGAAGTTCCAACTGGGTTTCAATTATGAGTTTTATGACTAATTCAACTCTAATTTCTACTCTACTAATGTTGTACTCAGGGGACTGACTACCGTAACTAACTTAGCAGAGATCTATGAAACTTCGCAAACAATAAAATTTTGAAAACGTTTTAACGGTAACAGACGATTTGTAGGAAGCAAATAAATTTTCTATTATATTCTAGCAACCGATAGTAATTATCGTTAAAGGGTGCACTGTTAACAATACTTCAATGTATTATGAAAAGATTGCAAAAAAATGCAGATTTGACATTAGTGGCCAAATTAAAAGAGAATCTAGCTGCGTGCTTCGTGCAACGATATTAGAGCATTCAGGTCGGTGGCTGCGTGTCATGTTTTTCAATAAAAAGTATTAAATCTGTGTAGATAAATGGAATCTACATTTAAAAATTAAACTAGCAGCTCTTAAATAATCGACCGCAACATCTCGATTCCGTGCCAAATGAATTCTAATACTATTTAAATAATTTAATGATACAACTTATGACGACCAGTTGGCCTTAGAATATTAATTAATTACGATACAAAACACGATTCTTCCGCAAAATGTTGATAGATGCCATCAACTAACGAATAAATCTCACTGAAAACGCATGATGGCTAAAATGGCGTATGTACAAAATGTTAAAAAAATACTTCGCTCTTTTTAAGAGTCCAGTAAACCTTTTTAGGGTTCCGTAGCCAAATGGCAAAAAACGGATCCCTTATAGATTCGTCATGTCTGTCTGTCTGTCTGTCCTTCCATGTCACAGCCATTTTACTCGGAAACTATAAGACGTATCAATATCAAATTTTTACATAAAGTGTATTGTGTGTGCCGCTACTTAGTTTTGTAGAGAAAATGCTAAAAAAAAATTTTTAGGGGGGGCACTCCATACATGTAACTAACTGTCAAAAAATTTTTTTTGCAAAATATAAACATGATGCACATCAATCGATAGATCTCTAAAAAAAATATTGAGGTTTTTTTGAACACTTTTGATTAAGTGGATATTTTCAGAAATAATCGCTCCGAAAGTCATAAAAATTGTGTCGTCCCGCCTGTAACTTTTGAACCGTAAGTCCAAAAATTATGAAAAAAATCAAGAAGATATACCTTTAAATATTCATTCAACGAAAATTATTTTGAATATTATCGGTTTAGGTGTTTTTGAGTTATCTCCAAAAAACTACGCACTTAGGCAGATACGACCTTGCGATAATAATTTATTCGATAGTAGCTACTACGGCTGGTTTTTATAAATAATACTACGGAACCCTTCATGCGCGAGTCCGACTCGCACTTGGCCGGTTTTTTTTCGATTTCGCTCAAGTTTTTGATGTTATTTTATATACCTACACATTATGAAAGATCGTTTCTTTTTTAATGGAATAAATAAAACGATTTTTTTTATTTTATATTTCATTTATAAATAATTCACCATACCTACTCTAACACCTGTTTCGCGATTTTTGCTTGGAGAGGTGAAAATAATAAGGTTTTTGTTTATTAAAATCGAGTTATACAAGTACGTAAAATTTATAAATACATTGAAAAATGAGTCTGAGGAATGAGTGTAACAGTTTTTTTTTTTAATTTTCAAATATGTATCTTAAGGGAGAGTATGTTTTACTAGAGCAATTATATGAAAAATTGCCGAAGTTAAGTGATATTTTTGGGTAGATCTTTTACAAAAATAAAAAATTACAAATAATAATTAAAACTCAAATGGCAAGATTACATGAATCACTAAACAAGTTCTGTAAGAATTGAGTTTTCTGGTATTAAATATTACTATATAGACGAAAAGTATTTTTGTGCAATAACAAGACTTCGAACTATCTTATCAAATACGATTCATGTAAGTAATTTCATTATTAGCGATTTTCGTTTACAAATCGTTACCGGACTCCTAACAGCTTCACTGACCACGAGTGACTTACAAAGGCATCTTCTTATAATGGAATGTTGATTGAAAATTAATTTGCCGTTATAGGCGTTATATCAATTACAGTGTAACGGTTATTGGATATTGTTAGATAATTAGACTTAATCGCAGTTGTTGATAGAAAATTTTCTTATTTCGTCGGCTTGATTTCTAGCTTAATTGGTATAATGGTACATACAGCAGTCGTGTCGTAACTCCGATAAGGCGTAGGGTAATTATGCTAGTTTTTATCCACGTGTGTCAGTTTTCTTTCCATACTTATTTATTCAAGTTTGTTTCCAAAATAAAATTTTAAAATGAAAAAAATCTACTAAAGAATAAACTATCAATAGAATTTGTTGACCTTAAAAAGTTTTTCCTATTTGTTGCAGTTTAATCAGGTGGACGGTAAACTAAACCTGGACGCAAAACTAGCATTATAACCACCCTATTAGGCGCCACTTATATTTAGCGAAATTCAGCTCGGAATTCATCATAAACAAAAATCTGCTGGAAAGCGAAAATTCAGCATATGGGCTCCATACAAAAATCTTGTACCTTAATAGACAAATTTTCTTCTGAATGATTTTATCGATGATCCATTGAATTCCGAGCTGAATTCCGCTAAGTAAGTTTATTTGTAACAAACTAGCTTTACGTAATAAAATTCGCGTGTGGATAGGTAAAAGTTTTTTCAGATTTTTTATTAAAGTACCTATACCTCCTATTATTTGCTAAATATATCACAAAATCGCACAAAAATGCACGTGATATCCTTTTATTAAAAATGGGTTTTCAGAAAAAAAAGATATATAAAAAAACGACAGTTTTCCATAAAAATATTAAAAACATTAGTCAGTTTTGTGACGGTCCATACCGGATGTATGGGAAAATGCGTCAAAAAATATTAAAAACATTAGTCAGTTTTGTGACGGTCCATACCGGATATATGGGAAAATGCGTCAAAAATGTGTAAAATAATGTTGGGACACTTTTTTATTAAATCAATAGTCCTTATGATTCTGAGTAGAAATAGCCCAAAATTTGTAATGTTTTCCGATAAAAGTAAATGGTCCTTGTCTGTATAACATCCTTTGAAATGAACTATCTACTGTAATTTACTAAAAGTGATACCTTCTCCGAAAATCCGCCGATATTATTGGTATGATAATTAACTTGCACGGATCCACCAAGCACACACGTTTATCTTGCGTAACAAGTTCGCACTCTTGACCTTAGGGTGCCTGTGTCACCCGGCCACTTGACACGGATTTGTTTATTTATATTTGTTTTGCTCGGATGAGGAAAGTGTCAGAAAATTATAAAGTTTGTTGTGTGCGTGGCAATGACGCTCGGTGGGCGGCCATGGGAAGCATTCTGTAGGTAGCTATGACTAAAGAACAGGGTGGCTTTAAAATGCAGGGCAGGAACGATTTGAAAACAATTTATGTTCCAAAGTATCATTTTTTTTTCTCACAGACTTTTGGTAATACGTGGGATGAGATTCTATGTTATATGATTCTCCATATATGCATTTACTAAGAGAAAGAGAGCTGAAGTAAATATAAAAATGCAAATTTTACGACTATTTGAATTCTAACAAAGTTGCCCGAATTCTCCTTAAGAGTCGCCAGGACGCTCGCGTTCCCATACAAACGTAGTTTTGCTCTCATTTTAAAACGACATGCTTTAGAACCACGAACTTTGGCATGGGCATTCTAGTAGTACAGATCTATGTCAGTAATTCGTTTTCGTTGCTAAAAATTGTAATACATAGAAAATACAGCCAGATATAGATTTACATACAAAACTTATTTTTGCTATGTTTTCTTTGTGTTACAATTTTTAGCAACGAAAACAAATTACCGACATAGATCTCTACTGCTAGAATGCCCATGCCAAATTATGTGGTTCTAAAGCATGTCGTTTTAAAATGAGAGCTGAACTACGTTTGTATGGGGACGCGAGTTCACGCGAGCGTCCTGGCGACTCTTAAGTCACTCCACTCGACCGTAAATTATTATTTCATAGGTGAGCCAAATTTTGCGAAAACAAATATTGTCAAAAAATAGGTCCCATGAAAGATCTTTTTTTTTGCCAAGTCGTGCGTGATCTTCTCTTTTAATTTTTGTCCTTTTTTGACCTTATTGTTTAATAAAAACACAAACATAACCTGCATGTTACCTTGAAACCTGCACAACATCTCATCAACATATTTTCCATTATGACAAAAACATCCGCGTATTTATGGAGGGACTGGAGGGTGAACCCTGACTGATTGGTTTGTCACGTCAACTTTTCCGGACAATCCGGATGCGACCGGTCTAGGACTCGTTTTACTGCATAGGTAGGTACGATCTCTTGAGAATCAACGATATTGACTGTTATTTTCGCAAAATAGTTTACGCGGTAGTAGATACGGTGCTGTTCGTGTTTTCACATTATCCAATCTAATATCGGACGTCGGATAATGTAAACGCTCCAAGGCTTCTGCTCCGTGAATATGTATGTACTATTTATTGGGTCCAGAATTTCATGGCCAATTTATCAATGAATTAATTCATAAATTAGTAATGCAATTCTGAACCTGATGGTACTTAGGTATAGCAGCTAGGACAAGAAAACAAAACTCATAACGATATAAGTAAGGACGAGTAGGTAACATTTCTCTGAATCTTGTTTTGTTCACAAGTACAGTTTTTAACTCAATTAAAATGAAGAGTCTGTCAAACGATTGTTGACACTAGAAAATGGCAGTAAATTAAATAAATCGCCGACTAAACAATAATGATAGGTACTCGAAAAAAATATTTTATTTACATATGACATGACAGAAAGTTACTCACGATAGATGAGGCCGATAAGTACTTTCGATATCTATATGATGTATTTTGTTAATTATACATATAACTCTGGAAACAGAGATGTTACTTGTACCTACCTGAAATATAAAGCCGACCTTCCGCATACTTATTGCGGCAGTAAACGTAATGAATAATAAACAATCCATTGCTTATTTTATTGAAGATTAAACCAGTCCTTTCTTGGATAGTTGCTTATGGAATGTAAAATTGTTTACTTCTTATGGAACTTCGTAATAGGCTATGATCTGTTAAAGATAATCAGAAAAGTAACTTCAAACACCACCAGAATATAGATTTGAAAATAATAAAATAACAGAATACGGCAACGCCTATTATTATATCTATTGCTAAAGTAGGTATCTAGTGCTAGTTCATGTACATAATTCATAGCCTGAAAAAGTACCTACATTAAAACATAATCTTGTACGCTTCTTCAGAAAAAATGTACCATTTACTTTTTTGGAAAATCTAACAAATTCTCAGTTATCTTTACTCAGAATCATGAGGACTATCGATTTAAATCATTAAAAAAAGTGTGTAATTTATTCGTCACTTTTGGACACATTTTTACAAACATTCTGTATGGACCGTCACAAACTGACTAATAATATTTGTATGAAAATTGGAGAACCTTTAAAAAAATGTTACTTAGGTAGACAATTGTGCTAGTTTTCGTCCACTCCACATGGGTCAGTTTTCCGTCCATATTTATTTATATATTTATATTAAAATTAAAAAACAAAACAAGTACAGAATAGACCTTAAAAATCCCTTATATTTGTAGCAGCTTAATCAAGTAGACGGTAAACTGGACCTGGTCGGGTCGCAAACTTGCATAATCACCCTATTTTTTTCTGAAAGGCCCCTGAAAACTCCCTAACTGTGCCATGATTATTTTGAACAAGTTTAGTTACCGTTACTGACGTTAAAAATGTTAAAAAAATATATCACTAATCACAAACAACATTTTTTTCTGATTCATTACGCACAAGTTGCCAAGGAATCGCCGCTCCATTTCCGTTTCCACAGTTTTTATCTAAACACGCTAATGGTTCAACTATCTTTACACTAATCTAAGACTTGAAGAACAATCGTGTTCAAATTATCTGGCACTTATGGCATAATGGGTAGTAATAGCCCAGTAGTTGACTACCCGGAACTTACCAGGTACTGAGAATATGCGTCAATAAAATAACCTAAAATATGTTTCGACGAAAACCCTGGGAAACCCTGTATTATATAAAAAATTAAGAATTAACACACACTTTTTGCGGGTAGAGCCAAATTAGCTTCTACAAACTTTAGATAAATTTGTCCTAATTATCTTACAGAATGAGAATAGTTAGTGTACAAATTAGGCTGGTATAAAAAAAAATTAGATTACTTAGGTTAGGTCGATTACGCATTTGTTGAAATGCGACCGGTATTTTATCGCTAAGTGACTTCAATATTTCCTATTATTAGTAAGACTGGAATGAACTCCCTGCCGAGGTTTTCCTAGAGGGCTACCGTATGAGGTTCTTCATAAAAGGAGTGTATAGGTTCTTAAAGGGTAGGCAACGCGCATGTGAATCCTCTGGGGTTGCAGGCGTCCATAGGCTACGGTAACTGCTTACCATCAGGCGGGCCGTATGCTTGTTTGCCGCCGTCGTGGTATAAAAAAATAGTAATTAATTAATAAGCATTTGACAATTCAATAATGGCGTAACATAGATATATATGATGGTGACTGTACCACAATCATATTAGGAAGCCATATGAATAGCCATGTCACCTGCCATGTCATCGATACAAACCACTATTATGCGCTACCATATTCTGTAGCTATTGTGGCGCCAAAAATTTAACGTTTGACGGACACTTTTGTAACCTGAGATTGTCATCCTCACCTTCTACACATTCGGAATGTGAAAGAGAATTGTGTGAACATGCACTCCTAGAATACCAACTCCTGAGGCCAGTTTTATAAAGCTACAAGTTACAATTTACAAGCGGAACTCTCTTTCTAACCCTATGTGTTACCTCTGGTGTAACGAATTTTAATATATTTTCTGTTACTATAAGTAGGAGTGTCTAATGTGAGGGCATGTCGTTTCCTGTAATAGGAGCAATAAATTAAAACATAGATTCTACTCCTCAAACCAGACAACGTTTATTCAGCGACTCTTAAAAATAACTTATGGTTTGATTTTTAGGATATTTTAAAGTTTATTCGAACACGCAATGTGCCCCGAAATTGATTATGTCTGTAGGGTAACAAGACTGACAAGCAATATCAATGAGACGGATTTTATTTTAACGTACATTGAAAATACTATTTAGTTTGTATGAAAAACAAACAATCTAAAAAAATACATCTTTTTAAAAAGTTGTTAAACAAAAGTGTTATTGTTTGAGGTGTAGAATCTACGTTTTAATTTATTGCTCCTATTACAGGAAACACCCGGTATAAGAATGACTTAAGTAGTAACTAGACGTAACCATTAGTGTGTTAGTGTGTATTTAGTGTGTTCTCTCGGAGTCTTGACCTAGAAATGCATAAGCGGTTTTATTATAAGTTAGAACATATGTTATTACGTATTATTGGTTACTTCAGCAGCCTTTTATAATTTATTTTTAATACGTCGTATTTAACGTTACGTTATTTTTAACACCACTTACTTACTTAAAAGCGTCTTTAATTTTTATGACACTCAAATTATATATCGCAAGACAAACTCTACCATAATCAGTTAAGTATGGAAGACCCTTTATTACCTTATACGAGTACAGTCGGCATCAAATATAATAATATCGGAGCGGCCAAGGAATCAAAAAAATCTGAACATGAACTGTATCGCTTTGACAATAGAAGCGTTGTACAGATATTTGTGACCACCTTGGCCGCTCCAATATATCTGATGGCGACTGTACTTGTTCAGACAAAAAGAACTTAGACTGGCTTCTCTATTAAATAGATATTCTCTACTATATATAATAGTAGCATCGTTAAAGCGATTTTTTCACGCCCTCAGATGACTTATGAGACTAGTCTAAGGCACAGGCAGGCTCTACATGATGGGCCATCAATGGGACGCAGCTATACGACGGAACGAGATGGTAATATCGTTAGCTCTCTAACGCATAGCTGTGTCCATATGGCCCATCATGTAGACGCACCATAACGAAAGAATAGCGAATACATATGGCGAGGAAAGGCTTGTAATTTACAGATCACCTTATGGGATTTAACGGATTACGACCACATACACATACGAGTATGTATTAATTATAGTTTAGATACATTGTGATTGAGCCAAAGACGTTCCTTGAACTCTGTAGGATTTATCGTTTGTCGTTTTATGCATTTGCATTAAATTATCCTCAAACTGCTACATGGAAGGAATACTAAAATAAGCTGCCTTTAAAAACATGCATTTTGGGAGAACATTGAAGCGTAATAAAAATACCAATATTGTATTCATAAACAGCTAAGGGCCTTTAGCAGGTAAACAGTTTTAGGAATGTTGAAAGGTCATATAAGTTGTACTTTAAGTACTTTAACAATGTGAAATTGAAAAAACAATCTTCAAATAAACCGAAGAATTCGAAGAGTAGCATCTCCAACATGAAACTTCTCTAAATTTTAATTCTTTTTTTGTCGTACATAGGTATTCTATCACCATCGGGGTTTGTTAAGGAGTATGTTTAGAACTTATCGAACTCGCGGAGCGTAAGCGAAGTGAGTTCTTACAAACAACAACAGACCGAATCACCTGGCTACTGGGACGTCTCGGCATTTGGATGGCTTTTTGATTTCGATAGTTTGTCCGACTATAACTTTAGTAACGTTTTTCTGATCTTTATGAAATTTCTTGGGGCTGTAGCGGAGATACATAAAATTTGTAAGTTCGTATATGAGCAGGATCGATCAAGTGGTCATGGAGCTAGAAGGAGAAAAAAAATCCTCCTTAGGGTCTTGTTATGTTGGTCAACTCGTTTGCAAGTAAATCGCGAGTTCTCAGTTCGAGGCGGACTACTAGTTAGTATGTGATAATCTAAATCAAAATGGCCTTTCTGGCGACCGGCTATTGAGGCGGCCACCGACTATCAGTCTGCCTGCAGTCCGCATTACGATCTCGGCCTGTCAGTCAGAACAAAAATTTGCCGGCTCCGAACAACTGACTGACCGATATCGTCAGGCGGCTGCAGGTGGACTAATAGTCGGTGGCCGCCCTTACACCTTTATTGATTCTGCAACGTAAGCACCCGCTGCCACAAAGGCTCTTTTGATTTGGATTACCACATACCTACATTTAGAAACATTAGAAGCCCTAATTTAAAATCAAATCATTAGTATCCATTAGGGATGTCACGAATATTCGCATTCGCATTCGTATAATACGAATATTCGTATCATTTTGGACATTCGTATCAAAATTCGCATTCGCATGAACTGATGCGAATATTTTCCGAATGCGAATGTGGGCGGAACGCATCCTGTTTTGACCGCGCCGACCCGGCCGATGGTCATATGCTTGCTCATACACAGGAAGTGAAAACGACGGTATCACTTGTTTCCTTTTGATCAATAATATAGGACTCCATCACATATCATGTTCTGTATTTATGAACTATGGAAGCATAAAAATTATAAGCAAGATTAACTTTTTTGAATCTACTCCGTTACATTCGTATTCGCATTCGCATTCGGACATTCGCATCCTGAATATTTGCATTCGCATTCGCATTCGCGAATGTGAGAAAAACGACATTCGTGACATCCCTGGTATCCATATCCACTTAACCATAATTTAACAGCCTAATTTTCTCCTTTCAGCGGAGCTCGTCGGCGACAAATCCGCGCAGCCCGTGACGGAGGTGTGTCTCGGCTGCATCTGCCAGGCCATTTCAGGCTGCAAGCAGAGCCTGACGTGCGAGGGAGACACCTGCGGGCTGTTCCGCATTACATGGGCTTATTGGTCTGATGCCGGCAAGCCGACCATCAACAATCTCGCGCCTGACCACCCTGACGGTAAGAGTTAATGCTTAAATTTTAACTGAGACACGTGGATATCCATGTGCGCAGCCCGTGACGGGGTGTGTCTCGGCTGCATCTGCCAGGAGTGCCAGGCCATCTCGGGTAGCAAGCAGGACCTGACGTGAGAGGGCGATACTTGCGGGCTGTTCCGTATTACCTGGGCTTATTGGTCTGATGGCCGGTAAAAATATCAACAACCGCGCGCCTGACGGTAGAGCTAAATGCTAGTTTTTTTCGACGTGCCAAATTGTGACACGTGGATATTATATAGATATATGATGAAGTTCAGCGTTAATTGCGTTGGTTATGTTAATTATATATAAATGAATAAGAATTAGTCAAAAGCAATAAAGATACCTAACACAATAATTTATTGAAATGTTCACGGGAAAGGTCAAAAGTTACTCTACCAGGTCTGAGTCAGTGCCGATTTAAAAATATGTGGTTTTCAAAAGTCGAAGTATCGTCCGTGTTTCATGTTTTATTTATTAAATTTTTTCTCATTAACGTTCATTAACTATTATTATAAACAACCAACATTTCATTCAAGGTCTGTCTCAAGGAAGAAGCTTTCGAAAGAAGGAAATGAAGTAGACTAATTTTTTTTACCTTGATTTTGTAAACATATCTTTGACGTCGACTGTACATACCTATACATTTAGAACCAGTTGATTTACTCAAATAAACTGATTTCTGGGAATTGTTTTTATTATATTATTTATAAATATGTTATTTATAAGTGTGGCGGCGGATCTGCTGCAGCTTCACGTCAACAACTGGCAAGAAGTTTCGCAGGATCGGGATAGGTGGCGTGCTCTCATTTTGGAGGTCAAGATTCTCTTGGGATCGTTGAGCCAAAAATAATTAGTTAGTTTAATTATATTAGAGTCCCACAATTAGTTTTATAGTTTACTGATAATTGTTTTAATTGGTGTTTCAGCATACCGCAGTTGCGTTGTGGACCCATACTGTGCGGCGCAGACCGTTCAGGGATACATGAGAAGATTCGGACAGGTAATTTTACTATATAAATTACTGAAGGAAGAAAGATAAAACATTGCAAAGGTATACTGCAGCGTCTGCAGCTCAATTATGGCTGCACATGGCAGAAGAAAACAAAGTAATTGCCATGCCAAACTAAAAAATTATGAGGTAATTTTATCTCTCAGTGGATATGGCTACCTTGCGGAGTGCGCGGCCAGGATTCGCTTCACCAGAGTTGTAAAGTATGCAGAATCTGCTAAGATCTACAAATCCCTACTGCTCGTGAGAACGCTGTGGTGATTTATTTAATTAATAGTCATCCACATGGCGGCGATGCGGTTCGCCACCCATCACGTCTCGTTCTTCACGGGGGCGAGAAGTGGCTCACGGAAAGCCGTTTTGCTGCATTGATCGTAGCAAATGGAAATCCGTGATCTCTGCCTACCCCTTTTGGGATATAGGCGTGATTGTATATACTTATGGATGTATTTATTTATTTATTTAAACTTTATTGCACATAACAAACAAAAAAATTACAAATGGCGGACTTAATGCCTTAAAGTTTGAGAATCAAATTGGTATCTGTGACTTAGTGATGTCGACCTTGTTTTCTTCTACCATGATGGCAGCAGTTATCAATAACATGATAACTTATCACGTGGATTAAGTGACATAAACATAACACGACTGTTATCTTCCAAGACTTCTAATTCGGAGTTCTGAAATATATTTCAAAATTTTATTTCTCACTTAAAAATTTGATTTAACTTTTCAGCGCTCCTAAAATATTAATTGCGTTTTTGCCCTGCGAACATAGACAATCGCAATATTTTTTACCGCTTACCGCTTGGTGGGCGTGTAAGTGTGTTGTCTGTTGAATTAATATAAGCGTGACAATGACAGTGCTTCTTGCATTAAATATTTAGCGGTTCCTGCGCACTGACATCATCGCGGCCTTGGCTTCATGTTAATGCTATAAATAAGGCCGTAAATCTGTATTCCGTATCAAGTTGCTTGACCTACAATTTAGTAGGTACGATACTAACCAAGTAACTATTACTCGGTAATCTCGGTATTAAATATTTTTTTACAAAAAAAAACCGACTTCACTTAGGCTCCACCTTTCCAAGAGCAAATGCCTGTATTACTCTAAAAAAATACTGAAAGCACTATAGGTGTGCCTATAATACTTGAAGAGATCGCTCGATTTCATCAAGATCCCATCATCAGATCCTGATGACAATGAGACCAACTGTGAAGTATAACTCTTTCAAACAAAGAAAATATTTTTCAAATCGGTCCAGCCGTCTTCGAATAATCGGTGAACATACAAAAAAAAGATCCCGGCGAATTGAGAACCTCCTTCGAAATCTCGAAGTTGGTTGAAAACAGCCTCGTTGACGGGAATTGATTAGGGACACTTAATTAGGCCAACCATAGATATCTATTCCCAGGGCCGTAGCCAGAATTGCGGTTAAGATAGGGCAGTGCTAATTTAAGGTAGGGCATACCGAATTTTAAGGTAGGGCATTAACTTTATTTTCATACATTCTTGACCCAGTTGTAGGTATTTTGTAAGGTCCACCAACCCCACAAAAATAATTTTGAAAATCGAATCTTACTGCATAAAGTCAAAATTTGATTTCGGATTTAGTGTGGGCTGGTTTCCGTTTGCAGAATTCCGTCCAGTGTGGTACTAAATTAATAAATGTTACAGGACTGCAACGGTGACGGCCAAGTAAACTGCTACGACCATATGGCCATTCACAAGAAGGGCGGTTACGGGTGCTCCGGGGACCTACCCTTCGAATACGTTAATGTCTTCAATCAGTGCATAGCTGCCGTCGCCGCGCACCAGGGATGAACGAGAAGATCTTGAGTTAATTTCTAATTTAATATTATCGATAAAGTATTTGGTACATTATCCAAATTTATGCGAGACTCAACTCCGTTAAACTTTTCATAAATGATTTGACGGAGCTTAGACGCAAGCGCAAATCTGGATAATGAACCTTTTAAACACTGTTTCTTGGTACAAAATAATCGAACTTAAGTGGACGATAAAATTGGCATATAGCCTGATTTATCGCGCAGCATTTATGAGATTGATTTTTCAGGCGTTATGCTACATCAGATTATTTACATACCTATCTATATTTAAACATATTTTTAGTATTTAAAATCATAGAACACATCGTGCCAAATAAATAACACACACAGAGGTAAAAGTTTAATAAGATCCTTTAAATATAAGATTTTTATACAATATATGAAATATGAATTTGGCCGATACGTAATACTTAACTGGTTTATTATTTCAAATAATACTTGCATTGTAACGAAACAGTAATATTTTATTAATTATTAAAAATGGATACACAGCTGTATCTACTAGTCTTTTCCACTTTATAATTTAACTGCAGAATTTTTGATTTTATTTCTAAAATAAATATGACTGCTAAAGATTTTGTAATAAATAAATAAACTACAGAAATGTGTTTACTTTCAAACATTTTGCACCTTTCACACATTTATTTTTTAAACCGTTCATTTTAAAGTGTTTTAGTAAATGGCACTCTCATTTGTGTGCTAGGTATATGCGATATGCAAAATACAAGTTATTTTATATTTCATAATTGAATTTGATGCAATATTTTTTTTACCCTTATAATCTTTTAGAAGGTGTCGTACTCGTACGTGCGGTACGTGCAAAAATTAACTTTCTGGGATCATGCTCGGTCATATTTTCAACCTGAAAAATAAGGATATTTTTGAAATAACATCTTATAAGGTACAAAATAGGTACATAAAAAAAACTTAAATAAACTATGTAAATACTACCTAAAATTATTTTACTTAAAAATACATACTAGAAACTAAAAATCTATCTCTAAAATGGGCCTCTGTGACATCGTGCCGAGGTAAAGGTACATATGTGATCTGTATCCTTTTCCAGTCCTTCAAAAACATATCCATACCCAATTTCCTCTAATTCAGTGTAGTAGTTATTTAAATACCTTCCTAAGTTCTGAGTTAAAAACCAACTTATGTCGTCTGGGACTCGACGTATCTCCATACTAAGTGTACCATGTATTTCCATACATATAATATTATCGTCGGAATTATATTTTGTGTGTCGAAAAAACCATTTCGCTTCATGATACGTTTCCATCGAATAGTTCGTAGGGTTTGTTCTGTGCTTTACCTTGCTTTTGTCATGTTATTTCAGAGTGATTCTCTCGAAAATAGCTGTTGAGCTGCATTCAAGAGACTCACTGCAGAAATAGACGACAGCACATGACGCCATTATGTGGCATGTGATAATTTTAAATTGGAGGATCCTCTTCGGCCACAAAGTGAGGCCGAAGGAGAGGGAAGCATAGGGAGCTGCACCTCGTTTTTATTAGGGAATAATGACGTCGTCAGACAATAATGCCAACATGACAACAAGTCAGAATGTCAATGTGAGTCAATTTTGTAACGAGTGCGAGTGAGACACCGCCCCCCATACTATATATGCTCTCTCGGACCCTTTACGTTTAGTCACCTATAAAACACTGTTTTGCACGGCAATATAATAAGATGCCGTGGTGTGCCCGGCCTTAGAATTGTCCCCCACCATATCGTCCCGTTCCCGTGGTTCAGCAGCATCTTCCGAAAACCTACAAACCAAAAAAAAAACTGCGCGCGCCGAGCTGCGCGTTCAGCAGTGGACGTCTTATGGCTGTGATGATAATAAGACGTCTTTGACGCGGCGCGGTTTCCGCACGCGGCGCCAGTGTAATAATCGCCTATGGTTCAACTGTCGTTTCGTTAGGGAAAAAATGTACTTAAGAATTATCTCCGGTTCATATATAAGTCGTAAGTTCATGCGAGGGATATTGCATGCTGATACGAAAGAGGTATATATTTAATAGAGCAACACACACGGTCTAAATTTCTGTTAAAGCTCCAAGTCTGAAGCGCGATCTGGACGAGATCAACCTAAAGTACAGCGCCCTCTAGTAATTGATTCCGTTACTATTATTAGGGTATTAGTACGATAACTTTGGGTTGCTTGGGGCCTCAAAAAGTTAGATTGTATCCTTCAATTAAATATATACCTCTTTGCTGATACCTACCGTGTGTCTCAGTACATGTTTGGTGGTAGGAGAGGTAGATTTACCCTCTCCCTGGGACATAAGAGTGCTGCCACCCGACCCTTTTTTTTCAACTGGATCAAGAGTCCCCCCGAACGCGAAAATCACAGTATGGATCAAGTCCCTGAAACATACACATGAAAAGACACAGTTTTATTAAATTAAAACGACTTAGGTAAGTACAACATCGTCCCTAAATCCCTTTTGTATTTTTAGTAGGTACACCATTTGTTGAAAATAGTCCTTGTTTCTGTTCATCCGATTTTCTTAACTTCCCTTAATTACTATGGTACGCTGGACTGGAACCCCATCACGGCTTAACTAAGTTAAAAACGAACTATGAAAAACTGTGTAGGTAGTAGACATAAGCAATAGTTACCTACTGCTACAATAATTTGAAACAAAAAGGAACCGATTTCATTTAGGCTTCACCTTTCCAAGAGCATGCCCGTGTTGCTGTAAATAAATACCTGGTTACTCAAATCATGAAATCATTATTAGTGTGCCCATAATAGTTGAAGGGTTTCTTCGATCTCTCCACGACCCCATCATCAGATCTCAATTATCATGTCACCTTTCAAACAAAATAATTCCAAATCGCCATCTTAGAATAATTGGTTAAAATACTTACATAAAAATAAACAAGCAAAACAGAGATCCCGACGAACTGAGAACCTCCTCCGTTGAAATCTTGAAGTCGATTGATAAAATCGGTTCAACCACTTTGAGTTATCCCAAAAAGTTGTCATTTCATAGTAAAAAGTAACCTTCAGCCGAAAACCGCAAGCGTCGCAAATATTATGCTGCCCTTGGTAGCACCTACCTGTTTGCGGTGTTTGGGGTTGAAACCCTGGGGCCGTGGGGGCCAAGTGCGCGTCGACTCCACAAGGAGATATCGGCGCGCCTTATTGAGGCTTCCGGTGACCAGAGGGCTGGTCACTATTTCGCGCAGCAGATAAGCATAGCTATCCAGCGCGGAAATGCGGCCAGCCTTCTGGGCACCATACCCCACGACCGAGACCTAGGTCAGATTTTTTATTTGCAAGTTTTTAGTTTTATTTTGTCTGTAGTTTTAGCAAAAAGAGGAAGTGCCTCAAAATATCCTAAAAAACGGCCTTTTGAGCGGATGTACTGTGACGGACCGGCAACTTAGGAACCTACGCTAAGCATACTCTTGATTTTTTTATAACCCTGCTACCTACCCCATGCCCGTATAATAATCCTTCATTACCTACATACAAACCTACACACCATCCAGGATCCAGGATTTTGTTCAGGGGGGGTTTTTACACAAAAAATCTTGCGGTCCGCCCCTATCCCCCACGTTTACCCCAATGTATCCGTGCCAGCAAACATACCCAACATACTGGAATCCCAAGTTTTTGTAGTAGTTCCGCTGGGCCACCGAAAGGTGTTGGTTCAACATGGGATGCTTATCGATGCGCCGAACGTTCGCTATAGTCTTCTTGTACGAACTCCCGGGCGCAGGCGCGCCTGCTCGCCGACGGAGGTTAAATCTTGATTTCAGCATACGGAGTTGCTTGCTGTAATAATGTTTGCCATTTTTATTTTGCTAGCTGACTGATATGGTTAATTTTATTAAACTTTTAACCGCCTTACGTCGAAATTTCAACTTTGAACTCTGTCATAATTTATGAAGGTGTCATTCACGTTGTCACTTTGTCTCATATAAATATCAGACGACGGCGGCGATCAAAAGTTTAATTATAAATTAATTAAATTATACATATAATTAAGTGTAGGTACGGTAGTACCATTACTATGATTTAATCCATCGCCAAATACGAGTAACAGTATCATTACCATTAGTCACCAAAATTGAATCATTAAATAAATCATATAATTTAAAATGGTACCCTAAATATTAATTAAAGAAGTGAATCGATATCAATTATCGAAAAAAATAACATTTGGCTGTGACTCAGGGCAAAGGCGCTTTGAGGGCTAGCAGCTATTTCGACTAAAGGATAACCCCGACCATACAAAGAAGTACCGCTGCCAGCCTCCTGCTAGCCTACTATGGTCGGGTTTTTATCGCCTGTCACCATAGCTGTCACGTTCTAACAAGTTAAGTGTGAAAGAGACGCATAGCGCGATAAGTGATAAAATGGCAACCATGGATGGCCTTCTGGGTACCATAAACCCCACGAAGGCGACTTCGAGAACATCCTTCATTTATGAGTTTTTTTTTGTTTTAATTAGGAGCTCCCAGGCGCCAATGCCCTTCGATCTGAATCTTTCAAACGATTTTTATGGCTAGGTAGTCATATTATCAGCAACATTTAGTGTCTTCGAGATATTTGGCATCAAAGTCTAATAATTTTAAGGCTAAAAGTGGTTTTCTGGTCATAACTTTTGTGTTGATTAGTACAAAATAGGTACATAAAAAAAACTTAAATAAACTATGTAAATACTACCTAAAATTAATTTACTTAAAAATACATACTATTAGAAACTAAAAATCTATCTATAAAATGGGCCCCTGTGGCATCGTGCCGAGGACGCTGGCAGCATTTCCTCGCTGAACTGCAATACTTATGCGTTGAGCGAGGAAGCTGCCAGCTCGTTTGTCCCCCGTGACTTCGACCAGCCGTTTAGCAACTGTTGATTAGTAAATATACTCGTAAAGATAAAATCTCTCTTCAGTTTTTAGAGACGTTAAAGACAAACCCTAATATTAAGATACTTCACAGCATTCGAATAAAAAAATCATAAAAAATATTATATTATATTCAAAATTCGGCTGTACAGAATGACGATAAAAGATTGAAGAACTGATAGCCGTTTGCTTTATAATTATATCGGTAGTGCAAATGTAGGAATATCGAATCAAAACTGGTCATAAATCAATAAAAAACCGGCCAAGTGCGAGTCGGACTCGCGCACCCAGGGTTCCGTACAAACCTATAACAACCAAAAGTTGTAGTATGTTTATTACTAAATGAATATGAAATCCGTAACATAAAAGTTTCAGTTTGCTACAGCTGAAAAGTATTATAGCCCTGAGTATTTAACATTTAGTTATGTAAATAAATAATGTCTTAGATTGAGAATAAAAAAAAAATATGAATTTCAATTTAATAACTCTACGCGTTTACGAGGAAAAAAGTAGTTAGTTTAAAATTTAAAAAAATTTTTTTTGTATATACTAAAATTGTCTGCTTTTCGTAATTTCTCCTTTGTCTGTGCTAAATATATGAAGTTTCTTCTTGCCAAGTTTCAAGTTTCTGAGTTTACGGGAAGTACCCTTTAGGTTTTAAGTTTCTTGAGTAGGTACTCAGTTCCAAAATATGCAACTTAAATTGCTATTTCTTTTGATTGCGTTGGCATAAAAGTTTGGTTTTGCTAGATCTGAAAGGTCCTATAGCTTTGAGTATTTGACATGAATTTCAATTTAATAACTTCACGCGTTTACGAGGAAAAAGGTACTAAGTTTAAAATTTAAAATATATATTTTTGTATGATTTTACTAAAAATGTCTACTTTTTATAATTTTTCCATTGTTTATGCTATATGACGTTGCTTCGTGCCAAATTTCAAGTTTCTGAGTTCACGGGAAGTATCCCGTAGATTTTGCGAGTGCCGAAAAACTCAAAAATTTGCAGTATAAACGACTGTATCTTTTGATTGCGTTGGCTAACTTTGATTATTTCACAGCTCCAAAGGACAATAGACCTGAGTATTTAATATAAATTTCAGCTTGATACCTCCACGCGTTCCTGAGAAAAATGGTCTTGACAGACAGACAGACAGACGGACAACAAAGTGATCCTATAAGGGTTACGTTTTTTTGCTTTCGAGGTACGGAACCCTAAAAACAATATAAACAATCTGGTTACAAATTATACACTGTTGATACTTATTTACAAAATTCTACGACTAGTGATTAAATAATACACAAGATTAAACGCAGTTTGCTTTAAGAACTAGCGAGAAGTTTTTTTTTTTTTAATGGCATCGCGCTCCTGGCGCATTCAGCCAGACAAGTAAAACGGGGAAACGGAATTAAGGAATTAAAATTCGGTAAAAACGGAAATTTGGAAAAGGATTGGATCAGGAATAGGTAAATTTATAGTTTGATATCATGATATGAAATGAATGAATATAATGCTTTAAATATAGCAGTAGATATAGATACATCACTAATATACAGGAGTGTTGAAATACATGTGGGAAACGGAATTTTTAGGTTTGACAGATGGCTAAATAATACAGAGCGATCATATAAGTGACAATTAGAAGCAAAAAAGATATGATTTAAATCCGCAGGATCAGCTCCGCAATCACAAGCGGAACTGGGCACACATTGCAGTCGAGCCAAATGTTCAGGTGTACATACGTGACCCAACCTCATTCGGATTAACATACTCGTTGCAGGTTTAGACAGGGAAATTTTAGAAAACCATGGTTTAACAGGAATTGACGGTTCTATGCGTCGATAATGAAACACCCCTGCACCCGATGACCACAGTTTCTTCCATGCCCTACGTAGGGCAAGCCTAGGTAGTGCTAGCAAGTCTTCAGCTATATTTTTATATGGAAACATATCCCCACAAATAATGGCATCGCGAGCTATCTCATCTACATTTTCATTCCCTCTAATCCCTCTGTGCCCGGGGATCCAGGCGATAGAAACAGAATACCCTTTAAGGTGACACTTTAACAGTAAGCTGCGAATTTTATAGATAATTGGATTATTTGATTTAGATTTAAATGGGAATCTAGATATTGCCTGAAGTGAGCTTAGAGAATCTGAAAATATGATTGTTTTTTTGAGATGCATAATAATGATGAATTCTATTGCTTTCAGGATTCCAAAGCACTCACCACTATACACAGAAGATTCTGGAGGCAACTTTATTTTTTGATAAATATTAGATTGAGTATGAAGTACTCCAACACCAACACAGCCATTGACTGACAGCTTAGAAGCATCGGTATACATGTGATGAGCACCTTGGCCATTTGTTCCAATGAAACCAAGAAATTGTTGATTTTGTTCCACATCATCCTTTGAAATACCTATATCCAACAGAACTGATGGGACATGCGTTAAAGATTCATACTCATACTGAAAAATTGGAAGTGTTGAAGAGCTAACAGTAGGAGCTTGAATAGATTTTAGTCTTTCAAAACTTTTAGTTAAACAAGGAGGACTTTTGTGTTTCCAATAGCTTGAAGAATTTATTTGAAGTAAAAGATTAGACAAAATATTCCAGAGAGGATGATTTGAAAATTGGGAACAACGCAAAACATATCTGTCTGAAAGGTACTGACGACGTAAATGAAGTGGTGGTTCAACACACTCAACTTGCATTGCATTGATTGGACTAGATTTCATGGCACCACAAATGATTCTAAGAGCTTTAGACTGTATACTATTTAATTTGTTGAATCCGGCAACACTTCCTGGTTCTAGCAAGAAAGTCCCATAATCTAAAATACTCCTTATTAAGGCATTGTACATGAGTTTTAAGCAAAATGGATGTGCTCCCCACCAAACACCCGATACACACCTGAGGATATTAATATTTTTTTCACATTTGGATACTACATAATCACAATGTGGAAGACCTGTTAATTTAGAGTCTAAAATAACTCCTAGAAACCTGGCTTCCTTTTTCACAGGAAGGAGACAGTTACCAAATCGTACAATAATTGGAGGGTAAAACAATTTTCTTGTGAATAAAACAACTGTACTTTTATTAACAGAAAGTTCCAAACCATTGAAATCTAACCAAGCGCTTAATGAACTTAAAGAGGTAGTAATGTTTCTGCTGGCCTGTTCAATAGATATGTTTGGAGAATATAATAGCAAATCATCCGCATATTGTAAGACTTTTACAAAACCATTTAAAGATGCTTCTAAATCAAATGTATAGATATTATATAATAATGGGCTTAGTACTGAACCTTGTGGCAGTCCTCTCCATACAAAATGAGAAATTTTGTTTTTATTGTCAATACGAAGACTTATAGACCTTTGAGACAATAGATTTATAATGAAATTGGTCAACATAGTTGGAATTCCTAACTTATGGAGTTTTGTTTGTAATACAGAAACTAAAACATTATCATAGGCAGCACTAATGTCAAGAAAAGTTGCTACTACAGATTCATTTCTGGAAAATGCCAAACGAATCTCTGAAACAAATATTGCTAAACTATCATATGTTGATCTACCTTTACGGAAACCAAATTGACTGTGAGAGAGCAACTGATTTTTTTCAATGAAAAATTCCAATCTATTTTTAACTAAGTGTTCGGCTACTTTAGCAAATACTGAAGAAAGGGCTATTGGACGATAAGAGGAAACATCAGAAACTGGTTTATTGGGCTTTAAAATAGGAATGACTATTTGAGATCTCCATGCATCTGGAATTATGCCGGACTGTATTACAGAATTTATTATGTGCAAATAATAAATCAGTAAGCCATCACTTGCATTTGCCAGAAAAGAATATGGAACTCCATCTTCACCAGGTGCAGAATCTTTTAAATTAGCTAAGACACCCTTTAATTCTTCTATTTTAAAAGGACCGTTAAAAGTAGGACAGTATAAAGAGTCGAATGAAAAGGTTAGAGGCTGGAAAACATACTCTTCGGGAACTGATGCTGGAGCTAATCTATTCATGAATTGTTGAGCAAGGTTAGGGGGTAATGTATGTCTAGAGGGTTCATTGAAAGCATGTTTAAATCTTTTAATATTATTCCATACTATTGAAGGTTTTACGTTAGGATTAAGAGATGTACAAAATAGCCTCCATCCATCAAATTTTTTCTTCCGTAATAACTTTTTAGTATTGCGTGCAATTTGCATGTATGTCTCAAAATTTTCATTAGTCATTGATTGACGGTATCGTTTTTCAGCCTCTTTACGTTCTCTAATTGCTACTGAACAATCATTATCCCACCAAGGGGGAGAAGGAATTTTACCTGTTGAACTATTTTTTACAGGAAATACTTCATCAGCTACATCAGTTATCACACGAGCTAAAGCAACCGAACAACTGACTACATCACTATCTTCAAAAGTTGGCAAATCTAACAATTTCTCCTCTATGTGGCTTTTAAAAAGATCCCAATCAGGATTAGATAAGTTATATTTAAGCATAGGGCCAGGCCTTTGAGATGGCGGAATAGTTGAAGGAAATGAAACTACAATAGGATAATGATCACTACCAAATGTTGATTCTAAAGTGTGCCATGTGAGGGAACATGCAAGATCAGTGGAGCAAATGGATAAATCAACAGCGCTGGCTGATTCTGTAGGCGCTGTTTGGCGTGTAGGGGAACCAGTATTTAATACACAGAGATTGTTCTCATCAAAGATATTCAGCAAACAGTTTCCATTGTAGTTTGAAATGCCACTGCCCCAGAGTTGATGATGTGAATTAAAATCACCTAAAATTAACATGGGAGATGGAAGAGAAGAAATTATTAGTTTGAGCTCATTAAAAATGGATGATGATGGATGGGGAATATATACAGAGATGATACAAATGTTATTTACAATGGCAGCAACGATAGAAAAATCTTCACTGTGTGATGGAAGGTGAAAAGGTGAAAAAGATGTGGAATTCTTGACGAGTAAGGCTACTCCACCACCCAACCCGTCAGAACGGTCCTCTCTGAGACATGTGTAGCCAGTAGCTCTAAAAAGAGCTCGAGGCTTGAGCCATGTCTCAGACAGGGCAATAACAAATGGATTAAATTTGTTTAACAAATAAATTAAATCATGTTTTTTATTAGTTATGCTCCTGCAATTCCATTGTATTATTTTGTCCATTATTGGTTTTAATAGTATTAACAAGTGCATCAAGCTTAGGGGCAACGTGGGACGGTATTTTAAAATTTGGCTTAGATAAGAGGGACATTAGGGCTTCAATAGCCTCATCCACAGATTCAGTCTCTTTGTGAGATTCCTGATGCTGTAGTGCACAGCCATTTGGAGAAGAGAAAGACGGTTCATTAATTATTGCATTATGTGCAGCTACATCATAACCCGGGCTACTCTTTCTCATATTTGAACGAGGTTTTAAAAATACAGGTTTCTTATAGCTAATAGATTGTGCAAGTGCACCCGGTGCTGGATTATTGAGACTGTTGGGTAATCTTGACTGAACCTGAGGTTGAGGCTGTGACATAAGGACTGTTGCAAAAGGTGTTGAGACTGCTGGGTGTAGTTTCACTGCTTCTCCATAAGAGATGCAATTATTTGCCATGGTTAATTTAATGTCTTTTTGCCTCTTATGTTCGGGGCAAGATCTGTTGGTGGCAAAATGAAAACCGTTGCACAAACAACAGATGGCATCATCCTCCTCAACCGAACAGCTGTGTCCCAGATGCATGTCACCACATTTAAAGCATTTAGGCTTTGATCGACAATTTGTTTTAGTGTGACCAAATTTACAACACGAAAAGCACTGGATGGTAGGGAAAATATAAAGTTCCACAGGCAGAGAGTTATAGCAGGAGAAGATTCGTTTCGGTAAAACTTGGCCATCAAATGTTAGGACGACTGTTTCTGACGGTTGCCAGGAAACAGTACCATTAATTATAACTCTGTGGTTTAGGCGTCGTACTTTAAGTACTTTTCCACAACCAACAGGAACGGAGATGTTAGAGATGATCTCCAGATCTGACCAGTCTTTCGGAATGCCACGGGTCAGGCCCATGCGGGTCACTGAATATGAAGGGATAAATGCAGTGAGATTTTGTTGCTCGAGGCGTGCATCAGTAACAAATAAATTAGCATCTATGTGGTTAGAAAAAGCCAAAGAAATTCTAGTCCTACCAATTCTCTTAACACTTCCATTTATAACGTTCTTAAAGGCGTTTTTAACCAGGAACTTTCCAAAAGACACTGGGTGCAGGGATGAGTTGGGTTCGACTTGTTTTAATTGCACATGTACCGTAAACGGCGCAACATCAGAACTTGAAAATAAGTTTCTGCTAACCTTTATATTGGTCTTATCGTTCGAATCTACATTTTCCGATGGTTTTATATTATTTACAGTTTTAGGAATTGAATGAGCTTGAGTTTTCTGTGAAGACTCGCATTCGCAAACATATTCCCCGCCATCATTTTTCCTCCTCTTTTTGTTACATCCAGTACATCTCTTAATCTTAGGAACCTTCCTTTTAATATCTTTTTTACTACTTACAGAAGCATCCGTATCAATGCTGGACTCAATTTCCACCAGCATACCAACATCGAGGTTTCCCCCTCCGGGGTCGGGAGGATCGTCCCCCATTGAAAATATTTACAAAAAACTTACCTATCTACTGATGAATTTCTACAATATATACAACAAATAATAATATTTACATAGAATAGACACTGAAATATATACAAATCACCAATTTACTGATCTCAATCTCACATAAACTTAATTAAAATTTAGCAAAGCCAAAAACCACATCCGCCGCGAATCACGTTTCCCGCGCTTTTTTTCTAGCGAGAAGTTGAAAAGTGGTGGCAAATGACAGTTGAGAGAACGTAATCATAGACACGGTAATTTTTTTTTCAAATGTCATCAACTTACTTGCTTTTTTCCTTATGTTGGCAGCAATTATTTTAGTTTTGTTATTGTTCCAAACCATATGAATTCAGTTGTTTGTTAAGTTGGCAGTTTTGATTTTCGTTGTAAATTTAGTGTTGTTTTTCTTTTTTATCTGTTGGGTTCACAGGGCACCACTGTTAGCAGTTGCTTTTTATCACATAATAACCCTAGGGTCTTTATGAAGAATAGACAAGATAGACTTTTTTGAAATGTCATAAGACATGCTTTTATATTCGTTGGCGGGACCACGCGGGACCATATAATTGACAGATAAAAGTACCGGAGTAGAAAAACAAAATAATAGAACTGTCACCAACATTTAATAACCAAACAATGTTCAAATGAGTATCTAAATATTAGTCCAACATAAATAAAACAGCATTTATATCAACAGTACAATAGTCAAATCACCTTCCTTTTATTTAAATGTCAATAAATAAAATGAAGTAAAATAATCATGCATCATTAAATATCTTAAATCATAAAATTAGAAAAAGATGCTGTTAAAAAAATAAATCTAACCACTTACTCTGTTGTTTTACAGTCAGTGAGTTTGACCTTGGACCTGTTGGGAATTTTCAAATAGTTTAAATACTTACATAAATAAATAATAAAATATTAAATTCGAAACACATAGCTTCATAGATCAGTTCATAAACGTTAACATATACATAATACATATACCTACATATATAACTATCATAACATAACTATAAATAAAATTGGACTATAAGTAAAATACATCTTATTTAAATTAAATGGCATCACTCTATAAATGTAAGACAACTCATAAATTAAATTAAATCACGAAACATTTTTTGGTGACTGATCTACTACTTTGGCGACCGAATGTGTACTTGATGATGATGATGATGACATATTTTTTTATTTTATCCGTAGAAAATAGTGATTTTATTTATGATTGTATACATATTTAATTATAGGTTTTAAGTATTTGTTTTATTTACTATTTGTTCGTATTCTTTTATATAATTATATGAGACTCTTAGGTTTCCTTTGTTCCTCGAAGCAGGGGAGGGGTAAGGGCTATACTATAATGTAGTGCTGCAAGCCCAAGTGCTTAGCTTTAACAGTGGCAGCAGCATCAACTTGAGCCTACTTTTGGTAATAGCAACAACAACAAAAGGCATATGACTCGCGCGCTTCGTCACATTGCTACTATAAAAAAGTAGGAGTTTGGTTTTGGTGTACATCTACAATCTTACGATATTCAAAAAAATACGATGCACGGATTTTTGAATTGCAGCACCGGCATTTCGTGTTCCCCAATCAAAGGCGTGACTAATTATATGTATATCATCTGGGAGACTTATCGAACTAGATTCAGTGTCATGGGCTCTTATACTAGAAATTCAAGTTTTGCTGACAAATCAACCAAGTGGCAGGCTGTTAAGGCACAAATCACGCATACATTTGAAACTAGCTTTTTAAGAAGCGACAGTGTCTTGATTTTACCTCCGTCTAATCTCCCCTACAGGAAAATAGAAGTAAGTCTTGAAGATAGTTCATCTATACCAGAGACTATAGATAATATAGACAGCCACAGCCTAAGAACTTTTTGAAGCTCATGTCTGATAGCGCCATCTACTCCAGAGCCACCTAAAGGTAGCTCGTAAGTAAGAAAAAAGTTAGCTTTAGTACGGTACGCTACTCGTTCCCAGATGTCCCTGCGACCCAATGTCGTTTTTCTTCCTATTTTTATATTGCGTCGCAGCGACATCTAGGAACGAGTAGCGTACCGTAGTAAAGCTAGCTTTTTTCCTACTTACGAGCTACCTTTAGGTAGCTCTGGAGTAGATGGCGCTTTCAGACATAAGCTTCAAAAAGTTCTTAGACTGTACTGCTCTATAATATAAGTTATTCTATGTCTATCTATACTTACTCAGTTACAGGTTTTGTTGTGGCTGACACTTCTGTTACTGGGGTGGTCACATCCAGGCCAAAGTCAGCCATTATCTTCTCTTCCAATTTAGTGATACTCCATTCGTAACTTTGATATAATATGTCCAAGAAAAACACATCAAATTCCTTTGTCTAAAACGCAACAAGGATTTCCAAATAAACTTTGTGATGTTCCTTACACCTCACAAATAATAAGGTTTTTTTGAACCAAACCAAGAATCAAAGAGGTATGTATACCGGTGGTGGCGCGTCAATAGAACACGATTCCTATCGGCTTGCCAATATTCAGGCACCTGAGCAGTTTGCCTACAGCTCATGTAGAAATTTTAAACCAAATTAAGCTTCGGCTTGCCTAAGAATTACCCACCGCCACTTATGTACATATACATAGAGGAGCACAGTCTAAGACCTTTTTACGGCTCCAAGTTTTATAGCTTTACTAGATGGTGCTGTAAGGACAGATAACCTCAACCACTATATAGATCATAAGTACAACTCGGGGTCACCACGCATCTGTGCTCCCGTACTACTCGTAATTTTGTATGAGAGCGCAACCGCTTATTTCAATTGAGTTAACGTTTTTGATCATTACTCATGTGAATTAAAAATATCCACAAAAATCAAGTTACATGGGTGAACCTGGATTGTTATACTACAAATTGGTGTAGAATACTATTGTGATGTGCTGTTCGAATCATAGAAATTTACGAATAAAATTGCGTTGATGTGTGGTGACCTCATGGTCTTTGTAAAAGCTTAATGATGAGGTGTGTCTGTGTTATGCGGTAACACTGAAGCGCTATTTGAACCAGAGTTACTAAACTTATGCATCCATCGTCATCAAAAAGTGGAATGAGATGTTGTTAGTAAACTCTAGTGGGGAGTTCTATGGACACCGGCTTGGTTTTACATTAGATTTCAATATTTTTTGCGATAGAAAAACTGCGTTGCCAGACATTTTTGTACATGTTATGTTTTTGATGGGAGCATCTTGATATGTTTAAGTTGGCATTCTCAACTCAAGCATATATCCAGCAGCAATGGGGTGAATTAATTCATCTTAAGACGGCTTTTAGAATTGATAAGTTCCGCCTTGAGAATAAAATTCCGTTTAGAGTCCGCTGTTGTACGATTGTGTTTTCTCTTTTGTACAATAAAGTTTAAATCATAAGATATCCAAAATGTAAGAGGAAATATCAGCTCCATCTAGTAACAACTAGTGTACATTAGTACGCTATTCATTACTAGATGGAGGTGACATTTCCTGTGTCATTTTGTGTATCTTTAAGTGGCTCTCGGATAGATGGCGTGATAGACTTAAGCTTCAAAAAGTTCTTAGGCTGTGCTGCTCTATTATATAAGTTACTCTATGGTTTAAATAAATAAGATAAATCCCGTCCTTCTGCTGGCACATTACCCTCATTTTCAATATTGTGACGTAATCATCCGATCTCCGAAACTGCCGCAAGACGCCAGTCAAGTCCGTACCATACTCTGTCCTGCACTGCTGTTCAATGTCGTATCTTCTATTTTCGACTGTATTAATAATAGCTAAAAATAAAATAAGGCATATAAAACAAAACCTAACTATTATACTGACTTGCAAAGCAAAAAATTATGTTAATTTGGATTTTGTTACTCAACATGTCAGTATTTTTTGATATGCTATAATATATTTCATTTTCGATTATAATTCAGGTTTTCTTAAATAAATCCCTTACGTAAGATTTTTTAAGATGTCCTAATTGTAGGAAGAAATCTTTAGTAAGATTCGGACTTCTTAAAAAATTACTACAATACATCGGTCGGTCATCGCGTCCCGGGCGATAACTTGTGAAACTCATGAAGACCAGCTGCTGCTCCGTTGGCGGGTTGAGAAACAGAAGATATTTAATCACCATAAGAAACATTATCGCGTGCCGATTGAAAATATGACAGGTAGTAGTTTAAATACTAGACAAGTCAACATCGTCAGCTTTGTCAAAGCGATGTCCGTCAGCTGATGCCCTGAAAACCATTAATCACGTGACCGCGGAACGGCAGCTAACGTTCACGAAGTTTCATACAACGTAATTTTTGTTGGTAATTTTTATAAAGAAAACTCCCGCAAATTTTAATATTTCTCTGAGATGGCTGAAATTAAAAGTGATGCAGCAGTTTTAAGCTTCCAGGCGGGAAAAACAGTAAGGTAAGTTGTCAATGGATACCTACATTAGTTCCCTAATAAAATAGAATTATTTTGTTTAACTCCCTGTTTTGTGTCATTTCGAATGAATCAGTATTCCTAAAAACCTATCCGGAGTCTGCTAAGTCTAATATACCGGGAGATGGGCAGCAGCATCTTCCGAAAGCCTACAAACAATAAACAAAAAAAACTGCGCGCGCCAACCCGCTTCCCAAGCGTGGAGCGTATGGCAAAATTGGCAAACCTTACCTAAAGGGGAGGCTTAACTTACCTACTATAAGAAAAACCAAACGAAAATCGATCCTGTACCACATTTTTACTACAATAATTCACAACTGTTTCCAGCGGTTCGTATTTCGCAATCAGCTTTTACGAGGATTACTAAAATAAACTGTTTGTTACTTCATACCTACCGAAACAGTGTGTGGCCATATAACACGAGAAAAAACTAAAACGTAGATAAACATTTATTTACATAACTAAATATACAGAGGTACTACAGTACAATACTAAACTAAATTAATAACTAGCTCAAATCTAAACTAGGCCCTTCCGGCATTGTACCAAGGATGCTGGCGGCATTTCCTCGTTGTATCGCAATGCTGATACGCTGTGCTAGGAAACCGCCAGCTCTTCGGTCACCAGTTACATCAACCAGACGCTTTGCGATTTCTTCAAAAAACTTGTGTGCGCTGGGACCCCATGGACCTAGAGTTTCAACTCCAAAAGGTACAAAATGGTACTCTCTAATACCGAGACTTTTATATTTGTTACGTTTTGAAATTTCGGCGGTTTCAGCCGCTGCGCCCGCTTTTACGTTAGTCCGTTGGAGGTGGGACGGTGCCAGTGAGTCTACGCAGGTAGCATCCCACACTAACATCCGTCCCAGGCTCCAAGGAACCAAAGACACCCCATCAGGCCTCTTGCCATCATCCCTGATAATGCCAGTCGGCTCAAGAAGAGCAGGCACATTACGTAGATTGTACTCCTTAAACAATAAAACTATTGTTCAACAACTTATAAAATATAACTAGTATGTAGTTTTTAGATTGTCTCTTTTTCATGCAAACTAAATATTATTTTCAATGTTCAGTCGCCATCAAATATATCGGAGCGGCCAGGGTACTCAAAAATATCTGAACATGCACTTTATCGCCCTGATAATAGAGGCGTTGTTCAGATATTTCTGACCACCTTGGCCGCTCCGATATATCTGATGGCGACTGTACGTTAAAATCCGTTTAGTTAACATTGCTTGTCAGTCTTGTCAGCCTACAAACATTATACGATCACGCAAATTTTATGTATCTCTTATAACCCCAACAAATTTCATAAAGATCAGAAAAACGTTACTAAAGTTATCGTCGAACAAACTCTCAAAATCAAAAAGCCATCGAAATGCCGAGACGTCCCAGTAGCCTAAAGTTGTTTGTAAGAACTCGCTTCGCTTACGCTCCCGCTCGTTCGATTATCAATATTGGTGACAAAAATTAAACAATTACGATCATTAGGTTCATCTTTCGATTCTATATCATGCCTTGATCGCTTGATACCCGACACCGATTTCACCCTTTAGTAGGTGTAGATTCATATTGTTATATTCGACCAATAAAAGCGTAGGCACCGGCTGTCAAATGGTACCTTGTGATGTAGACTGTCACAAATAATGCATTCTAACAAGCGGATATAAGTAGATATAGTATTTACCTATTGCAAAGTCTGGCATAACATGAATAAAACATAGTCTCGATTCGCAGAACATTGTCAGCAAGGCTCGCAAAATCACGTGTGTTATGGCATTAAGACTCTCCAGTGGCGCCCTCATTGAGCGGATTGTATTTCCTAATAAACGAATTAATTTCTGTATAATCCCTCATCTTAAGTTAAAGTCCTACTAATTCAACAACTTTTGATCTTAAATAGTCACATAGTTTCATTTTGCGTTATTTTTGCTTCATCAGTCATCACCTAAACAGCAAATGGTGGCCACTTTTTCCGTTAAGATGATGAAGCTAAAAGTAAGTAATATAAAACTGTACCACAATTTACAATTTGACATGAGGTATTATACAGAAATTGATTCGTTTATTAATCCGCCCAATAACATTCATCACGAATAACATTCATCACTAAAGCCACACTACAGGCAAGCATGCATCGGGCCCTTTATCGAGCGGCTTGGAGAGTGTTGGTGAAAAGTGTCCACAATCGTCACGTCCCTCAGCCATGAGGATACGACAAAGAAGAAGAAGATTAATCCGCCCAATGAGGGCGCCGCTGGACGGTCGACGCAGTCTTAACAAACTAATACTAATTAACATTAGGTATGTTCTGTTGCGAAAATGCTCTTGTAATTACTCATACTAGGAAACGGAAGAGTATCAAAATCGTGTATCCGCCTTTTAAATATGACGCACAAATTGGTTACCCTGCCCGATAGAAGAAGAAACCTACAGTCAGCAGCAAAAGTAGCTAAGCGGGTAGAGTGTTCAAAATGAGCTGGACACGACTTTATTGTTAAGAGAGTAAGAGCGTGAGTAGGTCATTTTGAACACCCTACCCATTTAGCTAATTCTGCTGCTGACTGTACAACATTGTCGGTTGTCAATAGCTAGGGATTCAGGCACAAATCTGCCCGCCAGATTCGTCCTGTATGGTGCTATTGAGATGTGCCCGCAGACAAACCCGTGTCCAATTCGCGCCATACGGATTTTTAATTTAGTTTCATGTTCTACTTTCATTAAATATGTAAAAGAACTTGTACAATTTATGATAATTTATAATCAAGATAATTATCCTTTCGAACCCTATTGAATATAATTACTTTTATTTATGATACGCATTTGTAAAAACATAATTTTTATATCACCTATGTAGGCTATGTACAGTCGTCGTCAAAGATATGTTTACACTTTTTCACCTTACTCCTTTGTAATAAGGTGCAAAAGTGTAAATATATCTTTGACATTGACTTTACTTACCTACTTTATTTAGTATGTTTAAATCATAGCATATTTATTATTTAAGTAAGTAAGTAGTACCACTTATAACCAGTCATAAAGTTGAAATATTATTATAAATAGGTCGTGCTAAACCGATAATAATTCATTAATAACATACATTTGAACAATAAAACCCACAGTTGTTGGCTAGTCTTCATAAGACAGTGACGTACATACGGAAGGCCACCTTCTAAAGCATTTTTTACGCATTCCGTTTTTTGTACCAATCAACAAACGTACATAATAATGTAGTTTTTTGCCGAAAGAAGTCAGTAATGCGCCAACTGGATCTAAAATGGTCGAAAAATCGTCACTTCTAGAATTTTTTAAGAAAACAAATTAAAAATAAAATGGAGTTATGTTTTAGGAACGTGTGTTATTTGTGTTTTGTGGTTGTTATATTATGTTCAAATGTTATCGGTAAGTACTTCCATTTACTTGTAAATGATTAAGTTATATTGTTTACATTTTCATCGCATCCGGCTTAATGTCATGAAGATAAGATGATATACTCTACTTGTAATGGTGACATGTTTAGCTAATTGTTCTTAAAAGGAACTACCTGAATCATAGTATTTATGCGATGCGGTATGCAATGCAGGATTGGTCTAGAATTAGAACATCAATATAAATATCATATATCATCAATAGAAAACACTCTAAATGCCCTTGACTACACTTACTCATTTTACTCAGATATTTAACTCAATACGACCGAACACAGAGAAACTTTTAGTATAAGTAAGAGAGGGAACTATAAATACACAAATTAGAACTTCAAATAACATGCACTATTTTTTAATAGGTTCAGAGTCAAACTTGCCTAAATCCATTAAATAAGTAAGTTTACCTATCTTCCTATACTTAATCATAATAGGTAAGATAAGATGAACATTTATTGCAAACCATGGAAAAGTTTTTTCCAACAATGCAGTTGTTACAATACCTAACTTCACTATCCCTACCAACCTACGTTTATACTTCATATACAAGGTGTAACAAAAATACTGATGAAATGAATGAAAGTAGGAGAAAAATTTTACGCGAAAAAAAAATCTTTTTTGTATGGACTTCAGGTGTGTACATCACCAACCTGAACGAGGCCTGCATCCGATGCCTCTGCCACGTAGCCGGGTGTAACACATCACACGCCTGCTCGGGGGGCTACTGTGGACCTTTCTACATATCCAGGGTGTACTGGGTGGACGCGGGCAAGCCCACGCTGCCGGACGACGATCCAGCGAGGGAGGAAGGTAAGAGACACCTGACGTCACACTGTTCGGAGGGCTTGAGGTCATTCTACATATCCAGGGTGTACTGGGTGGACGCGGGCAAGCCCACGCTGCCGGACGACGATCCGGCGAGGGACGAAGGTAAGAGACACCTGACGTCACACTGTTCGGAGGGCTAATGGTCATTCTACATATCCAGGGTGTACTGGGTGGGCGCGGGCAAGCCCACGCTGCCGGATGACGATCCAGCGAGGGAGGAAGGTAAGAGACACGTGACGTCGCACTGCTCGGAGGGCTAGTGGTCATTCTACATATCCAGGGTGTACTGGGTGGAGGCGGGCAAGCCCACGCTGCCGGACGACGATCCAGCGAGGGAGGAAGGTAAGAGACACGTGACGTCGCACTGCTCGGAGGGCTAGTGGTTATTCTACATATCCAGGGTGTACTGGGTGGAGGCGGGCAAGCCCACGCTGCCGGACGACGATCCGGCGAGGGAGGATGGTAATTAAGCAAGACACCTTAGACAGCTATTCTACTGGAGACACTTCAACATATCCAGGATATTCCTGGGTTTACGCGTTTGAATTCAGTTTTTTTTTTACTTTTATTTACCTCTCTTATTACATACACACGCTCTTATTCTCTTAACAATAAAGTCGTGTCCAGCTCATTTTGAACTGCTGACTATACTAATTAATAACCTGGAAAAATATATGAAAGTACATTTCTCTATATTAGTTTTCAGTGGTCGAGTCCTTCTTAAAATTGTGTTATCCTGATTCATTACTATTTTGTAAATATATTATATTTTCATACAATGTTTTAAGTAGATGCTACTATTAAATAGGAAAAAAATCAAAGAAAAGCTTCATCCGGTAACCTTAGCACAACCTCGTTACGAATTTGGACTACTTAGAAATGGATGATGTCATGTAATCATGTTCGTTTTTTGCAGCGTTCGAAGACTGCGCGAGAGACTACCACTGTTCTATAAAGATCATCGAAGGTTACATGGCGAAGTTTGGAAAGGTAATTTATAAACAAGTAACTACGCACGGATTTCCCGCCGGATCTGTCTAGCGGACATATCCGAATGACAAATCCGTTAATGTATCCGCAGACACATCTCTCCGTGCCCAATTCCCGCCACACATTGACGGATTTGTCCACACAGAGTATATTGAATAGTTTTGTCCATCGGACAAAACCGTCAATGTGTCCGTTTTTCTCTTTTTCTAAGTCTCGTTCCGTGTTCAAGCACTTTTACTTACAATTGAGAAAAAATATAATAGGTATACTTCAAAGCACCTGGAAAATTTCCTTTCGCATGTTTGGTAGTGACGAAGGCGTGCTTACCTATATGTATTTGACTAACTTAGTGGGGTATCAATCCCTCCCGAAACAATATCTACAGATTTAGCTCGTAATAGCTCGTGGGACGAACATGATGCATCTAATTATCATATTTTTAAATATTCAAATATTAGTTTTCGTTATAAATAAATAAATGTTCAGATATTTTGGATTGCCCTGACCGCTCTGATATACTATATTTGATTTGATTCTGATAATAGAGTAACTTATATGTATAATAGAGCAGCACATCAGCCTAAGAACTTTTTCAAGCTTAAGTCTATCACGTCACGCCATCTACCTGAGAGCCACTTAAAGATACTTAGGTGCCAAAAATGTAAGAGGAAATGTCACCTCCATCTAGTAACGAATAGCGTACTAGTACACTAGTCGTTACTAGATGGAGCTGATACTTCCTCTTACATTTTGGCTATCTTTAGGTCGCTCTCAACTAGATGGCGCTGCTAAATACTTGAAGCCTCAAAAAGTTCTTAGACTATCTATTATATCTTTAAGTCTATGATCCTAATATAGTTCAAAACGAAATAAAGGAGATTACGAAAGAAAAAAACTCTACTACACAAAGAAACACTACTACACTACACAACTATTTAAACAACAGCAAACTGGAGATTTAAAACAAACAAATACATATTTGCAATCTAGGCGGGCAAAAAAATCTGAACTCTTCTTTGACAGTATTTTATAATTTTCAATGTGCCTGTGATACCGTGAAATAATATACATTAACATTAATATCATTTCAGGACTGCAACGGGGACGGCGTAACGAACTGCTTCGACTACATGATGATAAACCACCACGGAGGGGGCGCCTGCCACTTCCCCCTAGACACGGACCCGCTCGGCCGCCGCCGGCTGGCGCTGTTCAGCCAGTGTCGCTTATAGACCTGAACTGCTTCGACTACATGATGAACCACCACTAGGCGCCTGCCACTTCCCCCTACACACGGACCCGCTCGGCCGCCGCCGGCTGGCGCTGTTCAGCCAGTGCCGCTTATAGGCCTGAACTGCTTCGCCTACATGATGAACCACCACTAGGCACCTGCCACTTCCCCCTACACACGGACCCGCTCGGCCGCCGCCTGCTGGCGTTGTTCAGCCAGTGCCGCTTATATTAGACCTGAACTGCTTCGACTAAATACATGATGAACCACCACTAGGCGCCTGCCACTTCCCCCTACACACGGACCCGCTCGGCCGCCGCCGGCTGGCGCTGTTCAGCCAGTGCCGCTTATAGACCTAAACTGCTTCGACTACATGATGATAAACCACCACGGAGGGGGCGCCTGCCACTTCCCCCTAGACACGGACCCGCTCGGCCGCCGCCTGCTGGCGTTGTTCAGCCAGGGCCGCTTATAGACTTGAACTGCTACAACTACATGATGATAAAGGGCGACCTTTTTCTTACGAAATACTAATATATGTGAAGAATCGAAAACCCGCAGCCGACTGCCTTTTCTTAAATAACACATCTCCATTGAACATCCTCTAGTCATCTACAAAACCTAGAAAAGAAGCCTATCATTGGCCCTTCGAGCCGGGTCTTCAAACTGTGACGACCGATGTGTTTTGAACAGCCACATAATATGTAGGTATATAATCAGTCATAACATTGACGATATAAACAAATTGTAACCACTTCCTTGTGGCTGAAATCGCATAAGATTAGTTTTGCGGGTTCGTGGCGTCAGTGTTGCTGGCATTCAACAAGGAGAAGTTTCCAAAGTTGAGAAATTTTCCATACGGGATGTTCTCAGAACTTATATTTTACGAACAATAAAAATTATTCAGGAAGTCGCTTGCTAGACACTACCTCCGTTATCAATTATTTTAACTGACTGTCTCATTTACGAGTTTATAAAAAAACTAATAATACATTTCTTTTTATAATTCCCGTAGGGAATGTTCTCGTTGGAAATTTAATTTAATTTCTCGTGTAAGTTTTCGGAAATTTCCGATAATTTTACTGAATTTTTAGGATGTTCTGCAACTTGTGCTTTGCTAGTAGGGTCTAAATTCATAATATGACGGTATTTCCTACCGATCGCTAACTAAATGTTATGCCTCAAAGGGTTCAAGTTCCCCTTATTCATAAACGACCACTAAAGTTAAGAGATCGCTGATAATCGTTTGTCCCTTTCCCTCATATAGGTTGGACGGAAAGGGACATACGATTATCAGAGGCCTCTTAACTTTAGCAGACTTTTATGAATAAGGGGGTGTCACTTTACATAGGTATCTAGAAAATTAAACAACAGAACGAAGTGTATTTTAATTAACTTTAGTCTAAAATAATTTTCTTACATCAGTCGAAATATTTATATTAACCTTATAACTAATAGTAATAAATTCTAAACAATAATTTTGTGTGTTTCGATGATTTTATATACATATAAATATACACTTAATAACCATTAGTACCTACCACGAGTTATTTTAATGTTATGTTAGCTATTGAAAATGAGGAATGTTTATGGAATGTATGTAGTTGACCTATCTAAAGATTAATACATATAGTGGATACATAGGTACCCATACCCACTTACAAATAGAAATTCTACATATAGCCAATACTAGGGGTATACGCAAAGATCTATCCGCGGGCGTCGGGCATATCCGCCGTCGTATCGGATAAATCCGGCGTGAAGATCTGTGCGTGTATCCCTAGCTATTATTGTGACACCGTATACATATCGTTTGGCCAGGGTTTGTTATACTTCAAGCATAGACAGACAGAATCATACTGTCTCTTTCTTACGCTAGTACCCTCGCTACTGAAAAAGGGATAAGTAGGTATAGCTTATTACTTCCACTGTTCCTGCAGTTATTGGCCAGCCAGACTATATGTAATATTTATATCGTTTGATTCTTACTAAACATCATAATTGTATTATTTAATTTCACGATGCATTTGTACTTAATTATAAGTAGGTACCGTACGTAGGAACAGTTCTTAAGATTTTTGCATGGTTCATAAAAAGGCGGAAATTCGTCTATGGTCGCAGGATTGTTGTATGGGGGCTATAAAAAAATGTCTGCTATTATCTATGAATAGCTGAATTCCGCTCTAATGTGTGGTGCCTCATAGGCAAGCGTTATAGGACTTATAGGGCAGTATGTTGGTTCTTATCAATTAAAATTTAATTTAGGAGAGAGTTCACGCGAACGTAACCAGCGGAGCCTGAGCCTGCCACTGCTCGTCTTCCAACTCTTCTTCATCAGACTCTTGGGGAAACCGCTCCTGAAACAATCGATATTTTTAATATTTTTTTAAATATTTGTGTCCGACATAAGGGAAGTGAATTACTGTTTGACAGTTTTCTATAAGTTATAAATTTTATTGAGTATTTTCCTTCGGTTACCGATCCCCTTACTTTTAAAATTCATTGACTGGGCTATGTGATGCGGTAGACACTGAATGCAACGTAGGCAACGTAGCGCACAGTTGCATGTTCTACCTTTTACAAATTTTTGACAAAAACATTTGTGTATGTAAGTATCAATTGCTTAAGTAACTGGTAAGTTAAAAAAATATATAAAATATTTTAAATTACCCAAGGTGATGACCCTTTGCCGTTGCACTGTAAGGAACTGCCTTGGTGATTATTCTGCCATGCCTAAAATATTTTAAAAAAAATACGTAAAATTTAATTATTAATGTGTTGGACGTGACATTAGTCTCATGCTGATTAGCCTTCATCATGACTTGAGTACTGGAGAGTAGCAAACAACTAATATAAGACCCGCGCGCAGAGGGCTGACTAACACTTTTCCGCCCTTGTTAACTAAGTTTTTTCCGTCCCCGAAAAGGCACAATATAATTTAAAAATTGCTTATATAACTATAGACCTATAATATTTAAATAGTACCATCAATTTCCCCAGGATCCATCATCACAGGACCTGATGACAATGGGACCACTGTCAAGTATATAGATAGGTATACCCTTTCAAACAAAACAAGGATTTTCCAAAATAATCGTAAATACATTTAAAAAAGCAAGAACAACTGGACGAATTGAAAACCCCCTCCTTCGAAATCGGTTGAAAATGCGCCGCTCTGGCCATGGCCCTCCTCCATCGCTACGCTACTGCGAGCTGAGTCTCAAAGTAGCTCAGCATCTTACCTGGTAAGCGTCATTGAAGGCATGCGCAAGGGCCAGCGCGAGCGCACGCGCGTGCCGGCTGCGCGGACACGTGAACACATGCGCGACGTGCTCACATCCTCGCCCCTCCACCACCGCGAACACGCGCGCGTTAGCCGCGTCCGCTGAGCAGTATGAGATCCTGGAGAAAAGTGGGAAATCGTCATAAGTCATGTTATATGGTAAATAGAGACAAGAGGAGCTGAACTCGCTGCCCCCCTCACTCCCCTCAGAGACCAGTAGCTAGGTATACACGCACAGATGTGTTCGCTGGATTTGTCCGACGGATATGCCCGGCGGACAGATGCGTTCGTGTATGCCGCTATTCAGATGTGTCCGCAGACAAATCCGTGTCCAATTCGCGCCATACACGCACGGATTTGTCCGCCGCGGGCACATCCGTCAGACAAATCCGGCGGGCACATCTGTGCGAGTATCCCTAGCTAATGAATTTTTCACATCATTACGGGTCATTAAGGTGGCAAACTAGCATACGGTCCGGTTGAAGTTAAGCAGCTCCTGTAGCATATAGACGCCATTAACTCCAGAATATCTTATGCACGTTGCCGATCCTTTAACGTAAAGATTCCTCAGGAGATTCTTAATATTTAGTAAAATTACTTATACTGATTTATTTTGCGCATGTCCATCAACTTCAACGTCTCATTTATTTATTTAAACGTTGTGTATAATCACAAGTGGACTCCAATCGGGGTCAATACCGAGACATCGCCGGGTGCCTCTGGATGCTTAATAATTAAAAGATCGCATAAATCAAACGCAGACAGTAATGAACTCCTTAATTATCTGAGCTTGTGGTTATCACATATTATTCTTACTATGTTATTGACTTGTGGAGGGCTTGCATTATTTATAAACATATATTTAAGTACCTATGTACATATGTGTAAAACTGGAGCAGGGTTCAGGTTTTTAACTATCCGCGCTACATTTAATTAGACACTCCACATCACGATTTTGTAGGATATACATATAAATAACCAAGCGAGATACCTACTCGTTTGACACATATACCGACTTATTATAGTGATTCAAAGTAGTCTCGCTAACGACTATCACTTTTTGGTTGTCGAATTGGGCTCCGAATAATAGCGGCCTCAAAAATATAACTATCGCCATACCTACTTCTACTTTACTTTTGATAAACAGTTATGCCGAGAGAGAGCTCCTTAAAAGTAGCTACTTTACTTTATGTAATTACCTGTATATGGATATGCTGAGCACATTGTCCTGAGTATCGGCGTCAGTGACCACGATGCCCTTTGAGCTTATATCGAGGCTTACTCGCTGCAGTTTCTTGTTTAATGCTGAAACAAAGCTACTGATTAGGGACCGACTCTGGACCGACTCTAACACCAATATTGTAGTGGTTGTTAATTAATATTAAGAAAGATGAACGTAGTAGGTATGTTGAGAAGTTGGAAAAGTTAATGGTCACGAGCTCGTATTATGATATTTAGTTGGCATACTAGCAATGGTTGAAGTAAGAATACATACACGATAAGCTAGGGATACACGCACAGATATGTCCGCCGGATTTGTCCGACGGATGTGCCCGTCGGACAAATCCGTGCGTGTATGGCGCGAATTGGACACGGATTTGTCTGCGGACACATCTGAATAGCGCCATACACGAACGAATCGAACAAATCCGGCGGACACATCTGTGTGTGTATCCCTAGCAATAGGTACAATTGCTTCAAAGTTAGTTTGCTATTAACAAATGACTAAGAGTTTGTCCGGAAAGAGAAGTGTCGTAGTTTACATGGGACCTCGTGCAGATTTTGTGGATGTGAATTTCATTCAAACTTTCTTTGAAGTACATACTAGTTTGTACTGAATTAAGTAGTATACCTGTGTAGTTTATCATATTTTATTAGTTAGATTTGGGTTTGGGTTCAAGATGAACACTAACACTTCCGTCCACACTCATAATTCAGGAAAAGGTCAGATGCAACTTACTCTTGGCGGAGTGTAAAGCGGAGCGGACAGCGATGGCGGTAGCGGGCGCGGAGGCGGCGCGCTCGACAGGCACCATGCCGGCGTACCGGACGTCCACCGCGGCGTTCCCGGTTGACTCCCGGGCCTCGCGCCACCAGCTCTCGCCTTCGCATTCTGCTAGCGCCCATTCTTCCAGTTCTACATAAACCAAGGAAAAATTCGGGTAAGTACCTATTACTACATTTTTAACGTATTGTAAAACTTATATGTAAACTTGGGGGCTGATTCTAACAGTTCCATCAGACGCTTTGTTCACTAGAAATCCAAATGGCTTTACGTGATTTATGTTTAAAAAGAGGATCTGTCACTCAGAATCAATATCAGATATTAACTCTGTAGGGTTTGTTTTTCCGTAAAGTTGATAGTTAGAGGGTGATGGTCTTCAATTCCCGCGGGGACCAGCCGTGGTGGGAAAAAGTGATGAAGAGGGGCCTGTTTTGGTTGCTATAAATTTTTGTCTGTGCTTTGTTTGCTGCTGTGGGGATTTTCTTGTAGATTTAGTGAGCTTACAGGTTTCTTATTTATAGTGACAAATGAGTCCATTGATGTTTTATTTTTCTTTACGGCTTGATAGGTGTCTGTTGTAGTTTTCTTATTGTGTTGGCGATTTTCCGGCGAAACTGATAAAAATCGCTTCTTATTGTTAGGGTTTGCAGTGTCGTTTTTCTTCTGTACTACTATCAGCTTGTCGTATTTAATAAAAGCCTTATTTCCTTTGTCCAGTTCTTCTTTCTGTTGTAACTTTAACTCTTTTCTTTTTTCCAGAATATAATCAGGGTAATCTTCCTTTATGTAGTAGGCAGTGTCTGATAAGTTCTTTTTGTTTTTTAATATCTCAATTTTTTTTCTTAATGTTGTGAAAGTAACTATGAGTGGCCGTATTTTATTCGATTTCCGCCCAATTCTTCTGACTGATTCTATATCTTGCTTTTCCATATTGATTTTTAAGTTGGCGGAAAAATAAAGAAAAACATTATATCAGATGAAACAAAACAGTTAATAGAGAAGCGCTCTACACTAACACATAAACCTCTAAGAACAAAAGAAGAACGAAAAGAACTAACATCATTGTACAAAACAACAAACAAAATGTTAAAAAAAGACTACGAAAACTACAGACTACAAATAATAGAACAGAACTTAGTACAAACTGGAAGTCAAAAAAGAACATATAAGCAACTCAACTCGGAGAAAAAATGGATAACGGCACTGAAAACAAAAAGAGCTTCTAAACAGCTACAAACACGGAAAGAATTAGTCGAGGTAGCTACCGACTTCTACAAAAAACTCTACAGCGACGACAACTCTACCAACCATGCAAACAACCAATATGACAAAATAGATCAAGACCAACAGGAAGAATTACACAGATCAGATACAGATGTTACACCGTTCGATGCGCAAGAAATATTGAGAAACATAGAGCGTTTAAAAAACGAAAAAAGCCCAGGGTCTGATAATATACCTAACGAAGCTCTAAAAATAGGAAAGTACATACTGATACATCCTCTTACTATATTATTTAATAAAATACTTGAAACACAAGTAATCCCAAAAAATTGGGCGGAATCTAGGATCATCCTCCTGTATAAGAAAGGCGACCCAGATGATATTAACAACTATAGGCCGATCAGTTTACTACCTACGACGTATAAACTGTTCGCAATGTGCCTCGAAAAAAGAATAGAGCCGAATATAGAGAAGCACCAACCGAGCGAACAAGCAGGTTTCAGGCCAGGATACTCTACTACTGATCATATTTACACTCTAGATCAAGTAATAGAGAAATACCAGGAATTTAACAACCCACTCTATCTCGCCTACATTGATTACGCGAAAGCGTTTGACTCAATAACACACAAGAGCATTTGGCAAGCACTAAAACACCAAGGAGTCCCGAATACGTATATAAATATAATCAAAGACATCTATAGCAAGAGTACGAGCCGAGTTAAATTGGACAGAATAGGACCCAGCTTCAATATAAGAAGAGGCGTAAAGCAAGGAGACCCGCTCTCTCCGAAGATTTTCATAGCGGTGTTGCAGCACATAATGAAGGACTTAAACTGGGCAGAAAAGGGACTCTACATAAATGGAAGATATCTATCAAATCTTAGATTTGCAGACGACATAGTATTATTTTCAAGAACACCGTCGCAATTAGAAAAAATGATAAATGATCTATGTAGAGTAAGTGCGAACATTGGACTCTACCTAAACACCTCAAAAACAAAAGTCGCTACAAATACAGCTCGGATACCTATACTAGTCAAGGACGCCCCACTCGAATACGTAGATAGTTATATATACCTGGGCAAACAAATATCTTTCAAGCCCACGAGACACAGTGACGAAGTAGAAAGAAGAATAAACATCACTTGGAAAAAGTACTGGAGCCATAAAGAGATACTTAAATCGAAGCTGCCAATAAAACTAAAGAAAAAAGTAATGGACTCTTGTTTATTGCCCAGCCTCACCTACGGGTCCCAAACTTGGACATATGACAGTAACATAAAAAACAAAATTCAAACATGCCAGCGTGCAATGGAAAGGAGCATCCTTAACATCAAACTTAGAGACCATCAAAAATGTACGGAAATTCGAAACAAGACGAAAATCATAGATGCCTTACAACACTCGCTGCACCTGAAGTGGATGTGGGCAGGGCATGTGGCCCGCGCACCAAATGACAGGTGGATAAACAAAATAACTGCATGGTCAGGTCCAACCAACTATAGACACAGAGGGCGCCCTAGAGAACGGTGGGCGAACGATATAGAAAAAACTGCCGGAAAAAACTGGAAAAGTAAAGCAGGAGATCGAAAATCTTGGAGGCTATTGGAGGAGGCCTATACCCAGAAAGGGGCCTTAGCTTAAATAAGTTACTTTGTAATTGAATTAAAATGTAAGCATTAGTTATAGTTAAGGAAATAAAGGCTTTATTATTATTATTATTATTATTATTATTATTGACAAGTTGAATAAGTTGGTCCTCAATGTCAAAATATTGTTTTTCCTTTTCTTCCAAGCCGAAGAAAACTAAGTTGCGTTGCCTTGCGTTACGGAAAAACAAACAACTATACAACAAACCACTCCAATACAACAATTTATACAAAAACCAACTCTACAACAACCAACGTCACCACAGTCGACTCTGAAACAATCGGCTCTACAAAAAATTATAGAACAATCAACTTCACAAAACCCGATGTCACAACAGCCCGCTCCACAACAGACGCTAAAGCAACGGGCTCTACAACAGTCGTCTCTACAACCACCGACTCTTCGAAAAATTGTAGAACAACCAACTTCAAAAAAGCAGATGTCACAACAGCCCGCTCCACATCAGGCGCTACAACAACCGGCTCGACAACAGTCGACTCTACAACAACCGGCTCTACGACAAACTGTACAACAACCAGCCATACAAAAGCCGATGTCACAACAGCCTGCTCCACAACAGGCGCTACAACAACCGGCGCTACAACAACCGGCTCGACAACAGTCGACTCTACAACAACCGGCTCTACGACGAATTGTACAACAACCTACACTAAAAAAGCCGATGTTACAACAGCCCGCTCCACAACAGGCGCTACAACAACCGGCTCGACCACAGTCGACTCTACAACAACCGGCTCTACGTCAAATTGTACAACAACCAACTCTACAAAAGCCGATGCCACAACAGCCCGCTCCACAACAGGCGCTACAACAACCGGCTCGACAACAGTCGACTCTACAACAACCGACTCCACGACATGCGGCTCTACAACTACCCAGACGACGGCAACGCAGTATATGTAATGACGCATCGAATAAAAATGCTGTAGGGAAGCAGCAGAGGCGGAGCGTCACCTTACAAATAGCGACTTTAAACACAAGAACTCTGAGAACCGAAGAAAGCCTTAAGGAATTAGAACTAGCACTCACTGATCTGAAATGGGATATACTGGGGATAAGCGAGATGCGACGACTAGGGGAGTCTATTGAAGAACGACCAAACTACATTCTCTACTACAAGGGAGAAATTGCTGGACATAGAGGCGTCGGCTTCCTTATTAAAGCGTCCCACAAAAATAAAATTCAAGAATTTATAGGTATATCAGACAGAATCGCTATTCTTAACCTGCAGCTACCGGGCTATAAAAAGATATGGTCGATAATCCAAGTCTATGCGCCAACGGAGCAAGCGAAAATGGAAGATCTAAAGCTATTCTACAACGATCTCTCAGACTGTATATTACAATATTCAAAAAACTTCATTATAGTGATGGGAGACTTTAACGCGCAAGTCGGCTGCCAACAAAGAGGAGAAGAACACGTTATAGGTAAATTCGGTTATGGCAAGAGGAGTCCTCACGGCCAAATACTCATAGATTTCCTGCTAGAGCATAACCTTATTATATTAAACACTAAATTCAAAAAGAAACCTGGACAAAAATGGACATGGGTCTCCCCAGGTGGAAATTATAAGAATGAAATTGATTTTATTATCACAAATTACGAAAAACCATTTACAAACACAGAAGTTATTCAAAATTTAAATTTTAATACAAATCACCGGATGGTAAGAAGCTCCCTAAGATTGACGCCCCCAAGACACTCAAGGAAATTAATTACTGCCAAAGCGGTACAAATATGTGAAGAAAACATAAATAATACTATCGAAACGTTGCTAGAGCCCAACATGCAACACGACCTAGAAGAAAATCCCCTGGTATTGTACCAAAAGCTCGAGCAAAAGCTCGCAGACCAGACAAACGCAAAAAAGAAAAACCAAAAAAGAGACTTCCTCAGCGAGAAATCTAAATCACTCTTGCAGGAGAGACGAAACTTATTGTCTGACCCAAATAAGAAGCTTAATATTACAAAGATCGCCAAAATCAGTAAAGCCATAAATAAAAGCTTTAGAACCGATCGAAGAAACAGAAAATATAAAATACTGGAAAAACACATTATTCAAACAGGAGGCATTAAAAAAGCGCTGAAGGAGCTGAAAGAAATAGACAAGGAATGGATACCTAAAATGAAGCATAAAGACAAAAGTATTACGACACGAAAAAGCATCAAAGATCACGCCACAACTTTTTATTCTAAACTCTACTCTAACTATGAAAATGAATCGCCGTGCGAAAAAGAACTTGAGATGCACGTTCTATCTTCAGAAACAATGGAATTTGTCGAACAGGAGCCTGCGATTATAAAAAAGGAAGTGGAAAAAGCGATCCTCAGTCAAAAAATGGATAAAGCTCCCGGCCCTGACAGAATAGCCAACGAGTTACTCAGAGGCACTGTCCATGAAATAAGCCCGATTCTCACAAATATTTTTAATAAATTACTAAGAACTTGTACAATTCCAAATCAATGGACTAAATCACACATAATTCTCATACACAAAAAAGGGCCAAAGGACGACATAGGCAATTACAGACCCATTAGCCTGATGTCTAACGTTTACAAAGTTTTTGCTAAAGTCATACTAGAACGGATAAGTAAACGACTAGACGAGCAACAGCCTGTTGAACAGGCAGGGTTTCGTAGGAACTATTCGACTCTAGACCACATTCACACTGTAAAACAAATAATTGAAAAATACAAAGAATACAGAAAACTAATTTATATTGCTTTCATAGACTACAATAAAGCATTCGACAGCTTAATTCATGAACGAATTTGGAATAGTCTGCAGCAACAAGGAATACCGCAGGTATATATAAATATTATAAAAAAGATTTATTGCAGCAGTAGCGCCAGAATACAGCTGGAATCCCTGGGAACAGAATTTCCGGTACAGAAAGGAGTTAGGCAGGGGGATCCTGTCTCTCCAAAGATCTTTTCCGCAGTGCTAGAAAGTATTTTTAGAAAGTTGGAATGGGACGACAAAGGCCTTAATATACACGGGAAACGACTAACTCATTTAAGATTCGCCGACGACTTAGTGTTGTTTGAGGAGTCACCTAGAATTCTAGAGCAAATGATTAGAGAATTATGCCAAGTAAGCTCTAGCTTCGGCCTTATTATGAACAGTAACAAGACTAAGCTTTTAACAAATAATTTACAGGTCGAAATAACAGTCGACGGGCTACCGCTGGAATACGTACAAGACTACGTCTACCTAGGCCAAATTATATCATTTGAAGACCAAACAACTAAGGAAATAGAAAAAAGAATTGCTAATGGCTGGAAAAAATATTGGTCATTCAAGTATATAATGAAAAACAAGGACTTTAGTTTATCGGTCAAGCGCAAAATTTTCAATACTTGTATCCTTCCGTGCCTAACGTACGGATGCGAGACATGGGCTCTTACAGTAGCACACAGAGCGAAACTTGCGTCATGTCAACACGGAATGGAAAGAAGCATCCTGGGACTTAGAAGAAGCGATAGAGTCAGAAATATCGACATAAGAGATAAAACTAAATTTACCGACGTTTTACAAAGAATAGACCAGCTAAAATGGAAATGGACTGGTCATATGATGCGATCAAAAGAAGGAAAGTGGAGCAAAGAAATTACTAATTGGCACCCTAGAGGATGCAGTAGAAAACAAGGCCCACCGTTCTGCAGGTGGGAGGACGAAATAAAGCTAACAGCGGGGCCGTTCTGGAGAAGAGCAACGACGGATAGGACTCACTGGAGAGAGTTAGAGGAGGCCTTTGCCATGAGGCAAACTGAGTTACGTGATATTATTTAAAAACAAAACATTAAAAGAGATTAGTATTAAGAAAAAAAAAATTATATATATTTATGTATTTTACTCTTACTGTATCTTTATCTTCTCAGTAATAAAGGCAATTTTATTTATTTATTTATTAACTCTGTAGGGTTACACCAATGAAAACATACATATAACAATAAATTAGAAAACGTGCTAATACAATAGATATATGTACCATGTACCAATATTTAAATTGTCACGAAATAAAATACCTGCATTTTTTTTTACAGTGTTCCGAGACGAAAACAACGTATCGTATCAGATCAGCAACGTTAACTATAAAATTAAACCAAACTAAATTCCATTACCTCATAATTTCATACTCCGCATGACTGAATTTAATAAGCTACTTAAGCTTGCCAGATTGCCCTCTTTTCGGGCCACAAGCTACAATTTAGCAATCACCACCTATGTCTAGGTTTCGACAAGCATTTAGTTCCAAGTTTAGCTGCCTAGGTTGATGTGTCAATGTTCTAAACATGGCGAACTGGAATGCTGGGCGTGGCAGCCCTAGAAAACTTTAATGAGACAGCTAGATCTTTCACCGCCGGCGACATTTATAATCTTAGGGCACGCAAGTCTAGACAATTTGTAGTGCCATGAAATTGTGTGATGAAACCGAAAATACACATAGGTACTCTCCTTTCTCCTTTTACTTAAATATCATCATTCCCGAAAAATTGGCTGAAATGATTAGAATTAAGTATTTTTTGAGAACACTCAACTTTGCCTGGCTTGAAAAATATGGTTTCAAGTAATGCAAAGTTGTGCATCGCAGGCAAAGTTGTAGTAGTTGACGGTTGGTACATTATTAAGTTAATATCTTGTTAATAATAAAGACGGTAGATGACCCAGTTAAATAAATCACATCTCGCCTTCCTCCATTAGTGTTGATACATAAAATGTTGCTTTTATATAATAAAACGGTCGTTCTCACTTGCGTTATCTTTTACTTATAGTACAGGGCATGTTTTTTCAATAACTAAACATATTGTGGGAGATGATTTGGTAAGTCTTACTAAACAACTTTTTCTATGGAACCAACCCCGAAATCTAAAAATTTTCGGCCTCACAATAGAAAACGTCAAAGTCTGAACGGCCGACAGTACCTATATTTAGGGGTTTTAGGAATATATGTAGTAATATATGTAATATGCATCAAATAGATGTCTTAGAACTAGCTTCTGACAATTATTTTCTACCTAACTAACCAAACTCTATATTGAATGTACTATAGTAATAGACAAGCATTATAGAGCGGACGTAGTCGGTTTAAATATTACTGATAATTTCAAACGCGATTTTCCAGGCATTTAAGTAGATATTACGCCGATCTAGTTTCGCAAACAGGAGTGGTTCTTGATCCTATGATCAGAAATTACGGCGGCGTTGTGGTATTATTGAAAATTATACGTTAATGTTGAAGCTTATTAGCAAGCGACAGTTTGAACCAAAACCATAGGCAGTATTCTAAATTATAAATATTGATTTGCTATCGTTATAATTTATTTTGTCATCAACTTACTTGACGTAATATATTTGACACTAATTTTAAACCAATCATTAACCAGAAAAGGATGATCTGAATATGCCAAATAATTCTGATGGGACCAAGCGTGTTTAGCAATGTACAAGTTGCAGAACATTCTCAAAAATTCTGTAACATTCTCGAAAATTTCCGGAAACTTACACGTTAATTTAAATAAAAAAATTCAATGAGAACAGTCCCTATGGAAATTATCAAAAAAAATATTTTTTTATCTACTCGTAAATGGAGGGATTCTCTTGTCGGTGGAGTATATCCCATCTACTTCTATCCTGCGCCAGTTCCTTGACCTTTTGATACGAGGCGGCTTCTACTTTTTCCTTCACTTGGTCCATGTAACTGCGTCTGGGTTTAATAATTTTTATTGTTCGTATTTAAGTTCTGGAAACATTCCGTATGGAAAATTTCGCAACTTAGGAAACTTCTTCTTGGTTCATTGCTAATCGTGTTTGATGTCAAATAAAAATTAAAAAATTAAAAAATAGGTCAGGTAGGTATATGTAGGTATATACCAAGATGTATTTATCGTAACTGACTGAAATTATATAAAATATAGCATGAATAGTAGCAAAATCCAAAGAGGCAACGCTGCCAGCCTTCTGGGTACCATGACTCACGAAGGCGACCTGGGGAGCATATTTTATCTGTAAGTTTATTTTAGTTTTATATATAAGTTTATTTTAGTTTTATATATAAGTTTATTGTAAGTTTATATTTAAGTTTATTTTAGTTAGTTTATTTAGTTTTATTTTTATATCTAAGTTTGTAGTTGCTAGTCTTTGTATGTTCCTAAATAAATAAATAAAAAATATGGCATGTTGATCACGGAAAGTTTATAATATATGGTAAGTAACCCAGTGACATTAAGTGATTGTAATATGGTAATAAATAGTATGGTAATTTGGGCAATGGCCTTAATCCTTTAATTAGATACCTACTGATTCCATAGTCAACATACAATAGTTTTGGTCGGTACGTATTCGATTTTATGAAAATAAAACACTGGCATTTTAATTTTAATACAAAAAATAAAAGTTGTTTAGGTACCTAATGAACTGTTAAATATTCTCTGCATTGTGGTAGCGGTAGCGGTGAGTCAAAATCATGGATAGGAAAGCCTGAGCTAATTTAGCTGTTCTTAACTTTATGTGCCTTGACAAAGTACGCAACTGAAAATCCGGTAAGCCGGCGGGAAACGCGATACTTACTTAAGCCAACATAGGGAACTGAATTTGTATTAACCAAGAATATTAGAATATTTTATTTTTAAGTTAGATTGGAAGGGACAAGAATATAAATAAATTACCAATAAGATTTTTAAATAAAACTTACCTATTTAAATAAACCTTAACTAAAAACTAGAACTGAATAAAACAGAAAAATATCAAAAAATTAGGCCCCTTCGGCATGGTGCCGAGGATGCTGGCAGCATTTCCCCGCTGTATCGCAATAGGTACTTATACGATAGTTAGATTTAGGTTTAGATATAGTAACCTTTATACATTCAAATTCAATTTTTAACATTTTTATAATTAATAAACTATGATGATTAACCAAACCAGTTTGCTGCAGAAGTCCGCCGATTTTATTTATAACCTGTAAATTTTCTAATGAGTCATTCGACTGTGTAACTAGGTCGATTAGAGTAATATTGTGCTTTCATATTTTTATTGAAATTAGATATGAATGGTACCTACCGCCTGCACATACGTCAGAGGATAATGATTAAGATTATGATATCGTATAGAGTAAGTACTTATTAATTACAATTAGCAATTAGAATCACATCACAGTTCAAATGCTATCAAATCGGAGTGTTAACGCATTTACGTCAATTGTAATACGAGCTCCGATGAAGACGCAAGTTGACGAATGTTTTATTTTTAAAATGGATGGGTTATACCAACAGGTGAACAAGTAATCTAAAGTTCTAATTTAAAGTAGGGCATGATCACCAGCCTTTTGTAAGGGTATATTATTAAGCTTTCCTTTTTTGTGCAATAAGAGAGTAGAGTAGTTAGTGTAATAAAATTAAATAAATTGAGAAAAAAAAACACCAAACCGAATGCAGAACCTCCTTCTTCTATGGAATTGAAGTCGGTTAAAGAAGATAGAACGCGAACGCGAATACCTGATATAAAATCAAACGAATGCGATGTTGCTGTACGGCATTATTTAACATCACAATTAGCCTTATATTCAAGGGAAGGGAACTAATCGATTCGATGCCGTAGCGAGCGTGGTAAGAATTAGGGTTTGCTCCTGTCCTGGTTCTATTATCTATACAAAAATATCCCGGAAAATTTGGTTCTCGCCATACAAAATTAGAACCGAAAAATCATTATGAGAAGAAAATTCACTACAAGGAACACTAACACTTTCAGAGTTTAAAGCACAAAACTTCCTCGTTATAGAACGAAGCGTGTCGAGCAATACGAGTATTGTTCTTGAAAAACGCAAGTTGAGAGAGACTTGAATTGAATACTCTAATACTTCCTTGGCTATATCTATGTTTATGTTACTTGCTTCCTTGTTGATGTTTACTGCGCGGCTCCCGAAAAATATTATGGCACAGAACGGTAAGAATTCAAAGCATTATCAGACATCGGAACAGACACATGAAAGACGCAATAAGATAACAAAACACGAGTGAAACAGCTGTTTATCTCTATTAATTAGCTTAACGGAGTAATCTCGGCCTTTCTGATCGTTGAAACTGCGCCTAATATTGCCCTCTGACATGCGCTCAATCCTCTTTGGCCTAGATATTTACTGATATGACTGAAATAGACACTGATATGCGAATATTGGACCCGGGACCTTGCCAGATATACAATCATGTATTATTTATTTATTTATTTTAAGGCCTCATTTGAAGAAACTGCGTTTTATTTTTGAACTTGAGTTTTGGGAACAAACAATGTAAAATTAGAATCATAATATTATGAACACTGAATGTTTATGTTATGGCCAGATAATGTTTATATTAGGAAAGATTTATGATATAATTTTAAAGATAAATATATAAAGATAATTTTAATATAGAACATATGTATAATATGTACCGAAAGCATAAATATATGCTATAGTATTCAGACAATATATAAATATAAATATAAGCTGGAACTTCCCGTACCAAATTTAGAAATATACCGAAAAAGTCCTCATTATGCAGCAGTCAAATTATATAATCACCTTCCAAATTATATAAAGGCAGAGGACAGAGAAGCAGCATATGCTAAGAAATTAAAATCATTACTAGCAGAAAAAGCGTACTATTCTGTTACAGAATATCTCACAGATAGTTTTGTGAACTAAGATATGATGCTCTGGGTGCTTTAGGTTTAACATTATTAAGTATAATAAGTCTAACAATGTACATATTATAGTGTAAAATAACTGTTATGATTTATAATTATAACTAAATTGTCATATAAATATGCTTAGAATAAGTTAATAATTGCCATACCCTACTGGGGTCCATGAGACACTATTTTAATTGTAACAACTTGTATTTTACCATGGTGCAATAAAAGATATTATGATTATGATTATGACATAGTGCCTGCCGCCGGGCACATCCGTCCGACAAATCGAGTGGACAGATCAGTATGTGTCTCCTATACCTAGGCTAATAATACCGTGCCGTTTTATTTATATATATTAAGCTGTATGACTTTTGTATGCTATAAATAAAAAAATATATTTCTGAATCAACTTTTTCTTGTTCATCAATGCCTTGGTCTCCTGAGTCACATTAATAATATGAGGTTTATGGCATTTGATTACCAAATCTGCATGTTTGTGGTAAGGTAGACTATCCAATAGACATATTAATATACCTTGCTATAATTTCTTACAAAATATATTACTGCTGTCCCTTGGCTTGGCTTACTCCACACACCTGATCTGAATATATAAATCTGTAAATACTAACGTATTTACTTAACGGTAGGTGTGGGTAAATCGAATATTTCTTGCTATATGTCGAGTATAACCTGTTTACATTATTTACAAAGGAAAAGATACAATTAAGTCAATATACTACATCTCATAAATTCGCGCGCTTCCCTCAGTTATGTTATATGCAGAGATCGGCACGACCCGTGCCACAACGCGGGATTCCAAAGAGATATTTTTTTTAAATTTTATTATAGACATGAACAGTCTATTAAATGTCAATTGAATATTTTTTTGGGACAGGGTTGTGGAATAAAATTTTAATAATCACGTCCATTAACCAAAATTCAGCGCTGTGGCACGGGTCGTGCCGATCACTGGTTATATGCGCAATCAACGTTGCCCTAGAAAGGGTTATTATTAGCTTCATTGTTATTGAATTAATTGCTGAATATTCAACAATCAGTTAATAATGAGCTGGTAACAGAAAATACCTAATTATAATAACAGATCAATCATTTCATCATAGTAAAAAAAAAACACAGGCACTACGGATCCAGCCGCCAGTACACTTCGCGGGGACTGGACCGAACAAAAAAAGTACTAAAAAAAAACACAGAAAATACCAATAAACATCCATCTACCTATTTGGGTTGGGAGCATCGATAAATTATGTCGCATGTTAAAAATACTTTTGTTAACTTGTGACTTCTAGATTTAAAATTTTCCGTTTTATAAAAATTAAATAAAATACAACTAAATAAAATTAAAAAAAGAATATTATTATGAACGTGAACCTCCGTAGCATATTCACCTTTAAATATGTCGTCATAGCTTTATTAGTTAATTTTGCTCATAAGATTATTAATTTTTAAAATTGAAGATTTAGAATACTAAATTCTTAGGTATTAAATAGGTAATACCTAAGAATCGAAGAAGACGTAATAGAGGATAAAAAAAGCAACTTTTTTTTATTTTGCGAAATCGACCTAAATTTATATAAAATTTATTACTCCTTATGACGTCAGGATTGTCAGGAATTCGTGGTTAAAACCTCTCGCAATGCTCACGGGCACCGTGTATAAGTACTATTTCAATAAACGCCGCTTTCTAACGCCGGAGATTGTTCTATTAATTTTTTACCACAAAAATGTTACTTGATAAAAAATCTCTCTTTTATGTAGTTTCATCAATAATGTATTAGGTACCTGGTATTACCTTCGTAGAACGGATGTGGTATAGCGACCAGCGTAGCTAAGGTGATTGTGAATTATCCGCATACCTACAAATTAAACCACTAAATTGCCCGTTAAATGTGATAAAGTAGAATACCTGATTTTCATATTTTCCTTATTGATGCTAAGAGAAAAATCAAGCGCAAAATTATGTTTACATCTTCAATGAGGATAAAATCCCACAGAAGAAGGTCTTAAACATCAATGCGATTTATTGGACGAAAATATGTGTAAGACGTAAGTACACAAACTTAATCCCATAAAAATTCATCGCATTTCATATTTTAAACCTTGACTGTAAGTACTAAGTATTATTTGGTTCAAATATGGATGCCACAAAAAGGCTTTAACTCCTCCTACACTTTCTAAAACATTCCCATAAACTTCGCTTTAGTTTACTTGCAATACAATTAAGGAAAGCGCCAAGCGACATTGATTCTACGAACGAACCCATACAACCATTTTCGGTCGCCGTTACGACACAGTGTAGACACATCTTGCGTCGACACCGTCTTTTCCGGTCACAATTTCGGTCGCAGTGTCGTCGCTGTTACGACACCGCTACCAGAAATGGGGAAGCGTCGACGCAGACACATTTTGACATAAAGTGTCGTCGCCGTGTGCACACATTGTTACCAGTTTGCGACTAGTTATTCCAAAATCATTCGTTCATTCGGTCATTTTGTTCGTTTCAAATAGGAACTGTCAGATGGAAAAATACTTAAATAATAAACATAAGTGACGTACATTAAAACGCCATCCCTAAACAGGATTTATAAGAAATAAGTATTTATTGTTTGGATTTATATTATATTATGACTTAAAATACTATGGGAAATTAAACTGCTCGAGGGATTTGATTATCTAAGTGTTATTTTATCAACGCGCCGCCACATTATTTTAGTTTGGCCAGCAATGAAATTATTTAAACTACATTATTTGTTACATTTTTAGTGCTCCAATGCATATGATATACTTAAATAATAAAAATAAGGCTTTACTTAGTACTAAACTTGGTAATTAGGATGTAAAAATATGGTTTAAGGCTGAGGAAAATTCCAGTCACAAAGTAGTCGCAATGTTACGACTCTGTGTAGACACTGTGTAGACACAGGTCGGCGCGCGACCAAAAGTAGTAACAAAGTTACCGGATTTGTAAAATGGCTCCTTGTACTCATTTGTTTCCAGATATTCTCAAAGTGTAAGAGCCATGCCGTGGTAAGTAGTGTTGATGGAGGAGAATGACAAAAAAATGATTTTGTTGGTACCAAGTTGTTGGGTAATCGACCACGATATTTTGTTATGGCCCACAACCACGAAGTCACTCGAGTTTGTTGCTGTCAGCATTTTATTGACATTACAATTAGATGCATTATCAACAGTTGATCGAGGAATTTCAGCGCTGTGAACGTCTTTGTCATTTCTGCCTAAAAAGAATTTAGGTTAGAATACGTACATCTGGAATTTACTGTACCTAACATAATATCTATTACTATTAAATTACTGTTTGATTTGACATATTTATTTAAGGGTCAGGCCGTAGTTTTTGCCAAAAATAGCGCAAAGGTGACGTAAAATATTCAACGATTCGGTCGCGCAGAGTGACGCAGAATAGTTGAGTCGGTCGCGCAGAGTGACGCAAAATAGTTAAAGTTTGCGCATACATTGTATGATTTTGACATAATATATTTTAAATGAACATTCGATTGTTAACCGAGGGATAGAAAGAACCCACCACAGCCGAGATATTTTGGCGCTCATAGTTAGGTACAAAAAACACGATTTGGTATGGTAAGGTTACATTTTTAATCACTGCAGACAAAAGGTTGAACGGTCTACCAAATGGAACTATAGAATCATGTCAAATTGCCAAATAGTAAGAGATTCCATAGGAAAATGACTGAAAACGTAACTTTCAAATAGTTCCATGGTGATCCACGGTTCCATTTGGTTGATTTTATATAGCAAACTTACACCCGGAAACCGCAAACCTATGTGTGCATGAACCTTTATTCGGTAGCGCAATATCATTGGTATCGCAAAGTGGCATAATGGCGACCGTAGCGCAAAGAAAATCTATAATAACTCTATGAATAAGCTCTTTTTTTAGTTAAAATAACCTAGGAAAATTACACACGCCTTACTTAATAGTGCACACTAACTATGACGTCAATGACAGACATTAATTTAAAACTTATCTTGAAATCTCAAAAATTGCACGCTGCGAAAAATGTGGCACTTTTCACTCCGGATAAAGTTGACATCGGTCTGACAAAAATATAGCCGCTGCCGCCTTTTTGACCATAGACAAAGCTGCTTTGGTATTGCCACTATTCAAAATACAAATACTACCAAAGCTTAAAGGCCACAAAACGGCATGATGGTTGCGCAAAACGTGACGCAGAGAAATGGCTGTTTCCGTTTTTTTATTTAATGTACGAAATTTAATGTACTCTCTTAGGAAACACGATGCGATATTCAGAAGGGTGCTAGGTAACTATTATTTGAAATTAAATGAAAATGTTGTCTTCTTTTAATTTTAATGGATGCGCAAAGTGCACCCCTACCGAAGCGGAATTGCATTTTTCATGAAAATTTCGTATTTTTTTTAAATGTCTTATAACTTTGCTAATATATCATTTTATTTAAATATCTTCAGTGGCCGTAGGTAATCAGGTCTTCATAAATACAATGATGTGGTTAAAAACAAAGTGGCGGAACGAAATCTGAACTTTTAAGTTAATTATTCCCACTTTTCTATAAAATGTTGACGAGTGTTTATATGGTTTTGGTCGATTATTATCATTTGGATCGCTCATGATGACTTACTAGGATTCCGAGCACACGAGACACTAATGGTAAAGTTTGACAAACCTTGGCTTTCAAGAGGTATTTTATATTGTCATTTGCGGTCACAATGTTTCGAAACAGTTCGGTAACCGTTACGACACATTGTGTACAAATTGTGGTCGCAAAGTCTACACAATGTGTCGACACCTTGTTACCGAAAAGTGTACACACGGCGACGACACTTAGTTACTGAAACAAATTTGGTCACATTGTGTGCACACTGTTACCACACTAAGTAACCAAAACTGAACACAGTCGCAAAGTGTAGTAACTGTTACGACACTGTTACGACACATCTGACATTTAGTTACTACTTTGACGATTCTGCGACCGAAATGGTTATATGGGAAGAATCTACTTCACTAACGCATCGATCACATAAGCTCAAGTTTTATATACAATGCTGATGACTACGCACATTCGAATCCAGATTCAGTTCTTATAAAGCAAGCGTTGGATAAACTTTTACAAAGTCAAGTTGCGTTCAGAAACCGCCTGGATGAGTTTTTCTAGACGCCAAGTACGGCAGTTAGCGAGATCTCCTAATTCCTAAGTAATTAGAGAGAAACCTGCACCCGGAGATAGCGAGTTGGCTGTATAAGCGCAGGGCCGTGGTCCATAACGGGTGCCTTTAATTAAGATATAAAAAAGTTACGTTTAAGGTGATATGAGAGAAGGGCTTAAAAATGGGTGAAGGACGGAGCAACTCAGTGTCAACTACAGATTTAGGATATATTTAAATTATGTGTATCAATTATTGAGAGAAGAAGAACAAGATGGAGATGGCGGCATGATCTGGACACGTATGGATATGACAAAATGGTGGGAAAGAGGGGAGACTTTTGCCCAGCAGTAGGACATTCCACCGACCTAATAAAACAAAAATATTGACGATGTCTAAAAGCGGTATTACACATTGCAACCTGCAGGGCCCAATCTGTTGTGTACCCTGCCTCTTCCTACCCCTCCTTCAGCTCCCTACGGGCCCTACCTTCAATTACACCTTCCAACCTGACAGATTGGGCCCTGCAGGTTGCAATGTGTAATACCGCTTTAAGGTAGTTCCCCTGATTGCTTACATGACGACTTCTATCTCAACAATTTTCAAGTAAGTTTACGAACTTAGTTTAATATGAAAACAAAGGATTTTCCCCACTAACCACTCATAAGTACGTTAGTAAGTAGTTTGAACGAATATTTTGCATGTATTAATAATTAAGCTATACCTACCAGTATTTAATGCATGTTAGATGTAAGAATTATTGTACACCTCATGGAGGTAGAAAATGGAGATACTCTGTTATTATTTCAACATCTATGTAACCCGTTTTCGTTCAATAAATGAATTTTTTCCTTTTACTTTACTTTTTTACTAAGTAGGTATACTTATTAGCATTGCCCAAGCCGAGTATAGGGCCTAGGTCCAAGACAGATCAGTGGACACCTCTTAGGAATATTAAACTGCACCGAATTATTCTTGTACGTGTACGTTTGCGTACGATACGCACTCTATTTTGCATATTTAAACAATGACCTTTAATTCTGGCGGTAGTGTAGGTACCAGCTGTTTTATGCTGTTGGAATTAAGTTATAATATGTAAGTGCAAATATCGCATTATGAACCTATATATTTTAAAACTTTATTTTCTTTTTTAACCGACTTCAAAAAAGGAGGAGGTTCTCAATTCGACAGAATTTTTTTTTTCTTTTTTTTTATCATTATTTTTTTTTTTTTTGTATGTATGTTACTCCATATCTCCGTGAATCGTGAACCGATTTTCAAAATTTTTTTTTGAATCGAACAGGTATAAACCCTAGATGGTCCCATTGTCACCAAGTCGGGATCTGATGATGGGATCCTGGAGAAATCGAGGAAACTCTTCAACTATTATAGGCACACCTATAGTGATTTCACTATTTTTTACAGCAACTCGGCCACTTCCTCTTGGAATAGCGGATCCTAAGTGAAGTCGGTTCTTTTTTTGTTTAAAATTATTTTCATTTAGGTTTCACATTACTTACTATGATAACTTTTGATAATTTTAAACAAAAAAAGAACCGACTTCACTTAGGATCCGCTATTCCAAGAGGAAGTGGCCGAGTTGCTGTAAAAAATAGTGAAATCACTATAGGTGTGCCTATAATAGTTGAAGAGTTCCCTCGATTTCTCCAGGATCCCATCATCAGATCCCAACTTGGTGACAATGGGACCATCTAGGGGTTATACCTGTTCGATTCAAAAAAAAATTTTGAAAATCGGTTCACGATTCACGGAGATATGGAGTAACATACATACAAAAAAAAAAAAATATGATAAAAAAAAAAAAAAAAAAATTCAGTCGAATTGAGAACCTCCTCCTTTTTTGAAGTCGGTTAAAAATAATATCTATGGCGCATTTCTATTTGGCTTTATGGTTGATTGCTAGAGAATGCCTATAGGCGTTATGTCCGCCCTTAGTACCTACCTACTTAAGAGTTAATAAAGAACTTTTACATTACATTAAGAGTATTGACGTGCATTGAAGTTAAAATAAATAAATATTAAAGTGCTTTAAAACTGAAAAAGCAATTAACCTATTTAAAAATAATAGTAATCCAATCAAATGTATTAATCGCTTGTTAAGTAAGTTAAGTGCCATTTTTAAATGTCACGATTCACGATGTTTCGAGCCCTTTACAGCGCTCGTGGTCAATGACCACCTAATGAATTATTAAATTATCGTGGCAACAGAAAACAATACTATTTAAAAATTATCAAAATACTCACTTTTGTGTTTTGAACGATTTTTCCACATTTTCCTTATGAACGTTGTCATCGTTAATTAAAAAAAAATGCCAACTCGAACTTTTGCACGGGTAATGAAATAAGTCTTATTAGCCAGTTATAAAACTTTTTTTAAATAATTTTTCCCGCGGACAACGCGTGCGCGCGTCTCGATCTACCCTTCGCGATATGAGCGCGCCGGGAGCTTCGCCCAGTTTTACGGTTGATAGCGAGCTGCTAAGATCAGGACTTGTGCGTAATTTCACTTGTTGTTTTTCAGACACTTGTACTAATATCAACGTGCATAATAAGTACCAAAGTACCGAGTATAGGGTTCCAAGACAATTTCCCGAACCTACGCCAGATAAGACGACACGACGGAGCCACGCAGTTAAATTAAATCAAAGTTGTTTTTCATTAATTACTTTTACGTCACTCTGGGCGCTAAGTGAGATTTACCGCAGCGGCAAATCTCACTTCACACCCACGAGAAGACGTAAAATTATGTACGCACCACGGGCGGTAATAAGGAAGGCCTCCAATCGCTTGTTTCTGGCCCTTACCTTGGGTTCGGGCCACAAATACCCGCGATCTGAGCCCTCCTTGCTTTACCGCCCTAGGTACGTAATATACTATTTAATTTAAGTATAGATCTCAGTGTCTTGGTAGCAACACAGTAATGCTGTACTGTGTAACTGATTTAAAAAATAAAATGAAATAAATATGCCCCTCCCTTGTTACTGTACTGTAATGTAATCTAGGTTTATGTTTAAGAAATTTTTTCTCACTAAGAATACATGAAATCAGCAAACCAACTAATTACATTGAGGGTACCTATACTATATTTTAACTTGACGTTAGTTAAACAAAGTGGTAATAACCCAATTATAGCCAAAATGAAGGAACAGTAGGTTACCTAAGTTCAACACCTTAATTGGCACTTGCATTGTGTTGTCTACTCTCCATTGTTTACATATTTAAAGTCATTTAAGTACTATAATATCGAGAAACACAATCAGCACACAAAAAGCGGCAGTAAAAGTCGCACCCCACTTTTGCCATAGACAGCCGATCGTCCAAAGAAAATAGCTCGTCAAGGGACCGACAAAGCGTTTCGTTAAAATTTGACAGTGTAAACAGGACTACTAAAGAAACATGAATGCTGCGTATATGAAGGTCAAATTATACTTACTAGTCAGTGACTCGCGATAGTCGCGATAGATCCGTAAGGTTTGTTGATTTAAAATAAAGTTAGATAAGCAGTATTTTCAAGCCTCGGTGATATTTTTTTATATCTGCTGTTCTCTTATCCTAACCCTTTAACGGGCATAAGAGTGTCAGAAATTACGCGAAATCGAACCCTATCACTTTGAAATAGAGTTAAAATAATGGTGGGAAATATAATCCTCCCCCTGCCTTATAAAGGGTTAATTCTATGAATATAGTATCTCTAATGATATAATCTGTGACCTATATTTAAATTAATTGACAATCGATGGACAAAACTTATGAATTATGATACAACTATGAGGCGGATATTTAATCTATTTGTATTGTTTATACAAACTAATCTCGAAACTGTAATTCAAGGCCAAAAAAGTTACTACAATGTTGCCACTGCAGTAAAATGTTTGTACAATGGTATATTCCCTTTTTTATTAAACACACGCTAAGATAATTTATTTCTTGGTAATTTCAATCCTATAATTTAAAGAAGTAATTGTATTTACTTATTTTACATAAATAAAAGACGCCCTAATAAAAAGTTAAACATCCGCGATTTTTGGTTGCAAAGCTGGTATTGCACTTGTATTACTTCGGGTATTCATAACATTTGGTACAATAATTTACGACTAAGTTAAGAACTACATCAAGTCAAAAACGAAACCTTATCGTGTTTAATATGTTCGTTAGAATTGTCTCCGTGTTAGTTTACTGTTGAAAGTAGAGTACAGTCGGCGACAAAAGTTCATACATACCTTTTTTTACAAAAACCTTATTTTAACTAGTAGCCCGCTTCGAACCGAGAACTCGTGATTTACATGCAAACGAGTGGACCAATATAACAAGACATTTTATGATGATTTTTTCGCGCCTTCTAAGCTCCATAACGCCTTGATCAATCTGGTCATATTTGAATGAAAGTTATCGTGGAACAATTATTTAAAATCAAAAATCTATCGAAATGCAGAGACGTCTAGGTAGCCAGCTGACAGTTCCGTTGTATCCGTACGTCTGTAAGTACTTCACTTCGCTTACGCTCCACTCTTTAGATAATGTCACAGAATAAATAATATGATAATGTTGGCCAATATAAAGCAGCATATTATAAAAAGGTTGGCGAAACCTGAATAGTTTACTTGACAGTGACATAAGCGACAATGATGGTTATGACACTGACGTATCTGTCGTAGATTTTTTGGCCTTGAATTCCAGTTTCGAGTATAGTATGTATACTTATAGGATATTGTACTAAATAAGCACAAATAAATCAACAAAACTTATGAGAGGCTTTCTGGTGAAAATATTTCTATGTACCTAGTTTAAGCTTATCATATAAGCAAACTGACTTTTTAATGGCGAAGCTTACCTGCTTTTCGATGTTCCTCTACTTCCTAGCATATCGTAGTTTTTAATATATTTTGAGCATTCTAAGGCGGTTATCACACTGCTGCGGATCCGCATGCGGCGCCGGTGCGCGAGCGAGACAGCGCTCTGCATGTGTATAGCGCTATCTCGCTCGCGCACCGGCGCCGCATGCGGATCCGTCGCCAGTGTGATAATCGCCTAATAGCTCGCGTAAAGTCAATGGAGATTGGACATTATTTCAAGGAAGTAAGGCCTTTAATCCATCAAATAAGTGTTCCTACGCACTCAGCTGATGCAAACTCTGTCAATCACCTATCATCGCGTCTGATGCAATTTCAAAGTTCTTGCACGCAAAACAGGTTTTAAAAGCGCGCCCCTCCTGCGGATTTTAGCGGCCGAATGGATAAGTGTAGTTATGATAATTGATGGCAAAAATGGTACTTTCTTAGGTACCTATTAGGTGCTTACCTACCTAAAATAAAGATATTAAAGCTGTATTAATTTACAGCTGAAGTCGATAGCTAGCAGTGTTTCTACCTATAAGGCTACATTATACGGTACCCATACACCTTGCTAGGAAGTAAAGTTAAACGATAACTTTATACAATTCAGTTATTTACCTACAACACAGTATGCGGCACCGAGTGCAGCGCCATCTACCTACGTCAACTAACAAAGAGACTGTAAACCTACAAATTACTTCACTTTGTCTCAGCATTCCTTAGTGTATGGCTAAACGAATATAAAATAATCGAACATTTAATGAAGTAAAAAAAATTAAATAGGTTTCGAATGTATTTTCTTTATATTGCGCCATCTGTGGGCGAGTAGAGGACCAATCACTTGACTACTTGAGTATAGAGTAACTTATATTGTAGAGCAGCACAGCCTAACAACTATTTGAAGCTCAAGTCAATCGCGCCATCTGCTCGAAGGCCCCCTAAAGATACCCAAAATGTAAGAGGAAAGGTCACCTGAACTGCTACTCCACTTAGTGACGAATAGCGTAGGTACACTAGGTACTAGTAATACACTAGTAGCTACTAGGTGGAGTAGCAGTGCAGGTGACATTTCCTCTTACATTTTCGGCATCTTTAGGCGGCTTTCGGACAGAGGGCGCAATTGACTTGAGCTTCAAAAAGTTCTTAGGCTGTGGCGGTCTATAATTCTATAGTCTCTGCTACTACTATACTATGACTTGAGTTATCCTATTTCTTTAATCTAGTGTTTCCACGTAACGTACAACTGTCTGGTAAAACGCTGAGCATTTGCAATTGCACTTCGCCAAAAGAATAGCATAACCACAGGACAGATTAATTATTAATATTTAAATAGGTGTGTAGGTATAATAATGTTTCCCTTACAATCAAGTATCACATGATAAATACCTTCGCAAGAAACACTTCATGTCCTTACCGTTCCCTCTCAAGTTATTTAGTTATTTTATTACACATGTATCCGTGTCAATTTATTAACACACCCAGCAATCAAAATCATCCTCGAAAATGATCAGTGGGTCTTACACGGATAACAGATTATACAGATTGCTGCATATTTCCTCCCCGAGGCTGTTATGGTCAGACCATTAGGTACAGTCAGCAGCAGAAGTAGCTAAGCTGGTAGGGAGTTCAAAATGACCTACACACGCTCTTATTCTCTTAACAATAAAGTCGTGTCCATTTTGAACACCCTACCCGCTTAGCTACTTTTGCTGCTGACTGTACATCTTTTAGGGTTTTTAAATTTTAAACCATATCTACCGGGTGTCCCTAAGTAAAGTCAAGACTTTAAATGGCTGGTAGGACAGACTAGTAGAGATGAGTCAATAATAAAGAATATGTGCTTAGAACTACTAAATGGAGGAAATTATATAAAAAAACCGGCCGAGTGCGAGTTGGACTCGGACCCGGCCGGTCTGTTACGTAATAGGGGTCCTTAAATTTGTGTATTAATAAGATCACACGAGTGTTTTAAGGCCTAATTACGTACAGTTGCATACACTGCTTTATCTACACACATATTATAAACCCAAAATTATGATTGAATGACTGCCATTGCACGGATTGCACTGCCATCGCCATGGGTAACTCGATTGTGCCGGCGGTCGGGAGGCGCGTGCCGGCGGGCGGGGCCCACCCGGATTTTCATGATATCGAATTTTTGCTTATTTAGATAAGACATTTGTTCTAACTACTAACGAAACGAAACAATCTATTTTTATGGTGGTTATAACGTGCGGTTTTTGAACGCATCATGGAGGGTTTATGATATGGGTGTAGATAAAAATACTAATAATACCCATTAAATTTTAAAAACGGTATATTTATTATGATTTATTTATGAACATAATGGCAATAACAAAACAATTATTCACATTAGTTGTTATCATTTATATTTCATGCCTTAGTTTATAAAACATAACTAAGTATGCATGTACCTATGTACTAAAGTGTGACTAAGTACATGCATATTGCATAAGGTGACCCATGAATAGGTATTATTATTGTTGGCATTTTTTCGAAGACATTTGGGTAAAGGTATATTATATGTTGTCGGCGCTTTGTTTTATTTTAATACCACGATGGTGCCAAACAAGTATACCTGGTCGTTAGCAGCTACCGTAGCCAATAGACGTCTGTAACACATGTGCGTAGACCGTATTGGTAGCTCATATTTACCATAGGTAACTTAGTAAGTTAGTAACGTAATTTAGTAATGGAATTTGTTTCTATATCGTCTTTGTATTATATTTTCTGATTAGTACGATCTAGGTATCTCTAAAGCGATAGTGAAACAGCTATCGTGGTAAGTTTTAATAAAAGAACAGCGGAAATAGTCAGGAGTCACCTTATCACTTGTACATACAATGTAAATTATTTGTCGTCGTCCTATCAACCATGTTATTTCCACAATGTCAAAGAAATACATTAATAGCCGTGTCTACACTTGTCGCACCGCCTCGCGAGGAAATTGCCGCGCGCGGCAGCTCGGCTAGTGTGGACGTGGTTCGGCCGAGGCAAACGCACGCGCGGCCGCAATGCCTCGAGCGAGGCACGACCACACTAACTGAGCTGCCGAGCGCGGCAATTTCCTCGCGAGGCGGTGCGTCTGGTGTAGAAACGGCTAATGATTACATTAGGTAAAGAAGCTGGAAGAATATAACTGTGATGTGATAACATTAATTTCAATCTCAATGCATGTTCTAATATATTAATTATGAATCATAAAATGTAGTGAATACTTAACAATGCATGATGTCCTATATTAAATCTTGCTAAATGCCTAATTAAATCACTATATTGACTCCAGAATATTACAATCCCTTTACATTTGGTCACAAAACTTATACAATATCATTTTATTTTTAGGATTTGGCTTTTCTTACCAGAATGAAGAACACAATGAGTCAATTTGTTTTTTTTTTTTACAAAACATGTTGTGGATTTTTCCAAAACCAGCCACACAGTAGACAAAAGCTACAGAAAAAACAATATAGATAGTCACCGCGTACCGTAGTAACGCTACTTGTTACTAGATGGCGCTGCAGTATAATGTCATTTTCTTACTATTTTTGTTTCTTTGGGTTGCTACAGTTCAGATGGCGGTTCAGACTTGGAGCCTCAAAAAGTTCCTAGCGGCTTTCTATATTATTTATACTCTCTGGTATAAACGGGCGCCATCTACATAAGCTTTAAAAAAGGTGGCTACAATATTTACACTGCTTTACTCAATTTAGGACTTTTATATTGAAGTCATTATCATTGTTCTAGAAAAGTAAATTAAAAATGTTTTTGTATTTTGTAAATGCTGATATTGTATTGTTTTTGTGTAGTGTATTGTAAAATTTATAATGCACATAATTATTCAGTCATAAACTTATGTTAGTCACCGTGGTGATGTATTATTGCTCAATAAGAATCCTTATAATTTAACTATAAACCTATAAGTAGTCATGACATAATTCTCAGAAAACAAGAGAATTAGAGTGATAAACTATCAAAGCAACCAAATTATTCTAATCTACAGCAATTAATTTGAAAACAGTATTATAACTTGCTTAATATAACAATTATAATTATTTATTTACCTATCGACTTCCCTCTTTGGATTTAAATCTACTTAATTAGCCGTGACTACACCTGTCGCACCGCCTCGCGAGGAAATCGCCGCGCGCGGCAGCTCGGCTAGTTTGGACGTGCGTCGCCCGAGGCATTGCGGCCGCGCGCGGCAATTTCCTCGCAAAACCGTGCGCCAGGTGTAGTCACGGCTAATAGCTATCCTTAACCACTGACAACTCCAAAAAATCGTTTCTAATATTTGTACTATTCCAATTTATGTGGATAGTTTTTTTAATATTAGTTTGTATTTAAGCGAAAACAATAATTGGAAAACATTATTTTGTGTGTTGGTGAACATGAATACTGTAAACACTAGGTATTTATTGATTGAATGTCCTAGCTAGTTAAAAGTAAAAAAATATGATTCACCGTAATGCGTATGCATGTAGTCTCCATAAAATATATCGGAGCAGCCAGGGTACTCAAAAGTATTTGAACATGCACTTTATCACCTTGACAATAGAGGCATTGTTGAGATATTTGTGACCACCTTGGCCGCTCCGATATATCTGATGGCGACTGTACCTTCATTACTTCTATATGTTTAAAATTATAATAATATAGGTAGATGTAAATATTGTAGGTAGAAAGTGGCGCGATTTAGTGCCGATTCATAATACAATTCATGTATAAATATAATATAAATATTGTTTTTTCTTTTACAAATACAGAATAAGGGTGGGTTGCACCACGCACAATTAACGGACTCATTAACGTTGTTCAAGTTAAATATATCATTGTTAATGTTTACGCCATCTACTATGTAGCTAAGATAATTAAAACGTTCGAATTGTGCATGTTAACTTCATAATCGTATATATAATTCACATAGTAGTGAACAGATGGCGTTACGGGTCCTAAAACCTATGAGAATCGTTTGTTAATTCCAATACATTGTCTTGCACTACTTATCAGCATGATCGCTGCATTTTTATTTCTCCCACACCTCCCATCGATCGGTACAAACGTTAAATATGGCGACGGAGCTGTCATCCCATACAAAAACTGTCAAACTTTTCATACAAGATTTTTATACAATGATTTTGACGTTAACAGATGGTTTGGTGCAACCGGCACTAAATCACATAAGAAAGGATGCTCTCACATAACAAAGGTCAATATTCTAGAAATCTAGATATTGCAATAGTAAATTTCTTTACAACTTGATTATACATCATCAATGTAAAATTTAGAGACATGTTAGCTAACAGTGAGATTCACACATTTTATATGCTTCTGATATAAAATTGGTAGGTAATTCTGCATACAAATAAATAAGTTCTCTCTAGAATAACCAAATCAAAACTTTCACGTAAGATTTTACTGTTTCATTTATAAAATATCACATGATATGTTTACACAAGATTACTCTCTAGCCACCCAGAGGCCTATAAAAAGACATTAGAATCCATTAAATTTTAAATCTGATATTTTGACAGATCAAGCTTACATTGATCTAGTAATGCAGCCGGAACATTTTTGCCTTGTCCCCCAAAAAAGTTATGCCACAATTATTTATGCAATTTGGGCATAATTATTATGTCACATCTGCATAGTTAACATCCTTTTTATTTTACTACACAGAACCCAGCCTTGTACTACTGGTTATGTAACTTATGAAAACAGTTTTTTTTTAAAGTATGGGTGGAATTGAATATTTCCATTAAGTTCTGCACAAGTGAAAATTTTGATACTGAAAATACTGAAATTATAATATTATTACAGTTCAACAAAAACTGTTTTAATATTTTTAAAACATCTGCTTACTGTTACTGTCATTCACTGTGTACAATTGACATGTTGTGCAATGTAACTAAAATATAATCTATAAATTATTATCTTTTATCTGATTTCATAATGGTTGTGTATAAAGTAAATACACAATCAATTCATGTTTAGGTCTGAAATTATATGATCAATGCATATTTTAAAAACAAACTATACTTAACTCATTTTCAAATAAAAAATAAAAGACTCAAAAGCAACTTAATTTAAATCGATATATGAGTAGGCTGCAAATTTTAAATATGTAGTAATCTAAATACAGTTTCATAATGCTCCTAGATTTAATATGTTTTATATTAGTATAAAATTCATTTACTATCTAATTTTTTCACATATAGTTTTTGGCAATATAAGACAGAAGTTACTTCACTTCTTTCTTTACCGGCACAGTCTTGTCAGTGGGCTTGACAGGAGGTTTCACCGCGGATCATTTTTTCTTACGATCCTGAGTACACTTAGGGCAATACCACTTGCCTTTGGGCTTAATCTTGAGATCTACACAGGCAAAGTGGAACCACTCAATGGGACAGTCAGGGTTGTCACAACCTATCATTTCTCCATATGACACTTGGTGGCAGAGGCAATAAGTAGGCTCGTTAGGGTCGACAGGCATGTCAAGCACGTCGCTGGGATGCGCCATGCCAGCAACTGAGTCTAGATCTGCGTTTTCTTCTTGTTCCTTGACAGCACTGGCTGTTGTAGTCGCGCCTTTGCGTTGTGCCTTCTTTTTGGCGGCCGATCTGCCCGTTGCGGCCGCGTCATCCTCGCTGGAAGCTCCGACGCGCTTTTTCTTGCCTGTGGTCGCAGCTGCCTTCTCACTGCCCTTATGCTTCTTCCTGCCTTTCTTAACCGTGGTGGTGTTGGGCTCCTGGTCTGCGGCAGCTTGCTGCGCCGCACGGGCACTCATCACTTTCTCTTGAATCTCCGACTCGAAGCGAGCAAGATCCGAGTCAAGGCGCCGTATGTGTTTGTCCACCAACTCGTAAGTCTGTATTGCAAGCTGCACTTTGTCATCGCCGTATTCCTTGGCCTTGTTGAATAAACCCTGTATGGTATTAACCTTGTCTTTCTTCACTTCCTCGTCCATTTTAGGAATATTGGGCAATAGCTCGTCAGCCATAAGATCAATTGTCCTCATTAACCCGTGTGCCCTATCATCGAGGTCTCGCATCAACTTGAAATTCCTTTGTAATTCTATCGGCAGATGTTGAAGACTGTCCAGATAATGCTCTAAATAAAGTGCAGAAGTCATTTTGCAAAATTTCGTAACGACTCCTGTGTAACGATAGGTTTCGTTTCCAGATTTAACAGATCTTTAGTAGAAGCTTACTGAAACTTGCACCACTTGTCTTTTAGGTCAAACGTAACACTATAAATATTTTTCAAAATGCACTTACAGAAACTTGACCAAAACACTGCACCAGAGATTATCGGCATTAGTAAGAACAAGTAGCAATATTCCAATCCAAACTTTTCAGAATGAATGAAAGGAATCAAAGGAATGCAACAAAAATGTCATGACTTGTCTATGCTCGCTTCACTTTCGCCTGTTTTCGTACTGGCAATGTCCGTCTTCTTGATTTCGTAATCTTAAAAATTCGTAATATAAAATTATTTCAGTTTTAGATTTCAAAATTACTTGTTGAAGGTGCCCATATAAATAGTAAAGTATGTAAAGAAATTTTGTAAAACACTAGCTTCTATTTTTACAAAAGAATTTTAGTGGCAACATTGTATTTGTAGGTCATAAACAAAGTATTTCCGTTTCAGGTTGAATTGAAATAAGCGCGAAACCAAATTACCAAATATTAAACTGTCGGTTTTCTGCCTAGATAGATCTACGGTTGTCCACGGTCTCTATTTTTCTTTCGCGATCGGAAACCTTATGTTGGAAACGTACACGTAAGCACACGCATGTTAACTAGTACCTAAACGTGCAAATATTTAATATGAATTATAATAACGAATTTACACGTTTTTAACTCCAAAGTACAGTCGCCATTAGATATCTTGGAGCGCTCAAGGTGGTTACAAATATCTGAAGTAATCTGAACTACCTAAGCCTCTATTCTCAAGGCGAAAAAGTGCATGTTAAGATATTTTTGAATACCTTGGCCGCTCCGATATATTTGATGGCGACTGTACACTCCGAAGAAAGAAAAGGCCTCGCGATTTATTACAAAAACGCTATGAACATGCTTTCTTGCAAACGTGTAAACCAGTTTAACAAGACCTCTACAATTTACCCTACACGGATTTTCGACCGCTCGAAATCAAGAGATTAAAGTCAATAATTTTAAACAAAAAAAGAACCGACTCACTTAGGCTCCGCTTTTCCAAGAGGAAATGCAAGAGTTGCTGTAAAAAATACTGAAATCACAATAGGTTTGCCTATATTACTTGGAGAGGTCTCTCGATTTATCCAGGATCCCGTCATCAGATCCGGACCTGGTGACAATGGGACCAACTGTGAAGTAGGTATACTCTTTCAAACAAAAAAGGAATTTTCCAAATCACTCGAACAATAATAACTAATAAGTTAGAACACTCCTCAGAAGCTGCATCTTGTCTGAACTGTTATTTTATAAGTTTAAGACCTTCATTGCTAAGAGGAGATAAAGAGATGAAATAAAACCAAATTTCTATTAATTTAATTTAAATCATATTAGCAAATAAACAATTTATAAAATATTTTCTTATTAGACGTAATGACATTGTTTCAGCGATTACAACAACTTGCATTAGCTTAAAATTATAAACATTTAAGAAAAAATGCTAATAAATAATCAGCGCTTGCCAGTATTTGGCAAAATAAAGTGGCGTTTACATAATCTACATAATATAAAACATGCTTTATTTATTTCCTTACTACTACAATTTACATGGCTTAGCACTAATCGTGATCATACATACAGTACACTAATCTATTCTACAGAGCGTTGCTCGTACCCCATAAACGCATTGAGACATAATCAAAGAAAATGGCTTGATAAAATGCCTTAAAGTTATTCGAAACACTTAAATTCATAAGAACCAAAGCTGCTCCGATTTCATCAAATAGACCTTCACAAGGATGTATCCACGTAGAAAGTGTTTAAGTAAGAATTTACGTGCTTTATAGTGTCGAAAATAGCTTAAATCCAATGTCGTAACAAAAACATAAATACTAGCATTTTTAAAATGGAAAATATGTCTACCTAGTTACACTACATTTACTTAGAAAAAATTTGGTACACATTCGTTGCTCTTTTTAATATTAGATTATAAAATATCTGTATAGATAGAGTGAATGCTGAGCAACAAAACACTTGGAATGCATATATACTAATTAGTAGTTCAGAGAACCTAATTCAGTTGTAAAAAGCTTCGGGAAAAGATCGAAGTAAAATCACCGAGATTCTTTGCAAGTCCCAAGGTCTGGGCGTTGTGATTTATATGTGGATAATTTGTATTTACAATCCATACTGATGAGAATATTTCTCGTCCACAAAATTTTCAAAGCAGGAAAACACGTCATCGCAGCACCCTCAGGGCCCTATTAGTCCTATTACATTGAAATGTGTCACACACTAATAATATTTTGGTGCAACTCGTTGGTACATTTCACTAAATGAATACAAAATTCATTACAAAATGGAAGTTACTGATTTAACGTTGATCAAAATATACAATTGATATAATTGGCACTACATATACAGGTCACATATTATATGAAAATACAAAATGGTACATAGTTTACTTTAAAAATGGAATCTTACATGTATACCTACCTACCTATCTGTTACCAAAATAAAAGGATGAACGTATAAAATATCGATCATAAAGGTTGATCAGGAAATACTGAGTAAGAGATATATCTCGTGATTACATAGATTTTAAATATTCATATCGACTAGTAACTCCGTATCAGTTTAACGTAAACTTCAAGTTTTGATAAAGCTTGCTTCTCATAAATTAAAAATCTAATCTCAAAACGTAATTTCACAACCGCTAATAAAATAATAGATGGTCAGAGGTCCAAGTGAAATGTTACAATGTGTTCAACAAGCAAAGCACCATTATATTTATATCGTGCTCAGGTGGGCAAAGTTGGCTTTCAGTCAAAATCTATAATAGTACTAGAAAATCGCAAATAATATCGTAATTTACTCATAATAAGTCAAGGTACTATTTGACATCTTTTCATCGTATAACGGGCAAAGTATCCAATCAAAAAAATAAAGTAGCAAAAAACATAGAAATAAGTGATGTTCTAATATCAATATTTTTCATTTAACAAAGTCCTTACTAGGATTCTTACTCATGCAATTGCATATTTCCCTTTTAGCACTGAGAAAAGTAAGAACTATTTGCAAGGGCAATATCAAGGACAAATTCAAAATCTCAACATAAGTTCTGTCCAGCGGTGGCCACCACATTGTAAGGTAAGAGTAGATAATTAGTTATTTTTAATACTAATATACCTATACTAGCTATTTTCGTCAGTACTATATTTTTATATTCTGTATGTATACATAAATGTATGTATTCTATATATATTTGGTTTACAATGAAATAAATATTCAATTGCCCCTAAATTCAATCAGCTTCAATTTCTACAAGAACATTCATAAGACTAGCCGATAAATCGCCGCCCGGGGCGAATATAATATCAATCAATACCGATTAGATACACCACAACGATTTATGTAACCTTATAAAGCGCGATAACACGCTCACGCACCAAGGAACATCACCTCACTCTATCGCACCTCGCACTATCACAAATATCATGCACGGAACGGAACGGGGCGGGCTACAGTCAACACTAAGGCGGACCCCACATCGGTAGCGGATCCGGTATGCGAGCCGGACATCGCTGTACCGCCGTCACGCTCACACGCGCGGCCTCCGGATCCGCATCAGCGTGGGGTCCGCGTAATAATAAAACGCGTCGGTGACGCGGGAACTCTGCCGCTGTGGAGCGCCGGGCCACTAGGGCCGCTCGGCGTCCGAGCGGGGGTAATGCTACACGAGCGTCTCGTACTTGTCGAGCACGTGCGCCTGGTCGTCGGCGTGCGAGCGGCTGCGCGGGCGCGGCGGCTGCTCGGCGCTCTTGGCGCGCGTCTTCTTGTCGTGGCCGCACGTGCACGCCACGGACGTCTGCCGCTTGAGCGTCTGGGCTCGAGCGCCGGCCCACTGCGGGTCGAGGGACTCGCTGCGCGCGTACATCTGGCGCTTGCGGCCCATGGTGGCGTGCGAGAAGCCGCCGCCGTCGGACGCGGGGCGCAGCGCCTCGCCGCGCGGGCACACGTTGCCGCCGGCGCGCCGGAACGAGTCCAACACGCGCTCCTCGATCTCCTCTATATCCTTCTTCTTCACTAGCCATATCTCCTCGGAGCCGCGCGTGAAGTAGCTCGAGCCCTTGCTGATCTGGTACGACTTCTCCTTAGGCTTGGCCTTGCAGGGCTTCGAGTTGAGCGCGTCCTCGAACTTGTGCACGGCGCGAGCGACGTCGGGCTCGGGCGCGACGTTGCGGAAGGCGGTGCCGTGCGAGGGGAACTGGTCGGCGATCTTGGCGCCGAGGCTCGGCGAGCGGATCGTCACGTCCACGGGTGACGGCATCGGTTTAAATTCCGGCTTTATGATCTTTTGCGGCTCGGCTTTCTTGATCGGTTCCGCGGGTTGGTCGCGCGGCCATTTAGGCAATGGCGGGCTGTTTTTGGACAAACTCTGCTGCCGGGCTAGAGTCGCATTTCCTAGTTCAAAATGCACATTGTCCTTGAATGGTGTGGCCGGAGGCGGGAGGTCCTCCTTAGGGTCGGAGCCGAGCCTCTCGGTCCTGCCGCGGCCGCGCACCGAGCTCGCCCGCGACAGTCGGCCGGCCGGAACACTCGCGTCCTCTGCGGCTTTCTCAAACTTCTTAATTTTATCTCCGACCCCGTTGGACTCCTCGTTGCCCGCGTCCCCGCCCCCGGCCACATCGTCGTTCGCGTCCTTTTTAACTTCGTTTTCTATATTAACCCCGTTGTCGACCAGCGACAGCTTCTCCGTTTTCAACGGCATCGGCAATTCTTTAGCGACACTCGACTCCTTTATAATTGATTTCGGCGCGGGTGGATCGTCGTTCCTCTTAATTTTGAAGGTCGCAACGGGAGGGGAGTTTTCTTTTTTTGGCGGAGAAACGATTTGCTTCGGCGGGGACACGACTTCAGACTTCGTAGGGGACAACACGTCATTCCTCGGAGGGGAGACTTGTTTCTTGGGTGGCGACAAGATGCCCTTCCGCGGAGGCGAATTAGCACCAGCATCCGGCGGAGCCTCCTTCACGACCGGCGACTCAGGTTTAACTTGGGGATTAACAGGTTCCTTAGTTTTTTGCGCTTGGATGTCACGGCTTAAGAAGGAGGAGTTCTTCACGTAGCTCTGGTCGTCCAGCTTGGACTTGGTGGAGTCGATGGAGGAGGTTCTCGGCGGAGGTTTGGCGACGCGTGCGGTCTGCTCGAGCTTGAGAGCCTGCTCGCGCACGCTGGCGGCGGCGCTGGGTTTGATGGTGATGGCGACGCTGACGCCGGGTGGGGGAGGAGTGGTGGTGATGGTGGTGGTGGTGGTGGTGACGGTGGTGGTGGCGAGGGTGGTCGCGGGCAGCTTGTGTGAGGGCTTCGCCGGGGCGGGGCACGGGTCGAGGGCCCGATGCAGGCGCGGCTCGCGGCGTGGCGAAGCCCGGGGTCACGCGCGAGACTCGGTGGTCCACTGCAATCACATTCAAATAAAGATTTATTCCTGTGTTTGTACTTTAGTGTCCTTCAGATAAGATTTTCTAGACGTCGTTAAGATTGGTAATCTCCAATGGTAAGTTTAAATTTTCCCCAAAAAACAAATCCATGTGGGAAACGGCGTTTTAAAAATTAGGCGTGTGCCCACCTGGCGCACCGCCTCACGAGGAAATTACTGCGCGCGGCAGCTCGGCTAGTGTGGTTGTGCCTCGGCCGAGACAAACGCACACGCGGCCTCATTGCCACACGCCTATTGCTTAGTCTTAAGGCCATTCCTCGATTCGGACAAGCCACGCCCATCCGTTAGAGACACGTTTATGGCTCCCGTGCACGAAAGAAAGAGATGAAGCGCTCTTAAGGATCAGACATTTTGACCAAACTACGATAAATAAGCGAATCTATAAAGTTTTGTCTAAATTTGGTTCTGTGACTTTTTGGATAAACCAGAATACCATATTTTTTACTTAGTTACATTGCTTAATCTCTTATAGTTTACGTAAGCTAAGAAAAATAAGGGGAATAACGACCCAACTTCGGTTTTTTTTTCTATCGAGGCAACTTTCAGCAATCGTGTTTCGGCTTGTGCCAAAAACAAGTGTATGTAGTCTAATAATACATATTCGAAAATAAATTCAGTCCCTTTGTCCGTTTAGTCACTAGAGCGTTTGAAAAAACCTATAATTTTTCAAAGTAGCCCCTTAAGACTGGGGAAGTACCTCGACCTTACAGAAAACCACAGTCAAATAGCACTAGACCCTATTCAAACTCAGTGTTGTGTTCCTGCCGGTGAGTAAGGTCCGCCAGAGAGCTCAAAGAGAATGCAATGTGTTGACAACAGGAAACCCTATTGTTCCTTCAGGCGATTATCATACTGGCACCGTAACCGCATGCGGCGACGGTGTGCAAGCGTGACAATGCTATACACATTGACAGGGCTACATTATGAGGTTCTTCAAAAAAGGAGTGTATAGGTTCTTAAAGGGTAGGCAACGCGCATGTGAATCCTCTGGAGTTGCAGGCGTCCATCGGCTACGGTAACTGCTTCCTATCAGGCGGGCCGTATGCTTGTTTGCTGCCGTCGTAGTATAAAAAAAAACATGTAGAGCACTATCTCAATCTCAATCGCGCGCCGCGTGCGGAAACCGCAGCAATGTGAAATCTTCCTTTATATTAAAGGGTGAGCAGGGAACATGTGATACCTCTGGAGTTGCAGGCATCCATAGCTGCTTCGTGGTAGAAAAAAGGTATTTTATCCCTGAATTTCACCTTCGAATGTTTCCTTTTGTATCCGCCTACCTGGTCGGAGTCGTCGGAGTCGGAGTCGGCGCCGGAGCTGGTGTCGGAGAGCTCGACGGCGACGCGGCGCGCGAGGATGGATGCCACGTCGAGGAAGGCGGGCGCGCCGCGCAGCGTGTCGTAGCGGCCCGTCGTCTCGTCGCCGCGCTTGTCCACCTTGCGCAGTTTTATACCTGTAACCATTCATCACAATCACCACGCAAAGTGGTATAGCAGAAAGCGTCCTATACGACATTTGCAGGAGAGAGTAGTACAGTCACAGTCGGCACTCACCGTCCCGGATAGCCTTGAGCAGGTCGGAGCGGGGGTCCTCCTTGGGCTCGGCGGCGGGGCGCGGCGGCTTGAGCGCGGAGGCGCCGCGCAGCAGCGAGCCGGGCGAGGGCGGGCGCGGGCGGTCGTCGGGCGGCGGCGAGGGGGGTAGGGGGGGGCGGGGGGAGTAGTACAGTCACAGTCGGCACTCACCGTCCCGGATAGCCTTGAGCAGGTCGGAGCGGGGGTCCTCCTTGGGCTCGGCGGCAGGGCGCGGCGGCTTGAGCGCGGAGGCGCCGCGCAGCAGCGAGCCGGGCGAGGGCGGGCGCGGGCGGTCGTCGGGCGGCGGCGAGGGGGGCAGGGGGGGGGCGGGGGGAGTAGTACAGTCACAGTCGGCACTCACCGTCCCGGATAGCCTTGAGCAGGTCGGAGCGGGGGTCCTCCTTGGGCTCGGCGGCGGGGCGCGGCGGCTTGAGCGCGGAGGCGCCGCGCAGTAGCGAGCCGGGCGAGGGCGGGCGCGGGCGGTCGTCGGGCGGCGGCGAGGGGGGCAGGGGGGGCGGGGGGAGTAGTACAGTCACAGTCGGCACTCACCGTCCCGGATAGCCTTGAGCAGGTCGGAGCGGGGGTCCTCCTTGGGCTCGGCGGCGGGGCGCGGCGGCTTGAGCGCGGAGGCGCCGCGCAGCAGCGAGCCGGGCGAGGGCGGGCGCGGGCGGTCGTCGGGCGGCGTCGAGGGGGGCAGGGGGGGGGCGGGGGGAGTAGTACAGTCACAGTCGGCACTCACCGTCCCGGATAGCCTTGAGCAGGTCGGAGCGGGGGTCCTCCTTGGGCTCGGCGGCGGGGCGCGGCGGCTTGAGCGCGGAGGCGCCGCGCAGCAGCGAGCCGGGCGAGGGCGGGCGCGGGCGGTCGTCGGGCGGCGGCGAGGGGGGCAGGGGGGGGGCGGGGGGAGTAGTACAGTCACAGTCGGCACTCACCGTCCCGGATAGCCTTGAGCAGGTCGGAGCGGGGGTCCTCCTTGGGCTCGGCGGCGGGGCGCGGCGGCTTGAGCGCGGAGGCGCCGCGCAGCAGCGAGCCGGGCGAGGGCGGGCGCGGGCGGTCGTCGGGCGGCGGCGAGGGGGGCAGGGGGGGGGCGGGGGGAGTAGTACAGTCACAGTCGGCACTCACCGTCCCGGATAGCCTTGAGCAGGTCGGAGCGGGGGTCCTCCTTGGGCTCGGCGGCGGGGCGCGGCGGCTTGAGCGCGGAGGCGCCGCGCAGCAGCGAGCCGGGCGAGGGCGGGCGCGGGCGGTCGTCGGGCGGCGGCGAGGGGGGCAGGGGGGGGCGGGGGGAGTAGTACAGTCACAGTCGGCACTCACCGTCCCGGATAGCCTTGAGCAGGTCGGAGCGGGGGTCCTCCTTGGGCTCGGCGGCGGGGCGCGGCGGCTTGAGCGCGGAGGCGCCGCGCAGCAGCGAGCCGGGCGAGGGCGGGCGCGGGCGGTCGTCGGGCGGCGGCGAGGGGGGCAGGGGGGGGGGGCGGGGGGAGTAGTACAGTCACAGTCGGCACTCACCGTCCCGGATAGCCTTGAGCAGGTCGGAGCGGGGGTCCTCCTTGGGCTCGGCGGCGGGGCGCGGCGGCTTGAGCGCGGAGGCGCCGCGCAGCAGCGAGCCGGGCGAGGGCGGGCGCGGGCGGTCGTCGGGCGGCGGCGAGGGGGGCAGGGGGGGGGGCGGGGGGGAGTAGTACAGTCACAGTCGGCACTCACCGTCCCGGATAGCCTTGAGCAGGTCGGAGCGGGGGTCCTCCTTGGGCTCGGCGGCGGGGCGCGGCGGCTTGAGCGCGGAGGCGCCGCGCAGCAGCGAGCCGGGCGAGGGCGGGCGCGGGCGGTCGTCGGGCGGCGGCGAGGGGGGCAGGGGGGGGGCGGGGGGAGTAGTACAGTCACAGTCGGCACTCACCGTCCCGGATAGCCTTGAGCAGGTCGGAGCGGGGGTCCTCCTTGGGCTCGGCGGCGGGGCGCGGCGGCTTGAGCGCGGAGGCGCCGCGCAGCAGCGAGCCGGGCGAGGGCGGGCGCGGGCGGTCGTCGGGCGGCGGCGAGGGGGGCAGGGGGGGGGGGCGGGGGGGAGTAGTACAGTCACAGTCGGCACTCACCGTCCCGGATAGCCTTGAGCAGGTCGGAGCGGGGGTCCTCCTTGGGCTCGGCGGCGGGGCGCGGCGGCTTGAGCGCGGAGGCGCCGCGCAGCAGCGAGCCGGGCGAGGGCGGGCGCGGGCGGTCGTCGGGCGGCGGCGAGGGGGGCAGGGCGGGCGCGGGCGGCGCGGGGGGCGCGGGGGGCGGCAGCGGGGCGCCCGGACCAGACCCGGGCTCTTCTGATGACATCATGCCTGGAAAACATGTTTCAGAGTTAGGTTTTCGTTCAAGTTAAAGAGCGATTGCCCACGTGGAAACGAAACCAAAAAAATACGACGATTTATTTCCGATTGAAAGTTCATAAAAATATTTGAATGAGGTTAAAACAGAGAATACTCGTATTTGGGTCTAAATTTTAGAAAAAAATGTTAAAATGGTTCTGTTAAGGCCCGATATTCATACTCACCAATAACGGCGTGCATGTGGTCGAGGTGCGCGTCGAGCGCGGTGCGGTGCGGGGGCGACGCGCCGTTCATCATGGGCGGCGACGCCGCGCCCGTGCCTTCTGGCGGCGGCGGCGGCGGCGGCAATGTCGATCTGAGGACATAAACGTGGCAAATTTAACACTCAGTGCCACGTGGGTCTTCAATGACAATGATTTACAAATAATGAAACTTTGCAATATACATTTTTAGTGCCTTGAATGTGCACACATGCAGGGATATGTGTCGTCCACCATCACTGTATACACACTCCCCCTCACCTGGTGGGCGTGTGGTTGCTGGGCGAGTCCTGGGGCGGCGCGGGCGGCGGCACGGAGGGGCGCGGGCGGCGCGGCGTGCCGGCCAGGCTGCCGCCGTAGATGGGTTCCACTGAGCCATATGGACTCTCGTCCACCATCACTGCGGACGGAATTTACGTCAATAACAAAGGCGAGCATCAATGTTTAGGATTCGGAACTTGTGACGTCACGCCCTGCTAAAATGTAGCATAATGTGACATCACGCACACTTATTACTATTAGTTATATATTTAGGACTAGCTTCTTTGGTTTCTGCACTTAGTTCGAAGACTCGAGGACAAATTACATTCCATTCGGTACACTGTGGCGCATCACTTGGCTGTATCAGCTGCACGTGCACATCACTACTCGCGACACCGCGCGCGGACCACAGCGCGAATCCGAACCAATCGCGTTCGACTCCGCTACTCTACCGCTACCCATGTAGTGTGACTGGACCGTTAGTTGCCCAATTCGAGCAGCGTTCACTGACCGGTCACTCGTCCCTTACGTTTGCATTTGTTTGCTTAAGACGCAGCGCCGAACGCACCGCCGGTCATTGCCGCTCGAGCATTCAGTTTGTGGTGGCGAAGTTATACGCTTTGCCCCTAATGCTAGAGCCAAATAAATAAATAAACTACGTAATAATTCAAAATATCATAAAGGGTTCCATAGATTTCATAGTTTCAGAACGGACGGCTATCGACGTCGATGGCGTCAGTAGCCCGACATGCCGATGCCGTGTCTGGCCGACATTGGCGCTCAAAAGGTTAAACTTACCGTGACCGTTGCCTGTGAGCCTAGGTTGTCGGTTCTGGTGGTTCTCGATCTCGATGGAGTTGGGTCGCGCCGCTTGAGACGACGGCGGACGGTTCAAGCCCACTCGGTAACCACCGTCAGTGACGCTCGTAGCTATAACATTAAAAATATATGCACGACTATTTTTGGACAGCCTAATTGACGATCGGCAGAATCTAAAGGAAAGGCTTTATAGTCACTGCGCCAAATTGCTTTTGTGCGAACTAAAGAGCCCGTCGTGTTCTATGGACACGACGCCACTGCAATCTACAGAAATAATGTGTCGCTTTTCGTACTTTCGCTCAACGGCCAAATCATTCACGAATTGGTTGTGTTATGGCCCGTTTTGAAAAGAAGTATATCATCAAAAGAGCATCTCCCTCTGTCTGGGGAGGAAGGAGGTCAACACTCAACAGTGTTGTAAAACTGTACTCACCATAGACGGACTCTTGTCGGATGGACTGCTGCGAGAGCTGCGTCTGCAGCGGCGGCGGCTGCGGCTCGATGTTGTAGTGCCGCAGCTGCGCCGGCGCCATGATGTGCTCGCCGCGCGTCACTGCCGCCGCCTATAAATATAAACTTCTTTAAAGAAAGAACTGTTGTCAAAGAATATTTTAAAACATATCAGTAAAAAGCAAGCCTAATTATTAGACTTTAGAGTAAAAACACGATTATTGCTTGCTTTATAATCAGAAGTGGGATTACCTTTTGCCTTTCTCGTGTAGAATGCGGCGGCCGCACGCGCCGCGCGCCGCGCCCGTCGGCGCCGCTGCCGCTGCGGGGCTGGCGCACCTACAAAATACATAGCGTTTCATGTCTTGGCTTTGCTTGCGTACTTCATTGTCCTTCTACGACTTAAACTGCGAAATTCTACCATTACCTTCTTCCCGCGATCGTGCTGGATCCGTTCCGTATCCTGCAACATTTCCCTTCTCCACAGCTCGAAGAAGTAATCCGGATCGGTATAGAACTTCCTCGCATCTCGTCCGTCATCTCTGAACTCGTTGAGCCTCTCGAGCGGCGGCGGGCGGTCGCAGCGAGCGTACGTCGCCAACATGGCCGTCGGCATGGAGTTGCGACTGAATAGTTGCTGCTGGAAGGTCCGCGAGGAGCGGAAGGCCTTGCGCATTTGGATGTCTTGAAGGGATACTGGAATTAGTAACGATAAAGATTAAATTCAGGACTGAAATCAAGGCAGCTCATACAAATCAGGTGGGGTCTTTTCACAGATTTTGGAGGAAAGGCCATGGTTCATACCTTCTTCAACCCCCGAGTCGAGCTGCGTGACCTTGATGGCGAGTCTGTCTATCCGGGCCTGCAGCACGTTGGTGCGCTCCGCGAGGTTGCTCGCCTCCCGGGTAAGCTCGCCGAACATGTCCTCCGCATGCTTCGATAAAGACGAAAGTTGCCTGGAAACAACGGAGAAATTATAAATATACCAGAATCGGACCTACATGAAATCCATTCGGCGTCGACGTCTTGCAAGCGCTATGATAAATGACTTCGTGTGTCTGTTGCGTCAGCATTGTGGCTAACAGCAGTGGAGTTAACTAGACGCCTACGCTTGGGGGACACTAATGTGAGGACACTTTTAAAGATAAGTGCAAAAATGGGATTATCTTTAAAGTACCTAAAGGCCGGACTGGTCAACGTTAAATATAGCAGTGCAGCTATCATCCCAAAAAAAACTAACATTGTTTTCATACATTTTAATGACGACGATGACGTTAAAGGTTGTTTGGTGCTACTACCCTTATGTCTTAGATATGATGACTTAAAGTTTAACATTTTAAAATTCGTCTCATGCAGGCTACTCAAATAAATTTGGCTATGCCAATTCGCCCTTCTCTGAAATTTTGTTGTTATGTAAACATATTTGTATTCAGAAGCATGCTATTGTTCGACGCTCTAACTCGTAATCCGACGAAACTGTTATGAACACTGCATAAAAGATCTTACGAGGGTTACACATATTATGACCGACAGAGTTATCTGGCTTCAATGACGTACAGGCGCCATCAGATATATCGGAGCGGCCAAGATGGTCACAAATATGAACACCCACCGTACCGTCACTGCATGAAAGACCTGACGTCCAAGGATTACACACAGCCAGTCAATTTATGGCTTGAATGACGTACCTCAGTGTTAGCCAGTATGCCGTTATTTGAGTTTGACTTGTGAATGACGTACCTCACGGTGTTGGCCAGTGTGCCGTTGTCTGGTTTGAATGACGTACCTCACAGTGTTGGCCAGTGTGCCGTTGGTGACGGCCTCCAGCTCGGACGGCACGGCGAGCCGCTCGGGCACGGTGCCGCGCGACACGTGGACCGGCTCCACGCATCGTTTCGGCAGCGGCATGGCTGCGGCGGCCGGTTACCGGACTACCATCACTGGAAAGAACAATACGCCACGTAAGAACTTGGTACATTTAATTATTATTAATACAGTCAGCGCCGAGAACCCGACTGGTGGGTTCTTTGTTCGTAGATACTACGAGCTACATGCGATCCGACGAATACGTGGCTATGGGCTACGAGAGTAGCTTGTAGGCGTTACCCCTAATACTTCAACAAAAATTTACCCCTGCAGATGTAATTATAAATAAAATAATTATTAAAGTGATATCTGAGCTAGGAGATATCTGATTAATATGATCCTTAAGTTGAAATCATTCCCTTTGTATTTATACGCGTAACTCGTAGCAAAATCTACCTATCCAAAAAACGCGAGAAATGTTAAAATTCACTTTAACGCTATGTTAATTTAACGAGCGTTATACAACTTGTTCGCCTTTCTACCGGCCCTAAAACAGCGCTACCGGAAAATTCCTGAGTGGGAGTTACACCCGGCTTTCCGGGGTTTCACCGCTCTCCGCTCCCGCCAATTACCCGCCAGTTAGCCATCTTCCGGTTCGCGTGCCGTGACCGACACTGAATATTTTGTTACTATTCGCCCGCTAACAGGTTAATTCAGTTTAGAGAACAAGAAATGTGAACAAGAATATTGAGCAGTCATAGTGTGTCAATTGATGAAAACCGCGAATAATTCAATATTCTTGACAAGCTAGATAAGGAGTAAGAAGGTCTACAAGAGAGATAATTATTAATAGCCAGTTAAAATTCCATTCCATAATGATCTTAGTGCAATTAGCTAAAGCGGTCAAAAATTAGTTAAGAAAAAAAAAAAGATTGAAGTCACGATTGTTGTTTGGGATCTCACTGGGTGCTCCACTTAGTCAATATTATTTACCTATTTAGAAAACCTTTAATAAATGAGTTTTTATCAATATAACATTAATCAAAAATATTAACAAATAAAATTAATATCACTGAAAGAACAAATCAAATTATTTTTTTAATGAATATTTTGATTTGTTTATTTTAAGTAGTCACACTACTATATGTATAAATTATAAACTTGTATAGATGTCATATACAAAGGAAAAAGTGACCAACGCCTCCGGTGCCCAAGGCTGGATGGCTGGCTGGGAAAATTCGACCGGTGCTTTCGTGGCCAGGTGGCGAAGTTGGTTAACGCGTCTGCCGCGAATGCAGAAGACGCTGGTTCGTATCCAGCCTTGGGCACCGGAGGCGTTGATCACTTTTTCCTTTGTATATGACATCTATACAAGTTTAAAATTAATATCATAAATATCATAATGTTATTTGTTTTTGAATATATTTGTTTAATATTGTTTTTATCTATCGATCTAAACACAACATTTGACAGAGTCCTTTTGAAAATATTGATCAATAGGAAAAAATATCGAATCCACTCTTGTGAATCAACCTGTACCTACCTTGTCTACCTATGTAGTTGGTAACACACTCATAAGGCATTTTAACTATGTATGTCTAACATTAAACGCTACGATGTAATGACCTCATAATTAATTATAAAACAAACAAAATAAAACCTAATACCTACCTAACCTTGTTTCACAAGGCGGATATTGCAAATTTGCAGATAACATTTTTACTGTAGAAAATCTAGAAATCATGCATGGATTACTAAACTCATAATCAATGCATCTCATTATGAATATTATGATGATGAGCTACTTTAGCTTCCTAGCAGGTCGACTATCCACGGATCCAGTCAGATAACTAGTCAGTTGTTTATTTAATCAACGAGCTCGCTAAGGCACTTTATACTTTAAATAGGTTTGCAAATGGACAACAGCTGTACTACGAACGCGAAGAAGAACGAAGGACGTTTTAGTCTAGCTAAAAATGTGACCGATTATTTTAATGAATAGAAAGTGTCTTCTTACATAAATGAATAGTAATTTGCATTGGTTATTTAACTTTAAAACTTACTTTTATTTTTCACAGGCCTGTTGTAACAGGCGTGCACTAAGGATCGTATATTCGTACCCAAACAGTATAAGTTAGGTACGTAGCAGAAATGAAAGGCATTATGCAGGCAAATCACCAAATGTCAGTGCCATTCGGGCGTCCCGACTAACAACAAACCAATTGATTGAGACAATTACACAATCAGCCAATATAAACAATAAAGATTGTTTCTGAGTTAAACTTACATTGAAATCATTTGTTTGTTAGGTGACTCATGGTGTGCTACTTATTAGAAGATATTATGTCATTGTACAGCTTATTAATCGTAAAGCGAGGTTTAGACTAGCAAGTTTACTCTACAAGTAGGGACGCAGCTATAGTCCAGATTGTTCACAATGAGACATGAATATCACTATTTCATTCTAGCATATAGCTGCATCCCTACTTGCCGCAAATAAACTTGCTAGTCTAAATCTCGCTTAACGCTTCACCTATATTTTATGTTAAATTTACATTCCTCTAGACTTGTAGACCCGAGGAAATTTACAATTGTTTCGTTTAGAGAAATAGTTTATAAGATTAATAAATATACGACTTAGAAAGTGGCGTTTGTTACTGACGTCAGAAATGAGACAAATAAAGGTCATAGAAACCGTAATTTATTCAATGGAGTGGTACAAAGAACTTGGACAATATCATTCATAACGCTGACATTATGAACGATTTGGAAAATGCGTGGCAAATTGCCGACCGCTGGGTAGTTATTTATTGCCTATATATATAACAGTACCGTCAAGTCTGGCAACTTTGCCACTTTTCACAGGTGTTGAAAAGTCATAGTACATTTTTAACCAGAATTCATATGAAACCACTGAAGTATGAATGACGCGACACATAATATATTTATCAACGAGTGCATACATAAGATGGTTTATAAATTAAATGACGGATAATAAGGTTTTACGAGTAAAAAGAAAACTGGCAAAGTTACCTATACCGTGTGGCAACTTTGCCAACTGCATTTTTACGTTGTATAGTAATTTAGTTGTATTTACAATATTAGTAAAGAATATTCAGTATTTAGGATACAATATTTTGGAATTTGATCCTTAATGATATATTATTCCATAAAGAAATACAGCAAAAGTGGCAAAGTCGATCACCCATTTAAGAAAATTTCATAGAAAGTCAGTGAATGTCAGGTGAAGTGGTCAGGGTTGACACAAATGAAAAAATATTAATTATTTAAGTACTTATTTATTTTGTTACATACGAGTAATCAGGTTACATAAGTACTCGGGAAAAACATAAAAGACACCTTAATTAAAATATTATCAAAAACGAAACATAGAAAACTCTTTAAGAGGCCTATCACAGGTCCACTCGTAAATAATTGTGATTACCTAGGTACCTATTTAAACTTGACGATAGACATTTATAAAAGGGCTTCGTCACGAACTGCCTCGTCGCCTCTTAACAAAAGTATTATCGAAACAAAACACTTAGGTATATGTAGTAATTATTACCAATAAAATAAGTATGTCACAGTTAACTTTGAGTTTTCTTTTTTACTTAAACAAAACATACACTCTGTATATGTTATGGACCAAGTGATAAATAGGTCATTATACATAATGCCCGATGCAATATGAGTAGGCAATTTGACAATAACTATTCAAATAATTAAATTGCCCGGGCATTATAAATAATGCCCATCACCTATTCGGCAGAGTAATAAACCTTCGATAATAACTATTCAAACAATGATATTGTTCGGGCTTTATACATAATATCCAACAACTATGGGCAAAGTAATAAAAAACATAAAAATTTCACAAAATCAACCTACAACGTCGTGAAAATAGGGGTAATTTTTTATACCACGACGCTGGTAAACAATCATACGGTCTGCCTGATGGTAGGCAGCTACCGTAGCCTATGGATGCTTGTAACTCCAGAGGATTCACATGCGCGTTGCCTACCCTTTAAGAACCTATACACTCCTTTTTTGACAATTACTTACACATATGGAGTGCCCCCTAAAAATTTTTTTTTTTTTTGCAATTTCTCTACAAAACTAAGAAGCTGCACACACAATACACTTTATGTAAAAATTTGATAATGGTACGTGTTATAGTTTCCGAGTAAAATAGCTGTGACATACGGACGGACAGACAGACAGACGGACATGACGAATCTATAAGGGTTTCGTTTTTTGCCATTTGGCTACGGAACCCTAAAAAGTATCTATCTTATGAAAAATGTAATTTAAATTTTTTGCTTGTGTACCAACCCTAGGCCGCTACAAAACATGGCAAAGCTGCCCCCCCATATTAGTCGGCGTGGTCTGGTGACTTTGCCAAAACAATTATCGGACTCAATTCAAACACTACGGTATTTATAAGGTAATCAATTCATTCCTTACCATTTAAATAACATAATATCTAAAATTTACGTACCTGGATGCGTTGTTTATACTCTAAACTTTTTAAAGTTCTTGAGCACTAACTTTTATGATTATGTGAGTGACGAATTTGGAACTGAAATGGTAAGAAAATGGTTGCCGTGGTGTTGTCTCATTCATAATAATTTTGCCAATTGATAACCATATTTTCTACTAAAAGTAGGCACAACACTAAAAAATATACGTTTTCGGTGGTATGAAAGGATTACCTTATGCACTCTGCTGGTGGCAAAGTCAGTAACCCTTGGCAAAGCTGCCAGACTTGACGGTACTACTTCAAAGGACAATAACGCTGAAATAAGCATCGTTCTCAAGCAAAAGGAAACACTTTGTCGGTTGTCAATAAGGCATTAACTGCATAAATATGTATATAGAAATCGTCCTTATTGTCAACCGACAAAGTGGTAAGTAGGTTTTACTAAAAGCTTTTCATATCCTATCATCTATCATCATTCCCGGCAGTTAACATTTGTGCCAGATATAGCTGTGAATATTCATAATTTTCATAAATTAGCAGCTATAGAGGAATAGTTAATGCATTTAACGATGTTAGTATTCATTGGATTCCATCGACCTCGTTATGCAATAAATACAACAGTTCAATTGCTATAAAAGAATGGTAGAATGTTAACTAAGGGACAATTTGGTCGTAGATCATACTTCAGTAATTTACCATTCATGCTATAGGCGCGAGGAATGTATATACCTAATCCAAGATAAGTCTGTCTTGCTTTTTCGGATTCCCTCAACTCAAGGAAATACTATAGATGCTCAACATTTGTCATATACAGATCACTTTACGTATGACATTGACGAATTTGGCAGAGGCGTCGCACGGTACACCGGACACCTCAATTAACCGCATTCGCCCCCTAATCGAATGATCCCACCCGTGTCAAAGTGCCATTTTACGGCTATAATATAATGTAATGCGAGAATACATACGAGAATTCAGAAAATTTCCTTAAATCCGTACAGGAAAATATTTAGAACAAAGTGAAGCTAACCACAATTATTCAAAGTTCCAAAAATAAAATTCATTACGCAATTAGACAAATATGTGGATACTGAAATGATAAAAATATTATACGAGGCAAAACTTCTGCTACAGTCACCATCAAATATATTGGAGCAGCCAAGGTACTCAAAAATATCTGAACATGAGCTTTTTCGCCTTGAAAATAGACGCTTTGTTCAGATATTTGTGACCCACTTGGCTGCTCCGATATATCTGATGACAACTGTACTAGACTAGATAATCAAGTGAGATGAAAACTAACGAAGCTAGTCAATTAATAAAAAATAAACTACTGAGGGAGGAGGTAAAAGGAATAAAAAAATATCGGGAACTCATAACAACAAATTTACATAGACAAATCTCGAGATGACTATAGTCTATAATTATAAATATAATGTAGCACACTAATCAAACACAAGGAAATAAATTATAGTATAGCTGCCTACTTGGTTAACACATTCAGCACCGAGAACCCGACTGTCGGGTTCTCTGTTCGTAGCTACTACGCGCTACATACGAGGAATACCTGGCTACGCGGTACGGAAAGTGTTAACTTGGTTTACAAAAAAGTAAGACTTTAAAATCTTAGGTATGTACCTACCTAGTTATGTAACTAGGTAGGGACATAAACAAATACATTGTCTATAATCTTTGCAATAAACTTACACTTATCAGTAAGTAAACATTTTAGGTGGATCAATTTTATTTAATCAAGTAGATTAGTCAAACAAATTGATAGTCTTGATTGGCCCCGTGCGGTAGGTTAATTACATAATAGCTAGCCTCGACGAGATTTACCTACTTGCAAACGAGTTGACCAACATAACAAGACCGATATGAAGATTTTTTTTCGCCTTCTAAGTCGACACCTTGATCGATCCAGCTCATAAATCAACTCTCCAATTTTATGTATCGCTGCTACAACCCCAGCAAATTGCATAAAGATCAGGAAAATGTTACGAAAGTTATCGTCGAACAAACTCTCAAAATCGAAAAGCCGGGACGTTCTAGTAGCCAGAAGTTGTTTGTAAGAACTCGCTTCGCTTGCGTTCCGCTATTTCGATTATCGCTTAGGTACACGTATTTGAATGAATCCTCTTATGAAAATCACAGAACGAAGTCCTCTACATTACTTTATTTGTTATCGTGAATAACATCTTATGTAAGGCATTCCAGTCTGGACACTTTCCATCTGCAAACGAATAGATACAATGCAACCTAAAAAGAGTGGTTGTCATGTCATGTCAAAACACGATGGCAAAATCGATAGAAATTTAATAGATTGAGTTGTCGATCGGCCCGATATTGAAAGATTAGCTTAACTAATATAATGTGTGGAATACACGCGACTGCATGTAATCCGCTAGCGCCTCTAATACACTGAGAACAAGCCACGTTAGATAAGACACAATAATGAGAGCAACGAAAGTCCTATAGTTTACTATACTAATACTATGCTTATTATTGGCTCCGGGCATCTGGCAGCTGTTCATTGGTGGTAAAAAAAGATTATATCATTGCCAAAAGTGTATGTTGGGAAAAAGTAGTGCTAAACGACGTATAATGTAACATAATTTGTCGCTAACTGTGTGTTTTGTTTTCGCAATAATAGGTACGCAAAGTTTTTGTTCAAATGTTAAAATATAGGCCATGTTTTCTATGTATGATAATATTGATAATACAACTTCAGCAATTTTGGTATGACTTTGTTGCAACTGAATAATTTTACTAGCCTGTCATGCTGAACTCTACCCATTAAAAGCTGCCAAATGCCCGGATCTAGCAATAAGAACAGTGTAGCAATCTAACTACATTGGTTTTGTTACTTGTGTCATATCTGTAGTGGCCAGCTCTTAGTCAATAATAGGTGAAGTTGATGGACATTTTTTTATGGACCTGGCTAATATTATTCGCCCCGCCGTTTTCTCCGCACGCACGGTATGTTATTATGGAACATCGCTCTGATACGTCTCGAAGTAGAGCGGCCCGTTGGTTTCATGCACTTTTTTGCACAACTTGTAGAATCGTGTTTATTATGTTGTTTTCCGGTGCAAGTGTAAAATTGTTGGATGCTTAGGTAAGCTATCAATCAACAGAAACGTATGAGGGAGATGGATTGGATTATCATGTTATTATAGGCTAATATGTGCGAATTTAGCGACCTCGCCATTAAATGTGTGAACTGGCTTACCAATAAGTATTTCGAAATTTTATAAAGTAATTCTGTACTAAATGTTAAGAAAACCATAACTATGATCAGAAAACACAGTTATCAGTAAAGAGGTATGGGTTTTGTATGTAACATGATGAAAAACACAGAGGAGACATCACACAATTTTAACAATTACCGATCATTGCTGTATTTGCTGTAATAATAAGAAATATTGGATTGAGGGACAAACGTTGGCGTTGAAAAACTGTTGTCTTCATACATCGACATAGGTCGTGAATAATTTACCAATTACCAACTGCAAACAAGTTTGTGTTTTGTACGGAATCCTAAAAATAAACAGATAATATAACAAAAAACGGTACGGAGTAAATATCAATTTAATTACTTAATTAGCTATGGATTAATTTCATGACTATCATAAGAGATAAGATCAGATATAATACACATTGAAATGCTATAGATACAGGGTGACAGTAGAGTGCTAAACGCCAGCGCAACATGACAGGATTGGGCGAAATTAAAGGAAAAACTTTTTTGATAACAGGGGGCGCCTCCGGCTTGGGTGCGTTATACGCTGAAGCATTCCTGCGAGAAGGCGCCAAGGTATTATGACCGTAGAGGCATTCGCCAAGCATTTAATCGTTTTAGCCAATTTATAGCAAATTTATTAATTGATATATAACTCACCAGAGCTCTATACGTAAGTATAAATATATGAAAAGGCATTCCGATCGAATTCAGTGCCAGCGTCAGATCATTCCATAATGAAACAATTTAAATACTGTAAAATACCTTACAATCCTTACATAAGTATGTGAGGATGAGAACCTTATCTCAACATTTTGTTATACAGCACGTAACGATAGTAGACATAGCCGAGGCGACAGGAAAAGAAACAGCTGAACGACTGAATAAAACATATCCTGGCAGCATCAAGTTCATCCAATGCGACGTGGGTGACGAGGAAAGCATTTCAAAATGTTTCAACCAAGTTGTGGACTCTGTGAAACAATTGGACGTGATGATCAACAATGCAGGAATTTTAAACGACTCGCCGGATATTTGGAGAAAGTCCTGTGATGTTAACTGGGTACGGTATTTGTAATTAAATCAATCAAGATTTTTAAGCCTCTTTGAGATCAACTAGCTAACCGCTAGTAAAATTAACTTGGAGAAATAAATAGAAATAAATGTGCCAATGACACAGGTAATACGGTACTGCTATGGTATCTTTAAGGATGCCTTTCTATCAGAGATGAACTAAACGAGCATGCGTTGCGAGGAATGCGTTTGTTAAGAACCAATCCCTGAGCTGCGCTGTGCGAGGATAAACAACTGTAAGTAATTCTGTAGTATTTAGTAAGTGTATTGGTGCTTAACAAACACATTATCTCTGGTGGAAACGCAGCCTTTATGACGATTTATCAATGGTTGTTATAAGTTATAATATAAATCTTTCCGTGTATTTAAAAATTTTCAGAAAGGTCTGGTTTCATTTACGATGAGAGCAGTCGAGCACATGCGGAAAGATGATGGTGGAGCAGGTGGGACCATCATAAACATTGCGTCCGTAGCGGCTCTCTATCCTAGCGGGTCCACCCCAATCTACTGCGGATCCAAAGCCGCTGTGCTGCATTTCAGTCAAAGTCTTTCGGTAGGTCAACAAAATTAAATAAATAAATAAATAAAATAATAGGTTTTCGCAAAATAAATTACTTATTAGGTGGCAATCAGGAACTGAAATTTGTGTAGAATATGTATGTGATAAAGTCAAGTGGAACTAAGATGTAGCCATTTCTTTTTAGCAAGCTCCATTTGAAGAGACGACAGGAATACGGGTACTAACAATATGCTTCGGGGCAACAGACACGGCTCTCATGCAAAAGCTGACTGAGAGGGTGTACAACGAAAAATGTGGCGAAGACTTAGTTAACACCATAAACGGAATTTCGATCCAAAAGTAAGTTGCTGCAATGAAAGGCATAAATATGATATTCGTACAGTAAGTACACTTTATTGTATAATTATGCACTGTCGTTAAGGAGCGTTCAGATAAAACGAATACCCCATGTTGCCGATTCGCGTTATCTAGACGCGCTTTATTGATGCTTTTATCTAGAACATACTCGTATAACGATAATATATATCGGAGTGACCAAGGTGGTCACAAATATTGGAACGGCTCTTGTAGTCAAGGTGATTAAGTGCATGTTTCGATATTTTTGAGTACCTTGGCCGTTCCGACCGATATGTTTCATGGCGACTGTAAATATTTGGAAATCTTAGCGCAAGCATGAGACATTAGGTCAGGCAACGAACAGATATAGAGGGAAATGCTTGGAACACAATTTTTGACTTCGTAACTTTGTTTGGACTAGTTAGGAGGTGAACATATCCAAAGTCCTCGGCCTTAGCGCTTGAGCTGGGGGGAGAGGGGGGGTTAGAAGGTCCCATTTTTTGGATTTTCGTAGATAACTCAGTAACGGTGGGTCATACGAAAAGATGTTCTTCTACTAATATCATCCACATCAAATTTTCTACAAAAAAGATTCTTTTCACTTTTCTGCTGGTATCAATATTTAATGAGATATCGAGAAAATACCATAAACACTTGTTTAAACTTTCGGAGTTATTATTACCAGCAGAAAAATGAAAAGAATCTTTTTTGTAGAAAATTTGATGTGGATGATATTAATAGAAGAACATCTTTTCGTATGACCCACCGTTACTGAGTTATCTACGAAAATCCAAAAAATGGGACCTTCTAACCCCCCCTCTCTCCCCAGCTCAAGGGCTAAGGCCGAGGACTTTGGATATGTTCACCTCCTAACTAGTCCAAACAAAGTTACGAAATCAAAAATTGTGTTCCAAGCGTTTCCCTCTATACCTTTTTTCGAGCATTCAATGACTGACCTACATGGACTTTATGCAAAATCACTACATAGTATAAAACAAAGTCGCTTCCTGCTGTCTGATCTTTAAAACTACGCAACGGATTTTATTTTAATGCCGTTTTTAGGGTTCCGTACCTCAAAAGGAAAAAACGGAACCCTTATAGGATCACTTTGTTGTCCGTCTGTCTGTCTGTCTGTCTGTCAAGACCATTTTTCTCAGGAACCCGTAGAGGTATCAAGCTGAAATTTATACCAAATACTCAAGTCTATTGCCCCTTGAATCTGTGAAAAAATCTAACTTAAAAGCCAACGCAATCAAAAGATACAGTCGTTTATGCTGCAAATTTTAGAGTTTTCGGCACTCTCAAAACCTACGGGGTACTTCCCGTGAACTCAGAAACTTGAAATTTGGCACGAAGCAACGTCATGTAGCATAGACAAAGGAAAAATTACAAAAAGTAGATATTTATAGTAAAATCATACAAAAATATATATTTAAAATTTTAAACTTACTACCTTTTTCCTCGTAAACTCGTGAAGTTATTAAGTTGAAATTCATGTCAAATACTCAAGGCTATAGGATTTTTCAGATGTAGCAAAACCAAACTTTTATGTCAACGCAATCAAAAGAAATAGCAATTTAAGTTGCATATTTTGGAGCTGAGTAATCGCAAGAAACTCAAAACCTAAAGGGTACTTACTTCCCGTAAGCTCAGAATCTTGAAACTTGGCACGAAGCAACGTCATATAGCACAGACAAAGGAAAAATTATAAAAAGTAGACATTTTTAGTAGGATCATACAAAAAATATTTTTTTCAATTTTAAACTTACTACCATTTTCCTCGTAAACGCGTGAAGTTATTAAATTGAAATTCATGTCAAATACTCAGAGCTATAGTACCTTTCAGATGTAGCAAAACCAAATTTTTATGTCAACGCAATCAAAAGGAATAGCAGTTTAAGTTGCATATTTTGAAACTGAGTACTCGCGAGAAACTCAAAACCTAAAGGGTACTTCCCGTAAGCTCAGAATCTTAAAACTTGGCACGAAGCAACGTCATATAGCACAGACAAAGGAAAAATTATAAAAAGTAGACATTTTTAGTAGGATCATACAAAAAATATTTTTTTCAATTTTAAACTTACTACCTTTTTCCTCGTAAACGCGTAAAGGTATTAAATTGAAATTCATATCAAATACTCAGGTCTCAGCTGTGGCAAAAACAAACTTTTATGTCAACGCAATCAAAAGAAATAGCAATTTAAGTTGCATATTTTGGAGCTGAGTAATCGCAAGAAACTCAAAAGCTAAAGGGCACTTCCCGTAAACTCAGAAACCTGAAACTTGGCACGAAGAAACTTCATATAGCACAGACAATGGAAAAATTACGAAAAGTAGACATTTTTAGCAAAATCGTACATAAAATATTTTTTTAAATTTTAAATTTACTACTTGTTTCCTCGTAAACGCGTAGAGGTATTACTTAAATTGAAATTCATATCATATACTCAGCTCTATAATATCTTTCTGCTGTAGCAAAACGAAACTTTCATGTCCACGCAATCATAAGAAATAGCAATTGTTATAGGTTTTTACGGAACCCTCGGTGCGCGAGTCCGACTCGCACTTGGCCGGTTTTTTTCAATAGATAGAGTGATTCAAGAGGAAGGTTTATATGTATAATTGCACCCGTGCGAAGCAGGGGCGGGTCGTTAGTTCCTAATATAATTATGCATTGTCTTTTACACAGAGCTGAATCTGCTGTAGCAGCCTTCGTGGCAATGTTCAAGAACGGGACCAACGGCTCGGTGTGGCTCTCGGAGAAGAATCAGCCAGTCGAGGACATAACGCTTAGAATGCACGCTTTTCACAGTTCATTTATGAATTAAAAGAGGATTTTTAACGAATCAGTGTAAACGATATTATACCTAGGTATTTCTCTCTGTCCATTTGTGTATTTCTGAACTCTAAAACTAAACTAACCAAACCGACTATACGTAGGCGAGTTTAGTGATGGGTCATATAGAGATTTCAATCTTCCACTATACATAATAGATAGCGTATATTGTGCAGTTTTAGAGAGTACAGCCAGCAGCAGAAATAGCTAAGCAGGTAGGGTGTTCAAAATAAGCTTGACACGACTTTATTTTACGAAAATAAGAGCGTGTGTAGGTAATTTTGAACAGCCTACCCGCTAAGCTAATTCTACTGCTGACTGTACTAATAATATGTCCATATGGACAAAGTGGGACCTTTTTCCCTGTATTGACACATATGATCAATGATCATTATCAATAAACCTCAAAATGTGCATTTTTTGTTAAAGAAAGCCATTTGGTTCATATCTGCCTGTACCCTAAGCTTATGTGCGTAAAAATCTTTATCTTTAGCTCTTTATCTTTAAACTACAGGTATCAAATCAATCAAATTGCTTTATCAATTTGACCATATTATATTACAAAACAAACAGATTGTGCTGAAAATATCACTAGACACAAAAATAGGTATTAAAGTATTTGCGATCAGTATAAACAAATACAAATGAATGCATAGTTGCGCTCGTCATTATTGTTCTTAATGACGTCAGCGAGGTCCTTCTTCCGTAATTTAATACATAAATCAAGTATGTACCATGTCGTTTAAGCCTTAACACAAGCTTTTCCTCTTTTTCATGTCAGTCCTAATAAAAATATGTTACGAAACATTAGAATTATTACAGATTAGATTAGATAAACTGTTACGAATAAAAGGTGAGGTATACAGAAAAATTAGATAGTTTGCCAAACACATTTCACAAGATGGCAAAACTAGGCGAAATTACGGGTAAAACTTTTTTGATCACCGGAGGCGCTTCTGGTTTGGGAGCATTATACGCTGAAGCATTCCTTCGCGAAGGAGCCAAGGTAAGTACTAGGTAAGTTCTTTTACACTCAGATGTCAACAAAAGCATATATCTTTACGTTTTATCAATCCAGCACATAGCTATTCTGGACATCGCAGAGGCGGCAGGGAAAGAAACGGCTGGGAATTTGGATAAAACATATCCTGGCAGAGTGACGTTCATCAAATGTGACGTCGGGGATGAAGACAGCGTTTCAAAAAGTTTCAAGGAAGTTGTGAGCATTGTGAAACAATTGGACGTGGTTGTCAACAACGCCGGAATTCTGAACGACTCGCCTGCTGTTTGGAGGAAGGCCTGTGATGTTAACTGGGTACGGTTGCCATAAGAAACGTTTTGAAACATATCCCCTCTCCTCTCCACACCTGGGTGCTTTGATGTTTAAATTGCATCTTCCTTAAGCATCAATTCATAAGCCCCTAAAGTTGCATCAGTTGCATGATTTTTATGCTTCGCCTATGGTGCCTAATCAATTAGAACGGTGTTTGTTTGTGAATGTGATTGTGATGACGCTACACGAATAACATAGTAGAAAAGAAAACAGCCTAAACAGGTTTGACCTTAAGATTAAAGCGCACTGGTGTGGATTTAGTGTTAAAATCGCATAGGGTTCATCTGATCAGATTCAGATTTGATTTATTTCAAGGCTGATTGAGTCAAATCCAAAACCGTATGTTTGTACATCTAGCTTTGTATTAAAAAAAAATATTTGTTAATTCTCAGCAAGGTCTGGTGTCACTGACGATGAAATCATTGAAGCATATGAGAAAAGACGAAGGAGGGACAGGCGGGACCATCGTGAACATTGCATCAACAGCTGCTATATTTCCAATAGGATCTATCCCCATCTACTGTGGCTCCAAAGCCGCAGTGCTCCATTTCAGTCAAAGTCTTGCAGTAAGTGTGAAGAAAGGAACTATTGGATTCGTTGCAAATTATCAACTTCGCTGGTGTTTTTTTCTTATATCTAATCACCAGTTTACGTTTTTAGTACAGATATCATTTGAAACGTATCTACTCGTGTTATCATTAACAAAGTTGCCCCCTAAGTTTATTGGAAGATATCAAGTTAGGATATGGAGAAGGCGGTTTCTTATTCCCGAGAATAACACTCAGAGACTTGGCCTCTTCCTCGGTTGCAGTAAGCATTGATGAATAATAGCTGAAATCTAAATTAAATCAGTGGGCTCAATTTCGACTGGAGGAGTATAGTTAATTATGTAAAACACGTAAGATATTGCGATTTAGTTGAAACCTGAAATGGCCCCATACTATATCTATATTTTTATTCTGAAGTCCTTCTTGATTTATGATCCGTATGAATGTGTAATGTATGTATGAATATGAATAATACGTTTCCTACATAATTTCAAAAGCAATACTTTATAATTATGAAAATATAAATATAACAAAAATAATAACACGACTATTAATGTTCCCAGCAAGCTCCTTTTGAAGAAATAACTGGAATAAGAGTATTAACAATATGTTTCGGGCCCACGGATACTCCTCTAATGCAAAAGATGGATAGCAAAATATATACCGACAACATTGGTGACGAGCATATGACGCACATAGCAGAGGTGAAGACACAAAAGTAAGTAACTAATCTCAACCTAATTTAAGCCAAAGAACTTGACCGCTCCTTCGAGGGACCAAAGACAACACCAAAACCCTAAAGATCTGAATGACCTCACTCATAACCCTCAACCACCAGGCTTGCGAATTCTACACTGGGCATGCCTGGCAGGTATGCCGTGGTTCTCCGCTATCTTGACCATACCTTACACAGATAAAAGGATATCTTAATCCAAGATATTTCATTCTTGTATATAAGGAAAATCGATAATTTCTTGAACCAAGTATGATTTTGTTGATCCAAGATAGAACTTACTTGGTTCAAGATATTTTTTACTTGATTTAAGAAATTAGTAGTAGTAGTAGTAGTAGTAAAACACTTTATTGTACAGGAAAACACAACAGAAATATATAACACAGCAAATATCGAAATTATCGATTTTCCTTATATACAAGAATGAAATATCTTGTATTAAGATATCCTTTTATCTGTGTATGATACCTATGACTTTTCTACCTGTTTCGGAGCTTTATGCTTCGTTTTCGGAAAATAGGCGCCACTTAAACACCTTTATGCCCGAATAACAAGTTTTACTAGCAACAAGAGTTACGTAATAATTAACCCTTAGTTTAACTATGTTACTATACTAATGGAGATAGTGTCAATTAAATTCTGTTTTTTTATTTTACAGACCCAAATCTGCGGTAGATGCCCTCATTGCAATGTTCAAAAATGGAACCAACGGCTCAGTATGGCTGTCGGATGATAACGAACCAGTCCGAGAAGTCACATCCAAGTTACACGCTTATTACGGTTCATTTGCTAATTAAATTTTATCTACAAGACAATTGACACTCTTTTTATTATTTCCTCCTTTATCCTGATGTGTCAATCTACCAAACAGATACATCAAAAATATCATCTTTAGATACATATTAAAGACGATAAATGTAAAGGTTACTTTCGACACTGGCATACACAAAAAATTCAAAATTTAAAATAACTCGTATCTAATTTTGGAATTAAATGGGGGGTCCATGGGTCCATCCATACTCTTTTTAAGGGTTTTAGGAAATAAATACGGACGCACTAAGGTCATAGCAAGTCAGGACACTCAGGACCACGCGGATCAAGTGATATTAGTTACAAAACGAATTAAACGGTAAATATCGTTATTGTTAACCTTTGGCCTGCCCTGCGTCGTCTTCGTCTTCGATCTCAAATGCGATAGGTAAAAGGATGTTACCATCTCATTTAAATATTGACAATAAGGCCTCACAGTAGTTAACATTTAATGTTCATACATTCGTTTAACGTTTTCTGCTCGCTATATCCGGCGATACACCTATGTAAATGAGAGAACGTGGCACCAATATAACACATAATAATATTCATAATCATGTAATGGGCCCATTAGTATGCCAAGTCAGGTCTAAACGCCGGTGCATATTGGCATTTTACGTTAACGGCGGTTCCGTATTCCGTACCAATAGAATGGTCGTCCACGCATCGTTTATTTTGTGTGAAACTGTCACCGGTCAGCTGGATAGAAACGCCAGTGTTTACAGTTGCCTTCAGATATGCTTAGATAGGCTTAGGACTCTAAGGAGGCACGCCTCTAGTTTAAGGAACTATGCTCTGAAGATAAGAAAGATACCTACTTACCACCATAGCTGCAGAAACAGAAACGTGTGTGCCGGCAATCATACCCAAACGCAATACTGCCTTCTAGGATGGGTATCACCTGCCCCTAGTACCTATATTAATATTTCTTTTAGTCATATCGATTTAGAAGGGAATGCAAATGAAACAAATTAAATATTGTTGGGGCTATGACGTGTCCGTACTTCTGTAGGGGTAGTCCCCTTGTAGTATATTTTATTGTAGGCGGGCGGAATATGTTTCATTGTTCCTTTTAATAAATGCTAAAACAATTAATAGTATGGAGTTTTACCGAGCGGAAACTTCGTGTTACTTTTGTACAGTTTTATTACACAAAATTCATCCTTACTTACTTATGTTACTTAACTTATAACGTAAACAAACGCGTGTCAATCTAGACTTCGTAATCGTAATGTTATTTATTTTATTTCTCAGATTATTCGTTCTGGATCATTCAAAAAAATATATACATATTAGAAGTGATATTTTTCTGCGTTTAGGTACTTGGTTCAATTCAGTTTCTTTAAGTATTTAACAACATTTTAAGTTAAAATCCCAGACAAAAGTGTGATAATGTCTTTGAGTAGTGTTTATTTACATTTTACATGATAAGGAAGTAATGAAGAATTCTGTATACCTGACCTGCCTAAAGATCGAATCGAAAGGCCACTAGTTCTATGGGCCATAACCAAACTAAGTGTGGCTACATTGAAAAATTATTATCTGCACTTTGTTTGTTTCAAATAATTCAATTCACTAGGAAAGTAGAAAATAAGTCAATCTCAAACTTAAATGGACAAATTACTAAATGATTATTTTCGTATAATCATTGTTGTATTTAAAATATGTTACTTCCATGTGACACAGATGAGTCAGATCTTATTTACATTGATAATAGACAAATTTAAGTGCAAACTATCCCAATCAAATTAACTATTTATTCGCTAATATATTCTGGCTTAGTACTACTGATGGAATTTAAAGACAAATAGTGTTTGGTTTGGTTTAGGACAGAGGCAGACCTTAATAGTTTGTGAAAGAATTGAGTAGCCCATTACAGAAAGGGTCCACACCTGAAGCGCCGTCTCGCGAGGCAGCTCGGCTAGTGTGGACGTGCCTCGCCCGAGGCAATGCGGCCGCGGGTGGGTTTGCCTCGGCGTTCACGCGGCAATTTAAACGCGAGGTGGTGCGTCAGGTTCAGGTGTAGTCGCGTCTAATAGCATATCTGTTTACATACTTGTCATAGTATTTACATATACCAAGATTTTTTGATGTAACAATAAGCAAAGTATTACAAAGCTGTGAGTGTAGTTCCTATGAGCTTTTGGGTCAAGTAATACATTAATTACATTATGTATATTTTGAAACAAGATGAGGTGTTAATTAAATGATATTACATAATGCACAAATTTAAATGAAAGAAAAAGTGACAACTATTATAATGAGATTGCAAATTTGAATTTTATGTAAGATGTAACTTTCATTGCATTTACATGTCAAATTATGTCAACAGTATTATAGTATGATGCAGATGTTGTGTCCTTTGAATGTGATACCACTTAAATAAAAACATAATTTAACTATTTTCAGTATTTTCATATTAAGTATTTTATCTTACTTGGTTACTGCCTAACTCCATGCATATTAAAAAACAGAAACGTTTGTACAAATAATTATATTAGTGGGCACGGGTATTGGGTAAAGGTATTAGTGTCCAATCTATCCAACAGCAACTTCCTCTCACATAATAAAACAGGATATGATACATTGTTATAATCATATTCAAATTGATAGTTGATGTTGCTATTTTTATACTGTTTAAGTATTTTGAAAAAAGAAACTGGTCACAAGTATTGTGATTCAGTCTCATATAGAGGATTAACTTTGAGTGGCCCAGCATGCAATAAATATTGAAAGTGAAATTTTAATCTATAGGCCAAACATAATAAGTATGGGATTTCTGTTTCAATTGAGTCATGAGGACTCATGAGTTGATTTTATAAGCGTGATAATGAGTGTTCATATTGGCAATTAAATGGATGCTGTGAAACAAATCATTTAATTTGTTAGTCTTGTGACAATTGTTTTGCTCCAACATTATTTAGAAATACTTCACATTATTTCATTAAGACAACATCAATCTCATTATAAGATCAATGTAATCTTAATTAAATAAATTAATTAACTTGAATTGAATAGTAACGGAGTTCCTTCAAAACTCTGCCAACAGGTGTTTTAGGGAAATCGCTCAGTGCATGTAGCGATACAGTTGCAATGCAGTAGCACGACGGTCTTGCTACTGCTTTGCAACTGTATCACTACAATAAGTAACAATGAGTAATCTTCCTTACACAATTATCTAAATGGACAACCAAGTTAAAAATTAAGCATTGGCAGAAGACATTTCAGAGAAGATAATTCTGTAAATCATACACAATTTATTATTGAGGTCAGTCACTATCTGAAAATTCCTGATGTTCAATAATTGTGTCAGCCTGACTGATTCACGATATTAGAGCAGGCTCTCCCGTACAACGTCGTATGAATAATTATTAGACCGCAGTTTGACTTGTGATCCTTGTAGTACTACTCCTGGGCTTCAAGAAAGTCCATGTTGCCAGGCTAGAAAGTGGTGCCGTTTCCCCCACCACCCCCCTGAACATCCCCACCCCAAATTTTCAAAAACCTATCATGTGTGGTATCATATGAAAGGGCTAATAGAGGCGGTTCTAAAAATATACCACATCATTACATTTCAGCCATTTTTTTTAAATTAAAACAAAAATAATTTTCAAAACATACCAAGTTTGGGCTCCTCCAGATACGATATGGCTGATAATTTTTTTGTACAATATATATTATATATTATAATTATTTTCAAAATTGCTTTCTTGGGGTTAGATATGAGGGTATCAAGTATCATTTGTGAAATTTTGCACAAAAAAAAAATCTGCCATATAAAATAAAATTATTAGTAAGTAAGTAAGTAACACTTTATTGTACATAACATGGTAGATAAATACAGTAAACAAAAGATGTAAAGTACAAAGGCGAACTTATCCCTTTATTAGTATAAGAATAATATAAGGATAGCAAGTTTATTGACACTTGCCTAATGAAATCTGTAAAATTGATGCTAACATAAACAAGGGGCTCTCCCAGGGACTCCCTGCATAGAGAAGATAGTATAATTTCTAGTCAAACATATTTGAAGTTTTACTATCCATTACTAATATTATAAACTTAGTAAACTCATTTTAATTTGTTATTATTTTAATATTAAATTATTTTCAGTACGACACAGGAACAACCCTCTATGCTGCAACTAGTAGGTACTAACTACTAAGACAAGTATCATTAAAGAAAAATTAAAAAAAAAATCGAGTCTCAATCGCAATTCACGGTCTTACAAGTGACTCTAAGATAAAGAATGACTAAATTAATGAGTCTAAAGGCGTGGTGACAATTTAGCAATGATAAACCTACACAGATTATAACGCCCATTTTGCCGAGAAGTTATTTCGCATAATAAATTAGTCGTCGCTTATAAACAAAGCTGTTCAATATCCGTAATTAAACACTATATTAAATAGCAAATTCAAATAACTCGGGCGAAGATGTAAAAATATCTTATAAGGCACGAAATATTGAAGGAAGTACTCACCCTTTCCACTCGAGGAAGTCAATAATTACTTGGCGCAATTGGCGCAAAAGTCACTTGTAATCCAAGGATTCACCGCCGAACAAACACAAAACACAATGATCTAAACACTTTTTATATAAATGCAAGATATTTCAACATTTTTTTACGCTAAAACCGCCGCCTAGCCGTGCCACAAAACGAAAATGGCAGCGTCGAATTAAAAAAAAAACATTTGTAGTTCCAAAACCTGCCACTGGCGCAGCTGACAAGTGTTGAAGTGCTGACATGGCTGACTTAAAAATATACACACACGGCTTTAATTTAATTCACATTAAATGCCATTAGATTACTTTAAATTGAATAGTAAATATTTTAATTATGTAAATTATAGCTATACGACGAACACCACACTACATGTCATATGATGGTCTAATAGTTTGCCAATTTGCCTTTGCCTCAACGTGGTTCTCAGACCCCACTCTAATTTATTTACTCATATTTATATTATTTAATCTTGTTATTGCTTTCTAGTCTCGAGAATAGTTTTAACTGGAACTGTACTTGTACTATTCATTATTCTGTGACTGTACAAATGCCCAGAAAATCAGTAAACGATGTGGGTATGTACTTAAAGAATTATGAAAATTTTTGTTTGGATCTAAATGTTTGTACTGATTCTTAGCTTACAGACTTTGAAGGTAGTTTTTGCGTTTTTTTTATAGTTACAAGCCTTATTTTTTTTATAAATTACTATTTTATATTATAACTCAGGAAAGTTTTATGAACTTTATTTTTATTATTGTCCGACACATAAAATATAGAAAAATACACTTACCAATTGTCGATTTTTGAAAGGGAGGGGTGTTCAGAAACTCATCCCGAAATGAAATTTTGTACAGAGATTAGCATCTGAATTAATGTTTCTCGCTATTTGTGACTTCATTTTTGTCTAAATTTAAATAAATAAGTTTTTTTTCTTATAGTAAAGAACTAATTTGCTGAAATGCGAAATATTGATTAGATTATACCACATTTCAATTCATTGAGTAATCAAATCAAAATCAAAGCACAGTATCTGTGCGGACGGGAGCCACGGGAGGTTGTGCTGTGTTGTGTTGTATTGTATAAATTGTATTGCGTGTTTGACGACAGACTGATTTGTTTTATAATTACATCTGCTAAAGAAATATGAGCGCTTCTACTACATCCAATGCAAATAAGAAAAGCACGGTAGAAAATATGGACGAAGATACCATGGACATTACGGTAATTAATGGCAATGACTGTTGAATATTTCTGTCTTTTGGGTAATCCCAAGATGATTCATGAGTTCATAAAAAATACCTATCTTTGTGCAATAAGTTTACAAAACTTGGTATTTTTCAGCAGGAGGATGCCGATGTTATTTGCTGGCGTAACCGAACCTGTCAGACGCGTAACGCGAGGTGGCTGGCCCTAGACAAGATATTTGAAAAATTACACCGGCCAAACTTCTACGAGATTGGTAACACATACATCAACGACGTCCATGACTACACGTTTACGGTCAAAGCCGAAAATGTTGGTACAATATTCCTACTCCATTTATTCATCGGGAATACTCACGAAGGTTCATTCAAAATAGCAGTCAATGAAGGTAGTGACTTGAAACTGGATAGAAAGAACGCCAAGGCATTCCTCTCATCAATCTCTAAAGAACATCGGTTTGTTGATTCACCAGAGAGATCCGTGAACTATGTAACCACCTACAGCTTTTCTGAACAAGATGTTGATTCACTTAAAGATAAGAGATTGTACATTGCATTGTCGTATTTAGAGGGCAAAGGTATCAATCAAGAAATAATTGATTCTGTGAAAGCTAGTCACGATTTTGGAGCACTCCTATCAGAATCAATTGGGTGTGATTTTACAATAAAATCAGTAGATGGAGAAGCATTTAAAGTTCACAAGGCAATGTTAGTGGTGCACAGTGAGGTATTCAAAGCTATGCTAAAAGAAGATACTGCTGAGAGTCAGAATAACTTTGTAACTTTAGATGTCATGAAGGAGGACCTTCAGTGCATTCTAGAATTCATCTACACGGGCACAGTGACGGACTTGGAGAATAGCAATTGGTTTAATTTGCTGATGTATGCAGACAAATATGACCTGAAAGGGTTGCGAGATTTGTCAGAGCATGCTTTGGCACAACAACTGACCATAGATAATGTCCTAGAGGTACTTGTTGTAGCAGACATGTCCAACTCTGAAGATTTGAAAACTGCAGCACTGAAGTTCATCAAGAAGAATCCAGCTGCACTCCAAACTAGCACTTTTAAAGAGATCAAAAATGTGAGTCTGATGGGGGAGCTCTGTAAAGCTTGTGCCTTTGCGGTGAATTAAAATTATTTGTTATTATGTTAATTTGAATCTGTGATTGTTGTAGTGTAAGCAATATTATAATTTGCCAAGCAAGCATGTGGGATGGCCAGTTGAAGGACAGCACCTCAATATTTTTATTACTAAATTAATTAAATTACACAAAATTTGTCATTTGACTGTTTTTTATTGAATAATAAATACCTATCCATTGAGTACATACTGTTTTATTTTTATCTAATCAACTAATATGAAGTGTGGCAGTTCAGACTTAGCGGGCCTACCGCGAACGTCGAAAATAAAAATTTATTCGTTAAATATGCAAGTGCGATAGAGACGGAGATAACTGAGGGCTTACCGCGAAGTTCGAAAATCAACAAAACGATGGCCCCGTCTCTATCGCTCTTAAACCGGTATTAGACATTGCAACCTGCAGGGCCCAATCTGTTGTGTACCCTGCCTCTCCCTACCCCTCCTTCAGCTCCCTACGGGCCCTACCTTTAAAGCGGTATTACACATTGCAACCTGCAGGGCCCAATCTGTTGTGTACCCTGCCTCTTCCTGCCCCTCCTTCAGCTCCCTACGGGCCCTACCTTCAATTACACCTTCCAACCTGACAGATTGGGCCCTGCAGGTTGCAATGTGTAATACCGCTTTTAATTACACCTTCCAACCTGACAGATTGGGCCCTGCAGGTTGCAATGTCTAATACCGCTTTTAATTACACCTACCATTCCTACCAACCTGACAGATTGGGCCCTGCAGGTTGCAATGTCTAATAGCCGTTTTACTTATAGGAAAGAGAGTGATGCCAATAGACCATTCGATGAACGAAGTCGTTCGCGGTTATAGGGTCACCACACACCTAGCGGAATTCCTCGCGGAATTAGCGGAAATTTGTCTATGGTAGCGGAAATTTGTCTATGGTAGCAGATTTTTTGTATGGAAGCCATAGACAAATTTCCGCTACCATAGAAAAATTTTCGCTACTTCCGCTAATTCCGCGAGGAATTCCGCTAGGTGTGTTGTCACCCATAAATTAATCACAGCGTTAAAAGTACGATCCCAAACAATCTCACATCATACGTCAAACCACCGTCAAACTTAAACGTCAAAGTAGTGGTAGAAAACTTTTTATTTTGCTTTTTGCTCATTCTCTCGATTTCCGCGGCAGGGTAGACGTATTTAAAATCAAATACTAAACAATTTTAAAGTTATTAAGTTTTTCCAATATTCCACCACGATGAGTAATGTAAAAACGGTTATTGCCCCTATAAACATCGCAGTGATAAAATATTGGGGTAAACGCGACGAGGAATTGATATTACCGTTAAATGATTCCGTTAGTGCTACTTTAGACACAAGTGTTATGTGCGCCAAGACATCTGTGTTTGCCGGCCCGCAACTTACCAGTGACGAAATATGGCTCAACGGCAAGAAGGAATCTTTCGCAAATAAGCGGCTAGTCAATTGTCTTGAAGGCATAAAAGCTATAGCCGCAAAGGAGAAAAGTGTTGATGACGAATTCTTAACATGGAACGTTCATGTGTGTTCTGTGAATAATTTTCCTACGGCGGCCGGCCTTGCGTCCTCTGCAGCAGGATATGCGTGCTTAGTAACTGCATTAGCGAAACTTTATAATGTGAAATCTGATGTTAGCTGCGTCGCAAGGCTGGGATCTGGCAGTGCTTGTAGAAGCGTTTACGGCGGTTTTGTACAATGGCACGCGGGAACGGACCCCTCTGGCAAAGATTCGATTGCAACTCAAATTGCAGAAGCCTCCCACTGGCCTGAAATGCGAGCACTTATACTCGTTGTTGGTGATAGTGCAAAGAAGACTAGTTCGACTAGAGGTATGAAAATCACGGCTGAAACCTCTGAACTACTCCAACACCGTATTAGACATTGTGTGCCACAAAGAACAGCAAGTATTATCCAGGCTATAAAGGAAAAGAATTTCCCCAAGTTTGCTGAAATAACTATGAAAGACAGCAACCAGTTTCATGCAGTCTGCCTGGACTCTTATCCACCTTTTGTGTACATGACTGAAGTGTCCCATAAAATAATTGAAGTGATTCACAAGTATAATGAGATCAGTGGAGTGAAAGTTGCTTATACATTTGATGCAGGCCCAAATGCTTGTCTCTACCTTCTTGAAGACGAGGTTCCAAAAGTAATTTCTCTAGTGAAATATGTTTTTCCATCTTCAACACCAGACAATTTTGTAACCGGGCTTAATTCTCAACAGCATGAGCTAAGTAAAGATTTTGTAAGCAAGTTGGGAATGGAACCAGAATCAGAAGATTTGTTAAAATATATTATTCATACCAAAGTTGGAGAAGGACCAACAGAAGTCACTGATGGTTCACATCTTTTAGATCAAAATGGTTTTCCTCTTTAATTCAGACTGTATTAGTTCATGGTTTGAAATTCAATCTAATTTGTATGTTTGGGGTAGAAATAAGTGGATGAAAGGGTTTTTATGTAATAAATTATATTAACTTCTAACTTAAGTATACAATGAATTATATTTACAAATGTATTGTGTAACCACTATGTACTAAGCTATTTTGAGAGAGCACATATTTTAATGTAAATTTGATATTACATTACAATGGAATGGTTCAGAATAAATTACTATCTCAAATGCTACATCTTTTCTAGACTAGATAAGGATGGTAATGGAAACAAATGTAGTCAGTCCTTTCATTTATTTTTTGACATTCAATTGGAATATAGAGGCATAAAATAAATGAAACCACTTTATCGGGCGGAGACTGACACCTGCCATACTCGGATGATGTTGTCAGAGTATCCAGCAAAGAGGGTCTGACCATCAGTGGACCACGCGAGGGAGAGGCACTGGGGTGGGTCAGCCTTGGTGGGGTTGATCACATCAGGGCGGAGTTCCTCAACCATTTCCTTGCTTTCCAGATCCTAAACAAAACAACCAAATTAGTTACACATTTTAACAATGTCAATCATACATGTTATAACAAAGTTCGAAATAAGTAGGTATTATAATAATTACTAACTAAACAAAGAAAATGTATACATACCCAGATCTTGATAGAGGGTCCATAGGCAGCGCACAGCCAGTATCTGTTGGGCGAGAAGCACAGGGCCGTGATGATGTCATTGTGGTCCAGGGTGTGAAGGTGCTTGCCGTCATTCAAGTCCCAGAGCATGGCCTTCATGTCCTTGCCGCCGGAGGCGCAGAGTGAGCCGTCAGGGGAGACAGTCACTGTGTTCAGGTAACCAGAGTGGCCAAGGTGGTTGATCTTGAGCTTGCAGTTGGTAAGGTGCCAGACCTAAAGGACAAACAAGAAAATTATTCACTTGTTAGGTATCATAAATTACAGGATAGATACTTAAAAGGAAATTTAAATTATTTCATGAGTTTCAATAAGGATATACTGGTAACCGAAGGTCACTAATAAACTTAATTGTGCAAAAACAGAATGATTAGCATAAATAATTTAAGTAGTGTTTTTAACTGGACAGATAAACTTTTTCCAATAAAAATATTGATCAACTTTGTGTTATAATTCAGCTGCTTTTCACAGAGAATATTTAAAAGGAAACCGGGACTTTTTATATAAAATTGATAAAAAAAAAGTATTTATATCAAAAGAATTACCTTGACAGTGCGGTCCCACCCAGCAGACACAATGATGGGGTTAGCATGGTTCGGGGAGAAGCGCACGCATGACACCCAGTCGCTGTGGCCGTCATCCTGGATTGTGTACTTGCACTCGGCGAGCGTGTTCCACAGCTTGATGGTCTTGTCTCGGGAGCCAGAGACAATCTGTCTGTTGTCAACGGAGAATGCCACTGACAGGACATCCTGTGATAAAAAACTAGGTCAGTTTCTACTTAAATGAAAGACTCAATATTTATTCATAATAAGGTACACATGTGATGAATAAGTCTTAACTACTACTTACTGACAATACATATCAGCGTAGTCTCGCTAAGACACCATGGTCGAATCTTCTGCCTCGCAAAGGCGCAAACTAGGTCTTCTGCCGCGCATCGGCTCTTATCACTAAACCTTTGAACACAACAGTTAACTTTATCATTTATCACACCTTAGTATGGTCTTCGAAACGACGGGTGGTCTTGCCGGCGGCAAGATCCCACAGGCGGAGGGTCTTGTCCCAAGATCCGGACAGGGCGTAGTTGCCGTCGCTCGAGAGCACGACGTCGGAGATGAAGTGGGAGTGACCGTAGAGACGCTTCTGTGGCAGACCGTAGTTGGTCTCGTCTCTGGTCAGTTTCCATACGATGAGGGTCTTGTCTGAAACGCAATAAAAGTTTAAAATGGTTTGTCTAGGCAGCGCCACATGTCAGTAGTGAAAAAATTAAAATCAGCCCCATATCCGCTTGCCGCTCAGGATTCGCGTGGCAAAGGTTTTTGTCATCATGTACGAAGGAAATAAAAAATGAATCATTAAATTGATCGCTTTTTACAGCAAAGTAAGTAGACAGTTAAGTAATAAATGCTAGGATTTGTTAGATGAACATGGATGTAAGATAATAATTTAGGTTAAGTATAGCACTTCACTTACCTCGAGAAGAAGACAGGATCATGTCAGGGTATTTAGGGTTTGTCGCAATTTGCGTAACCCACCCATTGTGGCCAACAAGGTTGCCTCTATGTTTCAATGTTTCAGTCATTTTAATATTTTTTCACGGCTGAGCACCGGACGACGACACTCAGCAACGCTAGCGAAAAGAAAAAGACCGATTGCCACAGATTATGTAAATTAAATATGACTGGCCACAGATAATAAAAAGAAGTGTGTGAAGTGGCTGTAGTGTGATTCTTTTGATGAAATAAAATTGTATTATTTATTTTATATTTACTAGTGTTATAATTCTCACAATACTATTTAAATTATTAAAAACGGTACTGAGGTTATGTTATGTTTTATTCGATAGTTTATTTTGTCTATTACAATAATAAAATTAAAAAATACAAAACGTAGAAATATCCAAACTTGCACCATAGACTAATATTACTACTTTTATGCAAAGTAGCAAGGGCATGGGTATTTAATTAAAGTGCATTTTTAAGATTTTGCTTTTTTTTTAAATAAAACCTTTTGTTGTGAATAAGTCCTAAAAGAAGAATATGATATTAAAAATTATGCAGTATTAAAGTATATGTTTAAATTTTTTAGAGTACTTTTAACCGTTTGTCCTGAATAATTAAACCGAATAATTATAATTTAAGCACCTCCGCATGTATTTATAAAAGAATATTAAAAAAAACTTGTAATTATGCATCATTTTATTCATAATTTGTTAGTCTTCAGTTTTAATACAATTAATACGCAGCTTGATCAGTAGTATTGATTTGCAGATTATGCGGTAGTCGAAACGTTCTTAAACGTATGAATAGCTTCTTCGTAATAACTGACGTCACGCCAGTGGTACGCCATTTTGTAAGTGTCCGCCGTAGTCAATTTTCTCGGTATAGTGAAAAATAGTTTATTCGCATGGTTTTGTGTACGCATAAAAGATAAGGCACTTTTTAAACCTAATTTAACGTCTCGTACGTTAATTTCACAAACCAAAAGTATGGAGGACAAGGCGGCGCTAAAGGAATTGGATCAATGGATAGAACAGCTAAACGAATGCAAGCAATTGACAGAAAATCAAGTCAAAACGTTATGCGACAAGGTAATGTAACTTAATTAGTCATGTTTTATGTGTAAGGTTTTGTTTAGCGTATGTTTTTGGAAGTGTTGTGAAGTTTTACACTCGATCGGTGGCTATAAGTTGTATGATTCATATACCTACATGAAGTAGTAACAATAACGCATACCGACATTAGTGGAAGCGGGGACTATCCGTGGGGAGCTAACTGTGTGTTTAGAGTTGCAGAGGGGTGCCTGGTCGTCGTCGCCTCTCGTGCTAGTGATAAGACGTAGGATGCACACCTACTATGGCACCACACCCCGCTATCTATCCTTCTCGAGCAATATAGCCTAATTGGAGAGGATATTTTTAGACAACCTGCGGAAATGATGCTGGCTATTTGTTAATTCGCGGGCTGAAATAGATTTTCTGTTTAGTTTTCTGATAAGGTATCTGTCAGGTCATCTTTGATTAATTTGTCATTGAGGGGGTAGGTACAGGTAAGTTCATTATACACTGGTTGGTTCACTGTCCAAGTACATTGAATATGAGTTTAGATTATTCTGTTTTCAATGATAAGTTATTTGAAGATTGTTTATTATGTCTGATAAAGATTGATAACAGAAAAATATGTATGGTCCCTGAAACATGATTTGGTTTACAAATTATTTTCAGCAATATCTGTAGATTTCCTAAGTATTATTATGAATTGCCTCAAAAATTCTGTATCTGATGAGACTTCATTTTTAAATATTAAACTATTTGTTATTACCTGGGCAATATAATAGTTGAATATGAATTTGTTAAACACATACAAAGGTTAGAATAATAATTTCCATCTAATCTCAACCACAACGCTGATAACAATTTCATTGACAGTGCTACAGTTAAGCCTCATTATGCTCACACATGCCCTGTCGAAATACTGTTAAAAGAAGCTTTCTACAGGCCACCAGCTGCTGTCAGTAATAATGACATTATTTCTCTGCTCATCCTTCTCATTCTTCATATACATAGAAAAGGATGGGTCCATTTGTCCTTATTCACATTTAATATAAAATATTAATACAAAATTATAGGACTGAGATAAATTATCAAACAGGATGTTCCTTATGCCCCAGTTTAGCCATTGGCCCTGCTAAAGATACTTGCACAATCCCATGTTATCTGAATAATGAAATCAATGACATGATAGGAGACTTGTTAAGTAAACAATCTTGATTAGAGTTGCGCTTTATGATTATGTAACTTAAGCAGTTATAATTGTGTAATTAACTTAAAACATGACTGCCTTGTATATACTGCTATATAAATAAGTGAGTATAAATAAATTGGCTTTGTGAGTCACGTTCGAGCACATCTGAGGAGCCCAAGATACCTGCAGCAGTCGCCGTAGCCGTATCGGCTAGGATGAGATGACATGACACATATAAATAAAGGCCCTGACCAGGATTTGAACTCGGGACCTCCTGCTTCATAGGCAGCATCACTACCGACTAGGCTAGGAGGCTGTTAATGATATTGTACATCTACTGGGTAACGACCACAAATAGGTATAAAGTTATGGAGTGACAGATGCAAATTACTGTTGTGGACATTTTCAAAACATGTTTTCCTCTGTTTTATCGAACTATTTATTGAATCCCTTTATGAAAACCAAAATAATATGTCATATTGGATTGGCTGCTGGCTCACAGGTGATTGATTCAATTCAATTTGTAAGTTCACTTTCCAATAACTAAAAAATAATGTTTACTATGTAAAAGGATAATTGATTTTATATATTACATATATACTAACTAATTGTTATTGCAATTCTTGTTTTTATTTGATCTTTTATTCAATTGACACAAGCATAAGAGTTGATACTAATATAGTTACATCTTTAGATAGAAATTAAAATATTAAACTTAATCTATTATTATGCTGCTTTATAAAAAATGCGAACTTTGCCACATACCAATATGTTGGCAGGATATTATTCAACAGTAGCTTTCTGATAAGAATACTCATATGTCTCATATACATACAATATGGTCAAAATGCTGTGTAGGCTGCATTCACAGATAATTAAACAATGAAGGGCACCTTCATTAACCTATGAGACAGCGACAATTGCAGCATTCATACTTGTAATATGTTTTATGTAGCAAAGCAATTATAAAAACTCTAGGTGTCTGTACAGGTCTAGTGTCAGTTTTTCTTCGTCTCTTGCTTAGATTTCTGTAAATTGTGTGAAACAAGATATAAAATCTATACAATGAAATAATCTTAATTTTAACATGCTTCATATTGATGCTATTGTTTACTTTTTTTAGTAAAGAATGCTTTACAAAATTATACATATAACATAAAAACTGATGTAGTCAGTAGGTATTCTAGATAATCTCATAAATTGACCTTGGAATCAAGCAGTGATTGAACTGAGGCAATCAAGTTGGTCAGCACAAGTGGTAACCTTAATTTGACACCATCTCTGAACGGACAATAATTGAACAATTGCTGTTTTGGCCAACAATCAAAAGGTTTGATGAATGTGATCTTTGGTGAGGGTTGTGTTAGTAGCAAACCAAACCAGATATATAATTAAATCATGTCATATAAACTTGATTTAGTAAGACAGTTTAAAGTGCTTTAGAGTAAATACCTAATTGTCAGTTATTACTATTTTATTATATTACCCATTTTGACGATTTCATCGCGTTTAATTTACCCATGTTCTTGAACTCTAGCTAACATTTAGGTATTCGATTTTTATTTACCTAATTGAAATAAATAAATTAATTAATATTAGGACACACAAACCAACATAGTCCCACATTAAGCTCAATAAGGCTTGTGTTGTAGAGATTAAGCTGTAGTAGTATAATTCATTTTATAATTTTCCCCTTCTTAAAGATAATTGTATATACATGAAAGGTTGCAATATACTTGAGTTTGTTTACACGCGACTTGCGTAGGTACTTGTCCTCGCTAACTATCAACATTGAAAGTTTCACAGCTGACCAATTTGTAGCCTTCAGTGTTTATATTGCAACATAAAGCTGACTAAAAATCATAATACAGCGTTTACAATACACAAAACAATTTAAAACATATTTTAATAGCCGTGTCTACACCTGGCGCACTGCCTCGCGAGGAAATTGCCGCGCGCGGTGCGGCAGCTCGGCTAGTGTGATAGTGCCTCGCCCCTTGCCCGAGACATTGCGGTCGCGCGTGCGTTTGCCTCGGCCGAGTCACGTCCACACTAGCCGAGCTGCCGCCCGCGGCAATTTCCTCGCGAGGCAGTGCGCCCGGTGTAAACACGGCTAATTGTTAAGTTAACTCTTTGTAGTCGACGTCAAAGATATCTTTACACTTTTGCAGCTTATTACTTATTACAAAGCAGTAAGGTCCAAGAGTGTAAACATATTTTTAACGTCGACTGAACGTTCCCGATGTCCCCATGTTCGTCGAGCCAGGCTTTGTTGAGAAATTAATTAGTAACCCATTTTCCCATTTACCAATATAAGTAGGTACCTACTTATAAATTTCCTGAAATCGAACAATGTTGTACCTTTGTTTATCCTTGTTATTTATTATTTAATCGATATTCTCAAAGTGCCTCACTTAATTTGGTACTGGACCAGTAGATTAGTGAAATTAAGCCTACATTTGAAAACTCAATCTTTAGTCAAGAAATGAGGTAGTAGTTATCGAACGTGTTTTTACGTGGGTACTATACCTGACAATACTCGGGACTGCTCGTTGACAGCTTCATTATGTACCTATCTATTGTATTTTTGATGCATTATTGTTTATTTTTGCGCGAAATCTCGTAGGTAAATTACTGCTTGAACTGGTAACGAGCACGTTCTTGTTCGATGATATAAACTAGCGTAAAAAGATTCTTCATTCAAATTATACCAATGTCCATACGTACAGTCGACCAATAATGTGGTCTACCACCCTACACGGTTGAGGTTCGTTAGAACGTCATGAGCAGGTCATGAGACAACAAGGTCGTTCATGTTTTAAACTCCGTTAGAAATGTCAACCTTAGCAATCGTTAGATGTCGCAGAAACTTTTATCAAAACTGGTAGACCACTTTCTTGGTCGACTGTACAGTCGGCATCAAATAAATACCGGCCAAGGTAGGTCAAAAATATATGAACATGTACAGTTGACGTCAAAGATATATACTTTTGAAAGTAATTACAAAGGGGTAAGGTGCAAAAGTGTAAAGATCTCTTTGACAACAATAGAGGCGTTGTTCAGATATTTGAATCCACCTTGGGCGCTCTGATAGTCTTGTCTAAATTTTTTAATAATTAGTTATATGTCTACTAGTTATGATGTAATTCACTTAATGTAACATAATAATAATCAGACTGCTTGCTTGCGTCTTTGTGCTAGAAATAATAAATAACAGGCAACTGTACTTTATTGAAAACAAATATTAACACACTAGCTTTCTGTATTGATCATTAATCAGCCTTGAATTGCTGTTACGAAGCGCACTCCTCAATTCCTCATTTTATGATAATGATAATGGCATTTGAATTGTCGGAACCTTGGAAATAAATGGTTCCTCGGAGGGTGAGATTCCGGATGTCATCCAATATACCTATAATCGAGCTTTTGTTTCACCCACGACCCCGAGGTTAATGTTCTGAAGCCAGTGAACTCTAGAGCCATGGACCCTTGAAAAGGAATTAAAATTCTTTTACTGGGATATCTGTACTTCATGATAATATTGATAATGTTTCGTTGACACGCGATGCGCTTCGCTTAGTTCGAAAATTAACGATCATGTTTTTGATGCTCTACTTGATTTGATTAACTTGCCAATTGCGTTTCTGTAACAGAAAAGCAATGAATTTCACTTTTAAACCGTACGAAAATACGATAGTAGATAGCTTACTCCTTTGTAATAAAGTAATGTAATAAGGTCCAAAAGTGTAAACATATTTTTGTCGTTGATTGTACAACGTTGTAGTTTTCGTTTACCAATGATCGATATGAATGGTTTGTTTTCGTTGCAAATCTGAATAAACGAATCCAGTTGTAAGATTTGCCTATCGCTTTTTTGTTTTTGATAGGTACATTTAAAGCGTAATCAATCACCCTTATGATAGATTAGAAAAATCAACTTTCTTACAGAAGGGCTAACATAACAAAGCCCCCGCACTTTGTTTGCGGGACACGTAAACTACCTACTTTCTCGTATCGTAGAAAATAGAAAGAGTAGAAATGGATATGTCCTGTAACAAAGAGTGCGCGCGTTAATTTAAACATATGTCGAAAACATACAGTATCCAATACCTACAAACCTGTGTTTCACGGTTAACGTCGGCTAACTAAACATCCTCGTGAACATATGTATTTCTAAATAGCGTCCATCCCCACGGCAACTTGTACAATTGTTTAGCTTTCGAAATCAATGACTCGCACTTTACGTAAGGAATCACGCACCTACTTGTACATTTTTACCCAACATCTGTTCCCTTTACAGGCAAAAGAGATCCTGACTAAGGAATCCAACGTCCAGGAAGTGAAATGCCCCGTGACCGTATGCGGCGACGTGCACGGGCAGTTCCACGACCTGATGGAGCTGTTCCGTATCGGCGGGCGGTCCCCGGACACCAACTACCTGTTCATGGGGGACTACGTGGACCGCGGGTACTACAGCGTCGAGACTGTCACACTGCTGGTTGCACTTAAGGTAAGTGTTCCATGGCCGGATGGAGCTGTTCCGTATCGGCGGGCGGTCCCCGGACACCAACTACCTGTTCATGTGGGACTACGTGGACCGCGGGTACTACAGCGTCGAGACCGTCACATTGCTGTGAGTGTTCCTCCATCTGATGGAGTTGTTCCGCATCGGTGGGCGGTCCCAGGGCCGGCCCGAGCATTCCCGGCGCCCTAGGCAAGAGACTGAAATGGCGCCCCATTTTAGAGAATTCGTGACAAAATAACGCGCAATTTTTTTTCAAATGAATAGGTAGGTAACTGTTATTTTACGCCAATATAAAGTGCTAACTTTTTAACTTACTAAGTGGAAGTGCTAACTTACCATTCACGCTTGCAGCCTTTCTCGTTGTAGACTGCCATCTAGTGCAACATAAAAATATACCCCCTTTTACACCCCCATAGGTTATCTTTACCCACATTTGCGCCCCATAGTAAAGAATGAAGGGTAAAGATGACACCCGCATTTATTTGCGTCCAGAGGAAATAAATCGTTTTTATTCGTAATGGACATCTGCCTTTTTAGGTTTCCGTAGTCAAAATAACTAAAAATCTTATAGTTTTACTAGACCGGTCTGCGTGTCCTTCCTTAGCCCAGTAAACGTCACTACAAGCACAAGCCAGCTGAAATTCTTGATGAATGTCAGGGTGGAAAAAAATAACGGGCCTGGAGGAGAAACACCTTATAACGAATGAAAATTTCTTTCATTTTTAGGGTTCCGTAGTCAACTAGGAACCCTTATAGTTTCGCCATGTCCGTCCGTCCGTCCGTCCGCGGTCTAGCTCAGTGACCGTTAGCAATAGAAAGCTGAAATTTGGTTTGAATATGTGCATTAACAAAGCCGACAAAACGGTAGAATAAAAACTGGAAAAATATATGTTGTTAGGGTACCTCCCGTACACGTGAAGTGGGGGGCGAATTTTTTTTTCGTTCCAACCCAGGCGTGTGTGGGGTATCGTTGGATAGGTCTTTTAAAAAGAATTAGGATCTTCTAAAACAGTTTTTTAAAGAAACTAATATTTTCCTAAATAATAGCTCCGAAAGTTTAAAACAGGGCGCCCCCCCCCCCCCCCCATCTAACTTTTGAACCGTGGGTCAAAGTTTTTGAAAAAAAATCAAGAAAGAAAGCCTAATAAGTACCTTCAATGAAAACTATATTGAATTAAATCGGTTAAGCCGTTTTTGAGTTATCGCTCAAAAACCCATAGTGAAAGGTCTTAAGTGAAATGACTTAAGCGCCGCCAAATTTCCCTTAAGAAACGACCTTTTGAATTAATGAGTTGTAACAGGTCGGCAACTACGGAACCCTACACTGAGCATGCCCCGACATGCTCTTGGCCGATTTTCCTTATAGTTATAGTTTTGTCATGTCCGTCTGTCCGTCCGTCCGGCCGTATATCACAGCAATGTTATTCGGAAACTATAGATCATTGACGTGTAACAAAAATAACGCAAAACCAAAACCGACCAAGTGCGTGTCGGGCCGCGAACCACGAAGAATGGGGGTTTTCTTCGTGCCTACAATCAAAAAAACTAATATAAAAAGACCGCCCAAGAGCATGTCGGGCCATTAAATATAGTTTTCATTGAAGGTACTTATTCAGCCTGACTGTCATGATTTTTTTCAAAATTTTTGGACCCACGGTTCAAAAGTTAGATGGGGGGGACGAGGGGGACGCCCTGTTTTAAACTTTCGGAGCTATTAGTTACGAAAATATTAGTTTTATTCAAAAACTGTTTTAGAACACCCTAATTCTTTTTAGAAGACCTATCCTATAATACCCCACACAACTGGGTTGCAGCGAAAAAAAATTTCGCCCCCCACTTAACGTGTACGGGAGGTACCCTAACAAATATATTTTTCCAGTTTTTATTCTACCATTTTGTCGGCTTGGTTAATGCACATATTCAAACTAAATTTCAGCTTTCTAGTGCTAACGATCACTGAGCTAGACCGCGGACGGACGGACGGACGGACATGGCGAAACTATAAGGGTTCCGTTTTTGCCATTTTGGCTACGGAACCCTAAAAAAGAAGGATAACTCGTACATGACTTAACCGCTAACGGTACGTAACGAATTTACGTTGAAAGAATGTACAGTGATGTATCTTCTTGTACCTATTACTAGAGAGAAACATTTCCATACACAATATGTGTCCAGCTCTAGACATACCCTCACCTCACCAGACAACCAAGTAATAGTTAACTGTTTATACTGTGAGCGCGGGTCGATGACAGAAGGTTCTACTAATTGTGATACAATGCCATATGTGGGTACATCAACGATGCGCCAAACAAGTGGACAGATGTAAATTACTGGACTTATGTACCAAAGATTTTATTTGTACACGCTGCACTGCTAATGCTAACGACTTCTCCGAGTTTGTTGACAACGTAACCAATTTATCAGTTATACAAAAATTTAAAATATTGACAAACGGTTTACTTGACGACCTCCATTACTATAATTTTTTTTCGATGCCGCCGTTTGGCGCCCCCCTAACACGAGCGCCCTAGGCGATCGCCTAGTTCGCCTATATGGACGGGCCGGCCCTGGGCGGTCCCCGGACACCAACTACCTGTTAATGGGGGAACTACGTCGGCAAGTTTATGAAAAACTATAATACCTACAGCGCAGTTTAGGTTTATAAGGTTTCGTTTACTTGTTTGTAATTAACTACTAATTATTTATTTTTTTGAGTACTTGTTATTCTATTCACTTATGAACATACTTTTTTAGGTTCTCAAGGTCGTCAAGTATTTTATGCTTTAGGAACTTGTGTTTCGTTTATTTTGTTCATTTTAATTTATTTTGATTTGAAATCCGAATTGGCACGGAACTGAGCCGTTCCGATAAGTTCTTCAAATAAACATCATTAGTAATCTAAATTATACCCGACTTATTTCGATATTTGGAAACTGTAAATTTATCTTTGCGTCACTGTTATCATCGCAACACATAGCATCTTATCTTGCCATGCTTCAAAATATTGGATAGGTAGTTATGAATTTTATATTATGTATAGTATAGGAAATTATGTAATTTAAAGGTTCTTGGTATCTGCAATCGTAAAAAGATCGACGGTTTCAGAAATTTCAGAGTGCCACGAATGTTAATTGATCGTTTTATAGTCCAAATTTTATGACTTTGGAAAGAGGTGTCTCGCGAACCCTTGTTTATCGATCGACCGACCAAGAAAGTTTAATTATATGAGATGTCCCTCAACATCAACAGTAGAAATCACAACTGTTTGCGATCCATCACATACAATATGTCGCGCCGATCTGTTCTGTCGCTAGAGGCCGGAATGAACCATACTTCAAAGGACGCTTTACACGCGCAGTACGGTTGAGTGAGTGCACCGTACCTGAAATAGGGCCTTTTACCTAAGCGATGACGTCAGTGTCACTGATCACTGATTTGTATGAAGTTTATCGTGAGTTCACGTTTTAAAAAAAGGAAAATACACTTTTGACTCTTTACCTACCTATTAAGTACGGTCAGACGCATCAAGTCTGCCTGTACCACCAAGTAAGTAATAGTGTAAGTGTACCAAGTAGTAGTGTGTAAGTGTGCCTGTGATATTACCAGAAATAAAGGGGTTGAGGATTTCCTTTCAGTTTTCTGTGCCTTCAATGGTAGGGCCTCTATTTATTTACGGCGATGTCTATGGTAAGCGGAGTTGCCCCTACGCGGGCATAGGTACTTGTCTCGATTGACTTTAGTGTCTTTAGTTTACCTTTCTTAATATAAGTATATAGTTATTTGATCCCATATAGACATATGGAAAAGAGTGTTATAGAGATATATGTGAGAACCAATATGATTTTATTTATAAGTTATAGTCTAATATTAGTCGGATTGTAGCGCTCTGGTTTTAACTATAATGTTAAAAATTTTAGTTCCATTGAACAGAACAATTGTTACCAAGGCTAATATTACGTTACTGATTAATCCCGACATTAGGTATTTAGACCGACTCTCGTTTTCGCGTGTTTTCATTGTTAGACGGAAACGCCAGATGTCCGTTGTTGTTATAATGTTCGTTACGTCAAGTGAATGTTTCTTTGATGTAACTGTACTAGTTGTTCACCTTAAAAAAAACTACGAATTCAGCTTTAGCGATTTTTATTACTTTTAGACAAGTTGTGGAATGTAAGATTTTTTTGATGACTTGTAAACTTCTTTGTATCTTTACCAATAAATAATCTGAATCTTTCCGAAGTTTTCACATGTGATAAATTATGCATTTTTTTAAATGTCTCGTCTGCTTCTCAATAATAACATCTCTAGGGTAAACATATGATACCTACTTAGGCAAAACGAGCAATAGTGATAAAAGATTGTCATAATAATTAATCATACTGATAGCAATCTTACTAATTTCATACCTATTTATGACATGAAAGTTTAAACATCTAGAAAATTTCAAAGAAATCGTTTAAACAAATGATTTTTTAAATAAAACCTTAAAATATTATAAAACTCATTGTCTGTTTAATCAAATACAAACTGTTATTACAGGGTTTCTGCCTTACAGTCTACTTACTCTGATGCTAAATCTGTCTCGAACTCGACGCGCGTTTCACTACATTTAACGATGTTTGGCTTATAATTGAACTAACAGTTGTCATTACTAATACATCCTCTTTTTACTTTGACGCGCCGGTCGTTTTCTCACGCTTGTATACCAAACAGCTGTACTGCAACTATTCCCAGACGTCGACATTTATGTGACCTTTTTGCTAACTTGGGTAACGATTGTGTGTGCACTTTAATTAGGTAGTTGTGTTTAGCGATATGTGCGTCCTTAAGTTGATGTCCGCCTTTAGAGGCCGGCAGAACGTTCAGTTTGATATCATTCCTTTCTTCTGGCCTTTAATGTTTATTACTCATAAATTACACATTTATATTCAAATTAAGTGGACGAGAATGAAACGCTTCGTCAGGACTTCAGGACGTCAGGAGATTTTGATAATGATTCAGTTTGCTACCGTTGTTAATGTATTCTTAATAACTATTTATTTATGCAGAGACTGACTCACTGGTCAATCTCTTGCTCTTGATTATTCAGTGTCAATTAGCATTCACGAAGTTCAAAGTTACGCAAGTAGCGTGCAAAGTTCACTCAAAGCTAAAGCTAGTTCAGGCAATACAAACTGAGTCACCCTGTTATATTACTGGAAGTAACAGGAAGAAAAAAACTTGTTCTCTGATAATGCCCGGGGGCATTATACCCATTGTACCAACCATTCTTGGCATACGTGAGAGGAAACTCGCTTTCTTATCGTTTATCTGAGATAACCGTGTTGACATCACTCCTTATCTCCTTTTAAATACTTCCATATCTTTACATTCGCCCGAAATTGTTTATTTACGTTTGACCGCACCTTTGTTTTATTCGTTTTGGGGTTGATTAAAATTAGCTTACGGTTATTTTTGCGTGACTGTTGGACCTTAACGCACCGGATCGATGAATGAACATGACGTACCGTTTAAATATAGTAGGCGGTGACCCACAGCGTGGCTGAATCGGCAATGTAATTATTTAGGCATGACATTGAAAACGAAAAGTACAAATGCGTGTCTATTATTACTTCGCGGAGCGTGAAAATGGTATTATACTCGCATCCCTTTATGTGGACAAAATTAGATTGCTCTTTACCGTCGCATATCATGCAGTGATGTCATTCGAATAATTTGTTTATTTATTATGTCATTGACGTTTCATATACACCACTAATACTGTGATTATTAAGTTATTTCCTTTTATAATTTATTATTCCCGCTGTAAAATCTGTTCAGTACGTTTTGTCGGGTGAGAAAATAAATAAAGCTGTACGTGAATTTAGGAAACAAAACATCGAACTTTATTTAAAGATATAACCTATACCTCAATAATATTGACTTGACTGACTTTTAACTACAGCATTATTTACCTACTAGTATAGTAAATAAAATTGTTGAATGTGGTAGGTATCTTAAGAAGGGCCTGGCACTCTAGGAGCTAGCCCGCCCTAGCCCTCCCTCCTAACCTGATCGAATATCACAGATTGTAAAACCTTGTTACATTGTTTGCAGGTGCGCTACCGGGAGAGAATAACGATCCTGCGCGGCAACCACGAGTCGCGCCAGATCACCCAAGTGTACGGTTTTTACGACGAGTGCCTGCGCAAGTATGGCAACGCCTCCGTCTGGAAGCACTTCACCGATCTCTTCGACTTCCTGCCGCTCACCGCGCTCGTCGACGGACAGGTATGACAACTTGACAACCAAACCAGCATATTTTAGCGCCTTACACCGCCAATCTTTAGAACCGCCCTTTTGCTATACTATCCAGAGAATGTAGATGCAAGACTTTTCTGGAGTTTTCGCTTTATCATAGCATGTCAATCCCAACATTTCTGTAAAATCTATTCGTATCTTACAAATCTGAATATCTTGCTATATGAAATAGGACTGTGTGCTGTTCACAAATATTACAAATTACAAGTTACCTACCACCAACGGCGTGTACTTATTTTTGTTTCTCAGTAATAAAGGTAGGTAACATAATAAAATTTAATTATTAATTTAAACTTTCGTGAATCATACTAACAACGCGAGTTCAACGGCAAACTTTTATAGTGCAGGTATGTAACATTTTAATAAAGAACCTTTTCGCGAAAACAACAATAGCTTTCGTGCATGTAGATCTAAACGAGAGAATCTTATTAATAAAGCGATATTTTCCAAGCAAACATCTCGTAGCGGAAAACTATCAATTTACACGTCCATGCTAATAAGAATTTCACAGTTATGCTACAAAAAAGTTATCGTAGTTACTATTGTATCAAGTTATGCCTAGAGCAAGTAAACAAATGCAACGTAATTCCAGATCTTCTGCCTCCACGGCGGTCTGAGCCCGTCCATCGACACCCTGGACCACATCCGCGCGCTGGACCGCCTGCAGGAGGTGCCCCACGAGGGCCCCATGTGCGACCTGCTGTGGAGCGACCCCGACGACAGGTGAGACTCATCCCATCTTAAAATTAATAAAGTTTCCTCTTGGCTTTAAGTCCTCATGAGTACAGGAAGTTGGTTGGATTTAGGTCCAGATCGGGATAATGCTATTCAAGTTCCTGGTTGAGAACTCCCATTCGATACGTTTAGGTCTGAGTGTCAAAACATTTGCGAAACGCCGCGCATAACAAAATAATGCAACACTTATTCAACTGGGCCTAATTATTTACTCTGATAGCTAAAACTCGCATGACTTTTTCGATTTGAACTTTGATTCAATGTAATAAATCCATCTGTAAAGGTTGTCCAAGTAAATAAAACTTGCCATCTTTTTGGGATGTTTCAAGGTGTCATATGTCATATTTATTTTCAGATAACACAGTCCTCGCCATTACTATGTTAGGCAAATATATTCTGATTCTGACACATTTCTAGGTGAATTACTCAGAGGCCAAATGTTATCAAAACGTGACGTATTGTAATGTAAAGGCTAGCAATTTGAAGGTCTTTATCTTGGGCTGTGTCACTGAATAGACTAGTATGTATAGAACTCCCACTGGTTAAAAAAGTTTGACAGCGGAAGATCATGAATCATGTTGCCTCTCCCTAACGTATCATGCGTTCTCTTTTTTGCTCGCTATACTGCCATAAATTATCGAAATCGCTTCTCAGAAAAGTCAAGAGCCTTGCTCCACCTGAGTGTTGGTAGCACTTACTGTCTCCAATATCACAAAGAAAATAAAAGTGCTATACAGAATCCCCACTGACGTCACGAGTCATATTCTCCCTTTCCTTATGCAAAAACATATTGGGTGTACACTCCACTGCCAATATCAAAAATTGGAACTACAGTCAATGGCATTAATCTTCTGGTCTGGAATAATTAACAATGAGGAAGCCCTCGAGATTATATTGTTGTGTCTCGCCCTCGCTGATAAGATAGCGTGATGAAAACACCCATGCTATTGATTTTTTATGACGAGTTTGTTGATCCTGACAATGCAGTTGTTTCCGTGATAACGCTATTTATGATAGTACATTTTTATTGCGCTAACCTTGGACCTTTGCACTTAATTGTTTCTAAAAGATTGAGTGGTTTCTCGGTATTTAATTACTGTTTGTAGACAATATAGCTTAATGTGCAATCAGCCATATAGATGCTGTAATGCAGATGAAGGGCTCGGAATAGACAACAACGCAGGCATTGGTTGTTTTGACGATTTTAGTGGTTGTTTTGAGCATTTTGTCTATACATTTTACAAATTATAAGGACATTTTTGTTATACTTCAATATAGCATGATGTGATGATGATGACACTCGCTTGCATCGTAATTAGGATACAAATCTTAGTATTCTACGTCTCATTTACACTGCACCTATTTGCACTACAGTGACTCATTATGTCATTATAACTAGTAGTCCGCCTCGAACTGAGAACTCGCGATTTACTTGCAAAAAGTTGACCAATATAACAATACTAAGTCCACAACTCCATGATTAATCTAGCTCATAAACGAACTCTCAAATTGAATGTATCTCTGCTACAACCCCAACAAATTTCATAAAGATCAGAAAAACGTTACTCAAGTTATCGTCGAACAAACTCTCAAAATCACTAAGCTATAGAAATGCCAAGACGTCCCAGTAGCCAGAAGTTGTTTGTAAGAACTAGCTTCGCTTATGCTGGCCATACACGATGCTTCCTATAGTCCAATCGGCATGACGCCATGCCGATTGGACTATAGGAAGGATCGTGTATGGCCTGCATTACGCTCCACTCGTTCGATTATCATATCACTTAAGACACACATTTGGGTTCCGAACGTTCCGAGCGGGTAATACGAAATGATAAAAATATGATAGAGAAAATGTCACTGCGTCACCGATCTATAGAAAGATACGGCCGCTTTGTGTGATTATCTTGCCGGTAACCGTGTCCATTATATGCGTCTGTTGGTGCGTCAAAAACTCCCTTTCAGAGACCCCCTATTGTAATCATACTGATGTACAAATTACTTCTATAATAGAGAGTGAGATATGTTGAGGTCAGAAGAGGACCCCCCTGTTTTGGCGCAAAAGGAGCATGTCATGTTTGAGTTTTTTATTTAGACCATAAGATAAACCTTCTAACGCGCAAGGTGCGTATTACACATAGTCGTCGTACTTCCTGTCAGATTTACACTGGTTTGACTGAGTGGACGAAAGTTTTCAACCAATGTGTGTTACCAGTGATGACTTACGGCTCCGAGACGTGGTCTTTCACTATCGGCCTCATCTCAAACCTCAAAGTCGCTCAACGAGCTATGGAGAGGGCTATGCTCGGAGTTTCTCTACGTGATCGAATCAGAAATGAGGAGATCCGTAGACGAACTAAAGTTACCGACATAGCCCACAGGATTAGCAAGCTGAAGTGGCAATGGGCAGTCCACATTTCATGCAGAGCAGATGGCCGATGGGGTCGAAAAGTGCTCGAGTGGAGACCACGGACTAGCAAGCGCAGCGTAGGACGTCCACTCACAAGATGGACAGACGACCTTATAAAGGTCGCCGGAAGACGCTGGATGCAAGTCGCTTCCGACCGATACTTATGCAGGTCCAAAGGGGAGGCCTATGTTCAGCAGTGGACGTCTTATGGCTGAGATGATGATGATGATGATGGTGACTGAGTGGTCAATCAAACTGGTCGCTAAAGGGATTCTCGGCCGACTTGGGCAATAACAGTCGGTTTGAGCTGGAAAACTCCAGTTCCTTATATCTGACGTAATAAAACGAGTAATCGCTTAATCGTGCTGACTAATTATAGTGTGCGTATGAATTCTGAGAAAGTGTTGTGTTTACTTTACAGTAGGAATTGTCTTTTTTTATGTGAATAAAATCGAAATCGGACCTAAGTTAAATGTCTCCTATAAATATAAATAAATCAACATACTATAATTAAAAATAAACAACACTAACCATAATTACGCCATCCTCCGTAGGGGAACCGGCAACAGACCATGCTATTGATCAAATAAATGCTTAGTTTTCCTTATAACTATGTCTAATGGAAATCCTGTAAATTTGTAATCTTTGCGGTATGCTTTCAATGGCGAATGGGATCAGACTGTTTTCTCTACTTCTCAAAGTTTTTTTTAATATCAATATAAATTGCATTTAGTAATTCTTTTCTTCACATCTATTTTTAATAATACGAACCTCATTTCTCACGCGCGATTGCTCTCCACAGATCCAAGAATCGATTTATTTTCCATCAGAATACGCATAATAAAAAACCTAACGCATCGTTATTTTACAGAGGCGGATGGGGCATATCTCCGCGTGGCGCCGGCTACACGTTCGGACAGGACATCTCCGAAACGTTCAACCACAGCAACGGCCTGACGCTGGTGTCGCGCGCCCACCAGCTGGTGATGGAGGGCTACAACTGGTGCCACGACCGGAACGTCGTGACCATATTCTCAGCGCCCAACTACTGCTATAGGTGAGTACAGACAGAGGAAGTTACTAAGGATAAATAATAGTATTTCATACAGAATGGCCACGCTACGCCCCGCCCCGATTGGAATTACCTCACCCCGCGGCGGCCGATTGGTAGGAAACTAGTAGGTTATCAGTCAGGTTGAGTTGAAGGGAAGAACTCGCGCACATATCGAAGTTTTTACTGTACAGATGTGCCGTGCAAATATAAGCGCTCAAACGAGTTGTAGTGTGGCGAGTCCGCCTCGTGCTGGCGTGGTGTTCAAAATTAGCATAAAATGAGATATATTCATTTGAATGAAAACTTAACAAGTAGATAAAGAACGTAAATTAACGTTTTAATTTTAACCTCTAACGCCTCACGGCCCTAATACTAGTACAGTCAGCATCAAAAATATGTATACATTCCGGCACTTATGTCTGTTGAATAAGACTCAAATTCGTATACATATTATTGATGCTGACTGTACAGTCGCCATTAAATATATCGGAGCGGCCAGGGTACTCAAATATCTGAACATGCACTTTATTGCCTTCACAATAGAGGCGTTGTTCGGATATTCCAATTGAAGTACTTTCAATTGGAATAGAGTTGCATTTTCTCTTGTTACGATTTTAAAACAACCTATAGATTCAAATTTCACTGCCAATTTTATGTATGGTGGGCCGTCAGAGGATAAAATCGGTTTATTCGTTTTTTTAAGACAAACATTTTGACGTTCATGCTAATCTACTACATAGAACATTTACAATTTTCCTTCGTCTACCGAATCCGCTACTTGATTTATTTCTATCCGTCCAGAAGCTACTTAATTGTCACTAGACGATGTTTACAAACATAGGTACTGTCGTCGATTGTATACATATTTATGTCGCGCGTGTCTCATCTAAACAATGGTCTGACGAATGTATTTATTGCAGGTGTGGTAACCAAGCCGCCATTATGGAATTGGATGATGCGCTTAAGTACTCATTGTAAGTATCTGATTTTTAATATTGATATAAGATATTGAGTTTATGTAATTAAACTAAGTATTTTTTCTGCAGATAAGAGTTAATTTTTATAGCAATGTCTTATTTTATCATGTGATATTGTCAAATAACACATTATATAATATGCCCAAACGAATTATATGAGATTATTTTTAACCGACTTCAAAAAAGGTGGAGGTTCTCAATTCGGCAGAATTTTTTTTATCATCATTTTTTTTCGTATGTATGTTACTCGATATCTCCGTGAATCGTGAACCGATCTTCAAATATTTTTTTAATCGAATGGGTATATCCGCTAGATGGTCCCATTGTCACCAAGTCGGGGTCTGATGATGGGTTGCTGGAGAAATCGAGGGAACTCTTCAACTATTTATAGGCACACCTATAGTGATTTCACTATTTTTTACAGCAAATCTGCCACTTCCTTTTGGAATAGCGGATCCTAAGTGAAGTCGGTTATTTTTTTGTTTAAAATTACAAATTTATTGTATAAGTAGCTTTACTTTAAGAACTAGTGATCAGGTTGGGACTTGTTTCATCCAGATATGTATTGGCCTGTTTAAGAGCGCTCTACAAACTCATTAACATAACTATAATTTATTCAAATTAAACCAGTATTACCAGATTCGATCTCGGAATGATTATAAGCGCAAAGTGATGACGCAAATTTGATTGTGGTGATCAAATTTAAATCGATTTAATCGGTATAATGGATATTGAAGTTTATGACCCATTGTGTTGTTGTTAGACGTTTGTGTGTGTTGTGTGTGTGTGTGCTGACGTGTGTGTGTGTTTGCAGCCTGCAGTTCGACCCGGCCCCGCGGCGCGGCGAGCCGCACGTCACACGGCGAACGCCGGATTACTTCATGTAGGCTGCACGTAAGTATTTTCATGTTTTAAATAAACTAGTAGTCCGCCTCGAACTGAGAACTCGCGATTTACTTGCAAACGAGTTGACCAATATAACAAGACCCATATGAAGGTTTTGCCTTCTAAATCCACAACCCCTTATCGATCCAGCTTATAAAATAACTCGCAAAGTTTATGTATCTCTGCTACAACCCCAATAAATTTCATAAAGATTAAAAGAACGTTATTAAAGTTATCGTCGAACAAACTCTCCAAATCAAAAAGCCATCGAAATGCCGAGACCTTGCAGTAGCTAGAAGTTGTTTTTAAGAACTCGCTTCGCTTACAGTTCCGTTCGTTCGATTAAAAGATAGTTTTAATTTTAGGGCCATTCAATGAATATTATCTTACCAATCAGAGTTTGTTTGTGTTTTGATTTTGCGAAGACGTAACAATCTTACGAATATAAAATAATTAATAATCATATTAATTATAGATAATTTGCAAGTACTATTTTTCTTAAATTTTTGGTATGTTTAGGGAGCCAATGTTAGATTAGTAATGAATTTCAAATTGATAGAGAACTAATTAATTTCGTTAGTAATGTGGTCCTGGGCGGTCAAGTTATGATAGTATAGTTTTCAAATTGTGGACAATTATGTAGAAAGAAGTCCGGCTTCAGGGTCGCAGCTAGTCTTAAGGTTTCGTCAGTTTTGCAAGGTTTGTAAGTGGGCTGCGACACGTCTGCACGCCGCGCCGGCGCAGACAGCAATAATTGTCTGTTAGAAAGTGATGTGCGCGTGTTGTGAGCGCGGCGCCGGCGCGATCGTGATGCGGAAGCTTTTAGGGATATAGTACATTGTGCAACATGGGGGGTAAGAGGAATATTACTAACGAGAGTCTAGTTAAATCGCGACGGCTTGCCGGAGCGATTTAAAGACTCGAGTTTGTAATATTCTTACGCCCCGAGTTACACACAATGTTTTTCATCACACTTGCGAGGAAAAAACTAAAATTTAAGCGAAATAATTCTTAAATACGGTGACGTTTCAAATAGGTATTCGATCGCCATTTTGCTTGCGCCGTTGCTTAGCAACGCGGTACAAACATTCCGTGCGATTTTTATTACGACATAGTTTTCGAACTAGATTTTGCAAAATTATTATAACAATATTTACCAAAATTAATGATAAATACTTTTAAATATTAAAAATAATGAAGAAATATACCGTATTAGTTTTATATACTTTAAAATTTGCTTGTAGTCAAGTTTGGGTGACATAACAAAAAACCCTGGCTGAATATAAATGTCCTGAGTCTGAAGTAATGTACGAGTGGGTCAACATTTTTAAAACTAAACCTATAACTCCACACTGTGGAGTTATAAGAATTCCTAACTCCCGCGGGATCAAAGTAGGCCTTTGTCCTTCAGTACACCCGCATGAAATAACACCATTTACGAGCAGGTGTGATGAAAAAATATTTATGTTAGTGTTTGTTACAGAGGAGGCGCACATCAAGCAGTCCCTCGGGGGCGCGGGCGGGGGCGCGGGCGCGGGCGGGGGCGCGGGCGCGGGCGGGGCGGCGCGGGGCACGGGCAAGCGTGCGCGCGCGGGTGCCGGCGGGCGGCGGGCGGCGCGCGCGCACGTGGCCCGCGCCGCGCGCCGCCTGCTGGGCCTGGCGCGCACAGCGGCCTGGCGAGCCTCCGTGTGAAGTCACACTACCGGGGGGCGGGGGGGACGTACACGGGAGCGACTCTATTCCAAACGTTTTCAGTCTATCGCTTGCGATCGGTGTCGATGCGGCCGACTGTGAGCGCTAGCCTGAATACTCGCGGCCTGTAACTTAACACGACACGACAGATATCGCAGGAGATGAATCATCTCGCTCCTGAAACTTAAATTAATATATAGCGGTAATTATATGTTTTTTTACTGTTGAAGTGTTACGCAATATTATGAATGCGAGTTGGTTCATTTGTTCTGCGATACATCACAAATTTGAAATCTACCTGCCTAAATACATAAGTAAATCGCTCGCGTGTCGGCGTTAAAAACTGTTATAAAAATTACGTCGAATGAGAATGCTATAAGAAAAATCGCTAACTGCATGAGTGTCGTTTATTTCTGCTATTTTAACTATTAACCAATTGACTGCACGTGTTTGTATAGTTTCCTCGCGTGTCTCGCCCGTAACTTGCCATTGGATACTTTAGATACAAAAAAACACTCATTCATTTTGTAAGTGTTATTTGACGGCAAAACGGTTATCACACTACGACTCTGCCACCGTTTGTGTGTAAGCTAGACAACATTATACCCGTATATAGCGGTGTCCCACTCGCCCGGCGCAGTCGCCTCGTGTAAGTTCCCCGCGTCCCCTCCCCCCGCATCTCACCCCGCATCCCTCCGTCACCGACCGACTCCAACACTAAGCTTTATATAGGAAATTCTGTAAAAACGTCAGTTCTAATGATGAAGGCTTATATAAAACAGCGATTTCTATTGATAGAAGTTCGTCGGTGGCGGGCGGTCCTCGAGACGCGCGCCGTCAACGTGAGCGGCAGCTGACGTTGACGGCGCGCGGACGTTAGTCGTAGCATAATTCCTGTACTTGTGTCTAATTATTCGGCGCCTCGCGCTAGTTTATGCTGGTATGTTCATTATAACCTGTCCGGATGTATGTACACTCATGTATCAGACACTTAGACCTCATTAAACAGCGTGCGTTTGCTACCACAGTCGTTTTATTTCACCGACAGTCACCACTCGCCGCGGGCGATGGACATACCACCATAACTCTGGTGACTACGACACGCCTCACCCTGTAGCTTGTGACCCATTGAGACAGCATCGTGTCACATAATACTGTATGTTTATATAATTTTTGCAACTAGGTTACTGTAGATCAAATCCTGTGAAGTCCATTTTATATCTTTTGTTTTTAGTCGAACACTTTTATATTTGAACTATTGAATGAATGTAATTGTTTGATAGTAAATTTTAATATATTATGGACTTTGTTTTACAAATAGACTGGATTAAATCAAATTTTCACGTCACCCCTTTCTTATATTCGATTCTGGGCACTATTGGAATCCGTTTAGTGGGCGAGAATTCTTTGAATCTGACTACTGGATGGGTTATAAATAAAAGAAGACAATAGGGACTCTGGTTTCCTGACAGGATGGCATTTAACATTATTTTATGTAGAGTTATATTTATATGTGACCCCTTAAGTCCTCAGATAAATAGCTGTAGCACTTTATTATGTTTAAAACATGCCCAGTGAGCCATTCTGCCACGAAACGTGGAAACGAGTTATGCATTTTCGAGTTTCATTTACTAAATTCTCCTTTTGTTGTGCCACAGTACTTGTACCACACAATTGTTTCACAACCGTGGAGCTTTAATAGTTTGTTTTAAAATTTTATAATCAATTTAGGTAATCCTGTAAATACCTAAAGATCAAGGCATTACGTAGGTTGTTATAATTTAAAAATAAGTTTCAAATATTTCCTGAAACTACTTATTTCCAACTATATAAAATAAAGGCAAGGTAAGTATATAAAATTATAATGGTAACATTTTTATATGATGGAAGCGTGAAGTATTGGAAGAGTGTTTGTACAGTTCGGCTCCGCCCGGACCCGGACCGAGTGCACCGATGGCGGCGCCTGCGCAGTCTGCCGCGGAAATCGAATTTTCATGTATCTCTGTCTCAGTTACTCCAATATTGTAGTGACAGAGATGGAAACTGTTTTCTTATTTCGATGTTCGCGGTAGACACCCCACGGTCGATTGACATCGGATCACTAGTTCAGCGTTTAGTGAGGCATTTCTTTTCACTTAGAATTTATCTACAAAAATATACTAAAAAAAAATAATTCCATTATTTTGACCCAGTCTTGTAACGGACTGCTCGTCACAGCTTTGGCATGGTTAATTTGTGATCCCGGCTTGAGAGATTAATGGTTTATTATGTACTTCTAAAATCGCACTTTGATTGAAACGCGTGTGTTATAAGTTATACAAAGACTTTACCCACCAATGTCACCTGAAGCCACACGTTTCGTTGATCTAAGTATTAAGTATGTAAGTTGTAGGTAAAAAAAAGTAATTATATTACCCAAAAATACAAAAAAAAGAGTATGTATGATGCGGAGCTTCGTTTGAGCGAAATAAACCACCTAGAACCTAATAACTGTACGCATAAGGTTGATTTGACTGCTAAATTTTTGTGTTATTTCCCCCAATCGGAGCTCAAATAAAATTTACAATAAGGCTTTCCTTGCAAACGGCATATAATTTATAAATATCTGTTACAATAATGATGACATTTTGTAAGAACCCGAGTGTTGAATTATATCAAGGATTCGAGGGAAATGCAAATAAATACGCTGTTAATAATAATGAATCCTGTAGTCGAATTCACTCAATAAATGATAATGTGAACAGCCGGAGACATACCTTTATTCTTGCAACTGTATTATGCCCGTTGATAGGAATTAGATAATAAATAAAATTAATTATATAAAGATTTTTCTTTAACGCCCTTTCGAATCCTACCTTGCAGGTTAAAAAAATACTATGTTGACATGAAACTCGCATGGATTTACATGGCCAATAGGATGCAACTTGGTAATTTAAAGTGCGGTTCGCGGTGTAGTTTTACAGATAAAAATAATGAATCCACATAGAAATTTAAAACAAAATAAAAGCTTATAATAAGTGGAGCCACTTATTATTGCGTTAGCACGCATCATAATAGGGAGTCTGTCAAAGGAATGAGAGAAACATACGAATACTTAAAAATAACATTTTTATTTTCATAAATACAACTTTATATCGAGGCTCGTGTACTTGTTGCGCATCTTTGGTATTGATACATTTTAATTCGACACAAAATTGTTCAATACGATATTAGATCATGGATAGCAGGAAAAACTAATTTTGTGTTTTCTGTGGACAATCTTTGGCAGCTTATATGCATGCCATTTTCTACACATAATATACTTATAATTAACGTTTATGCTGATTATGAGTTTAACCAATACTATGGCTTTAAGTTATATTTTAACAAGTTCACAGGAAAAACGTGAACCTATCTCTGTATGACCCTCGTACGAGTTACGATTAATAAAATACATATTACTTAACACAAAAATAAATTAAATAATAAACATGTCCAAAAATAAATGTAACATTCTTCTAAGAAATTGACAGAATGTAGATTTTCTCTTGACGATATTGGAATGAATTTTGTTAATTTTACTATCTTTTTCTTAGTTTATAATGTCATGAATTAAGGGGGCCTAAATAACCTGGTATACAGGGTGTAACAAAAATACTGGTGATCCTTTTAAGGGCATAATCAGTATTGTGCCCGAGAGTAAAGAGTATTTTTTTTTTGTATGGATCACGTCCCACGCGGCCAATCCTCCATACAAAAGCATTTTTTTTTCTTAATTTTTGTATAATTAGTAGTAGTAGTAGTATTAGTAATAGTACATTTCGATATTAGTGCGGAAAGTATGTCATTACTTCACGAGTACCGAGATATCTTGCCACGAGCCGCAGGCGAGTGGCAAGACTCGGGACGAGTGAAGAATGACATTTACGCACGAGTATCGAACGACGTTTTTTAATACAGTTGCGAAAAAAATATAAAATTGTCAATTATTCACTTTGAGGTTACTTTAGTACATGTATCCGAACGCTCCGCGCGGTGCGGTGCGGCGCTGTGATTGGCTGTCTGTCACTGTCATTAGCTGTGATTGGCTGGAAAAGTAAAAAGCACTAGTGCGCGATATCAAACTTTCCGCACGCTAAACCACTACAAGAAAAGCACTTTTTTGAGCAACTGTATTAAAAAACACTTTATTGCACAAAACAAGTACACGACCATAAGAAGAATACTACACGACACTAAATATGCCCTTAAAAGGATCACCAGCATTTTTTGTTACACCTTGTATACAAAAAGTATGTATATATACGTAATTATTAAAAATAACTAACGAAAAATTAATACACATGTATAAATGTACCTTCGTCTAGTGGGAGCACAGTGGCAGTGGGTCAAATTAGGCAAGCCGGTGCTGAATTTGTCTTAAAATTTCTTCATGAGCTGTAGGAAAACTGCTTAGGCGCCTGAAACTTGGGCAAGCCGACGGGAATCGTGTTCTGTTCTATGGACACACCGCCACTGACACATACCCCGCTTAACATCAACTTCAAATACCATATTCTTTTAAAACTATGCAAATTAAGGAAATAAAAGAATACTGCCGCACCACACATCAACGAAATGTGATGAATAGTGCGGTAAGTAGAAGTAGGTGCTGTTTCATAGAAACAAACTTAATACCAAAAGACATGGATGTTTATAGATACTTAACCTTTTGACCGTCAAAGTCGTCATATCACGGGCGCGAAAAGTCGTGTCATCAGCGCCAGGACGTGACATCACGTCCAAAATATAACCGGTTTGTCTTGCGCGCTGGCGCTGAGGGCACGATTTTTCCGTCCGATGCTAGGCCAGGGTGTCCACTTTCTGGAAAGTCAGGGAAAGTCAGTGAAAAGTCAGGGAAGCTCGAAATGGCACTGGAAAGTCATGGAAAGTCAGGGAAATTATAATGAGGTCAGGGAAAAATATGGACCTGGAAAAAAATTAAGGAATATAAAATATTATGGAAAACAAAAGTTTTGTTCTCTTGGTTATAGGTGAATCCAAAGAATTCATAGAATTACTCATATGGCGTCATACCTTCTCTATTTAGAATATTTTTTTAAGGTTTAAAAAATCTTAAACCGCGATTGCTAATGAGAAAGCCTTTGCTCAAGCTGACTAGTAACCCAGACTCATAGCATTGTATCTCAGTGTAGCAAGGATCTACAACATTATGATTTAATGTACTATAATTAAATTTCTGCTTTTAGGATATGAAATATAATAAAAATCATACAGTTTTTTTACAGTGATGTGTTAGAGTTTCATAAAACAGTGAATATGACTAATGAAATGAGTTCAAAATATTGTACGTTTAATAAAGTATGACTCAATCTAAGAGTGAGTCCAGAGTTTGCATATTGAAGTCGTAGGCGATCATAATATCAGCATTCAGCGTATTTAATTTTAGACAATGTTGCCAAATATTTAATATTGTGGATAATATTGAGGAATATGAGTGAGCGAGTCGTAGTGTTACATAGAAAAGGTCCGAAACATAATATCAAAAATCTTGAAACTAAAATCAGTTGACCACTAATTAAACATTAGAATAACTTGTACCAACATTAAATGCAGTCCTGAACTGAACAAAATCTGCCAAAACTCTTGCGAGGGGGACGGGACTAAAATACAGCGTAACAAAATGTTCCCAGATAGCAAGATTGCTTTCAACAACTCTATGGGAAAGACAAAAGTCGTGTAATGTGACCAATCACGGAATAGCACACATGCTATGTCTGGATGTACAGAATTCGCGATTTAATTTACATTGATAAGGTGGCTTGAAAATGGACTATGCCTTGACAGATCTATAAAAGCATCAGGTTCAAGAATTTGCTTTTAATGAGCGAAAACAAAAAACCTTACTGTAATGAAAAATCCGTTACTAAAAGCTCCATTGGCAATCGTAGGATCTATTGTACATTCGCCATCAGATATATCAGAGCGGATATACAAATATCTGAACAACGCCTCTATCGTCAAGGCAATAAAGTGTATGTTCAGATATTTGTGACCACTTTTGCCACTTCGATATATCTGATGGCGACTGAAACGCGTTTATACTTTGTGGGAGTGACGAGGCGAATAAACCGGTGAATAGCGCGTGGACTGTCTATACATGTCGCGTCGGGGAGTTATACCCACAGAGCCGAATATGTGAACGGACATTGGCGTTGGCACTCGTACGCGAATGGTTCGTACTTAGAACGTTTCGACGAGCGTCTACTCAAATGCGAACATACAAGTGTAAACGTAGTATTTATTAAAAGGGATTACCAACCATTTTATGGCTATTTCAAAGCAACAAACCTCTAGCGTCATTCGTAGATGTTGCCATAATGGACTTGATAAATAAATCTAATGGAGAACTTGTAAAGACGAAAGATCTCGACGCTTTGTCTCCTGAAGATATTATAACATCGATTTGGATAACACCGAAAATGTACTTGTCACAGAACACTATCACAAGAGTTTCGAAGCTTAACGCATTAAATAAAATAAATAAAAATAATTAAATGCAATGAATAACTTCAGCTATTATTTAAGATTTGAAAAAAAGGCCGATTCGTTTTGATTCGTACGCTGCACGCTGTAAGACATACGGAATCAATACAACATGCTGATATTGTGCTAGGAATATTGCGTGACTCTGGAAAAATTACAACGGAACGTATACTTACAAAGGAAAAGTGACCAAGGTCTCTAGGTCCCTAGGGCTGCGATGAAACCAGCGTCTTTAGCATTCGCTGCAGGAGTCCTAACTCCTAGGCTAACGGGTTATTTTAAGTAGGAGTTTGTGACCCGGATGCGATGCAGAAGACGCTTGTTCGATCCCATTCCTGGACACCGGACGCTTTTTATGACATACATATATTTAAGTTTATAATTTATATGTATAGTAACTAAAGAGCTCAAAGAGGACCCAGTGTGTTGACGACGAGGGACCTCTCGTTCCGTTAGCCGTCAACACAGTGAATCCTCCTGTTTTTAAAGGGTCGGCAACGCGCATGTGACACCTCTGGAGTTGCAGGCGTCCATAGGCTACGGTAGCGGCTTACCATCAGGTGGGCCGTATGCTTGTTTGCCACCGCTGTTGTACAAAAAAATGTAGCGTGTCCATATACTTAAAACTAACAATTCAAAATTGGTCTCTATACATACTTTTGTTCCGAAACTTGATTCAATTTTGTAAAAATTCAACAGACAGACTAATAAGGATGCGCATATATTACGTTAAGTAATATTTACCTAAACACTGAAATGGAGACACAAAAAAATGCGATACTAAAGTCTTGCGTATGGAAATTCGACTACCTTGAGTTAAAAATAGTAAAAATGTTTTTGTAGATGGACATTTTGGTCAGGGAAATTTCAAAAAATGGTCATGGAAAGTCAGGGAAAAGTCAGGGAATTTTTTTGGGGGTTTATAGTGGACACCCTGTAGGCGTTCAAAAGGTTAAGTAGAGTAATTGCCCTAGCGCTGAGAAAAAAATTCACTACAGAAACAATCGACTACTTTGTGCCGGAGTAATAAAAAGAGCTATTTCATAGCAAAGATTAAACTTAAAGCACAATATATATATAGAAGTAAAATAATTTATATAATTAAGTCGAATTGACACTTCTTATCCTAGCTTAAGTAATGTCTTTACAAAACTTTTTTGTATCTTAATTTATCTAGGTTTAAGTATAGGCGAAATTATACTGAAGTCCAAGGTAATCTTAGCCGTATTTATAATACAGCCTTGGCCAGAAGTATTGAGATAACAATGTACTATAACGGTAAATGTTATTTTTTATTAATAAATATAGAAAACTTCACTTAATAACACTTTCAAGGTACCTACAAAATATGAAAACAGAAGGTACCAAAAATAAAAATGTAAGTCGATGCAACATATTGCAAATATTCTATGCAGTTACTACTAACTTAACAAAACATGACAATTAGTTTGAATTAAATGATAAAATAACTTCAAAAAAGATGGAATAAACTTTCGAGTTTTGTATGAAAATCGCATACTTCTGGCCAGGGCTATATTTCGCTGGTTCAGTCTCAATCTTACAAAATATCAAAACAACTAATGTCTCTGTCGAGGACATTCAAATTGTTAAGTTACTGTGAAAGCGAAATGGTATAAATAAATGGATAAATCACAGATGTGAGGGGCGAGCGCGTAAGATTTACCTCATGCATCATCAACTCAACGCCGTATTGTTAGAATAACTTCAATCACCAACAGATATAATAGGGTGCTAAATTCTTCACTTGTTTTTACAAAGGACTAAGGTGCAATAGTGTAAACATCTTTGACGTCGACTGTACAATGTAAGCGCCTGCCGCCAAATGGTACCTTATCCAAAAAACCGGCCAAGTGAGTGTCGGACCACGCATTAATGGAGGGTTCCGTACCTTCAATGGAATAACTAATACCAAAAGTTCGTATCTGATGCCTATGGAAAAAGTTTTTTTGGAGATAACTCAAAAATGGCTGCACCGATTCAGAACACTTTTCGTAGAAAGTTTGTAAGAAAGGCAATCTTCTTAAATTTTTTTCATATTTTTTAGAGTTGGTTCCAGGGGGTGGCACATCATCTTTCTGACTTTTGAAGCGACTATTTCTAAAAATATTCACTTAATCACAAAATGATCAAAGAAACCATAATGTTATTTTTAAAGACCTATCGATTGCTGTGCAACATGTTGATATTTGGAATTTTTAAATAATTTAGTTGCATGTATGGAGCGCCCTCCTGAAACTATTTTTTTCTGCAATTTACTAACGGCATACTAAATACACCTTATGTCTAAATTTTATTAAGATACTTTCCGAGTAAAATGGCTGTGACATACGGACGGACGGACAGACACATATGACGAAACTATAATGGTTCCGTTTTTGCCATTTGGCTGTGGAGCCCTAAAAACTCACATTTGATGCTAACTATAGTTATACCTACAAGGCATGTTACGCGACCTTCATGCCAGTATCAAGCTGCAGCAGCTGCTTCATTAGCTCGTATGTGGAGAAAGAGGTGGCGACCATGGGGATGGCGCGGATGTAGTTGATGCTCATGCCGCGGTACAGCCCCCTCGCGATGCCGTTCTCGCGGTAGATCAGCGTCAGGGTGCGGACCATGCCGGTGCTGTGGACACGTGGTACTAATATAATAATCATTTTAAACAAGAAAAGAACCTGAGCTACTGTAAAAAAAACTCAAATCACTATAGGTGTGCCTGTAATATTTGAAGAGTTCCTTCGAATTCTCCAGGATCCCATCATCATATCTTGACCCGGGACTAACTGACAAATATCCCTTTTAAACAAAAAAATATCCACATTGGTCTGGCTGCCAGCTAATAATCGGTTACAAATATAAGAACAACAAATATCCCGACGAATTGAGAACCTCCTCCTTCAAAATCTTGAAGTCAGATATACATACTTTCATCAATAGGCACACTGGATGTCGGCTTACAGTACAACTAACTACATACTTTCTTGCCACTCGATAGTAATAGTGCCTTATAAATAAATTGGCTATCGGTCACCAAATAACTACTAGTGAAAAGAGAAATTCCGCGTTATAAAGGATTGAAAAGCGTAAAGTGCTATGTAACTATGTATTGTAGCCGCTTTTTGACAACCGAACTAGATGGCGTCGTGACGGGATGCGATCCCTGTGCAAAATCCGTTTTGTGGTAGGTAGATAAAAGGGTTTTAACCTCATTACCTATTGATCTTAACTTCATTACCCAAATTACTTGACAGATGTTAGTTAAATAGATTAAAAACAATAAAGTGATAACCCACCTTCTGTATTGTTGCCAACACCATGTGCAATCATGCAAAAATACATAAAATATTTTATTAATACATTTCACCGCTACCATAATAAGTGCTAAAGCGAATATAGGTGCATTTACAAATATGTACATATAAATATAAACACATTTGAGAGACTTAAGTATTCAATTTGTTCATAACATAATGTTAGTAGGGCTTGCAATCTGGATATTTCGAATAGTAATTTATACGGAATCATTATCCGGATGGTATTCGTATTATCCGGATAATATCCGAATAATTGCAAGCCCTACATGTTAGCACCATTCACCTAAAGAAGTGGATCATAACCTGTAAGAAACAGTTATTTGGTACGCGCAATTTCTAGCATGTTAGTAAAGAGGGTAAACTACCAAAATATTGTCATTCAAAAGTAGTAATTGGCATTTTTGTAGTAAATGCACCACTGAAGCGTATTTTGAAGCGTAGCGAAATTCACCAAGGTGCGTTGGGGTAAGATAGAAAGGTATTTTTTTAGGGGTAAGATAAAAAAATAGTCTGTAATGCTCTGGAATATGGATGATTTTTTGTCTTACCCCACCTAAAATAAAGTAAGCCCTTACTTTTTAACTATAATGGAGAAGCTTATTTTAATAGTCTACCGTTTCACCACGCGTTACAACTATTGAAAAATCAGTATGAGAATACGAGATGCCGTCTAAACAAATTAATATGTTTTCTACAGGCGTGGTGGGGCAGTTTACCCAAGAAAAATATTGTAATATAAGTAGATGTAGCAAACAGATGTCCGTGACCGTTTAATCTGTTTCATGTAGCAGTTTTAATTAGTAACAGATATATATGTTAGTTACAGCACCTATATTTCTAAACCTAAGCTCACATTGATGGACGCATCAGCAAATTGTATCTGCGATTCCGTCTTAGGCAATTATCACACTGGCGCCACAACCGCATGCGGCGACGGTGTGCAAGCTTGACAGCGCTACACCACTATACACACGCAGAGCGCTATCTCGGTCGCGCACCGGCGCCGCATGGGGAAACCGCTGCAGTGTGCAAGACGCTTTACTTATGCGCCCGTCGATGTGATGAGGAGGTATTAGAGATAGGATACAATTTATTACAGACATTTTAAATATACACTATACCTACCGCTCATAACTATTAGGCACACGTACTATTGTCCATACAATTGTATACAAAACCGACTTTTAGGATTACACGGCCAAGTCGCAGTCGAGTAACTGTTTTGTGTGTAGTTTACTATTTTAATTTAGCAGACAAAATAAGCTTATAAATGATGTGCAGAACACGCGTGTACGTTGCCTAGCTGTCAAATGGCAAACATTTGAAAAACTACATAAAAATCAATTACATTACTGCGACTGGGCAGCCTAATTCTGAAAGTCGATTTTGTATACAATGGTATGGTTAAAATTAAGAGTGCCTAAATAGTTATGAGCGGTAGTGTATAATGTATATCAAATATTTTTGGGTGCTTCGTTGTGCAAGAGGTTTCAGGTGACCTGGGAAATAGTATTTTGGGAGTAGTTGTAGAAACCAACCGACGTCCGTCGCCATATATTCCCAGTTAGCGTGACTCACCCGAACTGCGCGGTGGCGGGGTCCATGCAGGCCAGCTGCATGCGGCGCCGCGTCACGTCCAGCGGGTACGACACGCTCTGCGCCACCGCGCCCGCTAGGCCTCCGCACAGGAGCTTGCCGGGCACCGTCAGCACCAGGCCGCCTGGAAACAACACACCACGTCTTATCAGACTTAAAACAGATAGTTAACTCATTTCGAAGCATCAGAAAAAAACTAAAAAAGGTGCATCATCCAATATTCCGAAATCGACATTTGTTTGGGTTTACAAACAAGAGAACTCAGGGATAACAAAAAATAAATTGAAGGCAGCTATTCGTACGGCATCAGCCACGCGAGTTGCACGAAAAAAAATCATGCACTCTGCTTCGATAGTGAAGAACACCAAGCGTTCTTCACTCTATTACCAGTACTCGTTTACTATAATCCTATCCTCATGAAAGCAGAATATGTACATAATGTACATGAAATAAAATAGGGGCCAGATTCTTTCTTCTAACTCTGCATGAACTCTGTTTCGATAGTAGATAACGCCACACTTTGTGTTAACGACTGGTTACCCAGCGACGAGGAGCTTGCGACAAAGCGACTAGGGCAAATACTTCATGCAGAAAAAATAAGGGAATCGGAATTAGTAGAAGATGAAAACACCGCAGGGGACAGACAACCTTGTGGGATGGTGGTGTGCCGTTAAACATAAGGCTACGCTCATATATCATGTATTCCGCTTCAGTGATAGATAAATGCCACTTTTTTAAAGACTGCTTACCAGGGTTACTCTTACACGTACGATATGGTGACATCATTATCAAGAACTTATGCGTCTCGTGCTCTTAAATAGGGAATATTACGCAACACTCTGCGTAGGGGGCGGCACTAGCACAAACAGAGGACCTACTGCGAGACGCGAAAGTAAAAAATTCCTTACATGGTTCTCTGTCACCCTTATATATTCGAGCGATAGAGAGGCAGATGTCAAAATTTCGATTTTCTCGTTTCACGATTGGTCCTCTGCAAACAAACCGCCCTGGTGCACAAATGACATATTTTTTCGTTATAAATTATCTATGAAAACTTGTCAAAAACTGTTTAAGGCCTAAGTATGTATTAAAAACTCTATGGTTTACCGATGTGCTAGTGGTGCACTCTGGCGGCAGAACATTGCAGTAATATCGTCTATTGGCGTAGGTACGGCACTTCTGCATAAAGGACACTCATGCACTCGTCTTTGGTAGGATAGAGCCACAATTAATTATAAATGATTACCAGTATTCCTTTCACACTTGCGACACAGCGACGTGGGCAGATACTTCATGCAGAAGAACTTGAGGGACTCGAAGCAGTAGAAACTGAAGCCGGCGTAGGGGACCATCCCGCACAGCGTCGGCACGAAGCCGCGGTATAGCGCGCGGATACCGCCCTCCTGGAAAAGAAACATACTTATTGTTGAATTTGTGAATTTTTTAACAGGTTGATAATCTACACTGTAAACTTTCATTAACAGCTAGGAGAGTAGCATTAATTATAAAGAGATTCCGGTCCCCGCATTGACTGACCTTGTCTTCTGTGAGTGAAGTTCGAACACGAAATATTACTGAGTGGTTAAGTAAGACAAAGGCCGAACGAAGGGCTGCCGGTGAGCTTCGAGGCTACTCAAAGGCCGAGAGTCAAGTTTCGCGTAGTTACAAATTCTTGAAGAGTCCTATTTTAGCAAAGTGCGAGGCTGATACATTTATATAGATACTCCGTTGCATCTGCGCACTAGTAAACTCTACCAAGTTTCCTGGACAGCGCATCGCACCAACTCAAGATACAGACTCGTCTTCCGCTATCTGCCGAGGGAAAATGCTCGGCGTCTTTGGATATTTGGCCCGGCGTGACCCGAACAGCCTAGAAAAGGATTTGCTCGTTGGGCCAGTGGAAGGCGATCGAAAGCGTGGAGGGATACCCACCCGCTGGTTCTCTGTCATGGAAGAAGTTTGACGCGTCGGGGTTCCTTTAAGAAGGAACAAGGAAGGAATCTACTTCTGGTGGTCACGACCCTCAGACGTGAGGATTCGACTTAGAAGAAGAGAAACACTACCCATGTTAGTTTTAAAGGACAAAGCATCACACTAACCGTGCGCAGCATGGTGGAGGCGGCATGCGCAATGCCCGTGTAGCGGTGTTCCCCCGTGATTTGGAACGCGAGCCGCGCGCGTATCGTGTCGAGCGGGTACGTGAGCGTGACCGCCGTGACGCCTGCGCCGGCGCCGGCCACGAACTTGTCTCCGTGCTGGACCATGGGGATGCTTAAGCCGTTTAGGTACTGAAAAAAAAAGATTGTGGTTACAGAGCTGCGTAGAAAGTATTTTAAGACTCATTAGTTAATTTTTCAAGAATTTGATGAGGCCTTGATCGATATCTCACCTTCGTATAACAATTGAGCCTTAATTTTCAATGTGAACAATGAGATCAGACCAAAAAATATTTTATTTAAGGACGCAATATTTTTAAAATCGATGTACGAGTGTGATATGATGTAGATCTGTATAGGTAGGTATCGCCGTATCAAACATTTTCTTAAGACAAGCCGGAGCTTAATTTGGCTTATAATGTCTTTATGAGCTGTAAAAAAACTGCTCAGGGTGCCCGAAAATAAGGCAAGCCGTCATGAATCGGGTTCTATGGACGCGCCGCCACTGGTAGGTATCTGTATTACGTTTTCAAGAGGCATTCAAACTGTTCATATTCATTATATGATCGTAAATTCGTTGTACAGTCGCCATCAAATATATCGGAGCGGTCACGGTACTCAAAAATATCGGAACATGCACTTTATCGGCTTGACAATAGAGTTCAGATATTTGTGACCACCTTGGCCGCTCCGATGTATCTGATAGCGACTGTAAAACGATAATAAACTGATGGACAACTTTTAAGGCCATCTTTATGTATGAGCTGAGCATTTAACATTTTTATAGGCAGGGCAGGGGCTTGCTAAACCGGAGACATTTGACAAGGAGGTCAGGAGGCCAGACTCGAGACCGCAGGTACAGTCGACGTCAAAGATATCTTTATACTTTCGCACCTTATTACAAAGCAGTGAGGTCCAAAAGTGTAAACATATCTTTAACGTCGGCTGTACATGACTCTCGCGAAACTGTGTTATTGACTTTGCTGTTCACGAGCTTTTTGGAGGTACTTAGAATTTGTATGGTTTGGACAAAAGACGGGGACCAAATTATCTGTAGTAAGGATATTCACAACAATGCTGAACAATGCTGGATGCTAAACAATGTTTATAAACTTACATAAATATAAACTATCAATTACGGAACGTTTAAGTAAATGTCAGGCTTCCCTAATTGTCAGTCAGTTTTCGGTGACGACTTTTTCCTACGTGTCGTGGAATAAATGTCGATATAATGCAGTTCTAATGGATACTTAAGTACATTCGCCATCAAATATATCGGAGCGGCCAAGGTGGTCACAACTATCACAACGCCTTTATTGTCAAGGCGACAAAGTCCATGTTCAGATATTTTGAGTACCTTGCCCGCTCCGATGTATATGATGGCGCCTGTACTTACATTACAAAGTGATTGCTATCGTAATTACTACGCGTAACAGTGCTCACAGTCTCGCGAGTCGAGTCTCGCGACCCACCACAGTGATGTCACCAAAGGAATTTGATCAACGGTACATAGCTGTTTCGGACCGAGTGGCCCTCTTCGTTCATTTTAAATTACCAACGACCAAAGTGAGTGAACCGGTCCTCATTTTTAATCCTTTACAGACGAGACAACTAAATTTAAAACTATTATAACTGTGTCAGTGTAGGTAGGTACAGCCGAAGTCAAAGATATGTTTACACTTTTGCACCTTACTCCTTTGTAATAAAGCTCAAAAGTGTAAACATATCTTTGATGTCTACTGTAACAACTGTATTGAGTTAAAGCTAACTAAAGTATGAGCCATCACTGATCTCGTCTGAACCGCTGGAAAGAGACGTTTTGGAGATAAACGCCTCCGTTTTTGTCATTAGAAGAAAGACGAGATTTTATAATTAAAAAAACTGCCATTGAGTGAAATAGAGGTGAATTTGCATGTAAAAAAGTTGAATAATAAATAAGTGTATTACCACAAGAACCACACTAAGTTAAAATACGTAAACTAATCTATGCATTTTGTTTTGTATACCCAACCAATTATTTTCCTAATTGCTTCATTCATTCAGCTCTTTGTTATGACTTGACGTAGCGTAGGTAAAAGTTACAAACAAGAAATCAAAGGTCATTATGGTGGCGGGTTCAGTGACTTCAATAATCGCGAAATAGCGAACGATTTGTGGCCTAATTGTAATTATAAGTTCAATAAGGTGCGTAGCAAGTTCTTTATTTGCAAGCAAGCGTGCGGCGCGCCTCATGAATTCATGATATACCTACCTACCTACTACCTAGCTACCGCAACCTATGGACTTGGGCTTGATATTTATGTACATATGTATAAGTCAATATTGGGATCCCGGTATTTTCCTGTACAAATAAAGTCAAAAGTGTAAGGATGCATGTTAATATAGAGCACTCTCGTATCTCGTACGTAAAGAAGTATTGCTATTGCTGGTATTTCGCAATCTATATGGACTTTGTACATTTAATTAAAACCAAGTTATTTTCGGTCTTCATGAAAAACATCTGTTTTTTGGTCATGTTCCAATATATCAGAAAAATGAACAAAATTCTCCCACAAACTAATTTGTTCATTCATAGAGATAGAGTCATATACATAATATAGGCTGGGCGCGTTTATACATAAGCGAATATTTTATATATGAAAATATCGAACTTTATGCCAAATGATATTAGCAATTTGACCAGGCAATAGTAGGGCCAAAAGATAGACAAATATACTGATGGTGCAAAGAAAACATATTGAACAATTTGTTTAGACGCTTTAGGAATAATGACCATGTGTACAATTTGTACAAACAGCATCACTCTTAATTGTACATCGGTGACCTTATGACAAAAGGCTCATAGGTCCACCGATGGGCAGTTAACAGTGGGGCGATGGTACCGTTGCGTGCTACAACTTTGCCTGCGATGCACAACTTTGCCTGGCTTGAAAAACATGGTTTCCTACACCAAACAACTATTTATATCACATTCCTGAGATGGGAGAAAGACGACCATGAAATAAAGAAAACCATGTTTTAAAAGCAAGGAAAAGTTGTGCATCATAGTCAAAGTTGTAGCACGTGACGGCATGTACATATGTATAACAATGGTGGGACGTCAAAACGGAAGCTACCTATTTGAAGAGAACTTTTGAGGGAACTCCACCATGACGTTTCTTGGCAACGCTGTCGTGATTTATATCTTGCATAACGACTTATTTTTAAACGAATACACGATTGTAGATAACGCTATCCGCAATCTTTGCACACGAAATCTTACATCAATCGAACATCTGCAAAAACACCTTTACACCGTTTGTTATAAAGTTCAGAATGTAAAAACCTTTAGCCTGGGATTAATGGTCGACTATAATCACAATTGAATCACGTATTGCATAGTTGGGTGAACTGCGATTATAATGGAATTGCAAGCTAAAGGATAACTTTAAAAATCTCCTATCGCGTGTCTAAATTTGCAGAATATAGAACTTTGCGTGTACGGTTTAAGGTCGCTTTTCTAACGCCTTTTTAGACTAATATACGATAGAGACTGCTGCATAAGAGTGGTGACAAAAGAACGTCTGTCATTAAAATAAAGTTTTTCTACTCGTCGACTGTAATCTGTGTATTAGGACTGTATAGACCAGACTTAAACCTTACACATTTAAATGTTGGATAGTCTATCGAACTTCCGGGATCATTAAATTGATTAAATAGATTTATTTAACAACCCGCCACTAAACTAAAATAATTTTGAAAAGAGAATTTCATCCACATCTCGGTAAAATGTGTAGAGTTTGTCCGGAAAGAAAAGTGTCGTGGTTTATATGGGAGCTCATACATTGTACGACACTTTTCTTTTCGGAAAGACTCAACTTTATAATTTCCGAATTTTCTTCTACTTAAACTTGCTTCTACGTTGTGATTGGATTATAAAAAGACCAATCACAACTACAACGACATCTTGGACTCAGTTTATTCTAGCCGTCTCTTTCTACTACCGATACAATTATATGTCTATCTCTTTTCGGTAGTGTCTGTAGCACCGAATGCCCAGATACAATTACTTCCGGTTTGAAAAATAGTGTTTGACGTTTGATTGGGAAAGATTTAAAAATCATTAAAGAAAATCAATTCTTACTTAATACTCGTAGAAAAAGTATTGTATACAATAGTGACATAATTAAGCTTTTCAATCTCGTACCTTAATTAGGCCACTCAGCAAGCTCCGTGGCCTAAACGCGGTACTCGGCTGAAAAGCTCTTGATTATGTCACTATTGTATAAAATACTAAAATAGTGTCCCATCAAATTACGAAATTGAAGGTTTATAATACCTACAGTATCTAGGTAGGTAAATACTTTAACTACGACTCGAATGCTTCAAGTGCAATGCCATGATATATTCTCTATTGGAGCAGCCAAGGTACTCAAAAATATCTGAACATGCACTTTACCGCCATGATAATAAAGGCGTTGTTCAGGTATTTGTGACCATCTTGGCTGCTGCAATATATCTGATGGCGACTGTACAGTTAGATCGCGGGGAAGGTGTCCAAAATAAGCTGAACACGACTTCATTGTCAAGGCAAAAGGTGTCGAGATTATTTTGACCACCTTGATGCTCACTTAGCTACTCTTGCCGCTGACCACCAAAGGCACTAGTATTATATCTAAATATTTATTTATTGCATACAAAAATTATACAGCAATTTATGCAACAGTAAAACCAAGACATTGCACAATTCAAATAACTAACAGATACATAATTAAATTAAACAAACGGGAACATCAACTCACATCCATCGTCTCACAGTAAACCAGACATGCTCTATAAATACTCGCCCAATTATTCGCAAATATGCGTCGTTCTATGGATTCTTAGGTCGTTTTACGCTAAGACCTGCTCGTTTGTATGAGCGAGAGTGACGCAGTCGATAGTCGATATAAGGCGACTGCCTTTGAGGATGACTATCCTATAGGTACATAAGTAGGGAATGCAAACCGGTTATTTTTTGTATGAAAATAACCGGTTTTTCGGTTAATAACCGGTTATTTTCATACAAAAAATAACCGGTTTGCATTCCCTATACATAAGCGAGAATCATCCTACAGGAAGGGTCTATCTAACACTATTGTAGGAACAATACTATCGATCCTTCAATACTAATGCTTCCTTTACACGGAACTACCACACACAGGTAATGATTTAGGTAATTGCGTTATTGCGTAGTGTCGCGTGCCCGGCGATGGGCAGTCACTTTCATTTCATATCGGCTTTCGATTTCGCCCGAAGTTGAGGCGTGCTTCTCCAAACTTGGAACGTCATAAAATGTCGGACAATGCTATGACGCGACTGAGTCTAGTTGGATTCAGATATTGAGAATCCAGTGAAGATATAGGTGTAAGGTAGTGTAGAGAAGAAGTAGCTATGTCTTGAGTAGGTAGCAGTAGGTAGGTAAACACCTATTAGGTATGTAAATACATAGTTGCTAGTACGTGCCGTAAATGCGAAATAGGTATCAAGTATTAGATTTGAGCACCTCGAGAGCCACCTTGGAGCGTATAGCCCACTGGCTAACTTCTCCATGCGAATAACCAACGAAGAACGAGAATACTCGATAGCGCAAACTCAAAATTACGGACAGTTACATGTAAAATCGGGACTGATTGATTTTGATTTTTTAACCGAGTGGTTAGTAACTTAATCCGCTACCTAGCTAGAGTAGGTATTGCACTGATATCACGTGTAGTGTTGATCATACGCAATTCGCAATAACGGGTCGCCCTCCGACCGTGACCGAAAACGGCCGTCCGGTGTTTGAGCACCACTTGTTTGTACTTCACTTCTAATTTAAACTCAACTCTATTCTTTGTATAATTAAGTTTAAAGTCTAATGTCTTTATTTCGATTTGAGGTTTACCATACCCAGATTGCAACGATACCTGGCTATTCCAATTTAAGCTCTACTAGAAGGAAAATTAGACATAAATTGCAGATTTAGTCTCAGCTAGGCTAGGTGTAGCTTAGCAATCCAAACAAGGATATGTTGGTTTTCTAGAAGAGGTGTTACGAAAAGTTTAGGTAACTAAGTTTTTTTTTATAAGGACCAAAAACTACGTTATGAGATAGATTTTAAGTTTGCCAATGAGACTTTGATGATGACCTTGGTTGATTCCAATATAGTAATTAAATTAAATTAGGTAGGTACAGGTGTTTTGTGTAAGAACGTAATACCTGTCAATTAATTAATATCTTATTTACTTACCTACATATATATTGAGCATACCACTTACCGCCAAAATAATATAACAGTTTACTGACAGTGGATTACAACTTTATAAGCAGATACGATTCCAATAACAACAATAATACGCTACCAGGATAATTTAATTAAAAACTTAATCACACTACATAATAATCAATAGCCTAAATCACACACTGTTAGGTACTTAATAGTACTTATAATCTTGTAACAAAGAAAATCTAATCAGCAGAGGTAAAGTGAGGGCGGAAGATTTCACCATTTCTCAAATTAGTCAAATTAATATTCGTGCAAATAAAAAGGCGATACAGTAATTAATTAAAGATTATACATTTTTATTTAATAAAGCCTAAATACGATGCCTATATAATTTGAAATATGCAAACTGACGTTAGAAGTGTTAGAACGTGGAAATCCGCAATTTGTAGTAAAAATTTGCAGTTTAAATACTTACCTAGAGGTCAATTAGATACCTAAATAAAAAAAATACATATTCTCAATATATATAACTCCTGTTAGAGGTTTCATTTGGCAAAAACAATAAAATTTTACCGACTGATTCATAAATATATGGGGAGTTCCTATTCTCACTAACGACTCGGATTCACCCGTGACAAAGTCGAACTGGAAATTGTAATTTGAAAACAATAGCGAAGACTAGTTTGAATTTTCTATGCATTAGTGAATAACAAGCTAATATAAGTTGATAGAACAGCAATACGGCGATCGACTGTATGTGGCCTTGGAACGGACAACTAATGGCTCCTCTACATGATGGGCCATCATAGGGACGCAGCTATGCGTTAGAGGGAGCTAGTGATATTGCGATCTCGTTTCGTCGTATAGCTGCGTCCCTATGATGGCCCATCATGTAGAGCCAGCCTAAGTTAGGTTTTAAAGGAGATAAAGGCTGCGTTTCCACCAGAGATGAGCGAGGATGTGTTATAGAGGATATAAAATAAAAATAGGAAGAAAATATTACATTGCGTCGCAGCGACATCTAGGAACGAGTAGCGTACCGTAGTAAAGCGAGCTTTTTTTCTACTTTAGGTGGCTCTCGAGTAGATGGCGCTTACAGACATGAGCTTAAAAAAAATCTTAAACTGTCGCTGTCTATATTATCTACAGTGTATGCGTATTAAAATAACTTTCATTTATATCTCAAGTAGGTATAATAAGTTGAGTCTGCTAAGGGAATATACCGGGAGATGGGCAGCCGAAAGCCTAAACAACAATAAACAAAAAAAAACTGATTGCAGGCATCCATAGGCTACGGGAACTGCTTACCATCAGACGGGTCGTATGCTTGTTTGCCACCGTCGTGGCATAAAAAATAAAAAGTAAAAAAATACCCTCTTCAACCTGCTCATTGATGGTTAGTACTAGAATAGTTAAACTTCGTATGAGTATGTGTTTTGAACACGCCGACAAAGTTTTAAAACAAAATCTGAAAAAATATTATTTTTTAGGGTACCTACCGAACACATGAAGTGGGGGGGTAAATTCTGTTTTTTACTCCACCCCTAATGTGTGGGGTGTCGTTGTATAAGCCTGTTCAATTAAATATGGGTTTTCTAAAACAATTTTTAGACAAAACTAATATTTTCGTAAATAATAGCTCCGAAAGTTTCAAAAAGTGATTATCGTATTTCCTCGAAATCTCATTATACATTGATCCCAGCAAAAAAGTGTAAAGAACCTTTTTTGTAGAAAATTATTTGTGGATTAATTAAGTAGAAGAACATTTTCTCGTATGAGCCACCGCTTCTGAGTTATTTACGAAAAGCCAAAAAAGGGGACCTTTACACCCCGTTAGCGGCGCCCCTAACTACGAGTACTTTTAGTATGTTGTGTAAGATACCTTTACCTACAACTATACCAAAATTCAGCTATACACCAATTATTTCCCCTAAGTTTTCCTTTGTTTGGCGGGCTAATGGCTGAGATGATGATGATGATAATAAGTTGAGATATAAGTTGAGATATTTACTTGAGGTCTAAAGAAGAATAGAATGTATGTACAGTCGCTATCAGATATATCGGAGCGGCCAAGGTCACAAATATCTGAACAACGCCTTTATTGTTAAGGCGATAACGTGCCTGTTCAGATATTTTGAGTACCGTGGCCGCTCCGATATATTTGATGGCGACTATACATATTTGACATAATAATATCCAAACCATAACCAACAAGACGTTTGTTTTTTTCCGATTCCGGCGTCATCTGCGCATAGGTACCTTTGCGAGGTTATCCTCATTGAATGTTAAGAGTAGGGAATGCAACCCGGGTTTTTTTAGTATAAAAAACCCGGATATTACCCGGAAACCCGGGTTTCTTCATACTAAAGAAACCCGGGTTGCATTCCCTAGTTAAGAGTCGCCAGGACGCTCGCGTGAACTCGCGTCCCCATACAAACAGTTCAGCTCTCATTTTAAAACAACATGCTTTTGAACCACGAAATTTGGCATGGGCATTCTAGTAGTACAGATCTATGTCTGCAATTCGTTTTCGTTGCTTAAAATTGTAATACAAAGAAAATATAGCAAAAATAAGTTTTGTATGTAAATCTGTAACTGGCTGTATTTTCTTTGTATTACAATTTTTAGCAACGAAAACGAATTACCGACCTAGATCTGTACTACTACAATGCCCATGCCAAATTATGTGGTTCTAAAGCATGTCGTTTTAAAATGAAAGCTAAACTACGTTTGTATGGGAACGCGAGCGTCCTGGCGACTCTTAAAGACTGTTAAAAGTACCTGAGTAGGGTAAACGTCCCAGTGCTCATCACACCACAAAGGCGATAGCAGAGTGCCAACTACGAGTATTGGATATTATCGTGTCGCGTACTAGGGACGTCGTCATAGTATACCTACATACATATTATTATTTACATAAATACCTATATATGAGAAGACTAGTCAATAGGTATAACAAAACCTTCACATTCGTCTGTATCCTGTTCATTCAGAATACAAACGAGAGATTATCTCTAAAACGCACAACAATATTATCAGTTATGATAATTCAGATGAGAACACCAAAGATAACGCCTACAAACGATATATTATCATTATCATGTTTGTAATTGTTAGCATTGAGGTTTAGTTATTCATTAGTTTCATAACGTTATCAAAATGATCATACAACTTTAGATACTAGTAGTCCGCCTCGAACTGAGAACTCGCGATTTACTTGCAAACAAGCTGACCAATATAACAAGACCCATGTGATGATTTTTTCGCGCCTTCTAGCTCCATAACCCCTTGATCGATCCTGCTCATATACGAACTCTTAAATTATTATGTATCACTGCTACAACCTCATGAAATTTCATAAAGATCAAGAAAACGCTAAGTTATCGTCGAAGTTGCTCACGGAGAGCCGTTTTGCTGCATTGATCGTAGCAAATGGAAATCCGTGATCTCTGCCTACCCCTTTTGGGATATAGGTGTGATTGTATGTATGTATCGTCGAACAAACTCTCAAAGTATAAAAGCCATCGAAATGCCGAGCTATCCCAGTAGGCACAACATTGTTTGTAAGAACTCGCTTCGCTTACGCTCCGCTCGCTTCGACTATGACTAAGAGGAAAATAACGGTAATAAAGTGTTATGTATAGTAAACATAGGTTATCAACTGTCTGTAATCTGTCTAGCTTCAAAACGCGTGTCAGGACTTTTAACTTTTACGATTAAGACTCAAATATAAAGTGAGTAGGTAATTGAGTGTCATACTAATCTGTTATCTTTACAATAAATTGATAATTATGTTATTGTATGAAATGGATGAAAATATTCTGCAAATATTTACATCAGAATGACACAGATTAAGGGCCGGTTGCACGTAACTGTCTGTTAACATCAACGTCATCGTTAAAAAAATCTTGTACCTATGAAAAGTTTGACAGCTTTCTATGGGATCACAGCTTCATCGCCATATTTAACGTTGATCAATTTGTTAGCTATGCGTGATGCAACCCAGTAGTATATCTTAAAAAACTTTAACTACATACTTCACTACATAGTATAAAACAAAGCCGCTTCCTGCTGTCAGTCTGTATGTAGGTATGCTTAGATCTTTAAAACTACGCAATGGATTTTGATGCGTTTTTTTTTAATAGGTAGACTGATTCAAGAGGATGGTTTATATGTATAATTGCACCCGTGCAAAGCCGGGACGGGTTGCTAGTATAATTATAACATTATAATAAGTATTATAATCCAATGTAAATGAGCAAGCCCGAGCTATGAATGACGATAGAATATTGGCCAGCACATGAACCAAATTAGCCATGCGCTAAAAGAGTAGAGGGTTGAATAGAGACCAATAAATATTGTAATCCTTACCTTTTTATAAATCTCGAAACTAGTGAACTGTGTAGCGGCGTACGGGAATATCCGGACCATTTGCGCTCCGTTCCCCTTGTACAAGGCCAGTAGCGACTCCTGCTTGACGATAGCCATGAGTCCACCAACAACCCCGTGGTGCTTGTAGTGTATGGACTGGGCCTGAAGAAGGATCTTGATGCGGTCTAGAGGAGCTACGGTTGTTTTCGCACACATGCCGGCAACACCTGTTGAAATTGTATGCTTGGAGTCATTTTAATTTAAAGGTTTTGCTATTCCAAGAGGAAAAAAAAGTTTTTCTATAATTCCATATACTATTGAAATTGTAATACAATTAGCAGAAAACTTTAAGATATTCCTATTATAATCACAAAATTTTGTAGACTTTCAGAGTGATTATTTCTGAAAATATTACCTCAATCAAAACATGTACAAAGAAACCTCAATGTTATTTATAAATAAATTAGCAAATATTATACTTAGGAATTATAGTATACACGATATAATCCGTTAAAAGTTGTTTTATTTCATGAAAAACTATCGCGGCAACCATAGACAATATTAATTAAACAAGTAATCTGAAATAGAAGGTTAAGCATAACCATAGTTTAGTTATTAAATATTCTGACATTTTCTACCAAATATTCAAATTTATGTCAATAATAATATAATAACCATTTCGTGACAAAGTGTGTGTATTTTTCTGTTTGTTTCCTTTGTATATGTTTGTCATGAATAAATGTTTCTTTCTTTCTTTCTTTCTTTCTAATAGTGAGTGATAAGAACATGAGATAAATGGATAATTCAAGTAAACTGTCAATGTACAGTAGTCATACCAATCTTGATAAATAATTATCAACTTATCATATTTTATATTTGCAATCCTTAAATTGACAGATAAATTGGTTTGGTAATAATACCTAAATAAGAGGTCTAATATATTGTAAAATAATAATCTAATAAGAATCCAACTAGAATTTCCATAAAAAAGCTTGCTATTTTTTTTTCTTTAATTGCTTTGATGCCATAAAAATAAGGAAAAATGTAATAAATGTAAACAGTTTACTAAGATCAAATCCTTTTGATCTTAGTAAACTTACTTACTCACTGTTCCTAATCCTTACAACTATGTACAGTATATCCATAATCAAATTGGAGCCAAAACCAAATTAAATATCAGAGTAACATAAACTTACCTCCAGCCAACAAATTCTTCATGATGAAGTCAAAATCATTTTTCTTTTCCATTTTCAACGCCATGTTTTGTTATTTTGCAAACTTTTACTTCGTTTATTGTTTACGATATTTAGCGGCTGGAGACGTGTCACGGCCCGCACTAAACCATGGTGTGCTTAAAATTCTTGCTTTAATTTATTAGCCGCTAGCACTGCTCATTTGGCACGAGCATCGGAACTTTCACCTGCAATCAGGTAATGAAGTATTCCTCCAAATATTTGGAATAACATTCAACTCTTGAATAACACTGAACTTCACTAGGAACTAAGTTAATTTTTAGCACATTATTAAAACTGCGTATAAAGTAATTCAGATGGCTTTAGAAAATATCGAACTTAAAATAACCGAATTGAATAACAAACGATACATACATTCCCGTTACAGTCTTTCGGAGTAATAAAAAAATAATACTTTTTCTTTGATTTCAATTAACGTAACTGTTAGCTTAAAAATGTATCCGTCTGCTATTGGCTGATAAACACACCTTTGGTTGCAATTACTTCCATTGGACCAATAGCAGCAAAATATAAAGTTTTTTTGACAAAAGTTACATAGAAAACAATATATTATTGACTTTGTCAAAATTGACAGTTGACAGCATTTTTTTACGTTTCGTTTCGATTACGTGTCAAAAATAAACAAACAAATTTCGATTTAAGTTCATGAAGATTCAAGTCTCCTTTTTAATTAAAAGTACAACGATATATAAAGAGTATTCTGTAAATTAATATTCGACACAATACAAAACATTTCAATTGTATTATAGTCTAATAATTATAAATTGCGTAGAATGGAGTGACAAGTATTGTAATAGAAGCGACATCTATCTATTTTTATTTTAACTACTGCGTTTAGTGGCTTTGCCACGAGCTATGGCTTTGGCTTCGCAAACTGATGTATCGGGAAAACTCCCACAGATGGCGGAAGTTAGAAGTTGTACCATTTCAGGTTGATTTCAGGACCAAAAGGAAAGTATTTTCTTTTCTTTGGGAGGTTAGAATTTCAGGATTCGCACTACGTATGAAGTTGTGAACAATTTAAAGTACTGCAAAATTCATGAAATTAACCCAAATAAGATAAAAACAAACCCTATGTTATTAATAGACGACATAGAAAATTTGATAGGTCAAGTTGATAGTGGAAATTATTTCCAGTTTCATTGATCCCGCCCGTTTGTGAAGGTCACCTTGAGCGCGAAAGCTCAAATGGGAACAAGTTCGGTGGAGGCGTCACACCACGGAGAAGCTCCGTGCATGCCGCGGCTCACGTATGGTACACTTTGATATTTAACGTAAAATACGCGTTTACATTACACTTAGTCAGAGAGTATTTCACCATGATACTGTATGGTTGCGCGTTGTTTCAGTAGTGAATGCGGTACCGGTGTAGTGAATTAAAGTCACTTAATAATTTAAAACGCTTATAAACAGTTGATAAACTATTATAGAAGTGAATATGGATGTGCCGGCAAAGGGGAATGTTTTAGGCAGTAAGTATTTAGATGTATTTTTTAGTTATGCATTTTGTGAAACTTGTAAAATGTGTGGAAATATTTTAGTTGACTTTTAAATTTATAACTTATGAATGGGAAATTTAAACAAAACTATTTTAAATAACGGGTTAATTTATTGTTTTGGCACATCTACATCTGCATGATATTGATATTTTTTAAGTTTTAAAGAGTTTGTTGTGGTTGTAGTCACGGTAGGGTAGGTAGTTTTATATTCAATCAATCAATCTAGTTTGGTAGGTACCTACACATACCTACTAAACATTGCGCTTAGAAACACGAATGTTTAAAAAAAAATTATAACTAAATTTATGAATAATTAACTAAGTGGACAGGTACCTACTTACTTATAACGTAATTTTTTGGTTCCATTACTTATGCCGGTAAATTCCTGATGCAACAGGTAATGAAATAAACTGTGATAGGTAGGTGTAGTCCTATTGAAATAAGAAAATAACACTGGTAATAAATTTAAGTAATACTTAATTAGTGTATATGTACATATACATTACTTGCAAGTGTACATACTACCAGTAGAGTTATCCAATATCTATACACAGCAGACGTTCACAAATATCTGACCACACTTTAATTTTATGTGTTTAAGTTCGTATAGGTACACATATTTGTGAATATCCGTATTGTCCGTGTGCAGATATTGGAGAACTCGACTGTACCAGGTAGGTACAGTCCATGCTATAAGTATGTATACACTTTTGAACCTTACTCCATTGTAATAAGGTTCAAAAGTGTATACATAATTTTGGCGTTGACTGTACCTTAGTAGTTGGAGCAATATTACTCTAATAAAATTGCGATTAACGCACCTAACGGTTCATTGTACTCCGTTGTAAGTACTAACTTGTACTTACCTTCAGTCAACGCCTAAAATATGTATACACTTTTGCACCTTCCTCCGTTGTAATAAGGTTCAAAAGTGTATACATATTTCTGGCGTTGACTATACATATGGCAATGTATTATTACAATGGAGTAAGCTGCAAAAGTGTATGCATATTTTTGGCGTTGACTGTACCTACCTAAGTGTACAGACTGTGTCCGCAGTATATTTACATATTTTTAAATTTATTCAGTTCACATAGGAACCTTTAACAAACAAATGAATTAAATTATGTTTTAGTAAGGCTTTAGTTAGAACGGTACGTGAAATACGGGCTAACTATTGTACTATACCCTAGAGTTTATTGACCCTATCCGTCCTCTATGCTCGAACCTTATCAGAATTATCAGAAATAGATACAGATCAGGTATGTATATTACCTATAACATAACGTTAAGTACACTTAATTTTATTTCATATAAAAAGTAGTAACTATACTTCGTTTTTTTTCAGATTAGAAAAATCGTGCGATTGTCGTCGTGCGATTTTTGGGAAAACGATTTAAAATTTTGCCATTTTGCATCTTATTGGCTTAAGCGTTTCATTAATAGTGGAAAAAAGTAGTCTCATTCAAATTTTGCCCAGACATGGCTGAAATAAATAAAGATAAACTATCGAAATCGACCGTTATTTTTCTAATCTGAAAAAAAACGAGGTATAAATAGCAACTAAACTAACACAATGCGCTGCGTAGCGCAGATTAAATACCTAGAAGAAAATTCAAGAAATATAAGGTGATTTGATTACCTTTACCTATCACACTGGCGCCGCAACCGCAAGCGGCGACGGTCTGGGTCTGCAAGTGTGACAGCGCTATACACACGCAGAGCGCTATCTCACTCGCGTATCGGCCCCGCATGCGGGAACCGCAGCAGTGTGAAAGACGCCTAAACACTTTCTCGTCTCTTTACACTAAATTCATAAACGCAAATGCATACATGCCGACGGCAACAAAATAAATAGGTACAGTCAACGGCTGAAATATGAACAGTTTTGAACCTTACTCCATTGTAATTAGGGTCGAAATTGTATACATATTTCTGAAGCTGACTATACCTACTGGAATGTCCTTGGCTGTTTCGATGGTCGTCCTTGGTAAGAACGACGCGAGGTCACGGACCTTCGAATACTTAAGGACGAAATCTAGACTTGGTTTAGGCAGGGTAATGGCTTCAGAGGTTAGCCAGAACCAGAAGTCTACAGATAGAGGTACCTAACCTACTATAATGGCTCCTCTACATGATGGGCCATCATAGGGACGCAGAAAAGAGTTCGCAGTTCCCGTAGCCTATGGATGCCTGCAATCAACTTCCTAGCCTTATAGTTTCGCTGTCCGTTTGTCCCCGTCTGTCCGTTCACGGCTTTGTGCAGTGATGGTTAGTACTAGAATAGTTAAACTTCGTATGAGTATGTGTTTTGAACACGCCGACAAAGTATTAAAACAAAATCTGAAAAAATATTATTTTTGAGGGTACCTCCCGAACACATGAAGTGGGGAGTAAATTCTTTTTTTAATCCACCCCTAATGTGTGGGGTGTTGTTGGGTAGGTCTTTTAATATAAATATGGGTTTTCTAAAACAACTTTCAGACAAAACTAATAGTTTCGTAAATAATAGCTCCGAAAGTTTCAAAAAGTGATTATCGTATTTCCTCGAAATCTCATTATACATTGATCCCAGCAAAAAAGTGTAAGGAACCTTTTTTGTAGAAAATTATTTGTGGATTAATTAAGTAGAAGAACAGTTTTTCGTATGAGCCACCGCCACTGAGTTATTTATGAAAAGCCAAAAAAAGGGAACTTTACACCCCCCTCTCCCCGTTAGCGGCGCCTCTAACCACGAGTACTTTTAGTATGTTGTGTAAGACACCTTTATCTACAACTATGCCAAAATTCAGCTATACACGAATTATTTCCCCTAAGTTTTCCTTCGTTTAACGGGCTATCAGTCAATAACAAGCTATTGTTTGATACCAGTATTAGTATAATTAGCGCTATTTTTTTTGCAGAACAAAATTTCTACGTAACAAAAAATAAAAATTCGTAGTTATTTCACCTAAACATGACGGCGGCCGTAGGTCAGGTCCATTCGCGGTGCGCTGACAATACCTCCCTACTGCATTTTTCTTCTAACAAGTTTTTTTTTCCAGAGGTAGTACCAGCGCGGTACATCCTTGCCATCCTCGGCTCCATCGCCATGGCTATTGTCTACGGGCTGAAAGTCAACTTATCAGTGGCCAAAGTGGGCATGCTGAACTACACCGCCATCAAGGCGCTAGAAGCAAACCACTCCGCTGATGCTATCTCTAGCGAGGTCTGTCAGAGTTCAACTGGGAACAGCACTCATCAGGAAGTAAGTGTCCCGTCTCTCTGACGAAACCATTTAAGTATGAAAGTCCATATCTTCGTGGCGATGATAAGCATAGTGAACTACACCGCCAATCAAGGCAGTAGACTAGAGGGAGATATAGGGAGCCACTCCGCTGTTGCTAATTCTTGCAACGTCTGTCATGATTCAACTGGGAATGGCATTCATCAGAAAGTAAGTGTCACAATATGACGAGACCATTTAAAAAGTGTGAAAATCAATATCTTCGTGGTGATAATAGGCATACTGAATTATACCGTCATCAAGGCAGCGGAGCGAAACGCTAGGGCCACTCAGCTGCAGCTGATAGGTATAACTCCTGCAAACTCGCGTGAACACACTGGTAACCACCCACCAAGAGATTAGTGCAACATCTATCTTTCTCTTATTTCAGAATCGGATGATCTTTCCTCAATGGGAAGTTGCGGTGTTTTGCGATAATCAGATCCTATTAGATGCCTTGTCTGGGGGCTTAGAAGGGCTAGCTTTATGCAATTAATTTATTTTTTCTGATACCCTGGAGGGATTAAAGTGGATACTGTATAATGTTGATATATTCCCAGCCCGCCGGAAATAGGTAGGAACCAGGTTTTACAAAGTAATAATTTCCATGTGTGCCCGTCATCGCCGTTTACTGAATTAAATCCGAGCACTATAACTATGCAGACTTGCAGAGCACTATAATAGCAGTCCGTCAATATCTATGGTCATAAGTTCATAACACTCTTAACAGCCATGTAAGAAGTAAGATATGTAATTTAGGATGGGCCATCGATTTCTTGTACGACTTCTAATTTCCACTCATTGTTGAGATCGGCATGAATGACCTCTTTCGACTACGACGATGACGTCCATTCTCAAAATTAGTACAATTGGGGAATTCAATTTACCATGATCAGCCACATACGCAATTGATTGGCGAATTTAGGCTAACATCAGTTTTAAACATGCCACTGCGCCGATTCTGGCCGTCTGCGTCAATTGTGCTCCCATTCGGTTTATAGCACCATACATTACATGGCTGTGCAGTTGGACTGTTTTCTGGACAGGAAACTGCATGCTTCATGGAGTTTTGCATAATTAAAAAAAAATTAAGTGTAGGTTTACGTATGGAGAGTATAGGTATAAAAGTGGAACAGTTCTAAACTTTAAATACCTATTTATTTATAATAAACTCTTGTAGACTTACAGTTACCCAAAATGCCCACAAGATATTTCTATTGATATACCTAGTCTTTTAAATCAAAATGACAATTTAATTAACTTACAAAATCTTTCATTATATCGTGGTTATACCTACAGCCTTGGCCAGAAGTGTTGAGCACCGATGCGATCTTCATACAAAACTGGAAAGTTTAGTCCATCGTTTCCATCTTTGTTTAAGTTATTTTGTCAATTAATTTAAACTAATAGGCATGTTTTGTTGAAGTTAGTAGTAACTGCATAGAATATTTGCAATATGTCGCACCGACTTAAATTTACATTTTTGGTACCTTCTGTTTTCATATTTTTTAAGTACCTTGTAAGTTTATTTTTGTATTAAGCAGAACGTCTGCTAACGATACCACAAAAAAAAGGATGGATAAAATAAAGGATGTGGTGGAGAAATTCGCAGCCATCAGTCAGGTATAGTCTCAGTAGCTCAGTTGGCAGAGCGATGGGCATGTTTCCCAGAGTCGCGAGTTCGAGTCTCGCCTGAGGCAGTGGATTTTTCTACTTTTCCTTTATTTCTAAACATTACCTAGCTTGTCATAGCTTGTTTATGTATTTTGAACCACCTTATGGGGCCATTTCTACGTTGTAATGGTATCAGATGAGTTTTTTGTTCGATCACAAAAGTTGGCTGCATTTGGAATGTTCCTGGTTTAGGACCCGCTGCTATTTTTTTTTTATTACCAGGATGATAAGTCCTTTCATTTGGCATACATTTTATCGTGCTACTCGATAAGGTATTTTTTTAAATCTTCAGGTACCCTAAAATTAAGCCAAATCACGAAAGTGATAAGTTTGGGTGAGTAAAATATTTTGGCATTTTTTGATAAATTTTATCAAATTAAGCTTGTTTATGTCTTTTGAACCATCTTCTGGGGCCATTTCTACGTTGTAATGGTATCAGATGAGTTTTATGTTCGATCACAAAAGTTGGCTGCATTTGGAATGCTCCAGGTTTAGGACCCGTTGCTATTTTTTTTAATTAACAGGATGATAAGTCCTTTCATTTGGCATACATCTTATCGTGCTACTCGATAAGGTATTTTTTTTAATCTTCAGGTACCCTAAAATTAAGCCAAATCACGAAAGTGATAAGTTTGCATGAGTAAACCTAATATATTTTGGCACTTTTTGATAAATTCCATCACATTAAGCTTGTTTATGTCTTTTGAACCATCTTCTGGGGCCATTTCTACGTTGTAATGGTATCAGATGAGTTTTATGTTCGATCACAAAAGTTGGCTGCATTTGGAATGCTCCAGGTTTAGGACCCGTTGCTATTTTTTTTAATTAACAGGATGATAAGTCCTTTCATTTGGCATACATCTTATCGTGCTACTCGATAAGGTATTTTTTTTAATCTTCAGGTACCCTAAAATTAAGCCAAATCACGAAAGTGATAAGTTTGCATGAGTAAACCTAATATATTTTGGCACTTTTTGATAAATTCCATCACATTAAGCTTGTTTATGTCTTTTGAACCATCTTCTGGGGCCATTTCTACGTTGTAATGGTGTCAGATGAGTTTTTTGTTCGATCACAAAAGTTGGCTGCATTTGAAAAGCTCCAGGTTTAGGACCGACTACCAATTTTTTTTATTAACAGGATGATTAGTACTTTCATTTGGCATTAGTTTCATCTTGCTACCCGATGAGGTATTTTTCGATATTTTCTGGCACCCTAAAATCAGGCTGCATTCCGAATGCTCCAGGTTTGGCTCATAGTGTTCCATACAAAAAGTCATAACTTTTTAAGGTGTTTCCCCCTGTATATGTCGAATCTTGCTACCCGATGAGGTATTTTCTGACTTTTTTTGGTACCCGAAAAGTTGGCTGCATTCCGAACGCTCCAGGTTTGGCTCATAGTGTCCCATACTAAAAGTTATAACTTTTTAAGGTGCTACCCCCTATATATGCCGAATCTTGCTACCCGATTAGGTAGGGTGCACTACCACCTAATCTTAGTCTATAACCTTTTTGTAATGTTATTGATTATCTGGGAACTCTTTTTCAAAACGTTTCATAAAAATAAAATTACTTAAACACTTTATATTTATATCAGTTAGAGTATTTTTTCTTACATGCATTGCTCACTAGATTTTTATAACAACATTTTACTAAGTAGGTAATTGTAGGTGTGACAATTTTGAAATATAATATCTAGAGGTTAAATGGCTGAAGTTAACGCTATAGTTGTCTTCTTGTTCACTTAAAATATAAATTAATAAAACACAACGAGAAGGAACTAACAAATAAAGTAAACAATGATTTGAGATAAACTTTTAGCATGGCGCGCAATTTTCCTTTTTGGATGAGCGTGCAGCTCAAGATAAGTTTAAAATAAATAAATAAAGATAATATCGGACTAACTTGATCGGGTTTTTAATTATCGCACTAGTTCGATAATATAATGAAAAACCCCACGTGTTCAATATCTAGGATTATGAGCCTAAGAACGGTGGAATAACTACCACGTTACAAGCAAGTGTGTTGAAAAACGAATAATAAAGTTTTATTCGCAATTACAATACGGATTTTTATTTTTAGCTCCAGGAAAAGCTGTTGAGGAAGATAGGTAATTAGTTTCGTTGGTGGTAATGGTGGTAAACCCAGAATCAGGCGCGGATACAGGGGGGCGGTTTGCCCCCCCCCCCCCCCCTGACACACAAGTTTTTTGTACAGTCCGTGAGCTTTAAGTCAAGAACCTTCGGGAATCGGCGATGACACACGAAGGTAATATTTCTGTTCTGCTTTTTCATGTGTCACTGTTGATTGATACCCGACATCTATGGGATGGGGGCTATGGGTGACCCCCCCATGGGTGAACCCCCCCCCCTCCCCCCACCCCCCCGGAGAGATGAAGAATAAATCAAATTATTTTTAATAAATATATCCCTGGAGGGGGTGAAAAGAAGGAGAAATTAAATGGTAATATAAGGAAGTCGCAGACAAAATCTAACATCTAATAAAATAAAAAATTCAGTCGAATTGAGAACCTCCTCCTTTTTTGAAGTCGGTTAAAAAAATATTGTTCGGATGCAAATTGGCGAAGGTGAAAAGGTTGCTTCGGTTAGCTATCAAAAATAATGCGTCCAATTTCAATAGAGTCAATGAAAACGAACGGTCCACCAATTAAAGTTAGTCGTCAAACCAGCGAATTCAGAGACGTCGATTTTCACGCGCAGCCATCATGCACAATGAGCTAATAATAATGCGTGACATACATACATACCTCCTCCAATAAAAATGAAGTTAATGTCCTCTAACTAAATTAAAGTCGTCTGAATAATGAAAACAATTTCTACAGCAGTTTTGTTAAAAACAAGATATGCTATATTGTTTGTCGGCCTTAATTAAAAATAGGCAAATATTTGAAACTCGTCAGAGTTTTACGATCGATTAGGTTTAAACAATAAATTAATACAATTGACACAATAAATACAATTACAAACATCTTCCTCGCGTATTATGTTAAATAGCGTGGGCGTGGGTAGTCGACAAAAAATGCAATTACCTAAATATTACAATTTTCTACCTTGTCGGTTTTTTCTTACCATAACTTTTATTCTGATGTATTAAAAATATTTATATATATTTTTTTATGAAGATGAAACTGATACTAGTTAAACAGGCATTCTGAAAAATTCTAGATTTCTCAAGTATTTTGAAATAATTACTAGGTACAGTCAGCTGCAGAAGTAGCTTAGCGTTAGCGGGTAGGGTGTTCAAAATGACCTACACACCCTCTTATTCTCTTAACAATAAAGCGTGTCCAGCTCATTTTGAACACCCTTCCCGCTTAGCTACTTTTGCTGCTGACTGTATCTACTTATACGTAGGAAGCATTAATTGTTTTAATTCGAGTTTGCAATCCGAAACAAGCTAAGTTTTTTTATAGTTAGACTTATCGAATCGAATTTGGTTTTTAAATAATATCAAAATTTTTGGTTCTAGGTCGATGGCCCATTTGTATGGACAGGCACAACGCAAGGCATCGTGATGAGTTCTTACTTTTGGGGGTACCTCATCTCGCAGGTTCCTGGTAAGTTTTTCTTACTGCTCCCTTTGGGGGATCACTGTTACTCTGTGTCCGTAGGAAAGACCTTAGACAACCCTACACATGATCCCTGGGTGGTGCTAAAAGAGTAACAAACTTAGCAGCTGCACTGTCCCACCTGGACCTCGCAGTACTCACTGGAATTTCTTCACCATCTACTATCCCACTACTATTACACAGCATTTTTGGCTTCGTGGCAAGTTAATTAATTGATGTCCATTTGTAGTAATGCCCAGGAACCCAACTGTGATGAGTCGAATGTGTTAAAAACTTTTTAAATTTTCAGGGGCACGAGTTGCGGAACTCTTCTCAGCCAAGTGGGTGATGTTTTTCAGCGTGGCCATCAACATTGTATGCACCTTGTTGACTCCAGTGATGGCGAAGTGGGCCGCCGCGGCTGCCGTCGTCATGAGAGTCGGCGAGGGGATTGGCGGGGTAAGCAACAAACTGATCTCAGTGGGTGATGTTCTCAAGTAGGTAACATCCACATAGTGTGCATGTTGTTGACGCCCGTGATGGCGAAGTGGGCCGCCGCGGCTGTCGTCGTCATGAGAGTCGGCGAGGGTATTGGCGGGGTAAGCAACAAACTGTTCAACAGTGGGTGATGTTCTCAAGTAACATCAACGTTGTATGCATGTTGTTATTTTGTATGCAACTTAGTAGAAGAAGGCTATGTATACCAGGGGTGTTCACAGGCCATGGCGCTATGAAATGCTATTGGCTGAAATGGGACTATCAAATAACACTGATTGTAAAAAGAATGTGTGGCCAAGAGGAAGAGATAATGAAACACTTAATGTGTGAATGTCACGCTCTAGCCAGATAGAGAATGAAGGAATTCGGTAATGGCTATATCCCTATCCAGATCCAGAAGAACTCAAAGCACTGCCCTTGAGATTTATACAACACATTGAGATGGTTGAAAAAGCTCTTGAGTAGGTGTAGTAGGGGTCAATTACACAAAAGATCGCTTTGGGTCGAAGTGTATTCATAGGACCTAAATAATAAGATAAGATAGATCAACGATCTGGTCAAGATAGCAAGGAGCTTAGGCGTGGACGTCTTTGTTGCGGTCGTCATGATGATGTGGGTTCATCATCAGTCGTTCCCTCAAAACTGAGGATCGTGACATCATGTCCTTCTGTTGAAGACCAGGTTCCTCCACAGGCTTCTAACGCGCATGGCTTCGTGCAGTTTTAATTGCATGGGTGCAGTAATTTGGGCACACCATCTTGTAGGGGGAGGGCCTCTAAGTCTCGTGCCTTCAACTTTTCCCGTCATGATAATTCTCTCCAAGCTATTCAAGGAACGTCGAGAGAGCTGTCCCATTTGATGATGTGGGCTAAGAACTATCATTTTCCAGGGTGTGACGTTTCCAGCCATGCACGTATTGTTGTCAAAATGGGCACCGCCGGCAGAGCGGAGTGTCATGGCGGCGTTGGTGTACGCAGGGACGTCTCTCGGCACCGTCATTTCTATGCTGCTAGCGGGCATTCTCACAGCTCAACTAGGTAAGACTATTTTGTCTTAAATTACATTTTTGTAAGGGCAGTAGGACTTTCCGCATTTCGCAAAAATAGTGCCCTCGAAAATCTATGTATTCTGGTTCTGTATTAGTGGATTTCACACTTTTATCTGATGGTCAGTTCCTAAGCTAGCTGTATCATTTTAGATACAGTCAATAGTACCTATATTAAAACCCTACTTTCTTTAAATTTCGAAACCAAGAATAACTCAGGATTATATTATTACTATTGGAATAATTATAACTGTCCTATCGGTGTTATAATAACCGTTTTTAAAATTGGTGGATCAAGTTACCAAGGAGCATTTACATATTCAATTCCACCAGGTTGGGAGAGCGTGTTCTACGTGATGGGAGGATTGGCAGCTATCTGGTGCTTGCTGTGGGTAGTGCTGGTACAGGACTCCCCACAGCAGCAGCCCCTTATCAGCGCTGAGGAGCGGAACATGATTGTAACATCCTTAGGTGGAAAGAGCGATGATCATGGCCATAAGGTAAACATTCGTGTATCGTCGAGTTTCTACTTTATTTTTGCATCCTTAGCTAATCTAAGTGCCAGTTACACTAACTTCCAGATAGTAATGACGCGTAGTCAGGTGACCGAGAGGCAACCGGATGGCTCGCGGTTTTTAAGGTCCTGAAGTGATGAGACACCGCCCTATGCAACCCGATGCGCCTATAGGCTACGGTAGCTGCTTATCATCAGGCGGGCCGTATGCATATTGGTCACCGTTTTGATGTAAAAACATCGATTGTGTCCGTAGAACCTGCCCGTGCCATGGCGCGCGGTGCTGACGTCACCTCCATTCCTGGCCATCCTGGTGGCGCACGCGTGCTCCAACTGGGGCTGGTACATGCTGCTCATCGAGCTGCCCAGTTACATGAAGCAAGTGCTCAAGTTCAATATGACTGAGGTTAGTCCACGTATTTCTGCTATATTCGAAACATTTTTTAATATTTTACGTCACTCTGGGCGGTAAGTGAGATTTGTCCCCCACGGGCGCACCGACAAAACTCACTTCACACCCAGGAGAAGACGTAATTGTGTACGCACTACGGGTGGTAATAAAGAAAGCCTCAAATCTCAAATCACTTATTTATGGTCCTTGCCTTCGATTGGGGCCACTAATAATAGTCGTTTCTTTTACCGAAATCCCTAGGTGCGTAATGTACTATAACAGTTGCTTTTCCGTGAAATGAAAACATCGAGAACCTGCATACATCGGCGAAGATATTCGTAGATAAGTCCACAACCTGCTTTTGGCATGTGTGAGGACTACCAACTACAGCCCGTTTATAGGCATAATATTACATTTTATTGTAATTTTCACTAATAAAATCGAAAAACCCTCTTTTATAAATTAAACTTTTTCTTTGCTGGACTTAAAACCTTAAGCCAAGCGCTGTAAAAAAAGTCCACAGCGCTATAAGAGAAACTATACCACAAAACATCTGTTGACTATTCAACCAACCGGACCGGCCAGGCGGCCATGTCTGTCATTTTCTATATAAAAAGTCTGCCGATTTGTGCGGGGGACAGGAACGTCAAGTGTATGCGAAATGTCAAAATAGCCACGTCAAATAAACGTCAGTCTATACAATGAGTATGACCACTGGTCATATATTTTCGGCAGAGGGGAACGCCTGTCAATGGCTGCTCCGGTTGGTTTAAAGCTCTAAGGTTATGCCCATAAGGTCGCCAGTTTTGACCTTATACGATTTCCAGAATGCTGTAACCACCGCCTTGCCATTCCTGACGCTCTGGTTCTTCAGTATGGGGCTCAGCAAGACCCTGGATTACTTACGAGGCCGCGGCAAAATCACGACGACCATCGCTAGGAAGATTGGCACTTTGTTTGGTAAGTAAACCTACAATGGGTACTTAGTGGCATGGTTGCGTCTTTATGGCGCCATCGTAACACGAAGAATAGTTACCTATATACCGGCCATGTTGAAAAACAATAAAAGCGCGAATGTTATATAATACGCCCACTAATGGACATTACGATTCGGATATTGGGAACCAGGTTTAATTAAGAATGCCGTTAGGATTTACATGTGGTTAAGACACATGAACTTATCTAGGTACTTAAAATTGCAGACGAGGATAAAAACTGATAGATAGTAAATGGTCCGTAACTCTTTGGTTTTTTGAAACTCTAAATAATTTTAAGGCATGCCATACGCTATGGATTCGACATCCAAAGCATAATCAACAAGATGTTATTTTTTTTCGATTACAACGCCATCTACACAGTGTTTTGCGCGTTATTATCCTCATAAAAATACACTGAAAAACAGGGAGCGTACTGAGATTACGGTAAAGTTTACTGAATAATCAGTAAGATTAACTAATTATTCAGTAAACTTTACCGTAATTTCAGTACGCTCCCTGATTTTCATTTCAGTGTATTTCCCTTCTTTTCCGCAGCTTCGGTAGTCCCAGCAATCTGTCTACTGGCGGTGTGCTACATCGGTTGCAACCGCGCCGCGGCCGTGGCGCTCATGGCGCTCGGAGTGACGTGCGTCGGCGGCATGTTCTGCGGCTTCCTGTCCAACCACATCGACATAGCGCCTAACTACGCAGGTTAGTGTACAGAAGTGTCTGCCTGTCTATCTCTGCCTCGGTAGCTTCAGCAGTCTGTCTACTGGCGGTGTGCTACATCGGTTGCAACCGCGCCGCGGCCGTGGCGCTCATGGCGCTCGGAGTGGCGTGCGTCGGCGGCATGTTCTGCGGCTTCCTGTCCAACCACATCGACATAGCGCCTAACTACGCTGGTTAGTGTACAGAAGTGTCTGCCCGTCTATCTCTGCCTCTGTAGCCTCAGCAGTCTGTCTACTGGCGGTGTGCTACATCGGTTGCAACCGCGCCGCGGCCGTGGCGCTCATGGCGCTCGGAGTGACGTGCGTCGGCGGCATGTTCTGCGGCTTCCTGTCCAACCACATCGACATAGCGCCTAACTACGCAAGTTTACTCGTATAAAAGTTATCCTAAGTCTGTTTGTCAATATAATCAGCTTGGTTGGTCCCACCAGTTCATCTGTTAGCTTTTTCAACCGACTTCAAGATTTCGAAGGCGGAGGTTCTCCATTTGGCGTCGGGATCTTTGTTTTTGCTTTTTTTTAATATTTGTACTCGTTTTAATAACAAACATCAATACGTAAATTTCAATTCCGGATGCCTTTACTTTTCTCTATATAACTGGTAGATGCTATTCTGCTATTAGAGGCACAACACTTATCCTATTATTCTTGTTTCTCGAACCTGTTTCAGGAACCTTGATGGCGATAACGAACACTGTGGCCACGATTCCTGGCATCGTCGTCCCAATCTTCGTTGAAGAAATCACCGATGGCAATGTAAGTACTTACACTTTAAGAAAGTCCACGTTTATTTCATAGACATATAAAGTAGAAAGACGTGGTGCCGTGAGGACGAAATTGTGATTCCAATAGTGAGTCAATTTCCTCGTGTTTACGCGCGACATGCATGCACACATATACCACTCGTGGACGAGCGGTGATTTGTTGTAGGTACAATGCACATCTTTGCTTGGCTTGAAATATGGTTCTATTCACCAAACAGCTATTAGATTTATATAAATAACTATTTGGTGAAGAAAATACGTGTTTTTTTAAGCGAGGCAAAGTTGTAGCTGTTGACAGTAGTGGAGAATAGTGAACGGGGTTCATACACTAAAGGACCTGTATTCTAAGAAGAGTAGGCGCGATTGCTTGCCTACACTTGCCCCAATCGACCTTACCATGTTCAAAAATCACGAGTATTTTATAGACAGCCGAGCACGAGCGAGGTCGTTTCGTCACACGAATCACAGTGCTACTAACCTTTCGTTTATCTCCATCAGCAAACCATATCAGCGTGGCGTGTGATCTTCTTCGTGACCATAGCCCTGTACGTGGTGGAGATCCTGGCGTACACCATCTTCGGTTCGGGCGAGGAGCAGCCGTGGAATAAAGTCGAGGAGAATGTAGAAGAGAATGTGGAGTTCAAGCCGCTGAATAATGATACTGAGAAAATACACGTGTAGAGAGTTGTATGTATCGTTTGGCTAGGGACTTTTTCACTTCAGGCATAGACAGAGAGAATCATACTGTCTTTTTCTTACGCTTATTACTTCTATTGTCACTGTGGTTTATAGTAAGGCTATTTAGACCTTAAGCCAGAAACAAATTTCGTTAGTCATCGCGTCCCAGGCGATAACTTGTGAAGTGGTTTAGGGCAATGTATAATGAAGCCTCGTGCAGGTCAGCTGCCTCTCCGTCGGAGGGTTAAGGAACGGCAGCCATTTCCCCGATTAAGTTATCGCAGTGAAAAGACGACGGAACAGCTGACAGCTGTTCACGTGAAAATACGGTCTTCAGGGCACCAGCTGACAGTCTATCCACCTCTATACAGCCGGCTGACGATTTTTTTATGTTTGTAAGAGTATAAAAACTATCATCTGAGAAATTTTCAAACGGTAGTGAAACGGTACGCGCTGACCGATTTTTTAAAAGTTGTCAAATGGCTGCCGTTCGTCAAACCACCAACGGAGCAGCAATTGACCTTCACGAGGGTTCATTATACATCGCCTTAATCACTTTACAAGTTATCGACTGGGACGCGATTGGTCATGAAATTTGTTCCTGGCTTACGGACCTATATGTATTATTGGACTGTTGGCTTTGTTTTAAGAATTATCTCATTGCATTATAAATATTATAATGTAGTGAATAACTTCATTTGAGATTTTACTATTGACGGTGATTTTATTATGTAATAAGCTATTTTAAAATAAATATTGTAATTACTAATAAATAAGTATCATGTTTTTTTTTAATGTTTGTAAGAGAGTGTAAAATGTGATATGTCAGAATACTTAAGGCTTTGAAAAGATATTTGCTATCCATTTAATTAATAGCATTATGAAAGTACTTGTTGGAATCAATTTATCAGTTTTTTACATAAGCTCTTGATGTAATGTTTATTTATATAGTTGACGGTACTTATTTAATACAATTTCATAAAGATTTAGGCGAAGTAACGCGCAAAAACAAAGTAAAGACCTGTCTGAATTAATTTAATTTAAACGTCCTAGTGTATTTTATTATTACCTCCATAATTAGATTAATTATATTTAACAATTATACATTATTAATTATATATTGTAATTTAAACTTAAAAAACTTAATGTTGTATTCTAGGTTACATGGCATGATAGTTCACATATATTGCGCGTATGCATCAATTAAGTAATATGTAAGACTAAAGCATTTATTAAGTATTCGTAACTAAGGATTTTTATATAAATATATTTAGGCCTATGTTCAGCAGTGGACGTCTTATGGCTGAGATGATGATATTTATACGCAATTTTTTCAAAATATATCTAATCGTTTTATGAATGGAAAAAAAATGTAATGCGATAATGTATATTCAAGTATTCATTTGAATTTTGTACTTATTTTTATACTTTCTTACTGTAACTGTAGATCGCTTGCCAAAGACATACTTTTTAGATACATGTTTTTTAGATTTAGTGCAAGAATACTTAATTATAAGATGACATTGTCCATTTCGTTATTTTTACTGGCCAATAATTAAATTAATGATCACTCAGAACCAGTTCCTTCAACCATAACTTCTGCTAAAGTCTTGATAGTAATGTAACGTATGGACTCTGGTAGTTCTCCATAATAGGTATATGACATTCTAAAACTAATAACATAATTATACTAACATTAACTGGAAAAAGAATAGGAATTCAATTCATAATTTTTTTGTGGTCATTGACTATAGTTTAATAGTATGATTTACTAGAATAAATATGGTAGGAGTAAGCAACTTATTTATAAATGAATAAATGCTTGCTAAATCAACATTGGGTTTTATTTACAGGAAAACAGGAAAAAAATATTCATAAGTTTATAAAACCTCCGCGTGTCGGAAACTCCCAATGATAAATGCATTATATGTAGTACTTAATACACCAAATAACACGTGATTTGTAATAAAAAACATGTGTTAACTTGTTTGTGATTGATTGCAATTTGAATTTGATGTTTTAGCGGTAAACATTAAAGGTAAGCGCATGTTTGTGGGAAATAATATAAAAAACGTATTTGTAACACAAGTATAATATATGTACTTACAGGTATTTTCTATCTAGGTATATCTTATATTCAAAGGGTCTATGATCTTCGAGTTCATATTTTCATATTGATATACTTTTGTACGACTGGTTAATGTCGATCGACTTAGAAAGTAATTGAGTCGTTTTATGTTTTGTACAGTCGCTACTAGATATATCGGAGCGGCCAAGGAGGTCACAAATATCTGAATAACGCCTCTATTGTCAAGGCGATAAAGTGCATGTTCAGATATTTTTAAGTACCGTGGCCGCTCCGATTATTTGATGGCGACTGTACATCAAATGGCTGGTGTCTGGGTGCCGCTAACTAGAGTCAACGGATTTTGATCCTTTTATATAGTAGTTTTAGTTCATATTTTTTGCTAGCGTCGCACCGTGCAGGGCCAGGGTAATTGGTAAACCATGGTAATACGCGTTTATGTGACTTTGCTAACACAAAAAACTATTATCAGTGGCCTATTTAATAAAGCTACTAGTGACAATTTATAAGCGGTAGTCTCTTTTTAACCCTATGTGTTAGAAAGAGATTCTGGTCTCTTAGAGCGCGCGAGGGATGCCCAGGTTTCAGAAGCTGTACTAAATATTCTCGTATATTCCGAAAAATTTCACCAGAAATAATGGAAACTGCGCATAAGTATCAGTAGTTTGAACTATTTAAGCTAAAAGTTTTTTGACACGCACTAGGCTGGCAATGTAGGAGCCTAGGAGGGTCCGAAAGTTAGCGTCCATCGTAGGTGTGACGAGTTGCGCGGGGCGATGGTTCCGCCACTAACTAGATTGATTGTGTGATAACTTTCCTACCTAGCTTGTAAGGGTAATCACTTGACACGCACTAGTCTGGCGATGTACGAAGGTGCAAAGTTAGCATCCATCGTAGGTGTGACGAGTTGCGCGGGGCGATGGTTCCGCCACTAACTAGATTGATTGTGTGATAACTTTCCTAACTAGCTTGTAAGGGTAATCCTTGACACGGACTAGCCTGGCGATGTACGAAGGTCCAAAGTTAGCGTCCGTCGTAGGTGTGACGAGTTGCGCGGGGCGATGGTCCCGTCACTTACTAGATTGATTGTGTAATAGCTTTCCTAACTAGCTTATATGGGTAATCACTTGACACGGACTAGCCTGGCGATGTAGGAGGGCCCGAAGTTAGCATCCATCGTAGGTGTGACGAGTTGTCCGTATCGCGGCGCAACAGACCCGGTGGCTAGTGATAGAGTGCCCGCCAAGTTCGAGAAGGGAGCAGATAGGTCTCTGCAATTAATTGAAGGCAAAAACAAAAATGTATAGTATATCTCCCTGTTATACTTATATGGCTTGAATGCTTGATAGGGCTAAGTGATGCCAAAAAGAAGGACTTATGAATATTTTAAAAAATCTTCGTCGTATATAATGAGTCTGAGTAACATGAGTATATTACAGACAGCAGAGAATAAGCGAGACCGTTTAGTCATATACATCTGAGTGACTAGAGTTTGTAAATCTCACTTGACGGGTCGACGAATTCACAAGTCTCGAAGGCGTGGTTTAGAGTCGTAAGCAACGCATTGTTATAACTCTTTGATCGCCAAAGCCGTCATATCAGCGCACAGAAAGTCGTGCCATCAGCGCCAGGACGTGATATCACGTCCAAAATATAACCGGTTTGCCTTGCCGCGCGTTGGCGCTGATAGCACGATTTTTCCGTCCGATGCTTGGCGTTCAAAAGGTTAAAACGAATCTGAGTAACCATCAGTGGTTAATAGGCAGCCGAGCATACGCGAGGCCGTCTCGTTACACGAGTATCTAGAGTACATGTTCGTAAAACTCACTTGACAGTGGCGACGACTCCATGCGTTTCGAAAGCGTGCTTTAATGCCATGTGGACAACACCATCGTTTTGGACGGGGCTCAGCGAACACGTGGAATAAACTACTGCGCCGCCGACCCGGACCAGCTTCAACGCGTTCCTGCAAATAATTGTTAATTAAGTCAATATTATGTGTAACACGGTTCTCTGCCTTTTCGCCGAAAATCATATTGCCAAATTTCACTTGCAAACCAACTTTTCGCAGAAGTTTCATTTGGCCGAATTTCATTTCCCAACTTTACATAATCCAACCTAACCTAACCCAACCTAGTAGGCAATTTTCATTTCCCAAGTATGGGGTTGGGAAATTAAATGGTTGCGAAATAATTATTTGGTAAAAGTTATTCGGCCAAATGAAACTTCTGTGAAAAGTTGGTTGGCAAATGAAATTCGGCAATACAATTTTCGGCGAAAAGGCAAAATACCCAAATCATCACTTACTTATGTAATGTATAATAAATAACTGGATTTTTTCACGATAAAGGAAGCATTGCGCTCTAAATAAGTCAGAAACTTGGCTGACACACTGCCGTTACTTTTAGTACAACCTTGAGTAAGTTTCACGAAGTCTACTTTTCTCTTTGACGTAAGTATATCAATTAAAGTTTGGACAGGAGATTGTGCTGTCTTTTTCTTACGCTAGTACTATCCCTGCTAAAAAGGATAGGTATAGCTTTTTACTTCTACTGTTAATTCGGATATTGCTTTGCCAGACTATAGTACTCGTATAGTACTTACCAAGGTTTAGAGTCTAGACACGGCCACACAGTAGACCTATTTGGCATCTCCATGTGACTGTCAAGTTGTTCCTTCAGAGCCGCATTCGCTGTCTAATCCGGAAGTCACCAACGTAGAAGTAGAAGCAGAAATAGCGCATTAGATATATCTATCTCCAGGCGGGTGAAACCTACCAAAACTTTGGGGAACTTTACGCCATATTTAAGTAACTTACGTCAACAACTAACTCCGGCATACGCAGGCGCTCCTTGACCCGATCCGGCCTGAAGATATTATTCTATTCATCGTGTGTCTATCCGTAGTGCAAGGGACGTCTACCAACACGTGTGGAACGGTCACTTACGTCAGCAACTGTGACTGTAACTCCATACGCAGGCGCTCCTTCACCCGATCCGGTCTGAAGATATTGTTCTCATCCTCGTTCATCGTGTGTCTATCCGTAGTGCAAGGGACGTCTACCAACACCTGTGGAACGGTCACTTACGTCAGCAACTGTGACTGTAACTCCGGCAGGCGCAGGCGCTCCTTCACCCGATCCGGCCTGAAGATATTGTTCTCATCTTCATTCATCGTGTGTCTATCCGTAGTGCAAGGGACGTCTACCAACACCTGTGGAACGTTTACTTACGTCAGTGGCTTCAAATCGCGTAACGACTTTCGAGCGAGTAGGTATCCAAATTTGAACTACTCTATTCTTCGTGAGAAACTGCAACGTTATGTTTTCTAACGTACGATGGGGACACCACATTCTTGAGCTAAATCTCTGCTGAATTCAGCAATACAGATAAGAAATTCTGCAATACAGATAAAAAGGCATTGAGTTGAACATTTTCTATGGATTCGATAGAAAAAACCAGAACCCATAGACAAATTTCAACCCAGTTCTGATTTTTTACCCCGTATTGTAGAATTTATTACCTGAGAAAAGCTCAATGAGTTGCGCCTTCTCGTTGATCCAGAAGACCCCTAAAAATCTGATGTGTCTTTTACCCTTAATTCGTCGATCTCTAGCTGTCAAACATGGGTGCCGCTAGACAGTGGAGCATCTATGCATCTCCTAATAATTGCTTACGTTAATAAGTAAGGCTGTACGTCCGGTAAACTCAGGCGGTCTTTGACCCGCTCCAGTTTGTACACGAGATTAGCGTCTTGGTTGATCGTCCGTCTGTCTGTCGTGCAAGGCGCGTCCACCAGCACCTGGGGTCAGGGAGGGGTAAATAAATAAGATTTCGTCTATAGAACTTTGTATAATGTTACAAGCAAATATTCGGTCAATTATCATTGCATGCGGCTGTACGCACTTGTGTTTAGTCGCTACGCGCGACATGTTTCGGAGAGCATAGGTCTCCGTCCTCAAGCACTTATGCGATGGCGCGGCGCGCGGCGCCGTAACGACGGGTCGTGAATCGGTTCGCCTTATTCGCCTAGCACCCTTAGTGCTTGAGGATGGAGACCTAAGCTCTCCGAAACATGTCGCGCGTAGTGACTAAACACAAGTGAGTACAGCCGTTTTCTATAGATATCATCTTTATTAATTTATCCCTTTAGATCCCTGGTGTAGTTTAACCTTTTGACCACCAGATGGCCACCAGAGCAAAAAAATAGATAATCTAAGTATAGGTAGTAATGACAAACATCATAAAAGGGGAGAGGGTAGGGAGGGTCCTAGGAGTGGTAGTGTATTTCATAGTTTTTGAATGGACGGCTGTTGACGTCGGTGGCGTCAGTGGCCCGAATTGCCGATGCCGTGACTGGACGTCATTGGCGCTCAAAAGGTTAAGTGCTAATCTTTCAAGATTGAGCTAATGGTAAGTCCTAGTCACAAAAAGCAACTCAAACAATACTAGACGCTTTTCTCTCTTATCGCTGGGTCATCCTAAAATTGTGCAGAAACACATATTCGTTGCAGTCCCTTACAAACTATTTGCAAATAATGTAAATCTACTTTTAAGAAATGTTAAGTGTGCCGCCAAAACTATATGTATAGCTGCTGTCTTGCAGCGGCTACTGCTACCACACATTAACACGAGGTTTATTAAATTTTGGCTTCAATGTCAATAATTATGACTTCTTAATGTTTTTTTCTATATTTGACAGTCTGAATTTCACGGTCACGCATGTCAATGTACACCTACAATATAAAAGTTACGGTTTACTTCACGGGTAACTAGTTGGTCATAGGGCTTCAGTACTCAGTAGGTAGCGCGCCGCCAATGCGACTGGTTCCCGGCTCTCCTAGTGCTGCGAATTGGAGACTAACCCCCTTATTCATAAACGTCTACTAAAGTTAAGAGGCCTGTGATAATCGTTTGTCCCTTTCCGTCCAACCTATATGAGGGAAAGGGACAAACGATTATCAGCGATCTCTTAACTTTAGTGGCCGTTTATGAATAAGGGGATTTAGGCTCTCCGAAATATATCGCGCGTCAGTTCAGTGCTTCACGTTAGTTAACCCGTAAACTTTTATGTTGTAGTATGTCTCACGTAAGTATATACAATAACTACGTACCTTATCGAAGCCGATGTCGTCCGTGAAATCCCGTCCGTCGCGCGTCGATAGAACGACGCGCTCGCGCCACAAGTTGCTCGTGTCGAAGTCGATCAAATAGTCGCGGAACACGCGGCTGATCCTGCAACGTACATAACAGATACATAAGTAATCAATATATAATTTTAAACAAAAAAGACCCGAATTCACTTAGCCTCCTAAAAGGCAGCTTAATGCTAGTACTGCTAGCACGTTGCCGCAGTGTGTTAGACCTTATCCCGTTGCAATAGAGTCCAAACCTGTTGGTCCGTGAGATGGACGAGTCGTTGCACACTATAACGTCGGGCAGTAACGTCTGAAGCGCCACCAGAGCCTTGCCGCCGGGCGCCGAGCACAGGTCTAGCACGCGGTCGCCGGGCGACAAGCATAATGCTAGCACGGCTAGCACGCTGCCGCAGTCCATTGGGTAGTAGTTGAATACGCCTGAAAGTGTATACAGATTGTCAAAAAATTGACAATTTGTTGATGTGTATGTAATCTTTAAATGAGTTCAGTCAAGAGAGCATTCAGCCAAGTCCGCGTTTGTTTCGTAATTTTATAGAAAACCGTCAAGAAACTTTTCGGTATCGATTAACTTTGGTTTTATTTTACGGAATGTTGGTGAGCATACGAGTAAAAGCATCATTTTTTAAACTACATTGTGATCTCAGGTAAAAACTATAGAAACTCTTGCCTCTCTTGCTCTTGTATAAAAATGGTTTCATGCGCGCATATAATAAAAAATAACAAACATAATAGATAATGCTGTCTATAAAAAATAGGACAGCATTGTATAAAGGTAAAATCTGTATAAATTTAATGGTCTCTGGTTCTACTTACTTGTTTTACATCTCTTCGGCTCAGGAAACATGTTCCACTCACTGCCCATTTCATATGTGTACACCTTCAGATGCTCCGGAAAACTAAATTCTGTCTCCGGCTCTATGGCTAAGGGGAAGTCTTTATCTCCTGTAATTTGCAAAAATAGTCATGTTTAAACAAGCTTAGTTAAGGTGGAGCAGGTACAGAGAAACTAGGTACAAATAAAATTAGTTCTGTTGAGAATCTAAGGTGGCTACGATTCTCAAATGCGGCGACGGTGTGCGAGCAAGATTTAGAAATGCACAAAAGTTGGAAACGTTGGCTAATGTCGCAAAACTCTTGTCTCTTCCAAACAGAGCTAATCTATTTGCAACTTTAGGTGTTATCAGCTAAAGTTGCACATCCCTTATATGCATTTGCAACTTTCGTCTAAGAATTTACTTACTGGCATAATAAGAATAGTGCAGTGACTCTGGCACCCACTCATCCATGCCCTTGAGCTGCGTGGCCGGCACGTACTGGTATAGGGCTTCCGATGTGACCCCCATTGATGGGTCGATGATGCGGGACATGTCCATCTGGGCGCTGGCCAGGGACTCTTCTAGGGTCATGTTTCTTGAGGTCCTGGAAGTTAGGTTAGGATTATTTTAAGTGGAAAAAGTGATAAGTGATGAGTAGAGCTATGGGTTTGTAGGTAAAGCTTTGTTGAGATTATACACAGCATATTCGACCGTGGCAAACCAGTGGAAATGTAGGTAAACAGTGACTCTATTGAAAAGGGATGTAAGTCAAAAAATTGGCTGAGTGAAAAAGGGCACAAGTCCTATTAAACTTAAAGCGCTTGTAGCATTTTTTCGCTGAGCCAATTTGACTTACATCCCGTCTTACTAGACTCACAGGTATGTAAATTTAAGTTGTTTCACGCGACGCGACTAACACGTCTACATTTCGGATGCTGCGAATATATGTGTCGCGCAAAATCCGGGAGTTTCGACACAGCTTTACAAAAAAACTTTCGGCAGGTATGCATAGAGTTTCATCTACAAATACGGTGTTGACAGCTCGTAAACCAACCAATAAACCCAGTAAAATATTCTTGACCATGTCTGTCCGCTAGAAAAAGGACTAGAAAAAGAGACTAAGACATACTAGAAAAAGGATTAACTGATATATGCAAACAATTGAGATTCAAAAATAAGAAAAAAGATAAAATAGGACCAGAAGCAAGGAACCTTATTATGTTAAGACAAGTATTATTTAAAGATAGGAAAGGCAATAGAAAAGAAATAACCAGTATTAGTAAAAAAATCAATGAAAGTATTAGACAACATAGACAAAAAACCATGATAGCTGTAATAAATAATTGTATAGAAAAAACAGGAGGAGTGAAGAAAGCTAAGAAAGAACTCAAAGAGGAAAATCCGTGGATACCATCTATTAAAAATAAAAATAAAAAGCAAGTATCCAAGAGATTGCAAATTATGGACGTAGCAACACAATTTTACAGAGATTTATATAACGATACCAAAATAACAACTATACAAAATCAAGTAAAGGGAAAGGATAAGGTTCCAAACTTCTTAAAGAGAGAAGTAGAGTATGCTGTCATTACACAAAAAAATTGCAAATCTCCAGGGGAAGATAACATTAGTAATGAACTAATAAAAGCAGTCATTAACAACATTTTAGAACCACTAACTGACCTTTTTAACGAAATCTTGGAAAATGAATCTATTCCTGAACAATGGACCAAAACTACAATTACTCTTCTACATAAGAAAGGAGACAAAAGCGAAATGAATAATTACAGACCAATAAGCTTGATGAGTAATTTATACAAAATTTTTTCAAAATTAATATTGGGACGTGTCACAAAAACATTAGAAGAAAACCAACCTAAAGAGCAAGCGGGATTCCGGAAAAAATTTTCAACAATAGATCACATACTAGTAATTAAACAAATAACAGAAAAATGCCAAGAATATAAAATTAATTATTACATAGCATTTGTGGACTATAATAAGGCTTTTGACTCCCTAAAACATGACGAGACATGGAAAGCACTTAGAGAACAAGGAATCTCAGAGAAATATATTAGAATTATAAAAGAAATTTACTCAAACAGCACAGCTAAAATTAAGTTAGAACGAACAGGAGAAGAATTCCCAATAATGAAAGGAGTCCGGCAGGGTGATCCATTGTCCCCAAAAATATTTATTGCAGTCCTTGAAAGCGTTTTTAGACGCATGAATTGGGAAAATTATGGACTCAATATTATAGGAAGAAGACTAAATCACCTGAGATTCGCAGACGATCTCATACTGGTATCAGATAACCCGTCAGAACTGAAGTGTATGCTACAAGAATTAGACACACAAAGCAAAATAGTTGGCCTTTCCATGAATATGTCAAAAACAAAACTAATGACAAACAGTACTAAGAAACAAATAGAGATAAATGGAAATATAATAGACTATGTTAATGAGTATGTATATCTTGGACAAATAATATCACCTGAAGACCAGACAAGTAAAGAACTCCAGAAAAGAATCACAAATGCATGGAAGAAATTTTGGTCATTAAAAGAAGTTTTGAAGGCAAAAGAAGTACCAACAAGATATAAATTTAAAGTTTTTAATAGTTGTATAATACCAGTAATAACATATGGGTGCCAAACTTGGGGGCTTACTAAGATGCAACACCGGAAACTTAATGTGTGCCAAAATCATATGGAAAGAAGTATTCTTAATATAAAACTTAGAGATAGAGTAAAGTTGTCAATAATTAAGTCAAAATCAAGAACCAAAACACTAACTACAATAGTAAAACAACAAAAATGGCGCTGGGCTGGTCACATGATAAGAGAAAACTTGGAGAAATGGACAAGGGACGTTGTGGAGTGGTGCCCTAGATACAACACTAGGAAAAGAGGCCCACCGAAATGTAGATGGTCCGACGACCTTAATAAGAATGTAGGAGGTGCCTGGATGCAGACGGCAAGGGATAGACTGCAATGGAAAGCTTTGGAGGAGGCCTACGTCAGAGGACGAGTTGAAGTTGTCGATGGTTAACCTAAGCATACATATTTAAAATTAATGTAAACTTCAATAATAAAGGCTATTTTTATTTTATTTTATTTTATTTTATTATGTCTGTCCGCTAAAAGCTTGTCTGAATTTTCTGTGACAGTCTACAATACATACATATATGGAGTGTAAAAACAGTATCAATATCAAATGATTACCACTCACTGTTTCTCAACTTCCCTCTCCTCCCCATTACTCCTAATCGTCATCTCACTCAACTCAGGCTTGTCAGGCATGCTGTCCAGCGGGTATATGCTAGGTTATATCACCTGACTGCACCTTAGCAGTGAACAGTTCAAGGTAGAAGTAATATATGAGTACCACTTACTGTTTCTCAGCTTCCCTCTCCTCCCCACTACTCCTAATTGTCAGCTCACTCAACTCAAGCTTGTCAGGCATGTTGTCCAGCGGGTATATGCTGGATATGTCATCTGACTGCACTTTAGCAGTGAACTGTTCAAGGCTGGCTGTGCCTGTTTGTGTGGTGGGCGGTGTGGGGGGGAATTGCTTGTGGAACTCTTGCTGCACTGACATGAGGGCTTTGAGGCAGTGGGCACCTAAAAGAGTGTTTTTTAGGTTTCTATATTTTGTGACTGTAAATTTTCTTTTGTGACTGTAAATAGCCATATGAATAAATAAAAAAAACATATTTCGTTATTTACATATTATAATAAAAGCTAATCTTATGGCAGTCACTCAACCTTCTAAGACCCCTCATAGAAGTGTTTGTACACATTATTACAAATCCATTTTGAATGTTTATTGAATAACTAAGGGTCCCAAATTCGAAAATAATAGAAGTCCTTTCTAGGTTTTGAGTGGGTTCATATTATTTGTAAGTAATTGTAACTGCATAAATACAAGCAGAAAATTTTTATCAATAAAAAGAAGACTAATGTGTGCAAATTAAGTACTGTTCTAAGAGTTATTCACAAGTACTGCTCATTTAGTCAAATAGCATACGATAATTATTAACTCATTATTATACTTATATTATTGCTGCAATAATAATCTTGGTTGCAAAAATATGTGAAACTCTTATGTTATGGCTCTATAAATAACATTTCATAGTATTTATAGCTACTCAGTGTATCCTAGTTTATATAATGTAAGTAGCTTAATAGCATAGCTCAGTTAGTAAATAAATTATTTAGCGCCTAATATAAATGGTGATAATAATAAAAACCCAGGTGACACGGGTAACGTATACATGTATTAACAGTCAACAGTGTTTGAGATATAATTTGTTAGTTTAACTTGATCATGTTGTATTTTATAAGTCTCCCTGCATCAATAAAGTATTTTGATTTTGACTCACCTCTCTCAGTGAGGAAGTCGATAGTTTCTTCAGAGTCCCCGTAGTTGTTGACGACAGCTACATACTTGGAACGCCGCAGCATTGCCTCCTTCATCGGAGGCCATTTCCCGGCGAACACCGACCCGTAGAACTCGTCGAAATGATTCTGAGCCTTGTACTTTGGACTAGTTTTCTTTTTTAATTTAGCCTATAATTTTAAATCAAGCACATTTTTTAATATCTTGTATACAGTTGTAGAAACCTATTATAATTTAAAAGTATATTACCCAATGTGTTTTCGATTTGTATCTTATTTGTTGTATTAGTATTGCATTTAGTTGGGAATTTCTGTATATATTTATTACTGATAGCATTTTGTTAATGTTATAAATAAAAATAAACAAATATTTTTAGGTTATACGCAATTTAGTCAGAGTTTGACATTGACGCTTGACATTAAGGTTAGTGTTACCACCTAAATAAATCGAAAATGGTTTCTTAAAACTGTTTAAGCATAGTTTTTAACAGCCTCAACCAGACAATAACATGTCAAAATGACAGCGCTAGACAAAGAAAAAGGATAGTACTCTCTCCATCACATTTGCGCCCGCGAACAGCAAATTGAATTATTGATTTGTTTACAAGGACTACCAAGAGATTCTTCAAGTATCTTATAATTATAGGTATATCCTACAACCTTGAATAAACGATTTAAAGATAATATCCCGACTTAATTACAACCTTACGTGTTGAAGCGTTATCAGCTGTCCGTACCACCTGTGCGCCGCGCCGAACTAAGTTTTGAGGGCTTTGAAAGCTTAATTAGCTCCGCCTGGGTCGAGTTGTTTTATCGATTGCATGCCCCACTTGTGCCTTGGTACGTTGGTGGATCTCGGAACCAGTACGAGACACGATAAGCATCTAAAAATGCGTCGTGAATCGTCGCTGATGGTCGCGCTGTCGAACGCAAAATTGGGTCAATCGTAAGTAAATTTTAAAGTGCGATTTCGTGACAGTTTGATGAGGCTTATTGTAAAATTATTATTTGTTTGTTTATTAAAGGTCTGATAATATCTGCGAGGCTATGGAGGCGTCGGAGCTTGTGAATTGAAGAGTTTGAAAGAATAACTTTAGTCATGTATGGGATGTTGTCGGCTGGAGCTACGGTGGGCATTAAGGAATGGATAGCGGCAGGCTGGAGGCAGTCCCGGCCGGGACGGTGCACCTGGACACTGTGAGGGCGCTGCATCAAACTGTGGTGTCTCTGCGGACAGCTTTGGAGTTATCAAAGAACGAATTGAAGGAGCTCAAACAGAAATACGAGCAGCATTCCCATTGTATAGAATACGCTGATGTTATAGAGAAGCTAACCTTGGAAAATCATATCTTAAGGCGTAAAATAATAGACACAGATCGTCCGGAAGACTTGGGTTCTCAGGTGAAGCTTCAAGTGACGTACAGTCCTCACTCTCAGAATGTAGATGATTACAGTGGAAGTGAAGTGGTTATTAAGACTGCGAACAGTGATATAAACAGTACCATAGAGACTCTCGAGCCTGAGTATGGGACAGAGGAATTAGTTACTTCGGATACTTGTAAAGAACCAGATACTTTTCAAGAAGAAGTAAAATCTGCTGATGATTCTGATAAATATTCAGTAATTGGTGAACACGCTTCAAGAGAAGAAAAAGAGTCATCGGTAGATCAGCCTACACCAGTCCAAGAATCGGTGAGCCTAACTAGCTATAAACAAGACCCTAAAGACAGTCAGCCTAGTTTCCAAACAAAAGTAGAACTTTTATCCAAATTCGATGTTCAAATAAAAGTCCGAACTTTAAAAGACGGTGCTGAATTTTCAAGCACTACATCCGAAACCAGTTCTACAGTTGATGAGAAAAAGGATAAAGATACGGAGAAGCAAGATCCTGAAGCATCATTCCATTATAAAGACCGTAGAGATCATTTTGAGGATACGGAACATATTAAAGCGAGTAGAGTGAACACAGTGTGTGAGAGTGTGAAGATGGCCGTGCCAAATGAGGGTGATGCAAAGAAGACGGATAAGTTTGATGTGCAGGTGCGCATCACGTCAGAGGAGAACTTGGTGGTGAAGGAACACGTGGAGCGGAGTCGGAGGAAGGACACACTGAATTTGGATGTGGATGACTTGAGTTTAAGGTAAATATAAATTTTCCAAGCCAAGCCAAACCAAGACCATATCCATATTTGATGTTTTAAGGTTAATAATAATAACTTATTATGCTGACATTACATGTTGGATTACATCCAATGTGCTTCATGCATACGTCTCGTTGGTAGAATGAAATGGATGTATGTAGCACCCTGACGTGATCCCACGTGTAACGCTTACACTACACCTGTAACGTAAAATAGTATTTTTGATTCAATACAGTAATCTGACAACTCCTGCCATACTCGTACATTGATAACCGCTTTGTATGGCATGAGCTGACAGATTACTTAAAATAAAAATAAAATACTACTTAAGTAAGCTGATATTATCAACAGTAAACCATATCTTGAAAAGTGACATACACACAGATAAATACTCATAAAATGTTGTTTATTTGTTTGGTGGCTATAATAAATTATCTATAACATGTAAATATATTGTAGTTCCAATAATATTGTTGAAAGGTTGAATATAAAACCTCATTATTTTGAAGATGGTTAGAAGAAAACTCAACAGAAGCCAAACAATACTGACTCTTATCTCCATGGCAGAAAGACTTCAGAAAAATTTCACTCTCTATAGTTTACTATTATAAGAATTATATCAATTGCCAAGATAGTAATTTCCCAAGAGATCGTCACATTGCTTGGGTCCGCTAGTTTTCCTTTCCTGCTTCAATTTTCTATGAATGCAAGCTGTTTTATTATTTATTGAACAATATGGAAAGCACACATGAACTTATCCCAAAGGAGTTTTGAGTCAACAACGTTCAAGCCAACATACTCTGTGGTTCAAGTATTTGAATACCTCGTAGAATAATTTAAACAACAAACCTTTCTGAAAATAAGGGTTTGTAGTTGCTACGTCGATACATCAACCGGCCAAGAGCATGTCGGGTCATGCTCAGTGTAGGGTTCCGTAAACTGAGACCATTAATTCAAAAAGGTCGTTTCTTACGGGATATTTGCCGGCGCTTACGTCATTTTTACTTACGTCCTTTCACTATGGGTTTTTGAATGATAACTCAAAAACGGCTCAACCGATTTATTTCAATATAGTTTTCATTGAAGGTACTCATTAGGCCTCAGTTTCATGATTTTTTTCAAAATTTTAGGACCCACGATTCAAAAGTTAGATGGGGGGGACGGACGCCCTGTTTTAAACTTTCGGAGCTATTATTTCCGAGAGTATTAGTTTTCTCCAAAAACTTTTTTAGAAGACCCTAATTCTTTTTAAAAGACCTATTCAACGATATCCCACACAACTAGGTTGCAACGAAAAAAAAAATCGCCCCCACTTCACGTGTACGGTACCTAGTTTATTAATTCGTGGGAGGTACCCTAACAAAATTTATTTTTCCAATTTTTATTCTACCATTTTGTCGGCTTTCAGCTTCAAACCAAATTTCAGCTTTCTAGTGCTAACAATCACTGAGCTAGACCGCGGACGGACGGACGGACGGATGGACATGGCGAAACTATAAGGGTTCCGTTTTTGCCATTTTGGCTACGGAACCCTAAAAATGGTGACAAACTTTTGCATGCGATTATTTTCCACTTGTGTTCCTTTAATTTCGTGAAAACTCGTTCCCAAAATTGTATACTACTAACGCCATCCAGTGACGAGCGGCAGAACTAAGATAGCAGTTGGGCGCCTATTCTTACAATGGTATTTGCAAAAATACCTTGCTAGAGATAGAAATTTAAAAATCATTTGTATGCGATTATTTTCGACTTGTGTTTCTTTAATTTCGTTATAAATCGCTCCCAAAATCATCAACTACTAACGCCATCCAGTGACGAGCGGCAGAACTAAGATAGTTTAGTTACGGATGGCTCAAGAAGTAAGAATCTTTTGCGTGGGACTGATAAGATGTGATATGATGTTCGAAAGTTTGTTGGACAAGTTTTCCACTCTATTGGCTTAAAATTCAGGGGTACCTTTCAGCGATAAAATAAAAATATTTTTTTTTGGTCTAAATAACAGTTAGGTACGAATAAAATCGACAAAGGGTCGTTCTCTTTATAAGGTTAATAACCAGTTTAGATCCTAAACTTTTTTTAAAACTTTTAGGTCTCTCTCCGAAGGCGACAACTCGGTCTTCAGCGAAGGCGTGACCACACCCATAGACCCGCGCGGAGACGAGAAAGAGACGGAGAACAGCGGCAACGAGTCGGAGGAGGTCGACGATATAGAACTCATATTTACCACTGATGAGTCTAAAGATATGAGCAATTTGCAGGTAGGTAACAATATTAACGAAGAGAAGTACTTATCTCAATTATTATACCTTGCTCCTGACGCCAGACCGTAGTTGTTTGTGTGGTTTCATAGTTTTTAAACCGACGGCTTTAAAGCTCATGTATGTAATTAAATTAGATTTAAATAAAGCTAAAAACTACATTAGACATAAAAAATAAGATTAGCAATTAATTACATATTATTATTTACATACTTATTTAGATCAGAATAGATAGATCGTTAATATAACTTATTATCAGTTAAGTAGGTACTAAATCGAACTAAAAACAACAGTCATTCATTGCTACCGTTCCTTGCCGTCCCCGGTGCAAAAGTGCCCATAACGCTCGCGGCATTACCGCGCTATTATTTAATTTAAATTGTTTATTTTAGACATAGATGTCCATAAAAATTTTAGTTGTTCAGACTTAAAAAGCTATGATTATGGGTTATATAATTAAATTCAAGATATTATTCTTATAATGAGAAGAACAATAAATTTTTTTTTAATGTTCTACTGACAGGAACAGCTAGTAAATATTTTATTCACTACCTGGTCCTGCCAATGATCCAGCCATCTGCCCTGTATATCAGAAACCCATTTAATAGGCGTGATTACACCCGGCGCAACGCCTCGCGAGGAAATTGCCAGCTCGGTTAGTGTGGACGTGCCTCGCCCGAGGCGTTGCGGCCGCGCGTGCGTTTGCCTCGGCCGAGACACGTCCACACTAGTCGAGCTGCCGGGTGTAGGTAGACACGTCTAATTAACAGTCGTAGACCTGATGGCATTCCAATTAGGCCTACTTAATGGTCCGTTAACGCCAAAAATATTTATGAACGTTATTACAATGGAGTAAGGTGCAAAAGTGTATACATATTTTTGGCGTGATTGTACATGGCGACCTTGCCAGTAACATTAATTTCATTTACAGGAGGACCTAGTATCCATCCGAGAGACCGACCAATGGCCTCCTTCGGCCTCAACCACGCACTCCACTCCGGTCCTCATCAAATTCCACACTTTAGACCCCGATTTCCAACCTGGAGAGACCACCGAAAACGCTGAAAATGAGAACCAGGAGAACAGCGCCCTACAGGGAGTCCTAGCTGATTCCAATCTCAAAATCAAAAGAGTATCTCTTCCTAACGATAAAGAGATACGCCACGTAGCGTTCAACAGCAAAGGAAGCTTGGATCTCCCGGGTAGAGGGATTTTAAAGAGTTGCGATAACCGCTCAGATAATACCCTATACAAACGCAGCCCTAACACAAGTACCAGGAGACTAGACAGCGTAGACAGTCTCACTTGCGAATATAACAGAGGCCTAAGCTTCGATAATACTAAGTCTTCTAGCTTTGAACTAGGCTCAAGCATGGATATACTGCATAGAGATGAAAGTATGGACAGTTTTCAGAAGACTGGACATTTTGGGCACAGGTTTTCAGTGTTCGCTGAGAGGGATATATCGAAGTGTGGGACTTCGGAAGACGATTTGTACAACAATATGAATGCGAGGAGGAATACTTGTCCAAACCCGTTTCAGTACAGGTTAGTAATTCTTAAATATTTTGATAGAAATATTCCAAATGAAATAAAATGTTATTAATTTGCTATCTCACTTGTTAATTTGCCGCCGATCGGATATCTACTTGAAATTATGAATATCAAATAATTTAATATTTTAAATTGATTCGTTCTCCCTCAGACCGGCGGGCTATCGGATCCCCCGAGGGCCCCTTAAAGCTGGCGCCCTGGGCGCCCGCACGCGGCCCGTGCTGCGCGACACGGGCGCCCCGCGACGTGATTCCGGCGCCCAGACTGACGTGTGTGCGCTGCCGCCGCGGTGGAGCTCCGAACAGTACCTGGCTAGCAAGGTGGGTCATGCATATTGATCTATCTATTCAGCCCGTAATCGCCCACTGCTGAGTATAGGATTCTTCTTTATTACGCCACTCTCCTCGGTCCCGTGCCAGTCCCATCCATTGCACACCTACCGTTCGGCAGATATCATGCATATATCTTCATAGAAGAACATCTGGCCTGTCCTCCTTCCCCCGCGTGCCTCTAAAGGCTGGCGCCCTGGGCGCCCGCACGCAGTCCGTATTGCGAGACAGTTGAACTTCAAACAGTACCAGCAGCGGGGTACTTTCAGATTTGATACCTTTACAGTCTCTTTTCTGGAACGTAGTCTGGCACTGCTTATTTAAATTAACAATTTCCGCGTTTGTTGTCAACCGACTTCAAGATTTCGAAGGAGGAGGTTATCAAGTCATCGGGACTTTTGTTTTTTTTTTGCAATTTTTTTTCTATTATAGGCACACCTACAGTGATTTCAGTATTTTTACAGCAACTCGGGCATTTCCTTTTGGAAAAGCGGATCCTAAGTGAAGTCGTTTCTTTTTTTGTTTAAAATTATTTATTTCCACGCCTCACAGTAGCTTAATCAGCACACAAATTGTAACTCTTTATTTATTTACGCCCAGCACGATTGTCAAAAGTGTGCCAAGAACAAGAAATTATAATGGGGTTGGCAACTGTCCATGGTTTGGCCAGATGGCGCCAGCATAGCTAGTACCTGTCACTAGTATTGTTTTATGGGATTTGGTTTAAACGCTAGCCCATCCAGGACATAAATTTCCAAAAAAAAACAAGAATTTGACACTATTGGTAGGTCTGACAGGTACAAGCTATGCTGGCACCATCTGTAAAGACATTCGACCGGCCAACCCCATTACTTCGGATTAATTTTTCAGATATCACTGCCTTCAAAGTCCATGATGCCGACGCTGCCGACACGGCCGGCGGCGGGCCGGCGCCTCACCGTGCCGGCGCCGCGCCCCGCCGCGCCCGCCGCGCCTGAGGACACGAGACGCGTCTTACTTAGCGACATCGGTGAGATACCTACTTTATAATATACTAGCGACCCGCCCCGGCTTCGCACGGGTGCAATTATACATATAAAATCCTTCCTTTTGAATCACTGTATCTATTAAAAATTAGTCTTAAAGATCTAACCATACATAGGGACAGACAGCAGGAAGCAACTTTGTTTTATACTATGTAGTGAAGAAGTGAAAGATAGATGTTAAAAAAAAGCCGCCGAAATACCTGGACACGCTTGAATGTTTATTATTTTAACGCTGGTTATACCAATTGTCTGTTAACGTTGTCGTCATCGTTAAAATTACTTGTATGAGAAGAATGAAAGTTTTCTATGAAATCACAGCTCCGCGGCCATATTTAATGATCCATACATTGTGCATGGCACAATCCGCCTACACCTGTTTTAACCATTAATTCGTATACATTTGTGATTTGTGGGTGACAAATTCTGTGATAAGTCGACTACCATTCCTAAAATGTAGCATTTCAAATCCGATCGGTCGTATCTGGGAAAAGTAGTTAAAAATCGTCCGCCATCTTGATTATTTTCATTGCAGGGTTCACGTCGATGGTGCCGGAGCTGTCGCGGTCGGCGGACCCGGTGTGGGCGCTCGGGCTCCGCGCCTCCGTGGACCTGGACACCCTGGACGCCATCCCCTCCGAGCCCTCCAAGTGAGTAGGGCAGCTTATTAGATCGAAATAATGACATAGACTTAAAGATTACAAAAACTATTTAAAACGGGATATTTACCATGTAAGTTTTTTATTGTGAGCTTCCAATATTTCGAAACAGTTAGCAGTAGCAGGCGGCAGGGTTATAAAAAACTCACATGGTAAATTTCCGTTTTAAATAGTTTTTGTAATGTTAATGACCGTGTTAGCTTAAAATCATATATTAGATTTAAAGATATAATAGACGGACACAGTCTAAGAACGTTAGTCGTTACTAGATGGAGTAGCAGAGCAGGTGACATTTCCTCTTACATTTTGGCTATCTTTAGGTCATTCTCGACTAGATGGCGCTTAAGACTTGGAGCCTCATAAAGTTCTTAGACTACGGCCGTCTATTATATCTATAAGTCTATGATAATGATAATGTCCCATAAAAATAAATAAAATATCGAAGGTGGGGTAAACATACCGCGCATGAAGATTGGCGTTTTATATTTTATTTTAGGTAATTAAAGCTTTGATTGACCAATCACAACATTTTTCACATAGCGGGAAATTGTATATGTATAGGAAAACATTTAAAATCGGGGAAGAGGATCAAGGGATAACTGCCAGGACAATATTATTATGGGTCGGGCCGTTTTTGGGAGCCATTTTCGTTTACCTTACCATACATTGTGATATGATAAATAAATGATATTTTATGCTTTACTTACCTTAATGAAAGAAACCTTTACTATTTTTATGAACGTTTATTTGTTGTATTTTATATAATGTTTGTTGCATTTAATATGTACAAATCGGTTTTGTGACGGTCCGTGTAAAATGTGTCTGATAAAAAACTCATAAAAATGGGGGCATATTATTGTATAAAAAATATAACGGGTGACTCACGTAATTCAAGTCGATTTTTGCTCGATATGTTTCGATCACTTTACGATGATCTTATTCATGAGCAGCCTCCCACGGCGGCAGAGCGCTGGCTACTATTATAGTTTACTAATTATTATACATAGTTTATTGTATCGGCTAAATAATAATATATAGTATTGTAATAGTTACTCTAAGTTCCTGTCGCGCTCATCTCGCTCTCCCAGCGCAAGCGTCGACCGGAGCTATGACCGCCTGCCGCACTACACACAGTCTTCTAGAGGTAAAATAACCTAAAACTTTTCCTATCTATGCAGGTCTTTATTGGCTCAAATATGAAATAAACACTTAACACCTAACAAATAGAGTAATTCAAATAATGTATCTGTGACAATCGTTTTGATTCTATTCTATATCTGAAAGCTTTAATCTGAAACTTGTTTTTCATTTATTTAACTAGTCGTCCGCCCCAAACATAGAACTCGCGATTTCCTTGCAAACGAGGGTATATTAAAAAGACCCATATGATAACTTTTTTCGCGCCGTCGAACTCCATGAGCCCTTGATCGATTCTGCTCATAAACCAACTCTCAAATTATGTGTATCTCTGCTACAACCCCATCAAATTTCATGAAGATCAGAAAAACGTTGCTGAAGTCATCCTCGAACAAACTCTCAAAATCAAAAAGCCATCGAAATGCCAAGACGTCCCAGTAGCCAGAAGTTGTTTGTAAGAACTCGCTTCGCTTACGCTCCGCTCGTTCGATAATGGCACTATTAATGTTTGTAATTCAGTGCACTGTCGGTTGTGGCGCGGCTCCCTGCCCGACGTGCGGCGCGACGACACGGACGAGCTGCTGGAGGAGGCGGAGACATACCTCCGGCGCTCCATAGACAACCTGCGCTCCACCGCCACGGACCGTTAGTATAAACATCTTCTCACATCTTTTGTTTAATCATTTTAAACAAAAAATAACCATCTTCACTTAGACTGCACCTTTCCAAAAGGAAATGCCTGAGCTACTGTAAAAAATAGTTTAATCACTATAGGTTTCCTCGATTTCTCCAAGATCCCGTTATCAGATCCTGACCTGGTTACAATGGGATGGGACTAACTGTAAACTATACTTTTTCAAACAAATAATAATTTTCCAAATCGGCCCAGACGTCTTCAAATAATCGGTGAACATACATTAACAAAAATTGCACAAACAAAAAACCTGACGAATTGGGAACCTCCGCCTTAGAAACCTTGAACTCGGTTGAAAACTAGACACTTTGAAGTCTTACATGATGATAATTCTAGTAAATGAAAAATATACCTACCTGTCACGATTTACTACTGAATATTTCCTTTTATTTTTTAAACATAAGTCATAAAATACTTAACTAGGAATAAAAAATCGAAGCTGTAACATTTTAGTCGAAACGCCTGGAAGTTTTATCTTGTCGTTTCTTCGATCGATTTTTTCACTAGGCTTGAGAGGTTTAGCTTATGACAGCTAATCCACCAGTCATGTTCAAAATATTTTTATTGCTGGTTTTATGGATGGTAGGTGAAGTGTCCACCAAAAGGCGTGGAATTGGTGGCGCCACTTTAGCTTTAGCTAGTCCGGGTTCATAGACGAAAGTAATACTAGCGCTACGATGGCGCTACGTGGAGAGATTTAGAACTTTTAGTTGCTGTTTCCCGTCGCTGGACACTTTTTAGACGGTTCTCATATAAGAGATTGTCATCCTTACATTCAGTAGAATGTCACACATGACGCTATGGATAGTAATCCATAGCGTCATCGATCGTTTTTTTTTGCCATGTGGCAGCACCGTGCCTAGATGTGTTTATGACAGCAGCTGACAAAACCAGCTATGGATAGTAGAATGTAAAAAGTGTCCAGCGGCGGGAAACAGCAACTAAAAGTTCTAAATGTCTCCACGTAGCGCCATCTAGTATTGCTTTTGTGTATGAACCCGGACTAGCTAAAGTAGCTACAGCTAAAGTGGCGCCACCAATTCCACGCCTTTTGGTGGACACTTTTGTAACAGAGAGATTGTCATCCTTACCTTCTACCATCCATAGATGACACTCTCATTACCACTGAAAAAAATCAGTTTTTACTGTTGACAACAAATTGATTGTAAATAACACAATAAAAAGTAAGTTCTATTATTGTGTCGGCAGACGATCGTGTCCAGAGCGTAGTGGGCCAGCCGTACGTGCCGGCCGAGCCGCGCAACCTGCGCCTCGGCCACACCGTTAAACTGATCGCTCCCCACGGCCGTATCGCTGTAGGCCGCGTCCGGTGAGTTAAAGCCTATAATACTATTTGACTAGCTTCCACCCGACAACTACTTTGTCCACGTAAGGCGTTTAAAGCAGGGATGTCACGAATATTCGCATTCGCATTCGTATAATACGAATATTCGTATCATTTTAGACATTCGTATCAACATTCGCATTCGCATGAACATTCGCATTCGCATGAAATGATACGAATATTTTCCGAATGCGAATGTGGGCAGAACGCATCCTGTTTTGACCGCGCTGACCCGGCCAATGGTCATATGCTTGCTCATACACAGGAAGTGAAAACGACGGTATCACTTGTCTCCTTTTGATGTCTCCATGTTCCTCCATAGACATATCATGTTCTGTATTTATGATCTATGGAAGCATAAAAATGATAAGCAAGATTAACTTTTTTGAATCTACTCCGTTACATTCGTATTCGTATTCGCATTCGGACATTTGCATCCTGAATATTCGCATTCGCGAATGTGAGAAAAACGACATTCGTGACATCCCTAGTTTAAAGGATGATTTGAAGGATGGTTTGAAGGATGTCTACCTGATTTTAAAACCTCTTGGTATGGATGAATTAAAAAAAAATCTTACAATTGCTCAAGATCTGTCAGTCGACATACGCGTCTGAGTGCGGAACCCTAGAAAATTGGTTTCAGGAATAAAACTTAGCAATTTTAGTATGAAATAATTCAGGATTATTTATTCTGTCTCGTATGGCTTACGAGTTTTATAGTAGCACCGAATTGTGCTCAAGTGCGAGTAAAACTTTCACATACGATGTCTTTGGGCCTTTTCGTAGGGCGATTATCACACTGACGCCGCAACCGGATGCGGCGACGGTGTGCAAGCGTAACATGCAGAGTGCTATCTCACTCGCGCACCGGCGCCGCATGCGGAAACCGCAGCATTGTGAACGCCGCCCAAGTCTCTTACTAGTGACATTGTATTTAAAATTTTTGTTTTAATTTATTTATAGTTACATTTTAATATCTTTTTCAATAGCTACGTGGGCATCGCGGGCGGCACAGCGGCCACTAGCGGCGTGGTGGTGGGCGCCGAGCTACCCCTGTCATCTTGCCCGGGGCTACCCACCAACGACGGTACCTATCGCGGCCGCCGCTACTTCCTGGCCGCGCCGGGACACACGGCCCTCTTCGTGCCCTTCAGCAAGGTCGTCATGGCTTGGGCTAACTAGACATCTTACCCGGACGTACCCTAGAAGCTAACAGGTGAGATTTGAAAATGTTACAAGTCAACTAATGAAAATTGGAACTAAAATTTGGAGAGACAATCGGCCTAGTCAAACATTTTGGCGCCAGTTTTTGAACTGAATAAAGAAAAGGGTTATTTATTATCTTACCTATGGTTGTGTCAGGCCATTAATAACGGCATCTATCTAAATCATATTTTCAATAGAGTTTGCGATAGAAAATTGCGACTATTTATAGATCAACTGATCTCATGGTCGATTTCAGTGTAAGGGTCTAATATTTGTAGTGAACTTATTTTAACTACAAAATTTAGATTCCAAAAATTATAAGACAAGCTTCCCTTTGAAGGTATCTCGTCTAATGTCAGTATTAAAAATTTGTAAATTCATAGTATGTGTAAGACCTGCTACTCTTTCTGAATTTGTGATAAATATGGTGGAATTTCGAGTTGTATCATGAATTAAATGTATGTGTAAACTTTTGTAACTGTAACAGAAAGGAGTAGGTATTTTAGAAATAAATACTAAATGGTTACATTCAACTTTGAACTTCGGCGATCAGCAAAGAGTCTGTTTTACTAAGTCATTGGGCATAATGTTTTCCAGAGTGGCCTACATCTAAAAATAAATAACCTATTTTTACACTTTACAAAGTATAACCATAACTATTTTTAAATTACACGGATGTGATTAAAAAAAGTAAGTCAAATACAGCCATAAACAATATATTTTACTGACATACAGCAGTTTATTGTTGTATTTTGTGTTACAAGTAGATATATAATTAGAGAAAAAATCCGGTGTGAAAATATTTTAATTTATTTCTGTATTTAAATAGGCCATGATGCTCACTTTTAATCATAGAGTAACTTATATAGTAGAGCAGTACAGCCTAAGAGCTTTGAAGCTCAAGTCAATTGCGCCCTCTGTCCGAAAGCCCCCCAAAGATACAAAAAATGTAAGAGGAGATGTCACCTGCACTGCTACTCCGCCTAGTAGCTACTAGTGTACTACTAGTACGCTATCAATACTTAGTATAGTCCCTATGTATGCTTAGATGTTTAAAACTACGCAATGGATTTTGATGCGTTTTTTTTAATAGATACAGTGATTCAAGACGAAGATTTATATGTATAATTTCACCCGCGCGAAGCCGGGCGGGTCGCTAGTTATATATAAGTTACTCTATGCTTTTAATTCATAAATAATAATATCTCATGTCAACATATTAAAACATGTATGTGTGTGTAGCAATATGATGTTAGAAACTAGAACCGTCTAAGTATATGTCAGGTGTAAAATAACTCAAGGGATTCAAACTTTTCTTAAAATAAAGATTGAAATAGATTGAAACTGAGTGTTCAATATTAACAATGTAGGCTAATTATATGCATAGTATATGTGTATAATTATATGCCGCAGTGGCTAGCTTAGGTCTCTTTCCTATATATTTACTCGATATAAAGGTAACAGGGATTTTACCGAAAGTATTTTCATAAAAGTTGGTAACGGTATCTACACGTACAGTCGCCATCAAATATATCCACCACCACCACGACCACCACGACACGAGTGACCACGGTATTCAAAAGTATCTGAACAAGCACCTTATCGCCTTGACAATAGAGGCGTTGTTCAGTTATTTGTAGAGGGCGGAGTACCGGTGGCAAAATTCACACAAAAGGTATGGAGTCGTTTTTATAATTATTATTTTAGGCTAAGATATTAAATAAACCGAGGCGAAGATATTTTTGAGGGAAGTTGGGAGGCGTTTGCGAGAGAGAGGTCTGGACCCTCGCTCCGGGTCTTTCCTGATGCAAAGGTTGTCTATCGCCGTTCAACGTGGCAACGCGGCGAGCGTGATGGGCACCTTTGCGTCGGGGGGTCGCGGGGTGGGTGTCTGGACGAGATAATAGGATAATGCCAGATAATTTTAGTTCATATTTTAGTTGTATTTTATGTAGGCAATAGGCATATTCTATCTTATTTAGTAGTTAATTATGATTGTATATTTGTAAGCTATAATGTAAAATGTTAATTTAATGTGATTTTTATGAATAAAGGTTATTTTTTTAGGCTTGAATAATAAAATTATTCATTTACCTAATGTACTTAGTATGGTACCTAGTCGTAAATTGGAAGTAAGTACTTAACATTTATTTTCATAAATCGATTTCAGGAACACCTAAATGTTATGTAGTAAATGTTTTGGGTTATTTATCAATTTCTTTTAACAAAGTCACCATTCATCGATATAATATTTTTTACCATAATTACACATAATTCCAGTCCTCAATTGTAATTGAATGGTCTTGAAAATAATATATCGTTTGGCAGGTATAACTTCTTAGTCAAGTATTTAGTATACCTAATAATAATGTTTTGATAAGAAAACATATTATTATGTATTATAGATATTAACAACATATTACATTATATTTGTATGCTCGTAAGATAATTTCTATACAAATACAAATACAAATAATTTATTGAGAAAAGTATAGTACAGTGGTTGCTCTTACAGGCTAAACAAGTTCCTTAAAAATTATTATGCAAAATTAATCATTTATTCGTTATTTATTTAATCATGAGAATACTTAGGCGACTCCATAGCTTTTGTGTGAAATTTGCCACCGGTACTCCGCCCTCTAGTTATTTGTGATCACCTTGGCCGCTCCGATACATCTGATGGCGACTGTACTTGAGGTTTTAAATTGTATAGGAAAGTATTTTCACGGAACATTTTTCACTTTTACGTGATGTTTATAGGCTGTCTAAAACTCATAAAAACGGGTCATGACGAACCCATTAATTACTTTCAATTCAAAGTTACTTTTTAACTTATATCTTCAGTATCGAAAAGATTTAATTTTATACAAGTCACGAAATAGACAAATACAGTACTCCATTACCTTAAAACTATAAAAATATAATGAAAAGAAATTTCACCTTTTTTGGTCATTATACTCATTATAACTATAGTATAGAAAAGAATAGAAAAGATTATTGATGGCATATGTAGAATTGTACCTTAGCTCGAGGGATTTGGTGGTTAGATGTTTCCCTAATTTTATAAATTATAAGTTGTCATATGATATAAGTGTTTCTTTTTTAAACTAACTGATCAAATATATATATAAAAATTGCTCACACTTCAAAATTATGGTGCTCTATAATCTTAGTCTATGGTTTTTGTTTTAATGTTTATCACGCATACAAACCGTATTTTCACGCATACAAACCGTATTTTCTGAGATGTTTACTCAGTAGTAATCCATGCTCCTAAAAATAGTTTCTCCCACGTATTTATTCGCTTTTTATAGCACTTATTTATTATATGTACCTTTTGAACATTGTATTGTTTTATGCCATATTATATCAAGGAAAAGAATTAGCGATATATATTCTTGCACGTGTATTGTTTGAAACTAGCTGTTTACATGTGTATTTGATGTATAGTGTAAATTATAAGACTACTATACCTACACACCTAAAATCTCAAACCAAATATATGCACAATCAAAATCATATTAATAAGTATACTTTGATATGTATTTTGGCACTAGGTACTTTGATAAAAACTTGTATCTTGTTCTGTCACTCAAAAGAAAAATGTGGTTACTATGTATGCGAAGCATACCTATAGAGTTACTGCGTTTCAACTTAGAGAAAAATGTGAGGTACGAGATTTTTTCAAAGTAGTTGTTTTTATGTTTTTCGTCTATATTATGAACGTTAATGATTTTCATTCTCGCAAAGGAAAGTTGTATATCGTAAAACCTGCCAATTATGGTCAAAAGCTCTCAACTATAGTCAAAATTAACTTGTATCTCTTCGTTCACGTATGACTTTTATTTACACAACTTAGTTCTATGACAAAATATGTTCATAAATGAACGGAATAACTTAGAAATAACTATAAAAATAAGTTGATTGATACTTAATTACATCATGAACTTGTGGACCATAGTTGCAGTACTGGACTATAGTTGGAAGGTTTTACAGTACTTAGGTCATTGTCGTGGTAGTCGATTTTAAAGCTAGTACTCCAACAGTACATATCTATCGACAATATATTAGGCATTAGTGAGTCGGGAAAAGAAACTTAAAGTGATCACTCTTAGAGTGTATTTTAAATGGACATACAGGGTGATGGATGACCTGGACCAAATCTATTCAATCTTAAAACTTCAATCATTATTATCAATGATTTTTTTTCTACGATTGGCGGCTACATTACTGAAGGCACTTATCCGCGCCTACTTGTGTGGACTTGGGGTTAATGTGAAATGCATTTTTTCGAATGGACTCTAATCTCTTAAATAAAGCCATTATTCTGTGGTTGCTACCGAATACGTGCTCCGTGCACTAAAAAACCGTTCAGTAAATTCTATAATTGAAAAACGACTACTGTCCTATGTATATGGTTCAAATCTTATTCCTTTACAAAATGGTTAAAACGGGCCGGGTAAGGTTAACCTTGGTCACGTCTCCTGAATCACCCTGTATTGTCATACTTTGAATTTGAATGATGTCTGTGGAATTGATTTGGAACGTAATGCAAACACGATGTGATTGTGTGATAGTGTCTTATTAGAATAGAAGGCTTGTAGGTATTCCATCTGGTAAGGTCCACCTGGGCAGCTAAGCTATTTTAAATCTTATTGCTTTTAAAATAAGTTTTAAGTACTTTGAAACGCATGTGCTATTTCAGTCAGGTCAAAGCTATGGTCTACTCTTTATAGACATAACAGGCTACAGCTTTTATAAAAATTACGAGGTCACTACACACACAAGCGTTCAATTATACTAGTAAAATGCTGCGATTCGAACAGCGCAACTGAATAATAAATATCCTACATCATTTGATAGTTAGAACAGTCTCGGCTTATCCCTATAACATTTTTTTTGTAGTAACATATTTTTAAATAACTAATACGTGGATGCAACTGAAATAAACGATCTTGCTTCCACACTGAGTAAGTACGGGAGCGCCTAATTATGTGTAGTGACCTCGAGTTGTCTTATATATGCTCCATCTTGTGGGTTAGCAGGTCTGTCACTGACAATTTTTAAGCATTATTGCCAAGACATAAGGTCCACCGCTGTTCAGTTAAGAGTATTTTTTTCTCATATAATACCAAGCAGTCAGCATTCGGCTTCCTTCGGCAAAAGTAAAAAACCCGTTTTTCTGTGTCACTATTGCGTGCTGACTGTAATTCTTTCTATTATATGAGTACTGTTCAAAGAATAGACCAAATTTACTCTACGTAAACTTACTTCTAAACTTTGCTGTTACGGGTGGTTTAGGATTGGGAAGGGATAAATCAATAATAACCCTTCATTTGTAGAAGTAAATGGGTAAGTCATGAGCATATCGGTATATGAAAGATCCTTAGAGAAGTAGAGCATTTGCTGAGGTAGCTGACGTGTTCCTGAAACCGATGTGTTTCTAGTCAATGTTAGTTTTGCTTCGCGACTATAGCGCGAGGAGGTGAAGTGAGCAAGGTGGTACAATTTGGTTTTAAGAATACATCAGCACTTCACTTCACGTGTGACGTTATTTGTTAAAGCTCTTACTGTGTGGGAATTAGGCCGGTTTTGCAACGTCATAACACGATGTGAACGAGACAGATTGCGTTGTTTTGAAAACTTTCTAGTCATTGTTATGTTGTTGATTTCATCATTACGTTTATTTTTGTTAAAATGTATAAAAAAGATAGTGGGTTGGTAATCGAAATGTTATAGCCACTAGAATGCCTTTGTATTTTATAATCTGTGCTGTTTTATTAATTTTTAATTTTATATAATAACAATCAGTATTATTTGTGTTCATTGCACGATAGATATGTAGTCGTATTTAAAAAGCTGGTACTAAATGCGTAAGTCGGGCCTCGTAACTCGAGTATTAACTAGTATTTATACAAATTTACCAAAATAACGGTTGTGTTTTGCTTAAGGTGCTTTTAATTTGCAGATTAATATATATTTAATATTGTAAAATACGTAACAATTATATATGAACAGATCTTTGGCCGAAGAAAATGAAATGTAAAAAAAATCTCATTAATGTGCTACCGAAATCTGAAACGATGAACAGATATTAAACTTTTTTCCTGAATGTATTCATGTTTAATGTTCTAGCAGGTAAGCTCTAAAACCTAGTGTTCATCAATTTGTGCCAAACAATTTGGCAATTTGTAAATGCTATTGAAAATGTTCAAATCTCCTTTTCAAATAACCTATGTTGAATTTTCTTGTAACACGCGAGGTCGCGGTTCAGTCAGGATGGCCGTGCTGTGTGTTTCTCTTATACAGACGAGTACAGAATTTGCCTTATCTGTAATACAAGTAGTAACACACTTAACTGATCATCGATAGACCTTATGCCGTTGCAATAGGGATTACAAATGGTCAGTTTACAGTGTTGCCGATGGTACCGTAATAAGTAAATGTAAAGTCTGTTCGGAAAGAAGTCTCTTAGAATGTATGAGATAAAATCACGAGACCACTTTCCGCGCAAACTCTAAAGCGATGAGCTTACAATTTAACCTCTTGACCGCCTTCGTCTGATATGCGAGGCAAAGTGACACCGTCAATGACACCTGCATAAATTATGACATAGTTTAAAATTGAAAGTTCAACTTTTGACGTATGGCGGTCAAAAGGTTAATTTTCACGTGATCGATATGGTCGTGGTATTTTAGAGCCCGTCTGTGCTGTGCTAGATATGCAGCGACTTCGCAAAGGCAAGGTATGGAAGTGACAATTTTGAGCTTGACGTAGCTATTGGCGTGCAATCTCGCTCAAATTATATATACTTAGATAGACGGTCTCTAATCCTAATGGAACGGTTTTGATTTTATGAAACATAAATCAACGTCAAGGATTTTCTTGCTGCTGGTATTACAGAAAAACGGCTATTTTTGGACTAACTCGACTTTACCTTTAGTTCTGAAGCTTAAATTTCTTCGGCTCTAACGATTTAACTGTTAATATGTATGTATAGGTGTACCTGTATACATAGGACCTATCCTGTATATCTAACCTTGATAGTAGGTACCTATTCTATAACTGTGTACTGTTAACGAGATCAAAAGAAATCTATTTTAAATATCATTGTACGAAAATATATGTTATCTGTATGAAAATAAAATGCAAAACTTCAGATGGTATGGTTTTAATTATATTCCTTGGTGATTAAGAGATACTGCGGTAGATTGTAGTTTGAATCCATCCTATACAGGATATACATGCTGTGGTCTCGGTTTAATTCATTTTTGTTTTTTGGGGTTTATGCTTAGGTACATAACAGAAAAATACGTTTCATAACAACAACAACTTTTAATAAAAAAATAACAACGTCATAAAAATAACAATACTGTGTGACAAACTACATTTTTAAGGCGTACCAAGCTAGTAAGAATATTAACAAGAATACATAAAGAAGAGAAAAGATAAAAGAAAAGAAGTGAAACGAAGAAACAGGAATTTTATACTATATCAAGAAGTGAAGATAAACAATAAGTGAGATGGTTTTAGTGAATTGTGATATAAATGTAAAGGAAATATATTGTCTATTTATTAAACTTCACTGTAATGCACTTGCGAAATGAAGAAAAAAAAGAAGTGATTATATCCAAGATGAATCTATCTTAAATATGAAGGCTTAAAACTGTAACGTATTTAATAATTATCATGAATAATCACCATTGAAATTAAGAGGACATAGGAAAATTGGCAGAGAAAATAGAATAAGGCAAAGAAAAAAAGAGTGTGAAGAAGAAAAAATAGTATCATAAGTTAAGACTTCAGCATAGAGATAGTAAGTAAAATGCTAGGGAAGTCACTCTACATAAAAAAATATGGAGTAGTTGATAAGATGAAAAATAATTTAAGTGTGGAAAGAAGAAATTAGGTATCGTAAGTGTAATAGGTTAGATAGAGGATAGTGTAGTGGCACTAGTGGCAGGTGGTGAAGGAAGTAAATGTAGTGATGTAAAGAAAGAAAATGCTGGCGTAGTCGAGAAGAGGAAAAGGTTCAGTATAATATGCTACAAGCGGCTAAAACTAGCCGGACATATTTATTTATGAACACCCGTAACTATATAGTGGCCAAATGTAATAGTGAGTGGTGAATAAGAAGATTCTATTGTGCAAACAAGGAAACTAAGCGTAACAAAAGTAAAAAATTAGCATGATGGAGAGCAAATCTAAGAGTAAATCATAAGTGTTGAATGATTGAAGATGATAGTGTGCAATAAAAGTACGAAAACGAGAGTGAAGATATTTAGTAGTAGAAGAGGAATGAGAAATAATAAGTTGAGTTGTGTGATAGTGAAATGAATGAAAGTGTATACAGATAAATCGATAAGTAGTAAATAACAAGATACATAAGTAAAGTTAAAGATTTTTTTTAATTTGGGTTTTAAAACTTGGAGTAAAGAAAATCTGATAGAGGAGAATAAAGAGGCACAACTGAGTAAATGGTTAAGAATGAAAAAGGAAGCTCAAGGTATAGAAAAAAAATTGATCGTGCTATAAATAAATGAAAACTGAATGAAAGTGATGATCGAGTACAATGACGAAAATAAGAAACAGAAAAAAATTGAGAGCATATACCGTTCTTATAAGTAAAGTAACTGTGATAAAAGAAAAAAAGGTAGCTTAGAGTTTTTACGAGTTGTATTTATGAAATCTTGGAGCTGAATAGTAAATAATAGAAAATGAAAATTTAAGTGGAAGATAAAGTGGACAATAAGTAAGAAACAAAATAGTATATATGTAGAAAAGGCAATGAAATGGCCAATGTTTTCATAAATGTAAACGTACATAGCTTCAGGTGATGGAACTTTGGAAGTTAATGTCATAAGAGAAGAGACTATGTAAGTAATAATGATGAATAAAATGGTAGCGTTCTAATTAGAAATTAGAATGGAACTTGAAAATAGAGATAAAGGAGTAAAGATGAAAGTATTTCATAGAAATTAAGAAAATTACAGGTTGAATGAGAATGAATATTACACTGCAAGAATGCAGGTAAGTGCTTAAATAATTAGCATGGATATAACAACAACATAAGAAAAAAATAAGTAAAGTGTATAGACAATAAATTTCAAAATGACAATAGATTGAAAATAAGAAAAGAAGGAAATCATGAGCATACAATTAAAAGATATTCAATAAATTAATTTCAAAAATTGGTAAGAATTTTAGAAACTAACAGTTTAGTACAAAAATGTGTACAAAACAAGGAAAAAGAGAAAAATAAATGAAGTAAATAGAAAGTAAATTTATAATAAAAGAGAAATTAAAAATAGGAAAATGAGGAAATTACGCGTATACAATTGAAAGAGATTGAATACATTGCGGAAAAAGATTGAAAAGAATTTTAGGAACTATCAGTTTAGGACAACAGCGTGTACATAACAAGAAAGTAGAGAAAAATACATGAAGTAGGTATACATAAAGTAGATTTATTACGCAAGGGATTAATTGAAAATAAGAAAATGATGAAATTATACAACTGAAAGAGATTCAATTATTTGAGAAAAAAATTAGAACTCGTTTCGAAACTAACAATTTTTTAAGAAAAAAGGGAATGGAAAAAAATAGAAGGAGTATGAAAAAGGAGTCAAGAGAGGTAAATTTAAAATGACAGTAAGAAAAGAAAAAAATGACTGAAATATAGTAAAATCAAAGAAGACAACTAATATTGAAGATATTATTAAGTATAGTGTAAAGAAGAAGAAAAGAGCTAAAGTAGAAATTATAAGATATACCTTCCATTGGAATTAAATTTAAATAAAAGAAAACTATACAAAGGATATTCAGTAAAAGGGTAATAAAGGCAAGATAATATATTTATATTACAAGTTAAGAAAAAAATGAGAATAATTATTGAAACTGACAGATTACTGAAGAAAAAAGATAATGGAAAAAAGAGAAGAGTAGGAAATAGAAAGAGAGAGAAATGGAAACGACGGAAAGTAAATAAGAATAGATTTTAATATAATATCCAAAGGAAAAAAAACAGAATTTATAAGAAAATAGTAAATGTAGAAAATAGAAAGAGAGAGAAATGGAAAACGACGGAAAGTAAATAAGAACAGATTGTAAAATAATTTCCAAATGAAGAAAACAGAATGTATAAGAAAATAGTAATTGTAGAAAATAGAAAGAGAGAAAAGGGAGAAAAATGGAAAACGGCGGAAAGTAAATAAGAATAGATTGTAAAATAATTTCCAAATGAAGAAAACAGAATTTATAAGAAAATAGTAATTGTAGAAAAAAGAAAGAGAGAAAAGGGAGAAAAATGGAAAACGATGGAAAGTAAATAAGAATAGATTGTAATATAAAATCCAAAGGAAGAAAACAGAATTTATAAGAAAATAGTAAATATTGAAGTATAAAAGAAGAGTGAAAATATGATTGGAACTCAATGTAAGTAAAGAAAAAAGAAGACGGACATTCAGTAGAAGGGTAATAAAGAAAAGACAAGATTACGAAAAAGATTTAGAAGAATTCTAGAAACTGATAGTTTAGTGAAAAGTCGAATAGAAAATAAGAGAAGGAGTATACAAAAAAGAGAGAGAAAAGGTAAAGGATTATAAGAATAGATTGAAATATAAGAAGTCCCAAGGAAGAAAACTGAATTTATATGAAAATAGTAAATAGGGTAGCCTGGAAAAAGAGTGAAAATATGATAAAGTTTATAACACTAAAAATTGAACTTAGTTTAAGAGAGGAAAAGAAGAAGACATTAAAAACGACATACAAAGTGAAAATATTGTTAGGTTCTTTTCATGATCAATGATGATGATGATGGTTTCCATAATAAATAAAAAGTAATTGTAAAAGGAATTATAGACGATCGAAGAATGAAGTTAAACAGCATAAAATAAAATAAGGAAGGAATAATTACATCAGGTCATCTATTTGTAAGAAATCATAGTAAAATGGAAGTGAAACAAACGAGAAATGTAAATGAGTAGATAAAGAGTAATTATTTTCGACTAAAGTATGAAGAAGACGATAGTGACGAGAAATGAAAAGGATATGAAGTGAGCTATTGTATGTAAAGGTGATTATTGATTGAGAAATTATTGAAGATAAGTAATAGCGGAGGAAAGAAATGAATAAAATGTAAAAAGTAAAGGATGAAGGAAGGAAGTAATATGTGAAAATATCTATTTTGTGCGTAAAAGATATAATGGAAGCAATATAACAATTAAGATAATAATGATAGTAGTTGGCTATGTAAACCACTTTGCATTGCACAACAATAATTTATACAGCCCGTTGCAAATTTTTACATTCATAATACATTTCATTAAAATATAATATAAAAATTGCGGTACCTATTCAAATGTATGATTAGAGTATCAGAGTAGAGTAACATGTAGAGCAAAAGAGGGTACTTACGCGCATGAAAATGTTGATTCGAAGCGAAGTAATGATATGCAGTGGAGTATGAGTTAAAAGTAGGTAGTGTAGGCCCTTTACCTACATTGTCGGGTACAGGAAGTACGAATCAAAGACAATAAATACAGGTATAAAGTGTGAGTGAAAAGAAAAAGAAAAAGTGCGTTAATAAGAGTACTTAGATGAAGAAAGCAGAGTTGAAGCTAGAGTGAATAATGAAAGACAATTTAAAGAAAAATGAGTGTAATAAACAAGAAAGAAAATATAACAGTGAAGAACAGAATAAGCATGAGGTTTAAATTAAACTACAATAAAGCGAGTAAGTAATTACTAAATAAGTGTAAGCTGAACTGAAGAATAGCGGTGACAAAAAGATGTATAAAGCGTTTAAATGGAGATATAAATGAAATAGATCGACAAGGATATGATAATACGCTTAATATAAACAACATACAATTACAATTTTTGAACTAGATAAAATTGGCTGTTTTTAAATGAATACATTTGTTTTTATATTTTATCGCCGATTAAGTAATCGGCGATAAAATTATACAAAACTATAAGTCATTGTAAGATAAAGCAGAAAGAAAAGAAAAGTGTGAAGTATGAAAGAAAAGACAAGATACAGCTAAATAGAAGATTATAAACGGTGAGCAAAAGAAATAGAATCAAGAGCAGGAATATAAAGGAGCTACTAACTTGGTACGTATCACAGTGTTCTTTAAAACTTAACCTAAGTGAGGAACTAACATTGAATATAAAAATAAGTGCATCGCGGAATTAACCGTTTGAAACAAATGTGCGGTAATTCTGCCCTACTAAACTAACATATCACTTGGATCGAATACTGTCTTTGGTAATACTCCTAATTAAATAACATACCCTGGTTAAAGGAGCGACGTTGCTAATGCTCCAAAAAGTGATTAATTTAATGATCATTTAAGAATATATAAATAGGGTATTATTAAATTGGCAAGTACTAGGCCTGGCTTCAATACCCGACTGCGCGAAAATTCTTCAATGTTAATAAATGCTAACAAATGGCTCATCTTGCCGATCATATTAAGCTCATTAAAGTGACCACACATAGTCTATTTTAGTCGTAGGCTCATGAACATTGTTGTCATTGAACAACCTACTGTAAAAATGGGTAAAAAAGTGTGCAAGTCATCAACACAATCAAGATTAGTGTGGCACCGGTATCCCACAGGGCATTAAACTTTCCAAAAACTTTACAAACCTAACTATCTTTCCACGCAGCCGGGTATATATAATCTCGCTACTTCCTGTAGCTATCCTCATGACCGTTGACAGGGTAGTCAGCGTACCACCCGAAGGCGCCGCTGTCGCCCGTATGCGCACCGAAGTCCACATACTCGCCGAAGTCGGGCGGCCGCTCGGCCAGCGCCGACGCCGCGCCGGCCGCGTCGCGCTGCGCGGGCGCTTGTATTTGTACTATCCTCGCAGGGGCTTCTGGTTCTGGGGCCAGTGCTATTGCTGGAATGGACAAAGTGTTTAATAGGTAGGTGTTAAAGGCGTTTAGTATTTTGGGAAATATAAAAAGGTAATTAGATTTCTAATATTCTCTCACGTAAGTACCTACTCATACGATTATTTGACTAGATATCCGCTACCACAAGGTTTTCCGGAAGATATTGCTCTCTAGCGATAAGACTGCCTGTTGACTGCTTCTACTTTTAATCTGTGTACTGTGTTGTTCTATTTTATTGAGGTGTGCAATAAAGAACAATTGTATTATTGTAAGTCATGTTTATAAAGTTGTTCACAAGGTTGCTTGTTGATACTATTTAGCGGACTTAAATTGGATTGCGAAACACCCTTAAGAATGCTATTATAATAAACGACAAAGCCATTACGTGTTTCGTTGTTTACTGAAAATGTAAAAGTTGCACCGGAAACAGTATTTTAGCGCACTTAGCAAACCCCGCAGTGATTTGCATGCATACTACATCAATTGTTCAACTATTGCATAACCCGCTGAGCGTGTCGATGTTATCTTCCAAAGGGAACAATAGAAGAAAGCGAACTGAACGTTTTTCGTCCGTCTTTTGTTCATTTGTCAAAAAAGTTTCACGTAATAATGAAGTCAGTGCAGCTATTGAGTGTGGCTCCAGTTAATTACACTACAATATCGGTGTTCTAGAAAGCTATAGCTAATCCTTTGTGCGGTGAAAGTGGCTGATATCTTGACGGCTGGAGCGGATTATGAATTCATTTCACTCTTTGACTTTGACATTTGGTCTCGCTTAGTTATGCGTTGTTGCGAATTTGGAAAGTTGGTTGTTATTGACCGCGCGTGACCTTTGGCTCGCAACGGCTGATAGTTATCGTTGATTGAATTAGAGCGATTAAGATTATTAAGAGTTCAATGATGAGAATTTGTGAGTGGCTCAAACATTTGGTGTTAACGGTACGGCACCATGACCTGTAATATGATGTCATTGCGCGAAAGATTGACCTCAAATCTTCTAACCTCCACACTATGTTTAATGGCAAAGCAATACCAATTAGTTTTGCACGTATAATTCATAGTAATGATCTAGTTAGATCAGCCTTGCCAATGGATTGTGTATTTAAAGTTAATTACGGCGGCGTTTCGAAATAAAAATATATTTGTTAAACAGTAACAGTATTAAACAAAGCGTACCTATGTCGTTGTCGATCTATGCTATCACCGGAAATTGTTCCTTTACTCGTGTTACCATTCATATGTCACTCAGAAGGAATTCCATTGTGTTGCTCTAATGTCATTGCCGACGATATCTCTATGTCAAGTAGTCAACCGCGACTATCTTTGTAACTGCTACAGTCATGGCGCCAGGGAGGCGGGGGCGGGGTAAGCGTCTATCTGAGAACCCTGCGGACGTGCATCGCCGACAAGTCAACGAAGGCGCTCTGGGCGGTCAGTATTGCTAAGTAGGATAGTCAACTGGTACTCACGTTGCTGTTGGTACTGCACTGGGTACTCCTGTTCTGGCGAGGCGTACTCTTGGACCTGGGGCACTGGGGCGTACTCCCTATACAGCTGTGGTAGTTGCGGGGGTGGTGGGGGCGGGGTAAGCGTCTGTCTGGGAACCCTTCGGACGCGCAAAGCCGACAAGTCGACGAAGGCGATCTGGTCGGCCGGGACTGCAATGTAGGATGGCATGGCCGCGCAAGCGGCGATGAGGGGAATGAACAGGAGGACGTGCTGTGGACAAAATGAAGATTTAGGTTAATAATCAAGTTTAGATGTCGCAAATTCCGGGGAGTGTGGTTGCCAGAGAGCTGTGTACAGTGTGTTGACGATGGGAGACCCTTTAGCCGTCAATACAGTGAATAATCTTCCTTTCAGTATATTAAAAGGTCGGCAACTCATGCGGCAGCGGCATGTGTCACCTCTGGAGTTGCTGGCGTCCATAAGCCACTGTAGCTGCTTACCAGCAGGCAGGAATTATGCTTGATGTTTGCCACTATCGTAGTATTAAAGAAATCATAAAAATAGGTAACGAATCTTAAATTTGCTTCCAGGATCATGATCAATATGTAGATTCTTTCGATGAATAGATTTTTTCCCAATATTTACTGCCGATAGCGAATTTCAAGAGTCGTTATATGAAGTAATATGAACAAAGGATACACATTATTAAAAAAACGGAAATGAGTAAATCGAGCAAGAATTTAAATGAACAAAAAGTATGTATGATTGCATTCTTATTGCACACTTTACTTTTGAAATTTTATTTCCTTTTAAGTAATAAAGGAAATCAGACAATCTTACTCCCACCTTTTTAAGTCAGCTCTATTTTTTAACCAGTTACCTATCTATGTCTATTATTATTCTTGTCCTAGGCCCGTGACAGTTAGTCGGTAAGCTTTCTAAACAATACATCTTTATGTCGTCTTGCGATTATCTTAATTACCGAACCCATTACTTGGAGATTCATATGGATTCTTAGCAAGCGTGGTTCCAGGATTTCCTTCAGGGGGGCAGTTCCCTTCACAAAATATCTTGCGGTCCGCACCTATAGCTCCTATACATACATACATGCAATCACGCCTATTTCCCAAAAGGGGTAGGCAGAGATCACGGATTTCCATTTGCTACAATCAATGTAGCAAAACGGCTCTCCGTGAGCACTATAGTATATAAAATTTGCGTGTCCGGCAACGTTTGCGGGGGCAACAGGGGCAATGCCCCCCCCCCCCCCCCCCCTGTATCCGCGCCTGATTCTTCCCTTAACGGTACAGAATGTAATAGGAGTACATTTAATTTGTTTTGGATACAGAGGTTTCACTGCTATACGGTAAGCTACAGGAATACCGTTGCAACCGTCTTACGTCGCAACGAGGTATGAGTCCAGCGTTGCGCAATGACAGCAATTGGATCGTGCTGTGGCCAGCAATGTTGCGTTACGCTATGCGCCGGCGCCGCCGTTTGTGACACCAATAATTGATCGCTCATTTAAAAACGGAATGACGCGGTTTTCGAGTAATTGAGGAAATTCGACAGTCTTGGTGATGGCTGGAGACATGGCCATATGACCATTATTTTAAAAAGCAGAAATGTCATAATATTGGGGACGATATATCTATCAGTTTAATCCTAAACTTATTTTCTACTTGGTACCTAATGGTATGTATCGACTGTTTGATGTTTACCTCCACTATTATGCTTTATGATTGATGATCTATTGTTTTTTTAATTTTATGTCCAATAACAGTAAATAGACAGATAGATTAAACAGGTACGTATTATAAAATAAGCTAGTTATAAAGTGCCATTAATGAATTGATGTATTATGAAGCGCGTTGATGTCGTTCGTATGGAACAAACAGAGAAAGTTGTTTAACCTTTTCCACGCCAAAGACGTATATATCGGCACCACAGGTCCAACGCCAAAGACCGATATATCGGTCACCGACCACAGAGCAAAATAGACCTACATGCACACGCACAAAGTTTAACTTCATTTGTGACATTTAGATGCCGTGGCGTCTGAGTGGTAGGTTTTGCGTTGACATGGCGTCGAAAAGGTTAATAAACATTTCGGTTTAATTAGAAGTTTATAAAGGATCCATCCAACATTAAAAAGTATGATATTACTTATAAGATAAGTAGTTTGATATACGAAACCTAAAACCTAAATAAAACTAACATAGACGAGTACCTAGTAAAATAATTAGGTATGTCTGAAAATATGAGTACATTTAATGTGACAAAAACATGTATCCAAGACTTTACGCCTTGGTAATAAAGTCATGGCTACATATTTTTGTCACATTAAATGTATCCATGTTTTCAGGCTTGACTGTACCTAGGTACCTATTCGTTGTATTGTAATGCGTATGTTTAGTAACGCAATCTTTTTATTTTAATAGTTAACCTTAGACATTATGGTCATATCATATAGTAAAGACAGATAAGCTACGCAATAACAACTGTGTATTTTCCTGTAGGCGTGAGACCCGCCCACACTGCCCTTTATATTTCCCAACAAGTCACAATGGAAAGTTGGTTATACGCCTACATAAGTAAACAAAGGAATAAAAGCTTTCTGATGATGTTCTAATGAGAGCTTACTATAGAAAATCACAGTTAAGTCAACGACTAAGACATTTATTTTGAGTCTTATCACCACGAAATAAAGTTCAACGTTTAAGACATGTATTTCCAAAGAGCCTCTACATTGATATTAGTTAAACAAAGGCAATGGTGGCTGCTTAACTATATATATATATACATTCACAAAACATGTTCATTATACTTATACAAAGTGTGAGTATTATAAGATAGAAAAGGACATTACCTAATAGGGTTAAAAGTCATATCTCTGTCAAAAAAATTTAGTTTGACACGACGTATCCGAATTGTAGGAAGAAATTTCTAGTAAGATAAGGACATCTTAAAAATGACTACGATACATTGACAGCAATATCTAACCTAACCAAAGTTCTAATCAAATTCTTTTCACTTTGGTCATGCTTCAGTCTATTATTGAGACCCTTATTGACCAACCTACTCTGCTATGCTACGTAACATTACGTGCTAAGTACTGTCATTGGCCGCATTGATTCGTTACCTCAGCCAACTTTCAATTTTCGAACGTCAAAAGCAAACAAGTAGGCAGTTTAACCTTATCTAAACGGCCGCTCGGAAACGAGCCGAATAATTTCAATTGCAAGTCACTCGCGTTTCGCTTTTAAACTGTCTCTAGTATAAGTGCGATCTCCATTAAGGCTCTCGCAATTTGCACCCTGCGGATTTCCTGAGGGCCATTTTATGAGGAAGTGACACGGAAGTTTATGGAATATAACGGCTTTCGAGGTTTCCTTAAGAAACCCTGGTTTAAGATTTTTTTAAAGTTCGACAATGCATATTTATCCGATTCCCACTCAGGATAAACGTTTTTATTAGTATTAAAAAATGCTCTTTTACGTTGCACTTTTTATAAAGAGACTTCCGCTTAATTCCAAGGTGATTTTCAAACAACGTTCCGCGGGTCGTGTTACTCTGGTTACTGGTTCGCCTAATAAATGGACTTAAGAGATTAAACAGCCAGATTATAACAGATTTGGCGCCAAAACGAGCCGAGTCTGCTGTTACTTTTAAAACTGCAGTAAGTAGCAACACAATGATATTTGCTTTTAGAAAGTAGATGCAGATTCGATTTCGTGGTCGTGATGAATAATTGACTTGGATTGAATAACGGTATTATGATTCGAATGATAAAGACGGGTAGGTATAGGTAGACTACATACATTTTTAAACTGTTTACTTTGTTTTGCACTAGGCTTTTTAGGTAGGTTATGTCTAAAGTAGGTGGCCAAAACATTTGTAGGAGGACATAACAATTATTTACAGTGGCGATTTTACGGTGGACTATCCGCCAGTCCGCCACTAGCGCCTACATATATTATTATTTGACCCATGGGGTTAACTATTTGACTCTTAGATTTTTCCAATATTGTGCGATATATTTACACGAGGGGTAGTTCTCTGGATTCTTTTTGTGTAAAGGCCAAATTGATACAAAAAAGTTAACCGCAAAACGTTTTTTAATAACCTAACACTGTTATCAAACGTTAATCACGGGTTTGCAAACCTAGAACTTGACCTTAGTTTTTGCAACATATACACCTGATTAACATAACACATCGAGAAGTTATTTTAACAGACTCGTATCTTACTCGGTCGGTTACGTAGCAAAATATTTGCAATTTCTACCTTCCTAACAAATTTAGCTGAAATTAAAGTTGGAAGTTTTCAAATTCACTTGATATTTTTTCTCGAAATACTGTCAATCACGAAGAAAAAAATTAATTTAAATACCTAAAACATTTTATTTGACCGTCTGTGAAACTGCTGCGTAAAAACTAATCGTGCCAGTTAATTTGGCCTATCACACAAAATATCAAATTATAGCTTATCAGAAAACGAAAGCGCAAATGCGCTATACCAAGCCCGAACCGTTTTCAACTGTGTTCATTTACATATCCTTTAAAATACTTAATCCCTAAATTGCCCTATAAAGAGTTTTCGTAAACCGGTTAAGTCAAGAGCAAGTTTCAGCCCACGCCCAGCGGTTCCTGATTACCTTCGCTTATATCCGATCAGTGAAAGGACAGGCTCAGCTATAACTGGACAATAATACAATATCTTGAGAAAACCAAGGCCGTGGAACCGAATGTAAGATCAATTTACTTGTATCAAGGCTGTATTTTTTGCCCGTTATGGCATTGTGTTTTAATTGTAATTTGAGGCTGTATCTGTGACATGCTGGGATTTTTAAATCGATTATTGTTTGACCTTGTAACCGGTAAAGTGGTCTGTAAGAATCAATTAAATTTTAATTAGTTATTAAATCAATTAGTATAGTTTAACTAAACTCAAATAAAAATGGTTTAATTATTTTCGTTGTTGCATAACAAAGACATAAAACGGATTGTAAGTACATATTATGTGTTTTCTTTGGAAGTGAGTTGAAGTTACTTTATATGTTTATTTTGAACATTGAAACCAGAGATAACGTGGCTTTGACATTCGATTTATAATTTTACCTACGACTTAGGACAATAATTGGTTATTTTATATTGAGTTTTATTTCATTGATAAGAACATAATATACTTTTAGATTACAACTTAATAAACCTTGGTCACCCCGACCTTATGGTTTCTTATACATACTGTATTGACATAACAACGCGTAGTGTAGGGTGACCAAATGTACGTTTTTTTTGTTTGTTATTTCTGCACCCGTAGGTACTTAATTATACGCTTCCTATAATCTAATTTTAATTATATAACAATAAAAATGCATGTTTAAATTATAATCTCAGAAAATTGATTTTGGAAACAATAAAAATGCATGTTTTAATTATAATATCGGAAAATATCAAATGGATATTAAAATTACTAGGTACCTAATTAGATAATGAAAACATTGTTCTTGTAGACTGGTTGAAGTACTGCTATTTATAGTTGTGCAAAGTGCTAATTCGGCTGGCCTTGTGTTTACGCTCTACTAACCAACTAATTAACTGCAACACATCATTATAAATGCAACTTTAATTATTCATTACGATATGGAATCAGGTTGTTATGATTGGAAGATAATTGCGGCTTTGTTTATTTCATATTAAGCGTGTAGTTCATTTGTTATAGATTGTTTATACCATAAAAAGTAACAAAACATTAAATACGTAGTTTAATAATTTAAAAAAAAAATGGTACACAAAAATATAAAGGAGTTTATCTACACCCATATCATAAACCCTCCATGATGCGTTCAAAAACCGCACGTTATAACCACCATAAAAATAGATTGTTTCGTTAGTAGTTAGAACAAATGTCTTATCTGTAACGATGTTATTATTATCAAATAATAAGCAAAAATTTTATATCATTATGAAAATCCGGGTGGGCTCCGCCCGCCGGCACGCGCGTCCCGATCGCCGGCACAATCGAGTTGGCCATGGCGATGGCAGTACAATCCGTGCAATGGCAGTCATTCAATCATCATTTCGGGTTTATAATATGTGTGTAGATAAAGCAGTGTATGCAACTGTATGTAATTAGGCCTTAAAACGTAACAGTTACATAAACTACTATTTTACAAAAGAAATGGTAGAATTAATTACCTCTAAGTTTGTTCTTAGTTAAAAGTATCTAGATTATTTTCCAAAAACAACAAGCAAAATAAAGATTACGTAAATGAAAAACCTCAAAACCAATTTATTTACGGTAACGAACTCTGGCAAAAACGTTAAATTACATCACGTACCTAAATAAATTAAAAAACAAACGAAAGTGAAATGCAACTGACCATTGTTTTCCACCGCAATGTTGGCACTACGTCACTTGAGGGCGCGCTCGCCTCGACTGAGCTCGCTTTAGTCAGTGCTACAATTTTTATAGCAACCTTTCGACAAAGCGGTTTCACTTTCTACTGGGGTCCGGTCGAACATGATCCACTTTTTTACGGTGTGCCTTTAAAGGTAAACAAAGGCGCCCGTTTCACCCCCGGGTGAGGCTGATACCCTGGTCCTCGGAGATAAGGCGCTTGCCATATGCTACATCTGCCAGCCAGCATATTTATTGAGATCCGGTTTGGTTATGATATGAGAAAACGTGAGGTAGAATGCAACAACAGTCAATGTAACTTTCGCAAAAAAGATGTATATTTTTGAGGTGGGTTTATTGAATAGTGAGTAAGTCCTACTCGTTATAGCAATAGCAGTTTTCCAGTTGAATCCTTAAGGAGGTCAGACTCCACTTTTGGCATCCTAATACCAAGAATTGGCTCATAAGCTTGGTTTTCATCCACCCTGGAGGGGAAATAGGCCTGGCTACCATCAAAACTGGAGGGGAGACTCTTATAATTATGTCGACCCTCAGATTCGTAACAACAGCCGAGGGTAATCGGCGAAGCCAAGTAATTAAGACAAGTGCAACTTTAACCTTACACGCAGATGTTCCGATAAACACGAAAATAATTCGTTACTTTGATCCATAAATACGTCAAATAAACGAGTCCCTATTTTAAAATCTGTTGAACTACTCTGTATACGTCGTACTAGTAGTACAGTCACCATCACATATATCGGAGCGGCCGGGATACTCAAAACTATCTGAACATGCTCTTTATCCCCTTGACAATAGAGAGGTTGGTCAGATATTTGTGGCCAGCTTGGCCGCTCTGATGTATTTGGTGGCGACTGTACGTCGGAAAGCACCACAAGACTAATGATGTGCCAATACGCCATACACAAATTGATGCTCTATCCGTCTTCTTCTCAAACTCTATAGGATTGCATTGTTTTCCTAAGACAACCGTTTGATACCGTCATCGTCACAGCAGCTCAATAAATATCACATTTATTTATCTATCCCATAAATTATAAAATTACATATTAGTCTTCGTAGATATTTCTTGGTTGCTAAACATCTAAGTGACGATGCGCACGCGACATTGAGCATTGGCAAGAGACTATGTAGAGCATGCTTTATCACACAACACAACACAATATTAATTAACGACTATCTTTCGTCATTTTTGCTTCACGCATTACCCGCTGATCTATTCTGGAGATTACAATGAGCAATTTCGCAGTATACTTAAATAGATGAGCTGTAGTATTGCAATGTTGATGTTCTTTTGTTTTACTTATTTATAACACGTCAAATCATTTGCTACATACTTGTTACGTCATAGTTATCCCCATAGTGTGTCTTGTGTTAATTAAAAGACGTTTATTTTCTGGTTTAATTTTAACCAGAGACGATATATATCACCACTAAAAGTTAATAACGAGGCCTCTATTAAACTTATATTTTTATTAAGTTTCAAACAGAAATGTAACACTTTATTCATACTCGTACCGATGTATAAAGGTGCATTATGAGTATATGCCCTACTAACTTTCAATAAATTATACTTACTCAATCAAAATAAAAACCAATCACTACATAATAATATAAGAAATTACTGCCATTTACGGTATAATAACTTGATGCTCAACTCAATGGAATTCGCCTTTCGGCAAATGAGGTACTTTAAACTCAATAACTCAATACTTTTCACATCGCCCGTCCGTTAAGTAGGCACCTAAAGGAAGAAAATTTTTATCGGGAAGGCTTGAATTTAATTTTTTTTTTCAATACCTAGCTGATTTTATTCGAAATAGTTGGCATTTTGGAGGCTAAAATTACTTCCGTAATATTTTCTCTACAAATTTTTGGCCTAGATCGATCTGAGTAAGATTATCCCCAAACATTTATTTAATAGCATAAAGTTTGTAAGTACCTATCAGTGGCGGTGGGTCAAATTTTTTCTTAGGCAAGCTGGTGCTGAATTTGGGTTAAAATTTCTTCTTAAGCTGTAGGAAAACTGCTTAGGCGCCTGAAACTTAGGCAAGCCGACGGGAATCGTGTTCTATGGACGCACCCCACTGGGACCTATTAGCAAACCTTTTCCGGTACAAATTGAGCTCCAGTCGTGTCGTAAAGCCGACGATATGGTACCTACGTACGACGAATATTAAACGCTCTTTCACAATATTTTCTACCAGGTAACTGTAATCACTTCCATTTTTGTATGTATTTGTTTTGCTGACGCATAAGAGATAAGTAGAAATTGTAGAAACGATTACAGAGATACCTATTACACATACATACTTAAATGTACTTTGATCTCATGGTATATATTAAATTACATAGTTGATTGTTAAAAAAATCCATGTAAGGGCATATAATACCTAAACTAATTAACTTCGGTACGTTTACAAAAAATAAACACATTTAGATGTTTTTAGATGCAACCGATTTTTTTGTTCTATTCAATTTAAGGTACATACCTTTAAGGAAATGTTTCTTATTTAATCTGCTCAAAATTCCTTAGAACCTTTTGGAATTTAACTTGGAACTAAGAGATATATAGTCAAGGTAGTTAATTATATTAGTCCAAGACAGTTCCATAAAAGTTAACGGATGATGGATGCGCTGGTGGAGAAATGTAAATTGTGTCAATACTTACCAGACCTCTATTCGTAACAGCGCTTACCTTAAGTCTTTCCTGATCCTTAAACAAATTATTGATTGGTTGTTTATGATTGCACTATACATTATGCACCCAAAAAGTCGTAAGGGACGTTGCAGTTTCCTTGAAATTCGTCCTTTCATAGCGGTGTAGTAGACCACGATGCATGTGAAAGTTGGGACCGCGGGCACACGTCGCGTATCGCATTTCCGTTGGAGATAAACTTAATTATTACGTCAAAACACATTGCAATGCTTGGCACGCTTATTATATACTTATCCTAATGAGCTACCTTATATCCTTCTTAGTTTACCTACTTATATTATGAGTACTTGTTTTGTTGTGGTTTAGTCTAAGGAGGTAAGTCATTATGACGTAGGGTGTTATTTATAGGGCTATTAGAAACGGTGCAGATAGAGTGCTGTTGAAATGCTAAAAGATTTTAAGCAGTTTTGTTTTACTATAATAGGCTAGATGAATTGTTTTCATGCGTGGTATCATTCGATTCGTTTTGTTGTGAGGATCAAATGTCTATATGGGGCCAATTGCCTTAAATCAACATAAAAGACAGAAAAGAGACTTAAAGTCTGTGATTTGCTTTTGTTTCTCAAAACGCTCCTAACAAAATGATATAAAGCTGTGACGTCATACGTCATGGCTTCATAGTTGCCCTATTTAAAGTATGGAAAAATTATGAAATTGCTATTTTTACAGTGAAATATTGCGTTTATGTATATGGTTGCCATACAATTTATTTCACAGTAAAATGTTAGAAATCGAATGGTATCATTGGTTTTTTTTAATTTTGTACTTTCAAAATTCGAAAAAAATTGAAATTTTGAAGCCTGATATCTTTGCACCATTTCAATATATTTTTTAAAAGTTTACTTTATTTGTATATTTTGATCATTTTGCATCCTATCAACTAAATTTAATTGCCTAATTCAACATGTGTCATCATCCCTATTGTTACAAATACAAATACGTTTATTTCATTACTTTAATACACTTTTTCTTAGGTAGGTATATATGTAGGTAGGTAAAAATAAAATAAAAAATAAATAAATAAATAAATTGTTAAGTTTAGTTGTTTTTTACTATAGTTGTATACGGGCAGGCCTATATCTAAGAGTAAGCTAATATGCATTATTTCACTTAATAATTAATATACATATGAAACGGATCGATCTCTGTAATTTTCATTAAAACGCCGTCATTCATTAAATCGATTAAAGTGCGCATAACACGTCGCTCATACCTCATCGATACCCCATAAATTCATCAAATTTAGCAATGCACCCATAATCACAACTAGGTTAACGATTATTTAGTATTGTAAATTACAGTCACTAAGATAAGTTATTGATAAAGACATGCAATCTCGTCTTTGTTGTCCATACAGATGAGTTATACTTAGTGCAGCGCTTTCACGCGACCTTTAACTAACAGCGCGACATATTCAAGTTTGAAAATACTGAAAACAGATAATTTCGATCTAAACTGACCTTAGTTTTTCTTGCTTTTAAGTTTATCGATTTAACATGGTAATGAATCCAGTGAATGGTATAAACTCATCGCCGCCGCTCAATGACCATACTAAAGTCCAAACATGAAATCGATCTGACAGGTTCCAAAACAAACTAGGGAGGTTTAGTGGCGTCCCCAAACCTTACAGCCAACAGGGTTTTTACTTATTTTTTTGCCACCTGTATAGAACTGAGATCCCGCAAGAGTTAGGTACCTTATCAACAATTATGAACATACATTAAGGCTTTACAGTCTCTATCATTTAGTGTCACTGGCTCTAGCTATTACTATGACAACCGCAACGCGGTTTGGAGTAAAAACCGACATGTGTTGGATTGCTGTATCCATTACGCGCCTTATAAGATGTGCTGGGAAAACATCTGTGCTGTTTATGAATTACGTTAACCTACAATAGTCGTAATAAACCGGCTAAAAGCATGTCGGGCCATGCATGTACTTGTATTTCATGTATATTGCATGGGGAACAGTTAGGTATCTAGCTGAAATTAAATCCAGCATCCGATAATGCAAGCATTACAAGTTGGATTGCTCGAACGCGACTCTTGGGTAAATAGTAAAAAAGCAGCTCTGCAGTTCCTCGAAGCTCGATTGCACGTTGTGGTTCTCAGTATTCGGTTTGCAATAACCGCCCTGCAGAAGCGGGGGAGAACTGTCTGCTTGAGTGAGGTGAGCTAGTGTAATTTCTCTAGTAAGTAGTTGACCACTATAGTCTTATGTACTTTTACACACAGATAAAAGGATATCTTAATCCAAGATATTTCATTCTTGTATATAAGGAAAATCGATAATTTCTTGAACCAAGTATGATTTTGTTGAACCAAGTATGATTTTGTTGATCCAAGATAGAACTTACTTGGCTCAAGATATTTTTTACTTGATTTAAGATATTATCGATTTTCCTTATATACAAGAATGAAATATCTTGGATTAAGATATCCTTTTATCTGTGCATGTAATGTACTTTTACGTGTACAAAAAGTCGTCCCTATATACACAGTCAGATACATGTTCAACAGGTACCTATACTGCAATATACATGTTAATTAGTCAGACTATGTTAACACTGTATAGACTTGGAAACAGGGACCGGAACCGGTTACCATAACCTGGGTATTTCATAAGGTTATTTTTGAGGTTGTTTTAAAAACCCTGATATAACGGTAACCTTATGATGAGGTAACCGTATTGATACGGTTACCGTATCGATCAGGTTAACCTAAGGTAACACTAACCGCATTAAAAACCCAATCAATTCGGTTACCGAATCATAGGGTATTGAAATGAAATGAAAAATGAAATGAAATATTTTTATTTCGAACATGAAAGTCCATATTGGGTTAGAGGTACCTACTAAAATAACTTATATATGTACAGTTAGTATTATAATTAATTAGACAAAACAAACAAATAAACAAAACAAAACAATTATAACTTTCGTGGCGGTACAGCCACAGGTGAGTGTAGCTGCACATACCGCTTGACCAGGGGCGAGTCCCAACGCTGCGCCAGCGTTCTTAGGATGCTGTTCGTGCTGCTTCGGCTTCGATTTAGGAGAGACGCGCATCGCTTTCTCATGATGGCAAAGAAACAGTCTGTTCGCGCCTCAGCAAACATTGCCGAGGCGCTACAATACCGCGGCAACCTAAACAGCATCCTAAAAGCATCATTATACTGGACACGCAGAGCGCTGTACGCCCGCTGCGTAAAATTAGCCCACAGACCGCACGTGTAGAAAGTTTGACAAAAAGCTTTAAACAATATTAACTTTACTTCTTTACTACCACGTGCAAACCTGCGGGATAACATGTTACAGCGGACACACAGCGCTCGGCGCTCCCGCTCGATGTCCTCGATGTCAGACAGTTTGTCTGTGACCCAGTGGCCCAGGTACTTAAATCTGTCCACTCTCTTTAGCGGCGTTCCACACAGCTTAACCTCCTGCATTTGGTAGCTTTTGTTGCCTGATTTAAATTGTAAGAGCTCGCTTTTAGACGCATTGTACCTGAGCCCGTGGGCTTCAGCATACGCTTCGCAAATGCTTAACATTTTTATTAGACCTGCCATCGAGGGGCTCAGCAGCACCATGTCATCAGCATAGCTTAGGTTGTTCACGCACACGTCTTCTATGTGACATCCGACATAAGCGCTGCTAAGCTCCTCGATGAGGCCATTCATGTATAGGTTGAACAATGTAGGAGAGCTCAATCCACCCTGTCTGACCCCACACTGCATTACGTACTGCTCGGACAAGGCACCCGCCCACCTAACACTGTTTTTTTGGTTTCCATACCAATGCTGAAGCAGTGAGATGACGTCACTAGGGACCGCCGTGTCCTTGCGTAACTTCCTCCATAATAGGTCATATGACACCGTGTCAAACGCCCTCGACAAATCCAAAAAACAGGCAAATACCGGTGTCTCGCGTGACGTATAGTAATGGACGGTCTGCTTAAGACATAGGATTGCGCTTTCAGTCGATAAACCCGGCCTAAATCCGAATTGGGCATCATTTAGTTTAATATTTTGTCCTAAAATATCATCAAGCAAACCATCCAAAACCTTGGCCACAACCGTGGCGAGCGATATAGGCCTGTAATTGGACATGTCAGAGGCGTCACCGGTTTTATTTTTTATAACAGGCACAACAATTGTTTTCATAAGTTCTTCCGGTAAGTATTCCGGTAGGTATTGAGGCAGCTCAAACGAATGTGATCTTTACGAACACTCAGATTAGGCTCATTATTAAATTGCTGTAGTGGCTTTGAGCACGGGGCTGGTCAACTAAGCTCCCAGTACTTACAAACAAACAGGTTTTGCCGGAAACGTCGCGCGTCGTTTATTGTGTTCATCTTTAACAATATTTGTACTTTTAGGTTGAATTGAAATTGGAGCGCGGCTGCATTTCGTTTGGTTATTTTGTTTTTACATTATTACTATACTAACTTTGGAGAAATTACGGATACGGATTCGTGCATAATGTGCATATGAATTAAAATGTATTGTTGTATTTATCAAGTATGTACATGTATGTGTACAATAAAATATGAATGTATATATATTTTCTCCAATGTACTCGGAAATTTTCAGCTTACTGTATCAAAATGAGTACGTGAAGTTCTTCATTTTTTACCAAAACGAATTAAAAAAAAAAACATTATTTACCTGTTTTAGCGGCCGTGAAGTAATTTGTCAACGCCATAAATATGTATACACTTTTGCACCTTACTCCATTGTAATAAGGTTCAAAGTGTATACATATTTTAGGCGTTGACTAGTAAAATCCATTACTGTATTGTTTTTTACCTTTTAAACTTTTCATCCGACTAAGAAATATCATTTCAAACAGCCAATACTTAAGCGACGTCTATACACCGTCTGAACGCCAATCCCTTCAAACTGTAGGATAGAGCGAGATAGTTAGATCAAAAACCTTGGTTGTCTCGTTCTTTGTCATAGCACCGCGTCTGATCGTGCGAATGAGGCTTAATACAATCATAGACAAAACAACTATTTTTAAGGTTTAATCTTGTATCTGTTGCATAAAAGGAGCATATTTAATACTGTCTGAAATAGCTTTTGACGAAAATTTCTTTTTAAATATTATTTGAATGAAAATTGGCAGTATACATAGTTTTTATTACTTTAAAAAAAATTATATAGGGAAGCTAATTCATGACATTGCACGCTAATAACCGATAGTACCGATACTTATGTAATAATATGAATAAGTTAGTTAACCAGTCTGTTTTTAAAACATGCGGGATACAAATGTAGTACGGAAACAAATGTACTACTTTACACGTACCCCGTTTTGTGACCCGTCCCGGTACGTGTTTTTTCGGAAACGTATTAATATCCGAGTATCCGTCATCATCATCATCATCATCATCAGTATCAAATGGCCGCCATCTTGAATTTCTTTGTTTTTCATCCGTTCGCGTTGAAAATTGATATTTGAGGACCTTAAATTAAGGCTTCTTAATACAAAACTTTATCCGATCGGTTCGAAACTCGAAATCCGAGGATCTTTAAGGCCCCTTAATACGACTTTGAAGTAGAAATTGCAGAAACTGGTCGCCATCTTGAATTTCTTTGTTTTTGATCCGATCAAGTTAAAAATTGATATCTGAGGATCCGCCAGGCCCCCTAATACGAATCTGAGGTCAAAATTGCAAAAACTGGACGCCATTTTGAATTTCGTTGTTTTTGATCGGTTCGTGTTGAAAATCGATATTTGAGTATCGGCCAGGTCCATAAACATGAATCTTAAGTCAAAATTGCAAAAAATCGGCGCCATCTTGAATTTCTTTGTTTTTGATCCGATCAAGTTAAAAATCGATATCGGAGGATCCACCAGGCACCTTTATACGAATCTGAAGCCAAAATAGCAAAAACTGGCCGCCATCTTGAATTTATTTATTTTTTATTCGATCAAGTTAAAAATCGATATCTGAGGATCCGGCAGGCCCCCTAATACGAATGTGAGGTCAAAATTACAAAAACTGGACGCCATTTTGAATTCCGTTGTTTTTGATCCGTTCGTGTTGAAAATCGATATCTGAAGATCGGCCAGGTCCATATACATGAATCTGAAGTCAAAATTGCAAAAAATGGGCGCTATCTTGAATTTCTTTATTTTTGATCCGATCAAGTTAAAAATCGATATCTGAGGATCCACCAGGCCCCTTAATACGAATCTGAAGTCAAAATTGCAAAAACTGGCCGCCATCTTGAATTTCCTTGTTTCTGATCCGTTCGTTTTGAAAATCGATATCTGAGTATCTTAAAGGCCTCTTAATACGAAACTGAAGTCAAAATTGCATAAACTGAGCGCCATCTTGAATTTCTTCATTTTTTATTTGATCAAGTTAAAATTCGATATCTTTGGATCCGCCGCGTCCCTTAATTCGAATCTAAGGTCAAAATTGCAAAAAATAGCGGCCATCTTGTATTTCTTTGTTTTTGATGGGTTTGTGTTGAAAATCGATATCTGAGAATCCACTGGGCTTTTTAACAAGAATCTGAAGTCAAAATTGCTAAAACTGGGTGCCATCTTGAATTTCTTTGTTTCTGATCCGTTCGTTTTGGAAATCGATATCTGAGTATATTAAAAGCCTTTTAATACGAAACTGAAAAAAAAAACATGAACATGTCAAAGACTAAGATCATGACCAATGGCATCGAACGTAGGATTGAGATAAACGGAGAACCAATTGCATATGTCCATGAGTACCTTTACTTGGGCCAACTAGTCTCATTCCAGGCGCGCCAAGAGAAGGAAGTCGAAAGACGGACTGACAACGCCTGGAGGAGCTATTGGTCCATGAAACATTTAATGAAAGGTGATCTCCCACTTTCACTTAAGCGGAGGCTCATGGACATGTGCATCCTTCCAATTCTCACCTACGGTGCACAGACTTGGTCTTTGACAGTATCTCAGAGGTCCAAACTTGGGGTTTGCCAGCGAGCCATGGAGCGCAGCATATTAGGTGTAAAATTAACGGATCGAATCCGAAACACCACGCTGCGCTCCAAAACACAAATTGTCGACGTAGCTCGGAAAGCGGCCAAGCTAAAGTGGGACTGGGCTGGTCATGTCTGCCGCATGCCAAGCGAGCTGTGGGCCAAGATCGCCACCGAGTGGCAGCCCACTTCAAAGCGGGGACCTGGCAGACCTCGTCAACGATGGCGAGACGAATTAGACTCCTTTTTAAAGGAATGGCCGAACGCTGCACAGAATCGGGAGGATTGGAAAAACCGGGGGGAGGCCTTTGCCCAGCAGTGGGACATTACAGGCTCCTAATAATAATACGAAACTGAAGTCAAAATTGCAAAAAATGAGCGCCATCTTGAATTTCTTCATTTATTATCCGATCAAATTAAAAAACGATATCTTTGGATCCCCCACGTGACCCACGTCCCTTAATTCGAATCTAATGTCGAAATTGCAAAAAATAGCGGCTAACTTGTATTTCTTTATTTTTGATGCGTTTGTGTTGAAAATCGATATCTGAGAATCCAATGGGCTATTTAACAAGACTCTGAAGTCAAAATTGTAAAAACTGGGCGCCATCATGAATTTCTTTGTTTCTCATCCGTTCGTTTTGGAAATCAATATCTGAGTATATTAACGGCCTCTTAATACAAAACTAAAGACAAAATTGCACAAAATGAGCGCCATTGTATTTCTTTATTTTTTATTTGATCACGTTAAAAATCGATATCTCTGGATCCGTCACACCCCTTAATACGAATCTAAAGATCGGATAATAAATGAAGAAATTCAAGATGGCGCTCATGTTTTGCAATTTTGACTTCAGTTTCGTATTAAAAGGCTTTTAATATACTCAGATATCGATTTCCAAAACGAACGGATCAGAAACAAAAAAATTCAAGATGGCACCCAGTTTTAGCAATTTTGACTTCAGATTCTTGTTAAAGAGCCCAGTGGATTCTCAGATATCGATTTTCAACACAAACGCATCAAAAACAAAGAAATACAAGATGGCCGCTATTTTTTGCAATTTTGACCTTAGATTCGAAACGCGGCGGATCCAAAGATATCGAATTTTAACTGGATCAAATAAAAAATGAAGAAATTCAAGATGGCGCTCAGTTTATGCAATTTTGACTTCAGTTTCGTATTAAGAGGCCTTTATAGTACTTCCCTTTATAATAAGCCCCATGACACATGTTCATAAAAGTGGTGCAGAGTTCCGGAAAAATAGTAAAAAAAATTAGAATTGGCCGAAAGCACAAAAAAGTACCACTTCCGGTTTAAAAAATGGATGGCATTTACCTACGGTATTTGATACTGAGATGATTATTGTGGCAACAAATAGTAATTTCTATTTAGGCACAGAAAAACCCAGTCTGCCAGTTTCTGCATGGCCGGAAGTGCCCGGCAGACTGGTTCAAAAGTGACGTACATTTGGAGTCAAATTCGTTACTTTTAAACTAGTCTACCGGGCACTTCCGGCCAAGCAGGAACTGGCAGACTGGGTTTTTCTATACCTAAAAATAAATTACTATTTGTTGCCACAAGTGTCATCTTTGTATCCAATGACGTAGGTAAAGACCATCCATTTTTTAAACCGGAAGTTGTACTTTTTTGTGCTTTCAGCCAATTCAATTTTTTTTTACTATTTTTCCGGAACTCAGCATCAGTTTTATGAACATGTGCCATAGGGCTTATCTTTTTATCACGTTACGTAGCAGATCCTACGGCCGCCGCCCGTACTATTAAGATACTCAGATATCGATTTTCAAAACGAACGGATCAGAAACAAAGAAATTCAAGATGGCGGCCAGTTTTTGCAATTTTGACTTCAGATTCGTATTAAGGGGCCTGGTGGATCCTCAGATATCGATTTTTAACTTGATCGGATCAAAAATAAAGAAATTCAAGATAGCGCCCATTTTTTGCAATTTTGACTTCAGATTCATGTATATGGACCTGGCCGATCTTCAGATATCGATTTTCAACACGAACGGATCAAAAACAACGGAATTCAAAATGGCGTCCAGTATTTGCAATTTTGACCTCACATTCGTATTAGGGGGCCTGCCGGATCCTCAGATATCGATTTTTAACTTGATCGAATAAAAATAAAGAAATTCAAGATGGCGGCCAGTTTTTGCAATTTTGGCTTCAGATTCGTATTAAGGTGCCTGGTGGATCCTCCGATATCGATTTTTAACTTGATCGGATCAAAAACAAAGAAATTCAAGATGGCGCCGATTTTTTGCAATTTTGACTTTAGATTCATGTATATGGACCTGGCCGATCTTCAGATATCGATTTTCAACACGAACGGATCAAAAACAACGGAATTCAAAATGGCGTCCAGTATTTGCAATTTTGACCTCACATTCGTATTAGGGGGCCTGCCGGATCCTCAGATATCGATTTTTAACTTGATCGAATAAAAAATAAAGAAATTCAAAATGGCGTCCAGTTTTTGCAATTTTGACCTCAGATTCGTATTAGGGGGCCTGGCGGATCCTCAGATATCAATTTTTAACTTGATCGGATCAAAAACAAAGAAATTCAAGATGGCGACCAGTTTCTGCAATTTCTACTTCAAATTCGTATTAAGGGGCCTTAAAGATCCTCGGATATCGAGTTTCGAACCGATCGGATAAAGTTTTGTATTAAGAAGCCTTTAATTTAAGGTCCTCAAATATCAATTTTCAACGCGAACGGATGAAAAACAAAGAAATTCAAGATGGCGGCCATTTGATACTGATGATAATGATGATGATGATGACGGATACTCGGATATTAATACGTTTCCGAAAAAACACGTACCGGGACGGGTCACAAAACGGGGTACGTGTAAAGTAGTACATTTGTTTCCGTACTACATTTGTATCCCGCATGTTTTAAAAACAGACTGGTTAACTAACTTATTCATAACATTCCATGTACCTTTTTATTAATAATTTTTTTGTGAATAAGTTACTGTACCAGTGTGTTTTTAAAACATGCGGGATACAAATACGGGATATCCCGCACAAAAAAATATAGACCTAAGGGAGTCTCCGACTCTCGTCACTGTTCTACAAAGTTTAGGTAAATATACTCTACCTATTCCGATCTCTGCTAATAACGTAACCAAAATCTGTAATTTATTTCATTTACTTTACTTTATTTCCTCGCACATTTAGAGAAAAGCACTATATATGCCTCGGCGGGAATAGAAATTCGTGGACTCGTCTTATTTTTTCGGACTCAGCTGCGCTTCGTCCGAAAAAATCGCTCATCCACGAATTTCCCTTCCCCGTCCTCTGCAATAATGTAGGTACTATTTTTTTATTAAAATAAAAATAAAATAAAAATAGAGTAAAAATAGAATAAAAATAGAATAAAAATAAAATAAAAAAAGAATAAAAATAGAATAAAAATAAAATGAAAATAGAATAAAAATAAATTAAAAATAAAAATAAAATAAAATATAAAATAGTATAAAAATAGAAAATAATAATAAAATATAATATAAAAAAAGAATAAAATAGAATAAGTAAAAAATAAAATATTGTATAATAAAATATTTTTATTTTATTTTTATTTTATTTTTATTTTATTTTTATTTTATTTTTATTTTATTTTTATTTTATTTTTATTTTATTTTTATTTTATTTTTATTTTATTTTTATTTTATTTTTATTTTATTTTTATTTTTATTTTATTTTTATTTTATTTTTATTTTATTTTTATTTTATTTTTATTTTATTTTATTTTATTTTATTTTTATCTTATTTTTATTTTATTTTTATTTTATTTTTATTTTATTTTTATTTCATTTTTATTTTATTTTTATTTTATTTTTATTTTATTTTTATTTTATTTTTATTTTATTTTTATTTTATTTTTATTTTATTTTTATTTTATTTTATTTTTATTTTTATTTTATTTTTATTTTATTTTTATTTTATTTTTATTTTATTTTTATTTTATTTTTATTTTATTTTTATTTTATTTTTATTTTATTTTTATTTTATTTTTATTTTATTTTTATTTTATTTTTATTTTATTTTTATTTTATTTTTATTTTATTTTTATTTTATTTTTATTTTATTTTTATTTTATTTTTATTTTATTTTTATTTTATTTTTATTTTATTTTTATTTTATTTTTATTTCATTTTTATTTCATTTTTATTTCATTTTTATTTCATTTTTATTTCATTTTTATTTCATTTTTATTTTATTTTTATTTTATTTTTATTTTATTTTTATTTTATTTTTATTTTATTTTTATTTTATTTTTATTTTATTTTTATTTTATTTTTATTTTATTTTTATTTTATTTTTATTTTATTTTTATTTTATTTTTATTTTATTTTCATTTTATTTTTATTTTATTTTTATTTTATTTTTATTTTATTTTATTTTTATTTTATTTTCATTTATTTTTATTTTATTTTATTTTTATTTTATTTTATTTTTATTTTATTTTCATTTATTTTTATTTTATTTTATTTTTACTTTACTTTTTTTTCATGCTTGAGCAACGCGACTACTACGATAATAGCTCTATACGAGTAGTTAGCTAGTTTCATTAAATGTTAAATCTCGACATTAGCTTTCAATAGTAATCAAATGTAGGAAAGAAAAAACAACCCAGGTTACAATAACCCAATGAAAACCCTTAACAAAAACCCTATCGCGATGGGGTTTTGAGGTTAACCGTGTTAGAGGTTACGGTTACCGCTTCAATACCTGTTACCACTATGATTCGGTAACCTCATGATACGGTAACCGTATCATGGGGTTACCAAATTGATTGGGTTACCGAAATGATAGGGTTAAGCTTAAAGAGGGGTTTTCCGGTCCCTGCTTGGAAATTGACAGAGTGTGAATTAATTCACTTTTATGATGGCAGTTCCAAATTTTTTTGCAGCAAAGCCCTTTACTTGTAGAGTTAGCGTGTTCGAATTATACCTACTGATTCATTTCCTATCGTTATGAGGACAGTTAAATTTGTCTCGCCGTTATAACATTTCTTGTTATTCTCTTTCGCCAGCACCTGGTCATTTGTAGCGTAAAATCGCGTGATTTTAGTTACATCATTTAGATCTGAGTGAAATAATTGATGCATTAAACAGAACAGTTTCAATTGCTATTACATTTTCAATTTACATTTACGTAATTTTCGGCTGTATCGTTTAAAAACCAATCAATGTTGCACCGCTTTCGAAAAGGCACCTGTTTTATGTCAATATTGATTAATTATGTAGTCTACTTACTTAATGTATTTGGCAAATCTTTATTTATGTGCCTGTAAAATAGGCAATAGGTAATGATTTTCTTTCAATAAACAACGCACATAATTATCTATCGATAGGTACCTCATTGTTGAATTTACAAATATATGTAGAGTCACTCTACCTATACTATCGTCCTAGCTCGTGGCCAAATTCTCCCCGGTAATCCTACAATAGTACATTACGCACCTAGGGCGGTAAAATAAAGAACGGCTCAGATCGCGGGTATTTGTGGCCCGAACTGAAGGTAAGGGCCATAAGCAAGCGATCTGAGGCCTTTTTTTATTACCGCCCGTGGTGCGTACACAATTTTACGTCTTCTTCTGGGTGTGAAGTGAGATTTGCCGCAGCGCCCGTGGGCGACAAATCTCACTTACCGCCCAGAGAGACGTAAATATATTTAAGGTGCAGCCACTTATGTGTTGTACAGTCGCCATCAAATATATCAGAGCGACCAGGGTACTCAAACATATCTGAACATGCACTTTATCGCCTAGACAACAGAGGCGTTGCTCAGATATTTGTGACCTGTGGTCCTTGGCCGCTCCGATATATTGATGGCGACTGTACTACATAGGAAATATCCTGTGCCTTATATACCTAATAGGTACAGATCAAGATACTTGCAATATCTTTCCATCCAATCCTGTTGCTTTCGCAACTGTTCCGTTTGCTCCATGCAGTGTTAACGACTTCGCGACTTTAGCGAATATCACAATCTTGACTCTACACGTAGAATCCGGTATAACCTGATCCTTAAGATCCTTATCGACTATAACTAATCCTTGGTCATACTTATACTGGTTCATCCGAACTAACAACCGGCTTGCGATTGGAATGACGGCCTAGCGCTTGCGCCTGGAGAAAGGCGCTCGATCGCTACGATAAACTGGAAATTTCAATACTTACCTTAAGTAGCTATATATAAATAAGTTAAATAACATAGTATTAATATAATTCCAACTAGGTAGTACTTATTTCCTTTTGAACTAACTTAGTAAACAACTTGAAAGAGGTAGTAAAGATAATTTTCCCAATTTCAGCGGGAAAAGGTAACTACCTCAATAGTTACCTTTTTCCGCTGTTTACTTACTGTAGATGACATTAAGGCGGTTATCACACTGCTGCGGATCCGCATGCGGCGCCGGTGCGCGAGCGAGATAGCGCTCTGCATGTGTATAGACATCAAGTAAAATTTATATATTTATGGCAAAAAATTCCATCAAGTAGGTATAGCCACCAAAGTGTAGACTTTATTTTAAGATAAAATAACATTTTACTGAATGTTATGATAGGTATAGAAAATAAATATAAAAATTACACTAAAACCCGCTCCCGTATGTTTCCGGTGCAATGGTGCCCATAATGCTTGCGGCATTTCCACGCTGGATTACTATGGCCAGCCTTTGCACCAAGAACTACTCGGAGTGGGGGTCCTCCCCTTTTTGCAGGAGTCGATGGCCCAACTCAAGTAAGTATAATAACTATGATATGTGTTTTAGTCGCTCCATGACATCAGAGTAAGATCTGTTTGTGCTACACAGTACTGATAGTATTGAATAATAAGCAAATATTAAACAAAACACTTAAGTACTTAAAGGGTATCGCAAAGTTACGTCCATTTTGCAAGTTCTCGTGAAAAGCCGACGGCGCTATCAGGACTGCCGATAACGAAACCGAAACTAAGGAGTTGTTGCATTATTCACAGGGACTGGATTCAGAAACGAAAAACACACTATGAATATAATACCAATATAATACAATTGCCAATTTTTTGAAGCTGTAGTGCCATCAGCACAAGAGAAAACAAAAGATATAAATATATTACAAATATAGTAGGAAAAAGGACATTTATATCTTTAGGTTGCTCTCGTGCAGATGGCGTTTCAGACTTGAGCTTAAAAAAATTCTTAGACTTTTGCTGTCTATTATCTATAGTCTCTGCGTTATTGCATTGACACGGCAGCAATCAATATTTTTATTTTATCTGAAAAGTCAGACAGTCTTTTGCAAAGACACTGGATGTCGGCACTAATAAATAAACCCCCGCTCTGGGGATGTTTATTATATGAATTAAGTAGTCCTTAGTAGTTAAGACTAACCTAGTATATAAGGATTTAATTATATGTTACTAACACAACTGTGGACCATTGGTTGTCTAAAATAAATAAATAAAATTATATTAGCCACGTAGTTCAGCTCGTTATTAGAAACTTCGTGGTTTCACGTTCTTGTAATGCACACTCTTGGATAAGGTCGCGGCTGGTCGCGGGTTGTAATACGGAAATAAACGGTAGCTAATAGCAGTTCCGGGCGCGCAACAGGTGCAAGATAAGCTCCATGCACACAGAATACACAGATATGTTAATTAGTTGGACCTTAATAAAGCCGAAGATAGAATAGCAGGGTGCATTGGGATAATTTCGCAAAGCGTGGAATTCCGAAAATTATTCAATTATCCCTCGTATCCCATTGAAATAAGAGTTAACTTTCGGAATTACCAGCCACTTTTTTCCTATCGGGATTACCCCAATGCACCCTAAAAGAACGAATAGTATGTACTACCTACCAAATATACCGGGTGGTCCGAAGTCCAAACCTTGATGTCCAAAGAAAGAAATTAGATTATTCCTACCTAGGGCAGTAAAAAAAGTGTATTTTGTCCCCGCCTCGATTGCGCGCATATGTTGATAGCGGAGATAAATGGGAATATTTCAAATTAAAAAACCAATACGATTTCTATGAAAAATTAGCCAACAAATAACCGTATTAAAACAGTAAAATAGTACACCTATAAGTTTTAATTCTACTAAGTATGTTGCAGTAGGTACTGTAGGTAGGACCTCTAATTGCGGTTTAAACTTCCTAGCAGACTTATGCCAGAGTCAGCCAGCGGAAGATTGCATTTCACGGCGCCGTTCTGCATAACGCTTTCTAGCGATTTGTCTCGTTGCGAATCATCTGATCTGTTGATGCAAGTATCGTTTGGAATACGTAATGCTGTCTGATGATCCGACTACTCAGTCCCACCATTCTGAAAAAAAAAACCTACTTAAGAACTGTAGTCACAAATTTGTCAAACCGGCGGGAGACTGATGAGTAGTGACCACATCGCTTAATATGTCCAAGAATTTAACTCGGTCTTGCACACCCACAATATCAGATTCGCCCGGTCATTAAGTTTAGTAGGTATAAGTCGAATAGGCCCGTGACAATAACTTCCAAGCTTCGGGTATTAACCGTGGTACCACTGCTATGACCCACAGTGGGTCCACGAGTACCTACTACCTAAAGGCACATTAAAAGAAAACCAGCCTACCTTCTGCGGGGACAGAAATTATGTGAGGAATGACCCGTAGGCCCACGGAAACTGTCGAATTGGAGTACTTAGTGGGTTATAAATTATAATAATAATTATACTCGTGGACCCGTGTGGGTAATTAGCAGTTAATACGTCAGGGTCCACGGTTGATACGTCACAAGCTTAGGTCATTACGTGACATGCCTTCAAACATCATAGTTTTGGCGCGGCATTTGCTACGGCTCAATTGAGCCCACTCTTAACCTAATCCCATGAATTGGGATAGGCACTAATTGTTACGAAAGCGATTGCTATGCAACTTTCCAATCCAGAGAGGCACATACGCTTCTACAGACTGGCTACCAGACATAACTTGACCGGAGTACGAAAAAGGCAACGGCCCTAAAATAAGGTGTTACACTTGTAGCCTACCATGACGAAGTGGCGTGAACCCGAGTATTATAATTCAGGAGAGAGCTATTCGGTGAACCGCGACTGCCGCGAGTGCCGCGACAACCATTGTTTACACCAGGGGTGGCGAACTAATGGGCACAGAGTTCTATTTTTACCTAGCTTTTTTTTACCCGCGACTCGTCTTAACACGTCTTAGGGAAATGTCATAGCAAATATTAATTAATAAGGTACTATTTTTCTTCTACACTGAGCAATAATTCCATATATAAACCTTCACCCTTTAAAGGACTCGAACCCTCCCCGGGATTCAAACTATCTTCATATCTTTCATCTAAATCGGTTCAGCGGTGTAAGCGTGAAGAGGTAACAGAGAAACAGACACACTTTCATATTTATCACAAGAGTCGCCAGGACGCTCGCGTGAACTCGCGTCCCCATACAAACGTAGTTCAGCTCTCATTTTAAAACGACATGCTTTAGAACCACGAAATTTGGCATGGGCATTCTAGCAGTACAGATCTATGTCGGTAATTCGTTTTCGTTCCTAAAAATTGTAATACAAAGAAAATATAGCAAAAATAAGTTTTGTATGTAAATCTGTATCTGGCTGTATTTTCTTTGTATTACAATTTTTAGCAGCGAAAACGAATTACCGACATAGATCTGTACTACTAGAATGCCCATGCCAAATTTCGTGGTTCTAAAGTATGTAGTTTTAAAATGAGAGCTAAACTACGTTTGTATGGAAACGCGAGCGTCCTGGCGACTCTTAAGGATTTAATAGAAAAATTACCTACTATTGAACTGTTTTAGGATCCGTCGCCTCATTGCGTGTTGAAATATTTTACAATGAAAAAATATTAGTAGTAGTATTTTGTGCAACAGTTACATAATAAGATTAATAAGGGTTCTTAAGATTCGAGGGTCGAAGTTACAAAATGAGGCGAAGCCGAATTTTGTAAAAACAGACCCGAGAATTTTAAGACCTAATTATGTACCGTTGCACACAATAGTTTTTCTACGAGTGCTAGGCAAGCCGGTAAGGATTGAGTTCGACGAATGACCTGCTGCCTCTATACAATTGTCTTCAATCTCCTGGCGGATGGTGCCGGCGCCTCCCTTGCCTACAGCGGCGGGCGGCGGCGCGGGGCCCGCGCCGGCAACAGACCCATTATAGCCCTAAGAATCGACTTTTGAGTCATATTATGACAACGTTCATAAACTATATGCTTTGAATATACCTGTCAGTCATTAACCGACTTCAAAAAAGGAGGAGGTTCTCAATTCGACTGAATTTTTTTTTTTTTATCATCATTATTTTTTTTTGTATGTATGTTACTCCATATCTCCGTGAATCGTGAACCGATTTTCAAAATTTTTTTTTAATCGAACAGGTATACCCCTAGATGGTCCCATTGTCACCAAGTCAGGGTCTGATGATGGGATCCAGGAGAAATCGAGGGAACTCTTCAACTATTATAGGCACATCTATAGTGATTTCACTATTTTTTACAGCAACTCGGCCACTTCCTCTTGGAATAGCAGATCCTAAGTGAAGTCGGTTCTTTTTTGTTTTAAATTATTTTAGTGGCAAATTAGAATGCAGGAGTAGAAAAAATATATATTTGTTTCCTAGCCTGTGGTTTGGATCTAGATCGAGTTATGTACTATTTTATTAACACATATAATAATAAAATGGGCCATTAGTTCGCCATTCCTGTTTTACGCGGTCAATTGATTGCAAGTTTCATTTCGAGCTAGGTCTTATAATGTGATGTCTGGGGGATGTCTCTTTTAGGTCCTAGCCTAGTAGCTATGACGTATAAAATAAAACAAAATTATTATAATATAACTGTTTTATTTCTCAAACATACAAATAGTAATCACTACACCTATATGTAGTTAATTGAGACTCAAACAATATCTGAAACGAATAACAACCAAATTTCAACCTAATTGTAAGGTAGTATAGTTTAATTTCCAACACTGATATGATATATCTTATATCACTATAAAGGATAAAAATAATAACAAGAAACCCAAGTTATTTGTACTCAAAAGTTATGGCAACGAAAAGTTAAGTACTAAGAACTATGATAGCCACTGATCACTATGAATTAATAGCTATGTAATTGTTGAACAGTATTTGTGACACTTTCTTAGCAAAGGTACCATTTGGCGCTTATGTTTTTCGCTCGCATATAATATTTATTTTGTTCAACGTACAACGTAACCGCTTTCCGCCAAATGGTACCTTTACAGAATTACAGACACATTTAATAATTAACTATAAAGCCAACTGTCTTTATTTAGCAACCGTCCCTTGATTTATTATTGTTATTATTTATTTTAATTTGTTTCTACATTTATTCAATAATGAATAATAATCTACTCTTTATTTGAAATTGTGAGGATTAATAATATTTTAATTAGGCCTTAGTTCTTTTTCTATTGATAATTTCGCAGAAAAAGTCATTTAGCAAATGAAAGAAGTAGGTAGACAAAGGGACGTTTTGCACACAGGTAGGCGACATAATCTTTTTCGATATTCGTAAAACTTCGTAGAAGTTCGACTAGAACATTCAACAAATACTTTTTAAGCATACATTGAACATTTTTAGTTATATAGGATGGAATATATATTGTCTTTTGTGTTCCCAAAAATTTAGAATATTGGTACCACAATGTTTACGATTTTGGTATATCCAAAAAATACTTCGAGATTTCTCCGTATAAATCACAACCAAAAATTAAGCCTGCAATCTGAATAAGTGACTTTCAGGAACATAGAAGACAATTACGATGAAATCTTCCATTCTAGACATCGTATAGAGGTAAATATTCTCGTTTAAGACGTTTAATGGGACGTCTTTATTTTAGTAAATAAAACTTAAACTAGCTAAAAAAGCGTCTTTTTTAATAATTCTATGTTGATAAGTCGTAAACCTACTTGAAAACAATATAAAACGTAACAAAGCTGAGAAAAGGTACGTAATACATTTACAGGATAAAATGCTGATAATACAATTTACGTAAGCCAAGGAACCTATGAAGCGTGAGTTATAGCCTAGGAAGTATAACTTTGTCCTACAAGAGCGACGATGCTTTTATAGTCTGAACGGAGCCCAATAGAAATAGATACTAAGTTTGGTTTGTGTTATAGAACCATTTTACACCGCTTTTATGATTTTTTATGTGATTTAAACTCAGAATCGTAAGCCCTATTGATCTTGATAGGAGAAAAAAAGCTACCCGATTTTTTTCATATAGCTACTATATTTTTTCAAAAAGTTTTTCTCCTATTAGGTTCGAAAAGGCTTACAATTCTGAGTAAAAAATCATATACAATAAAAATAACTTTGTGCTCCCAATTTACTGAAAGGTATTTTGTATTGCGTATTTCTAGATGTAGGTATATTATTTCGCTTATCTACTCTAGGACAAAGTGTAAGCTATCTTTGCAGATCATAACACAACACATGATCACACACACTAATATATATGGATGATCATGTTTGAAGTACACATTCACAAGCGGCAGCAGATATTTGTTGGAAGAGGTGTACAGTCGACGTCAAAGATATCTTTATACTTTTGTACCTTATTACAAAGGAGTAAGGTGCAAAAGTGTAAACATATCTTTGACGTCGACTGTACATTGTTGTCTCGTTCTAACAAATAGCTGAGTATAGTACCCAAGTACAGTCAGCGGCAAAGTTAACTTAACGGGTGAGGTGATCAATATTACGTTTACGCGCTCTTGTTATCTTAACAATAAAGTCGTGCCAAGCTCATTTTGAACACCTCAACCGCTTAACAACTTCTGTTGCTGACTGTATATATTAAAACTTACATATGTAAGGTCTTAATATATATTTGTAAAACTAATTTCGTGTAAATATCTGCTGCCGAAAGTAGGATATATTAATACAAAATGGTATCAAAAATGAAATGTTACAACAGATGATAATTTGACTTTTATATATATTTTTATTTAGAGGTAGACGGGAAGAAGAATTGACCGTGACATTTTTTTTAAATATTTTCTTTGATATTAAATTAATAACCAAAAAGTATAGCTCTCCCAAGTTAGATTTTTTCCCTGTGATATTACTCTGTTACCGTTAAGATTGATATCTTTATACATTCGTATTACGTATAAATATATATGTATCATACAGGGTGTAACATAAGTACTGGTGATCCGTTTAAGGGCATATTTGGTATCGTATTGCGAGTAGGAAAAAGTAGGAGAAAAATTGTTTGGACGCGAAAAAAATTTTTTTTTGTATGGGGCGAGTCGTCCCAGCTGGCCAACCCTCCATACAAATCAAAAAAATTTTTTTCGCGAGAAAAATTTTTTTTCTTACTTTTTCACAATAAGAATACGATACCAATTATGCCCTTAAAAGGATCACCAGTATTTTTGTTACACCTTGTATACACTACATAAAATATGACTGCAAAAATCGAATGACACTGCTAAGGAGATTATCATTATCACACTGGCGCCGCAAGCGCATGCGGGGACGGCGTGCAAACGTAACACCGCTATACATGCAGAGCGCTATCTCGCTCGCACACCGGCGCCGCATGCGGAAACCGCAGCAGTGTGAAAGCCGCCTATGGCACCCGAAACTACTTTACCATAAGACAATGCAAAACCGGTATTTTTATGGCCCACAATACCCATGCAAAAAGTACCGGTATATCGGAGCGGCTAAGGTGGTCACAAATATCTGAACAACGCCTCTATTGTCAAGGCGATAAAGTGCATGTTCAGATATTTTTGAGTACCCTGGCCGCTCCGATGTTTGTTTATTATTGCACTTACAAGTGTAATCCTTTTGCATCCAACATTATTTTTTTAAAACTACGTATGTACAAACGAAGTTTATTTAACTGACAATAAGTAGACCTTATCATGTAGGAAATAAGGCCGTTTTGACATTTGACGATTATAATATATCTAACTATTTCTACAGGACTTTATTTCCTAACAACTAATATTACGATAAGTACCTTTTAGGCTGATAATTATGCATTCTAGATTACAAAGAAAGAGGCTAAACCATTCGTCCCTTACTCGCAAGTATTATTATTGTAAGTGCGAAAGAGACAGTTTTACATCGGACATTAATATCATGCTACCAGTAAAAGTTGATCTTAAACTACTCTAGAATACATTTCTGTTCATACATTGTAGGATCACAGTATAAATCTATAGGTAAAATAACAAATCACGTCCCACGATTGATTCTAAATTCATCAGTTTGCTTTACTCTATGACTACCATAGAGAATAAGAAACGCTTTCATACCGTTAGTGATGGGCAAGTTACCGAAAGTTACCGCCTTTTGTATGGGGTATATTACCAAATGGAAACATAATATTCCCCATACAAAAGGCGGGTAAGTTTCGGTAACTTGGCCATTACTAGACACTGTAGACGCGACCTAAGTACTTCAATTACTCTAAGAAATTTTCGTGAACATAAAATTTCAGACCTGAATTTAGTCACGCCTGCGGTGTGCAATGAATAATTCGGTGAGTTTTTAAAGCTTACTATAATTCAAATCCCTTACACTGATTATTGTCTCCTGTATCCTGATTTAGTAAGATCATAGAAACCATGCATTAACTCTTTCACCGCCACAGTCGGCTTAGGCCGACATCAAAAAGTCGCGCCATGGTCGCCAACGACGGCAACAGCCGACAGGCTTTGTAGTGCAATAGGGACCTACGCGGGCTTCAGCAAAGTTCAATTTCGCTTGACAAAACGCGATTACGTGGCGTCGGTGGCGCGTCATTTTTGTTCAACGCTTGGCGGCGAAAAGGTTAATAAGCTTTTAAATCACACAAAATGCCTTTAAAGATTAGGGGGTCACTAAAAGCATATCGACAAAAACGTAGTTTAAAAACATCTAAACAAGCTCTGATACTCGCACGATTTTCACTCTTTATTTATATAAAAACGGGACTTAATGTGCTTGTGACCACGGTTACGACACGCTCGAAACGTCAGGAAAATAATAAAAGTAAGTATACGCAATCAAGTCTCGCTTTTATTTAAATCTTCTATTCTTAGGGCTAGTAGAGTTAAGTGCTGAGCGTATTTATTCATAGAAATGTGAAGTATTCAGACAAAATAGATTTAATTCTCAGTTACGATTTCAAATTTTTTTCCTACAAATAAAGGTATTCGATAACCAATTGAAGGGATGTTTACAAAAACAACATAACTGCTTAGACCGGTTGACACTTTTTTAAGAACATTCTTAATTGTTTCAGGTGTCAACCAGTGTAGTCAGTTATGTTGTTTTTGTAAACACCCCTTCAATTACATGGTATCTTGTACCTAATTGAGTCAGAATTATAAGTATCTGTACACTTGAAAACATTATTGCACAGTATAGTTACAGTGAGAAAAGCTTTTTCCTTTTACAGTGAGAAAAGCCTTAATATCATTGATTTAAGATTGGTTTTCGCCTGTGGAAAAACATTTTTCACTATATCTATAAGGTACTAAAACGCACACATATTTATAATACTGTACTTAACACTTTCCATGCCGCAGTACCATCGCCAATACTATTAAGTGACTATTTGTAATCCCTATTGCAACGGCATAAGGTCTATCCATGGTCACTTAAGTGTGTTGCTGTTTGTACGCGCTACGTTTATAGCCTATTCCCGCCATCACAGACTACACAGACACCTCATCATTAAGCTTTTACAGGGAGCACGAGGTCACCACACATCAGCGCAATTTTATTCGTAAATTTCTACGATTCAAATAGCACATCTTAATAGTAATCTACACCAATTTGTAGTATAACAATCCAGGTTCACCCCTGTAACTTGATTTTTGTGGATATTTTTAATTCACATGAGTAACGAATAATGATCAAAAACGTTAACTCAATTGAAATAAGCGGTTGCGCTCTCATACAAAATTAGTACGGGAGCACAGATGCATAGTGACCCCGAGTTGTACTTATGATTTATCTAATGGTTGAGGTTATCTGTGCCCGCTATATATAGGAAATCGGCTACGAACAAAGAACCCGCGTAACGGGTTCCCGGCACTATTTTAACCAGTTTATAACTCATGCAATCTCCCCAACGATTCCAAATTACCATGATGCGAATCGATTCTATTAATATTAGCTTTAAGTTCGTCTAAAGGCGTTTTGTGCAAGTCGGGTGTGTGGGGTTCGTCGGCCTCGTGTCGTCTCTCGGCCTCGTGCCGTCGCTCGGCCTCGATAAGGTCGTGGGACCCGTTCTGTTTGGGCCTCGAGAGGTCCATGTTAATCAAGGAGACGGGGGTGTGGCTCTCTATACCGGAGCCTAGGGATTTTGAGGTGGCGAGGTTGGTTGCTGGAATGAAGAAAGTTGTATTATTTATTATATTTATTATGTGTGTAAAAAATATGTTTTACCACAGAATATATGATAGTTCTCATGCTTTATTTAAGCCGTGGCAAAGTCCGGGACAAACGATAGGAGGATGAGTTTGTTTCACCACAGTAATAGTTCAGTCACCTGAAAATATCTGACACAATCTTATTTGTAGGGTCATAAGAGCGTATCACATATTCTTGCGGCTTTCACTATGTCTCTCTCCATTGTACCTGTTTTTTAAATTTTCGTGCCCCGTGCCGGCGGCTTAATGATGGCAGGGTTGGCACATCGCTTATTATCTCTCTATTCTCGAACGCACCCATAAGGGTGCGTTCGAGAATAATAGTTTATAGTAGTAGTTTTGTACTAAAATAATAATTAGATTGGGCAAATAAGGTAATCAATCTGATATTTATCTAGTTTTGTATTAAATTTACTGATAGATTAGGTTCAGACATTCAGCACCGAGAACCCGACTGTCGGGTTCTCTGTTCGTAGCTACTACGCGCTACATACGAGGAATACCTGGCTACACGCTACGAGCGTAGGGCGTAGCGCTAATCGGTTGCGAAAGTGTTAAGGCAGATTGACTAGTCACTTTTTATCTGTAGATACCACGTGCACGGAATGAAGCACGTTGACAACCCTATTTTATTTTTTGCACAGATAACATTTTCATCTCTGTAGCTAAATGTCAAAATCAGGAAGGAGAACCTTCTGTACTCTAGTACTATTCATTATTCTGTGGTTCAGGAAGGTACTAATGCAGCGGACTGTACTATACATGCACATGGTTCATGGTGGTTTTGGTTCTCATGCCTAGCACTAGTTTTTAAGAACGCGACTGCTGCTGCTGATGTCTGAATGACTGGCTCCCCAAAGGAGATAATTCAGACGGGAAAATATGGGATTGTATCCGGTTTGCTCACGATGTTTTCTTCGCCGAAAAACAACTGGTAAATGTCTAATAATATGACAAGTCGAGATTGCCCCACCGCACCTTACAAAAATTGTTGTATCATATTAAAGAATAGTTACCTTGCGCGTTGTTGTTGTTCGCAGGGTGATCTTCCTTGTGGTCGCGTGGTAGAGACGAGCTGCGGTTCTCTACCATCCCGAGCACCCTGTATACAAGTACAAGTTTTATTTTATAAACCTTCTATAGGGTGAAATAAAACCCACCGTTAATATTGAGAGAGGTGATTAGATAGGTCATACTGATCATCTTTTACTATGGGACCAACTCCGAAATCGCGAATTTTTTTGGCTGTTTCATACATTTCGGCCGATTAGATGTTGTCTTTTTGTATGGGGAAGCCAAAATTTTCTCTCGCGATTTAGGAGAGTATGGCTTACTTAATAACCTCGCTCAATATCAACGGTGATTAACATACGTCGTTATCGCGGGTGCAACTACGATTTGACAGAACTCAAAGATTATGATAAACATGAAATAACAGAAGTGTCAGTAGTATCAAATACGTTTGTACCTACGAGATCAAAATTATTCTTTTTTTTCTAATATCGTACTTACTTGATAATTAGTACATATTAATATTTTTAAACAAAAAAAGAACCGACTTCGCTTAGGATCCGCTATTCCAAAGGGAAGTGGCAGAGTTGCTGTAAAAAATAGTGAAACCACTATAGGTGTGCCTATAATAGTTGAAGAGTTCCCTCGATTTCTTCAGGATCCCATCATCAGATCCCGACTTGGTGCCAACGGGACCATCTAGGGGATATACCCATTCGATTAAAAATAAATTTTGAAAATCGGTTCACGATTCACGGAAATTTCGAGTAACATACATACAAAAAAATAATAATGATAAAAAATTATGTTGAATTAAGAACCTCCTCCTTTTTTGAAGTCGGTTAAAAAGATTAGCCACGCAGCCCTAACGGCAACCTCTTCTGTCACCTGTTGTTCGAAACATTTTTCATTCTTGATCGACTTATGTAGACTTGTAGATAAACGATTATTTTAGACTTAGGGTCACCACACACCTAGCGGTTTTCCTCGCGGAATTAGCGGAAGTAGCGGAAATTTGTCTATGGTAGCAGATTTTTTGTATGGAAGCCATAGACAAATTTCCGCTACCATAGACAAATTAAGCATTTTGTCTATGAATTTCCGCTACTTCCGCTAATTCCGCGAGGAAAACCGCTAGGTATGTGGTGACCCTTAGGAACAATTGGATCCCCCTCAAGTCACGGTTACTCGTTATTTTCATAAAAGAATGTGAAACGAAATTTCAACTCAAAAAGGGGCACTTTAAGGAACGTAGAAAAGGCGCAAGATTGAGAAGAGTTTGACTGATCATTTCCAGCAAAAACGTTATGTATCTAGATATGAAGAACTTCTTAGAGGCTAAGACGCGTAGGTAGAAATACTCTGTTTATATCAAACGGATACTCTGTTATATACATTCTTCAACATATTTGTTTTTGCACCCGCGATAACGACGTATGGTGATTAATATTTCATCCCTGTATACAGCAATTACGTTCCATATTCTAGTACGCTTGTCGTTACTAGATGGAGTAGCAGAGCAGGTTCCTCATACATTTTGGCTATCTTTAGGTCGGTCTGGACTAGATGGCGCTAAAAACTTGGAGCCTCAAAAAGTTCTACGATTATGGCCGTCTATTATATCTTTAAGTCTATGATTCTAGTAAAACGCGCCCTTTCGGTGGGAAACGTAGTCACCAACAAATAAATCGGAGCGGCCAAGGTACCCAAAAATATCTGAATAATAGAGGCATTGTTCAGATATTTGTGACCACCTTGGCCGCTCCGATATATCCGATGGGGACTGTACAAAACACTTTTGAGCGGGCCGTTGTTACCAGTTTGTTATTATTTCAGACAGTTCATCACTTGACCCTAAAGTGACATTGAAAATGACGCCTTAAATAATAGCAAGTACAATAATAGATTATTATTAAAAAAGCCGATATAGATCAACATAAATACAAAAAGGTGTTTGAAGGCATTGAAAATTTCGTCAACTTAGTAACTGAACCCATAGCTTAATTGGTAAAGCGATCGAGCCCCGGCAAGGCGTATCGATGTAGGGTTCGAGTCCCACTGGGTTGATTATTTTTTCAATGTTTTCAAAGTTTGTATTTGATTTAATAACAAACTCAAGTTCAATAATGTTAAAGAAGGAAGATTTTGTAAATTAAATATCAGTACAGTTAATTTCAGTGCTTTTGAAAACTTCGAAAGAAAAAAAAACCTTAAAAAGAGAGTCAAATTGTCTACTACAATGGTATCGAAGACGTGTTACCACTTTTGTCTCTAGGGCACGTAAGCCCACCCCCGCTCACCCGCGGGGCCTGAGTAAACCGCAACTTTGAACAGTAAAGGTCCTCCACCTTGACATGGCACAGACCGGAAACGCACAGCTAAGTATGTACGTACTTACCCGTCACTGTGCGGGCCCGTATCTGGGCCATGTTTCAACAGAGGACAGTCACTGTCCACCCGCGCGGTTTAAACACACCCCCCATGTGCATGTCTAAGGCGAGACAGCGAGACGGGCTCCCTGGCTTGCCAAAGACATGCCAAAGAGCGGAGGCAGTAGCTAGCCTCACTACTTGCTTGTGTAGAAACGGACTCTCCGACTCATCCTACGCGAGAATCGTATTTATGCGAAGCGACGAAAAAACTTCTATAGCGCGATTTGGAACATTGACGAAAATACACACGAAATCGACGTTTCAAACTACATATTATACCGCCAATAAACATGTAAAACTATCGAGTTAATTATGGTTTATGAATAATTAAGTTTTGAATAGTAAATACCATGATTTTATTTAGTATATGAGACAGCTATACGTGGAAATGCGTTGGTGTGACGGAGAAAGTATGATAACAAAGCGGCGGACTGACGAAGGTGTCACCATCTCTGAGTAAATATTCTAAACCTTAATGAGTCCTCGATAATGTTTAGTAAAGGCGCAGAGGACAATAGCCCTTAGACAGTTATCTATTAGGCTGTTAATCGTATCTTTAGTACAAAAAGCCCATAATGGCAACTGATAACGTGGGTCCCTTTTTATTATTATTGTACGCATGATTTGCTCATTTGCGATTTTGTTTATCATTATTACAAGTGAGATATTTAAGAACTGGGTATATTTTATGCAGGCAATGTAAGTGTCGCTCGCAAGGGTAGCTTCAGTCTATTAAAATATAAATAGATATTGGCCTACGCTGCAATGAATACTTACTTGTTTTGGTCCTGTTAAGCGTAAAAAATATAAGGGTTCTTTATTACAAGATAATAAAAAGTGAACGCGACGAAGAGCAAAGTCTATGATAATAAAAAAATCTAGACAAAATTTTAACAGCGTAATTTTCGGAGCTTTTGGCTGGAATCAGCAAATTTTATTAGTTCCGTTATTATTCTAACATGTAGTAATAGTTTGGTAAAACAAATGTTTTTTTTAAATAGTAGACTGTGTAACAAGGGAGCAAAATGAAATATGTATGGCGAGGGCGTGTATTGAATCCCAAACGAACGGCGTCTGTGTGCTTGTGTGTGTGTGTGCGTGCGTGCGTGTGTGTACCTGGAGGCGCCGAGGTCGCCGAAGGGCGAGGCGGGGGGCGGGGGGCGCGGCGGGGAGGCGCGCGGGGTGGCGGGCGCGGGCACGGCGTGTCCCTCCGCGATGAGCACGGCGCCGATGTCGATCTCCCCTTCTGTTCAACGGTAACATCACGTGTAGGGGAAAAGGGGTAAGTACAGTACATTTTTCTTTGTATAAAAATAATAATTTGTAGCGCGCAAATCAGTTCATGTTGGTTCTTGTCGGGGTGGATGTATACCTATATGTTTAAATAGCAGCCAATAATCGTTACCTTCCGTGACATCGTACAGTTTGATGCCGGGTATTTCCTTCTCTTTCTGGTCTTCCGTTGCCGTCTTCTTGTATGTGCACGTTTTCGACACCAGGGCCTTCCATCGCGCAACCTTATAAAATAAAACCCAAATTTATATATTTTGAAACAATTTTAAGTTGGACGAAAACACTTCGTGATTCCATTGATTTATTATGTATTCTACTAGATCTGACATCTAGAACAAATTTTGTGCGCCATGTTTGGCGGTTGACAGCTACGACAGAATCAAAGAGTAGAGACTTTTGGGACACAAAAATTCTTAGGGATGTCGTCTATTATCCTGTTATACTTAATGCGTGATTCATTATTTTGGTCACTGTAAATTCGTATGACTACTTTGTCACCCTTGGTTTAACTCTCGCTAGAAAGTAGTCCGTTGCTCTAATGTCTATGAAAACGCAGACAGTTCGTTATCAGCTTTAATGAATTAATCTAAACTAGTCATACCTGAGCGAGCTGCTCGAATCGTTCGACAGCAGCCGTGGGCCAATGTTCCCAGCGCTGACCGCTGGCTGTTACTCTGATAACGTCCTCCTCGCGACCCGCTGGTTTCACTCCCGCCAGGAAACACTCCATTGCCTAAAAGTTAAACAAAGTCACGTGAGTGTTGCCAAAGCCGGACAAAAATTTAACTTATATATCGGCACTGTCGTATAGAAGAAAATGGCGGCAAACGTCTAATTGCCGAGCTCTTTTAACTCGAAAATATGAAATCAACTTGATGTATCGTAACGAACATCAAAACAATAATAATTTTGAAACGCGCATGTGTAACTCCTGGAATTGCAAGTCTCCATAAGCCACGGTAACCACTTACCGCAACGATATTGTTGTTTGCCACTAACGTGATACTTAAAAATATTATAGAGTGAAATACAATCATTCAGAACTTTTGCAGTTAATTTAATTCAACAAATTACGAGGAACAAGTTTATAGATAGTAGGTAGATAAAACTGTTAAGTAAGCTTATTTGTAGGGCTTTAAGAGCGTGTCACATATTTTTGCGACCTTCGTGTAGGAAGATACTATTGCCGGTGACTGTACCATCGGCAACACTGTTAACTGACCATTAGTAATCCCTATTGCACCGGCATAAGGTCTATCGATGGTCAGTGAAGTGTGTCGCTGTTTGTACAAACCTGGAATCTCAGGCGCAGCAGATCAGCGCGCAACTCGCAGAGTTCGTGCGTCGCTACGTATTCGCTGTCGCCGTAGTCTAAGTAAAACACATCCGCCACCTGCCAGACGTAATCATACGTTATTATATAAATATATAAGCAGAGACTAAAGAGATGTAGACGACCACAGCCTAAGAACTTTTTGAAGCTCATGTCGATTGCGCCATCTATGTCAAAGCCACCTAATAATACCGAATATGTAAGAGAAATGTCAGCTGCACTGCTACTCCAACTAGTAGCTACTAGTGTACTACTGGTACGCTATTTGTTACTAGGTGGAGTAGCACTGCAGGTGACAATAATACCGAATATGTAAGAGAAATGTCAGCTGCACTGCTACTCCAACTAGTAGCTACTAGTGTACTACTAGTACGCTATTTGTTACTAGGTGGAGTAGCACTGCAGGTGACAATAATACCGAATATGTAAGAGAAATGTCAGCTGCACTGCTACTCCAACTAGTAGCTACTAGTGTACTACTAGTACGCTATTTGTTACTAGGTGGAGTAGCACTGCAGGTGACAATAATACCGAATATGTAAGAGAAATGTCAGCTGCACTGCTACTCCAACTAGTAGCTACTAGTGTACTACTAGTACGCTATTTGTTACTAGGTGGAGTAGCACTGCAGGTGACAATAATACCGAATATGTAAGAGAAATGTCAGCTGCACTGCTACTCCAACTAGTAGCTACTAGTGTACTACTAGTACGCTATTTGTTACTAGGTGGAGTAGCAGTGCAGCTGACATTTCTCTTACATATTCGGTATCATTAGGTGGCTTTGACATATAGATGGCGCAATCGACATGAGCTTCAAAAAGTTCTTAGGCTGTGGTCGTCTATATCTCTATAGTCTCTGATATAAGCAATGACGTCAGTGGCGACTGACAGACATCCTGAAGGTAGACCTTTGAAATTTACTACATACATTTTTCAAATGATATAGCGTTCCACTAAGGGGTTTTCCACCAGAGATGAGCGAGAATGCGTCGCAAAGAATGTGCTTGTTAAGAGCCAATCCTTGAGCTGCATTGTGCAAGGATAAACAAATGAAGTGATTTTATTGGTTTTTAAATAACACATTCCCGCAACGCATCCTCGCTCATCCCTGGTGGAAACGCAACCTTAAACGGGTTGAAATATTTAGCGATTTAGAAGAAGGCTAGAAGCAAATGTAGATAACGTTCCTTACACCACGTTTCCATTGAGCGGAGCTTACGTTCACCGCTTATTTATCGTACACACTACACGTCACTGTATATAGAGAGGCATTTCTTCTTTCAGTTGATAATAGGAGTTGGTAAAAGTAGATGGTGAAGAAATTCCAGTGAGTGCTGCGTGGTCCAGATGGGACAGTGCAGCTGCCGAGTTTGTTACTCTTTTAAATCAAATCAAATCAATTCTTTATTTCAGGCCAGTTTGCCCATAGAGTGTTAGTATACAGACTTACATTATTAGAGTTAGTACTTCGTAAACCTAGGTATCAAAATTTATAGACTAATTAATTATTTGGGGTCTTGGTACACAGGACGATAAAAAGACGCCCAGTGACTGAAAAACGGACAGTCCCATCTCTCTGCTATATCAGCCAGCAAGCCGTTGGTGCTGCCCCGCAGACCCAACAGCAGATTTGATTTGATAGTAACATTGATCACCGCTTAGGCTCCATGATAAAATGTCGTGTCGGAACACTGTTGCCCGTCGCGTCGATAGATCTTATCTCATTGGAATAAGGTTCATGATTGAACTGTGCTGGATCATACCTGTTTGGTGGCGTCGAACTCGTTGGGTCGTATGTCGTGTCGCGCGCGGTACTAGCGCCTGTCGTGTCGGGATACTGTCGTCCGTACAGTCGATGGGTCTTATCTCATTGGAATAAGGTTCAAAATTGAACTGTGCTGGATCATTTCTGTTTTGTGGCGCCGAACTCGTTGGGTCGTATGTCGTGTACCCACGCGCGGTACCAGCACGCCTAGCATACGCGAAGCGCGCCTAGCGCGCGTTATAGTCTATCCGTCCTTTTCTGACTGTGTCAATTAAAAAGTGACGGGTAGTCTATTTCGCGCGCGAGATACTGTCGCATCAGTCATGTGCTAGGCGTGCAGCGCCCTTCGTGTCGGGATACTGTCGCCCGTAGAGTCGATGGTTCTTATCTCATTGGAATAAGGTTCAAGATTGAACTGTGCCGGAACATACCTGTTTGGTGGCGTCGAACTCGTTGGGTCGTATGTCGTGTACCCGCGCGCGGTACCAGCGCCCGTCGTGTCGGAATACTGCCGCTACCACTTGCCCCACCGATACTGATGTTAGCTGAAATTAAAACCGACCGACGTATAATTTATTTTAAACACGATCGTATCAAAAATGGAGCAAGTTAGTTAAAAATTAATGAGTTGTTTTTGGGTTCTTTTTCAGAGAGTCTTATAATATATGAATATGATCGTAGCTACAAATGCAGAAAGTTTGTTTTCTAATAGCCGCTTAGTGCGCTTAGTAACCAAGAACCGAAGTTTCATATCGCGCCCATACGCAAGAGCGACAGACTCTGTTTTTTTTTTCAAGTTATTGCACTCTTACTACCCTTTGATTTTATCTATAGGGAAAGTTAACTGGACCCTAAAGGTTTATTTCTCAAATACTAACTGCACGATTCCTCTTGTCGCCAGTTCGTCCAGTTGCGACACTTGCGGTCCCACGAACTGGACCCTAAAGCTTTCTATCTCTTCGAACGAGCGGAGCGTAAGCGAAGTGAGTTCTTATAAACGACTTCTGGCTACTGGAACGTCTCAACATTTCGATGGCTTTGTGATTTTGAGAGTTTGTTCGACGATAACTTGAGTAACGTTTTCTTGATCTTCATGAAATTTGTTGGGGTTATACTAGAGATACACATAATTTGAGAGTTCGTATATGAGTAAAAATTATCAATGGGTTAAAAAGCTAGAAGGCGCGAAAAAATCATCACATGGGTCTCGTTATATTGGTCAGCTTGCTTGCAAGTAAATCGCGAGTGGTCAGTTCGAGGCGGACTACTAGTACACTAACCGCATGCGCCGCACGGTTCTCCTTGTCCCCGTAGTACTCCGTCATGTGTTCGACCAGTTCGTCCAGTTGCGACACTTGCGGCCCCACAAACTGGACCCAGAAGCGCGCGGGCGACGACACGGCCGACACGTACACCTCGATACTGGACGATGCGGCTTCTGTTAATATTATGGAGGGATGTATTGTATTAGAATATAGCACGGGAATAATAAATAGGTATTTTTTTGATTGTTAGCGTACTTTCAATATCAATTTAAAGTTTTCTGATATCTGCTATATTTACATAATAATCGCCTAGCTACACTTGACGATTACATCCTGTATACGCTATCTTAACTTTCCAAATATACGTACAAATATTGGCAAAGCGCTCATTATAATACCTAAACACGAATGATCATTTTGGTCAAATGAACTTGTTTCATAAAAAAAAGAATGAGCCAATAATAAATAAAAACAAACATGCACAAACAAAAACAACAAAACTTTTTAATTGATAATGATTGAAACATTTATTTTATGACACAAAAAAACACCGTAACCTTTCACACATCCACAAAGTAATCAAAGTGTAAATCCAATTAACTTCTACATAATTCAAAATACGCCCTCCCACCGCCAGTCACCCCACGACACCACCTCCTACTTCATTAGGCTTCGTTTCCTCCAGAGATGAGCGAGGATGCGTTGCGGGATGTGTTTGTTAAGAACAAATCTCGGAGCTGCGCTACTACGATACAAGATAGGTAAATGAAGGAATTATATTATTTGCCCAAAAGAGTAGATAGATTTTGTTCATTTTGTACCTACTCTTTTTGCTAAATAAACTTTTTTTGTATTGGTACTTAACAAAGACATTCACGATGAGCGCTGGTAGCCTTGCGGTAAAGACGTCCGACTTTCAATCCGGAGGTCTCGGGTTCAAACCCCGGCTCGTACCACTGAGTTTTTCGGAACTTATGTACGGAATATCATTTGATATTTACCAGTCGCTTTTCGGTGAAGGAAAACATCGTAAGGAAACCGGACCCAATCCCAAAACACCTTGTTTCCCCTCTGGGTTGGAAGGTCAGATGGCAGTCGCTTTCGTAAAAACTAGTGTCTACGCCAATTTATGGGATTAGGTTGTCAAGCGGACCCCAAGCCGGGATAAACGCTAGGAAGAAGAAGACTTAACAAACACATTCCTCGCAACGCATCCTCACTCATCTCTGGTAGAAACGCAGTTATAGGGTAATACGATATAACATTTTGTATCGTATGCCCGTAGCGATTACTCTAAATCAGGCCCTAACTATAGAGACACCGCAATTTTGGAGATAAATATGTTAGACAGGCTTCGAGACATGTCCCTGTCTTTAGGAGCTAATTTAGAGTAGCGTCATATAAACTCGTGTAGCATATATGTATTTGTATGTATGTATCTGTAAAATCGTATAATATACTGTTCCTAAAAGTAGATAAAACTAATCTGAAATTTTCAATTCTACAAATTCTTGGCAAACTATGTATTATCACAAAAAACCGAACTAGGGGATAAGTTAGGACAATCACAACAGGAGGACGAATACAGGGATCAACCAAAACTTACATCATCTTGTTCGAAAATTTTTGCTCAAAAATGTCCTTCTTGTTTATAATGAAGACTGATGAAAGGACAATTCAATACTAGATAGGTACTTATCTCTTGATATATCTTTTGATACACATTTACTTGATATACCTAATACGGAAACTCTCAACTCTCATACACAAGTATAAAATATTATTATTTTAAAAATGTTCTGATAGTCCTTGACGTTTTATAAATAAGGTATGATTTTCAAATACCAAATGATTTAATTATTTAATTTACTAGCTTATTCAAATTCGATATTAACAACACGCCATCCAACCGTTATGATGCTTGTAACTTGTATGTTTCTTAAGACTAGGTGTAGGTAAACAATTCAATGTAGAACCGAGGCTTTAAGTGTCGCCAAGCCGCTCGCGTGAACTCGCGTCCCCATACAAACGTAGTTCAGCTCTCATTTTAAAACTACATGCTTTAGAACCACGAAATTTGGCATGGGCATTCTAGCAGTACAGATCTATGTCGGTAATTCGTTTTCGTTGCTAAAAATTGTAATACAAAGAAAATATAGCAAAAATAAGTTTTGTATGTAAATCTGTATCTGGCTGTATTTTCTTTGTATTACAATTTTTAGCAAAGAAAATGAATTACCGACATAGATCTGTACTACTAGAATGCCCATGCCAAATTTCGTGGTTCTAAAGCATGTCGTTTTAAAATGAGAGCTGAACTACTTTTGTATGGAAACGCGAGCGTCCTGGCGACTCTTAAGGTGAGTGCCGCACTCCTTGAGAATCCGACGTTTGCTGACGGCCCCGCTGTACCCCTCAGTTATATTTCGTGATTTACTGTTGCGAGTTATAAGTACGCGCGAAATAGTCCAAGCATCCATCGCGGTTTGAGCACGTGCTTGTTTTTAAAATGAAACCAAAATAAAAAGAATAAAATACAGTGTAAATTTTTATGAAATTTATCTACATGGAATATTAAGTTTGTTTCGTGGCTCTGGCTTGACATTATCATCCTTGAGCTACTAACGCGAGTATACTAGAAGTGTGACTCGGCATAGTAAATTAGCACTTGAGCGCCGCGAGGTTGACTATGTAACGATATGTAAATATTTGTCTGGTCAACATTACACGGTTGATACGAGTATCGCGAATAACGGTCTGTGCTATGGTGTCATATTTACGTCATCGCCGTAATAGGGTTTTCTACTAAGTGGTAGTAGAAATGCTGCATTCGATCCATGTTTTTTTTTTCATTGTGTCATAGGTGTTTTCCACTGTGGAGTATAATATCATGTCACCAACATTTTAGTGATTTTTTTTAATGCAACAGTTCAATTGTAAACATTACTTGTTTTTTTAAATATAGTTTATACAAATATTTAGGTTAATAATAACACATTTAGCAAGGGTAAAATAAGTTTTTTTCCATTACCAAAATATTTTAATGTTTCATATCATACCCTTGCTAAAGTCGCAGGCGCAATAAGTTTCATTGAATTTTATATGATCTCGTAATTTCATAAAAATAAGTAACTGAAACGAGCAAATCTGACAATTAAGAAAAGCTTTATCACGCCAACGATTGATACAAAACGATACAAACAAAACCATGCGGTTAGCAATTCTTACCATTCCGCTTATACTTGACGCGTTTGGGGTCACCTGGCGATTCCTCCACGTGGTCGCCCGCGCCCGCTACCGCTTGTGTCCCCGCCCCCACTGCCGCCTGCGCTCCCGCCCCCGCCCCCGCTGAGCTGGTGGCTGGTTGTACTTGCACGTGACGCGGACTACGCTTCGACTGGTCGATCTCGCGACGGCATTTCTCTTGAGCCACCTGTTAGATTTCAATGTTTTTTTTTATAAAATCGCATTTACGGGCATTTTTGTTAGGGCGTTATTGTAGTGGCTTCAGTCAGACACCTATTAGACATGTAACGAATGTCGGTTTTGGAACATTCGCGAATGCGAATATTTGGGTTTTCATACATTTCGTAATTTCACCACATTTTGCTTGTATCGCGGTAACATTTTATTGACGCAGTTCATAACCGGGCGGCGTATCTTAGGCGGCTTATCACACTGGCGACGGATCCGCATGCGGCGTCGGTGCGCGAGCGAGACAGCGCTATACACATGCAGAGCGCTATACTATACTTTCTTCTATTTTCGGCACAAATAAGGTGCTAAAATATTCGCAAAATATTCGCATTCAATTGTACGAATGCGAATATCTAAAAACATGCGAATATTCGTTACATGTCTAACACCTATACCCGCGTACGTTCTGAAGCGATCGTGTCCTTAAAATTCAAATCTTTTATTGTGTCCTTAAAATTGTATGTAAAAGTACGTGGGGGCTTACGAGTAAACAATAGCTCCCTATAAAGTCCGGTGGGGTAAGAACATATACGACGACTCCATTCGTAATGTCCTCATAGCCCTCTTGATTTGCACTAAACAAAGGTAACAAACAAAGCTGGACTCGGAAAATGACGTGCCTTTGGGACATTTAGTCGACGATAGACTCTCTACTTTAACCCAATATGAAATATGTGACTCACACAGCTAGACACGAGTCCTTTGGCGACTTCGATCTGTTCCTTGGTGCCGCGGAAAGTCACGTGCCTCTGCGACGCGTTGTCTGCCGAAGGAGGCCCCTCTACTTTAACCCGTGCTCCGCTACGGTGGCTGATGTCGTTGATTGTCTCGCCGCCTGAGCCTAAAATAATAAAAATAAAAGTCTATTAGGGATTATAAGATCACGGCGATCATACGCCGGTGGAAACTACTATTAAATATAAACTTGCCACTGAAAATGGCATGATTCTTATGTCTCACCTCTTATCACGCATGTCAATGAGAACATTAACTCACCTATGATCCTGCCACACGCCCAGTTCGGCACAACCAGAGTATCTTCCACGATCACGGGCTGCTGTTACATGAACTCTCGCACGAGGTTCTCGGCCGTCTGTGAGGTGTGACTCTCGCCTCTTATCACGCATGTGTCAATGAGAACATTAACTCACCTATGATCCTGCCACACGCCCAGTTCGGCACAACCAGAGTATCTTCCACGATCACGGGCTGCTGTTTCATGAACTCTCGCACGAGGTTCTCGGCCGTCTGTGAGGTGTGACTCTCGCCTCTTATCACGCATGTGTCAATGAGAACATTAACTCACCTATGATCCTGCCACACGCCCAGTTCGGCACAACCAGAGTATCTTCCACGATCACGGGCTGCTGTTTCATGAACTCTCGCACGAGGTTCTCGGCCGTCTGTGAGGTGTGACTCTCGCCTCTTATCACGCATGTGTCAATGAGAACATTAACTCACCTATGATCCTGCCACACGCCCAGTTCGGCACAACCAGAGTATCTTCCACGATCACGGGCTGCTGTTTCATGAACTCTCGCACGAGGTTCTCGGCCGTCTGCGAGGTGTGACTCTCGCCTCTTATCACGCATGTGTCATAGTCTTTGTCGGGGAACTTCTTGAAGTTTATCTTGGCACCGGACTTTTGTTCTATATCCTTTATGTTGGAGCCGCTGCGTCCTGAGGAAATAATGTAATAAAATAATGTATTTTTTTCTAACTAAGGGAACGTACCCAAACTACGTGACCCATTTTTTTCAGTTTTTGACCCCCCCTCGGTGACCATCCGTAGTAATTGCCAAGACCCCCACCTCCCCCCTAGTTGTCACGTAGTAAAACTCGCACATATAGTTTAGAGTGATGTTTTGGACATAGAAAGCAAAAAACATAATTTTGCCTACTTATTGCCTTTTATTTACTCGACATTGGCCGCGTGACGCCAAAAGTGCATGGAAACCTATAATTAGAAGCGCGATATTTGAGCATAATTATTGACTACGTGACAGAACCTAAGACTCCCCCCCCCTCCCCCCTGTGACCTAGAGTAGTATTTTGACGACCCCCCCCCCCCCCCTAAACTGGTCACGTAGTTTGGGTACGTTCCCTAAGACTATATTAGAAGAATACTGGCCAGAATATTTCATTCCAGGTATACAAGGTATTTTTTCATTAACTAGCCATATTGTGTGAGGTGGTTTGGTAATACCAAAATACATAACTTTTAACCATGCGTCGCCCTACATAAACCAAATTCTCTGCTACTACATCATACTCCACCTACTCTTGATCTATCATGGAAATTTTACTCAAAGCTGCAGGCTAAAACCATTACTGTAATAATGTTACAGAAAAAACATAATCATTGCCAAGGAATAATAATTACAATATGGCGTCCAGTCGCAGAGGGCGTCCACAGTAACTTTCCAAGCTGAATTACAATATACATAATAAGAATTTTAAAAGATTAAGGTGGTTAAGCGTTGCATCTCCATGCGGCGGTGATGTGGTGTAAAAGTGATAGCACTATAGAAGTATATACTTCTCCTTCCCACAGCATGTTCATCACCCAAAATACAAAATAAAATGACTTGAAACTAAATAGCAGCACATAAGAGTACCTTCAGACTATTTATATGTAGGCTAGACGCATAATACACATAATACGACATCACTCTATGACATAGTCATGAACAGAAATGGAGGTGAGTAATCTCTTAGTCACAAATACACTTGACACCATAAATTTATGATAATATGGCCCTTATCTACAAGCCATAAAGTACATTTATCCTTGGCAGATAGTGAAACCAAAATTTAGGCATAGAATTATTGGTTAACTTAAGATTTTGGTGACAGTTTGTGCTAACCACTTAGTAAATTTTATTTAACAAGTTTTTTTTTAGATAATTATAACAAAAATAATATAAATCCAGATTCGAGGGTTGTGCCACATGTAAATGACCCACCAATTAGTTTCTAAATAGTTTTTAAACTAATAAGATTTCAATAAGTTAATAATTGTGTCATTTATTAATTAGGTTATAAAACATATTTGTGTGTTCCTTCCCAGCCGGGCCACATCTCCAGATTAAGCTCTATTTCTAATGGTGATACGTACCCATGATGTACCGTTTGTAGCACGTCGGAAATTGCATGTACCTCCGTAGTTTAGCAGATATAAGACATTAAAGGTGGCCCGGCTGGAAAGTAGAATTTCCAGCCGGGCCACGCCTGTACCAGCTGATATCCGCGGTTTTTAGATGTGATTCGAATAAAAGAGGTATGTACCTATTTATGTACCTCCATTAAACTATTTTTTTATTTGAAAAAAGGTCGTAAAATTACTTTTTCATACATTTATTACCCTGGAGCCGGCCGGGTACTGGAGCCGGCCTTACTGTTAATTTATCAAAATTATTACCGCTTGGCTTCCACATGGATGCCAAGCGGAATACTATTACGGCATTTTAAGTTATAAGACACCTAAATATGAATTTGCTATTTTGTTTGTGCCACTGAAATCCTTTTTAAAGCGAAATTACAGTAATTTGAATTTTTTTTCATGAAATCGACTTTTCTTAAAATGGTCTTAAAATCTTATGTGCCCACCAGAATAGTCTTAAAATTGGTATGTAAGTTTGTTGAAGCGGGGTTAATCGTATGTCAAACTTTGAAGGGCTAGGCACATTGATGTATTAAGGCAAAAAAAATGTATTTTCAACTTGACGTCATACATACTTCTGACAATTTCAGACCTTTAAGACTTATATTTTCATACATAGGTACATACATACATACAATCACGCCTATATCCCAAAAGGGGTAGGCAGAGATCACGGATTTCCATTTGCTACGATCAATGCAGCAAAACGGCTCTCCGTGAGCCACTTCTCGCCCCCGTGAAGAACGAGACGGGATGGGTGGCGAACCGCATCGCCGCCATGCGGATGACTATTAATTAAATAATCACCACAGCGTTCTCATGAGCAGTAGGGATCAGAGGTTTCCTTATCTCTTATCCCTTAGTCGCCCCTTACGACACCCGCGGGAAGAGACAGGTGGCACTATTCTAAAGCTGGGGCCACGCAGCAATGTTTTCATGATCTCCGAAATGGGCTTTACAACGCTATATTGAAGATAACGGGTGAGTTGTTTAAGAAAAGTCGATTTCATGAAAAAAAATTCAAATTACTGTAATTTCGCTTTAAAAAAGATTTCAGAGGCACAAACAAAATAGCAAATTCATATTTAGGTGTCTAATAACTTAAAATGCCGTAATAGTATTCCGCTTGGCATCCATGTGGAAGCCAAGCGGTAATAATTTTGATAAATTAACAGTAAGGCCGGCTCCATAACCCGGCCGGCTCCAGGGTAATAAATGTATGAAAAAGTAATTTTACGACCTTTTTTCAAATAAAAAAATAGTTTAATGGAGGTACATAAATAGGTACATACCTCTTTTATTCGAATCACAGCTAAAAACCGCGGATATCAGCTGGTACAGGCGTGGCCCGGCTGGAAATTCTACTTTCCAGCCGGGCCACCTTTAATGTCTTATATCTGCTAAACTACGGAGGTACATGCAATTTCCGACGTGCTACAAACGGTACATCATGGGTACGTATCACCATTAGAAATAGAGCTTAATCCGGAGATGTGGCCCGGCTGGGAAGGAACACACAACATATTTTACTTTGTGTAAATAACAAAACTAATCTAGTTTAGGCATTTTCAATGTGTACATCATCATCATCATTAGCTTGCTGTTAGAAGTATCCCATATTGAATTATATATACATACCATCATATATGAACATGTTCATATATACATATATGAACTTCTTTTTAATTTTATGTATCTTCTTCTTCTTCCTAGCGTTTATCCCGGCTTGGGGTCCGCTTGACAACCTAATCCCATGAATTGGCATAGACACTAGTTTTTACGAAAGCGACTGCCATCAGACCTTCCAACCCAGAGGGGAAACTAGGCCTTTTTGGGATTAGGTCCGGTTTCCTTACGATGTTTTCCTTCACCGAAAAGCGACTGGTAAATATCAAATGATATTCCGTACATAAAATCCGAAAAACTCAGTGGTACGAGCCGGGGTTTGAACCCGAGACCTCCGGATTGAAAGTCGGACGTCTTACCGCAAGGCTATTTAATTTTATGTATAGTCCTTGCTATTGTTATGCTTATTTTTTACACCGAATAGGCGTGTCCACACCTAATAAACATTTTTCATTAAAATGCTGCAATATTGGCGGTTTTTACAAGCTGTTATCAAAATAAACAATTTATGCCTAAATATCTTAAATATTTTAATAACATTATAATGGGATGGAATGCTGATAAACAGTTATCTAACAGCTATAAATTATATTTATCCTTAAAAGATAAGCTCAAACTAGGCCAGGCTTTTGACTATAGCAGAATTGGAATTAGAAATCCAAAACTTTATTGTTGTTGAACATTACTCTACATCAATGGTTCTAAACCAGTAGGCTCCACACTGAACAAGCCCCCTGGCAAGGAAATTGCAACACCAAGCAGATTAACCAGTGTAAATACGCCTCGGCCGAGAAAAACCCACGCATGGCTACAATGCCGAGCTGCTTCGCACGACGATTTCCTTGCGAGGTGGCATGCTTGGTGTGAATCCACCTAGTGGTCTATAAGCCACTGGTGGCCCGAAAAGCTCTTGAAGTGCCCAAAAATATATTTGGAACCACTGCTCTGTAAATGTATTTGATATTGTGTGAAATACTTACCAATCAATGCAGGGACCAGACTTTTAGGAACATGGACTTCAATGGTGTTCATCCGAGAAGTGGCGATGGGCTTAGAATCACCGGTCTCCTCATCCTTCTTGAAGACATAGTACACCACAAAGGCTGTGACGGTGACTAAGGATAGCCCGAGGGCCACTGGCACAATTAATTTTCCGGCAACAGGCATTGTCTGCGGCAAGAAACAATGTCTAATAAAACTTTATTAGTAATTTTTACGATACAGATTTCAATTTAAAAATAGTGAAAAATTTATATAAGATTTTGTTAAAATAGAACCATTTTAGTAATAGAATACCTTAAATATTTTCGTTTTAAGGGACTCTGCTGTAATATGTATTGTTCAAAGGCATTGGACCCATATAATACCAAGAATCACAATTAGCACTCAAAAAGTGGCACAGTAAAAAGTGTTGCGGTGACTCCTTGTGCAGAAGTGACAATGACAGGTTAAATCTTATGACCAGTATCAAATTAAACCTTGTTGCAGTTGAGATTGGGTCATTTTTTTGGATGTTTTTTTGCTAAATCCTGACTACAACCTTAACTAATTTCATGTTTACATTTTTTAAATTTACATGTCATATTTTTGGTCAGTTTTGTTTGATCATTGGTCATTTGTTTTCTATATCTATGTCAAAATATGACCGTATTTTAAACTATGTAAATATTGCATGTTAGCCTGGTCAAGCAAAGTAGGAAACTTTACAGCTGCTAAGTTCTATAATTCTGTGTAACAATATAAAATGTCCTTGGAATGTGTATTACTCTACTATAATTTAAATTAGTTTCACTGTAAACTACACTGAAAAGTATCGTATTCCTTAGATGCCAATCAATCTATTTTACACATTGTATATGTAAGTACCTTATCGGCAGAGTAAAAGTAAATTTTGAAAACAGTGTATATACTTATTAATTTAAATATAGGAACAACTTAGTTAGTACTTCGCTTTAAGCATTTTCTATTACTAGCTATGACATAATAACATTAAAATTACTTCATAGAAAGTAATGTGATACCCGCAATAAGACAACTTTGAAAAATGTGCACTTGCTTTCGAGGAAATGTGAGATTACTTCCGTACCGTTTCGTAGAAAGTTTTCCGCGTGTTTTAAATGCAATTTGTTAATTTCTTATCACAACACGCATTACCACTACATAAAAATCGTAAATAGATAGAAATCTCAAAGCAAGTATTAACTAGAGCCCGCACACGTGTACCCCCGTATGGGATAGATATATAGATGCCCATAATCACTTCTACAGCATAAAACAGAACAATTTACCAATCTTTTCCTTAGCCGACACAACTTTCTAGGAAAACTAACAGCTTTTCTCGTAGCAATCACATAAATTCTTGAAGAAATCGCGCATTATATCTGTTTGTTACCCTCCACTGCTAGAAGTAACGCGTGGAGGGTAATAGAAACTATGACAAGGACCAACGATAATAGCACCTCTCTGCCGTATCTATTGAAAGTGTAATAAGACCATCCCGTTCTTTCTTGGTATTATTAGTTCCGTGTCAGATCTATGGGTGGTATATCTATGATAGAAATGAAAAAAATTAACGACAACTTTCAATCGCGTTTCGTTCGCTTTTCGCTTACTATTTGGCACATCGGACTCCTGTCATCAGTGCGTTTTGTAGCATGTGATGATTTCGTATGTATATTATTGTATATGGTTCGGACATAATATTTTTAGGCAGTTTCTAGTCTACCTCAAATACTCTCATTTCAACGCACATTTTTTTTGGCGGGAACCTCAAAGTAAGTGTCTCTATGGCGGGAACTCTTAATAGTTGTATAAATAGTACTATTATTTACTCGGTGGTAATAGTAATTTGTCTTGACAAATTTTAGCATGTTGTCTATGAATTTGCTTAATTCAGCTCAGGTGTGTGGTGTGCCTTATATAGTTTCCAGAGCGCCATGTTTGAAAATTTCGCTTGACAAGCTATTTAAAAAAATCACAGAAAAATAATCTTTATTGTTACTGCATTTGGATTTCAATATAAACAATACATGTACAAACTCAGTCAATGTCAAAATTATATTGAAGAGATATTAATTTTGTAAGCTCATGCTTGTTATTAATATTATAATATATAGGTATTTAACTTGTTTTACAGTTTAACTTTAATAAGGTAAGGTTCGTAATTAATTCTATTATCAAATATATATAATATCAATAATATCTTATGGAAGTAGTTTAAATTTGCGTGATTGATCGCGTGCCTATTTTGATACTCGCAATAGTCTTCGCATGTTTTATTTAATTTAGCCAAATTGTCTCCACTCCACACCTTTCATTTTCCCACAAATGTAGCTCTGATTTTGGTGTGTCCATGAACGTAGCAAATTAATTTTAATCTAGTTCCAGTTATGTTGATTTAAAGTCAGAAAAAATATAAGGACGTGATGGCAGCGTGGGATGTGACTGAAGGTAAGAAAAACGCAAATAATTCATATCGCTTTAGTACCTACTACGTACTACCTAAGTAAGTTGAGTAATGTTCTAATGTTGTATCGGGTTATACCTAAAGGATGTACCTAGATATGTATCATGCTACTTTTCCATTTCCATAAAAATGTTTCATAATTTGAATACACGATTTGCAATAGTAACCATATAAGTTGGTAAAAACATGGACTGCTTCGGAATATATGCAACTAATAAGATCTTGCATGTGAAAAGTGGCATAACTTCATAATTATGTTACTACCTACTGCCGAAAATGTGCTAAAATATTTAAAAAGATAATCTATATTAAATACATATACAATGGTATGGATCAGTCTTGCACTAGAGAGGTAACAGAATGTTCGAACCACTTCCCGTCAGTAAAGTTTGCAAGCCAATGATACCTTAAATAATTAAATGATATAAGTATTTACAAAAAAAAGACTAAAAAATATATACACCAAGAAATATAAAAAATACACATGTCCCAAAATAACTGGCGACATGCTCAACCTCCTATTGAACGTGCGCCCCAATAAAAGCGTAATAGCCGGATTCGTCATATTTTTATTGTGCACACAATCACGAAACCCCCGCGCCCGCGACTCTCAGTCGCCCGCTGACTTGCAAAGAATCCAGTGAACTTTAGCTACTTGCTTTAGTAATGTATTTTTACTGAGAGCAAGTAGATACAAATTGACGGCGCTATCATGCAGCGCCCGTATGGACGCCGGTACTTACGCCCAAATAACATGCACGAGGCTTCCCATGGTGGTAATTTGACTGTTTAAGTGAAAAACTTTAGAGTCAATTAGTATAGTGTCCTGAACGTCTATTTAAGTAAATTTATCGTTTACTATATTGAGAGAAGATTACTTAGTTTAAAGCTCAACGGAGTTATCACGAATTAATCGTGTGACACCCTATAGCCTGTCACTCATTAAATACTACCCTCCTTTTTCAAGTAGTATTGTGAGTACTTAAATCGTGATGGCACATATATCGCCTGTTACTTAAATTGGATGTTAAAATTCATCAGTAATGTTCAAGTGTTGTTTATAGCTTCTCTTCTATATACACCATCCCTATATCGGTCACTTTCTATAAAGAAGGACAAGCGATTTTTGAAAAGTAATCCTTATTACCTAAAGTACCATGCATTTTTGATATCTATAGATTTCGAATATGTGGTGACGAAAAAGGATCCACCACGCATATGCTTCGGTACTGGTCTGAATCGAGAGGTCCTACCCACGGAAGGCCCAAGTGTGAGTCCTTTCATGAGGCTTCTAACAAGGAAAGGAAGTCCTAACGTTGGCCCTGGATCTTATAACGACGACCGGGATGCTTTCTATGATGTCACACATAGGGTACCTATTTTGATATTTATTATAACTTGTGAACGAGTTTAGTGATAGGGCCCACCATGTCGATTTACTAGGACATTCTTTAACTAATAGATAGCGTATATTGTGTAGTTTTAGAAAGTACACCTAATAACTCCATATATATCAACAAAGTGGCACCTGTTTGCTGGTTTGACACATTTGATTAGTCATGTAGGTTTGACCGAGTCCGTGACGCGACTCAAACTTGTAGCTGGATTTAGTGCTCCCACGTATTCTGTAATAGCTGGGCCATTTTAATTAAATTTGTATCCTTCATTTTTTTTTGGAAAGTTTTAGATGATTTCGACCCAGAATCACGACCTCTTTCGATCTTAGTAGGACACAAAAAGTGTCCCAAGTTTATTTTTACATTCCGTTAGGTACCATTTTTCCATAGACTTCTTATGGCAGTAACGGAATGGAAGTAACGAAAAATGTATTAAAAATTAATTCTTCCTGCGACCTTGTATTTTTAGTTTTACAGCAAGTACGGCCTCGGGCCGAAATCTCCACGGTTCTCAATGAAACATGAGTACCAGCCACCCCCACGGGAGCCTCCACCTAAGAAACCTTTTCCTCAAAACTGTGCGCCGTTCAACCAAACCGGTCAGAGAAAGGGAATCTTCAAAGCCAACCCTTATCCCTCGTAAGTGCTTTTTCTAACCCTAAATCGTTTTTAAGTATAAAAATTGACAACGACCATCAAAGTTCACATTCAATTTATTTTTTACAGACCTTGCGACTATTGCCCGGAGTTCAAGAAGAGACAGATCAAATTTGCGTACAGTTTTTCTGGGACAAAAGTTCTACGATGCCCTGTAATGGTAAGTCGCTCACGAATATGTCTTGCAGATACTATAATAATAAATTGCCCCCAAGTTCAAGTGTCTTCTATAAAAATAGAGCTGGGACAAAGACAGAGCTCCTCTTGTTTCCCAAGCCCATTACCTAATACCTGATCTAATATTTCATCTTATCTCATCTTACAGATTAAATGTATCCCCTACAACTTGGATGCCTGCGGATATTGCGGATGCTCGTGTTCTGCGCAAGGGGACTATTGGCAGTTTGAGAATCGAATATTCCTCTGCAGAGAACATTACTCGCAGTTGTTCAAACATTGTTTATCCAAGTTCCAAGGCGCAAAGTTGGCTGATTTTAAGGTGGGTCAAATATTGCGGTTATAGAGCTCGATTTTGTAAACCTCCATTTCCATTCCCATTGTCATCCACACTTTCCAATCACATACCGGGTGTTTCCTGTAATAGGAGCAATAAATTAAAACTTAGATTCTACTCCTCAAACCAGACAACGTTTGTTCAGCAACTTTTAATAATAACTTATGTTTTGATTTTTATTTCACTTTAAAGATTATTCGAACACGCAATGTATTCCGAAATTGATTGTCTGTAGGGTAACAAGGCTGACAAGCAATGTCAATTGGACGGATTTTAACGTGCATTTAAAATACTATTTAGTTTGTATGAAAAAGAGACAATCTAAAAAATACATATTTTTTTAAAGTTGTTGAACAAAAATTTTATTGTTTGAGGAGTAGAATCTACGTTTTAATTTATTGCTCATGTTACAGGAAACACTCTGTATAGCTCCATCATACTGTCTATATCGCGTCACTCTAACTGACGTTAAGTTGAAAGTGAAAAACAGTGGTTTTTAGAATGTTAACATTTATGGATCCTTATGATTCTATAGCTCTCAATCCCATAAATAATTATGTTTTTCTTTTTACAGTCTGTACGGGATTGTTTCTTCGCTCACGCACATAATAGTTGCCTAGCAGCATTAAAAATAATGACAAATGAAGAAATACAGAAAAAGCTGAGGAAAGAAGCCTATCTCGATCTTTACTTTCCACAGCGCCGTTATTGCGCGGGGGGTTAACGGCCGAATAACACAATTTTTTCCATTATGTATTATAATAGTGATATGTATTTCGTATGAATATTTATATACTCTACTCCTTTATTATTCTATATTATTATACTATTTAATATTTTTCTAAAAACACCTACCTATTGATTTTATTATAATCATATGTATGGCAACATTTAAAGTGAAGCTTAAATCGATGGCAACATTTTTATCATCAATCATCTGACTTTGTTCTGAAAGTGGATTATTTATTATTTATTTTGAAAACGAATCAATATTTTGGGTGTTTCAAGTCAACTCTTAAGCTGCGTGCGATGAAATTGGACTCAAATAATAAGCTGATCCGAGGTGAAAGCGGGTCGGACTCGCCCGAGGATGTCGTGGATCCACGGCAAAATGCAGAGGACATCATCGATGAAATATTGGCGGAGTTCACGGAGTCACGGTCGCCTGACGCCGCTCGCAATGGTAACGGGATCCCAGATAGCCTGTTCAGCATGATCCAGCCACCGCAAACGCGGACACCCGCGAATTCGTTCTCCGAGCCCGCTACTTTGGACGACATCGACCCTGCATCCGATCTCGGCACATCGATACGAAACAAGTGCGCGGAACTCGAAGAGATACTTCAGAGCCTGAAGTCGCGATTGAATCATGTAGTCTTGGACGAAAATATCGTGTTAAGCCCTGATGCTAATTCAATGGAGGCGCAGCTTGAACACGATTTGGACACCGACTGTCAAGAAGACCTTTCATTGCAAGAATTCCTGGAATTATTGCATTCCCAGAACGAAATCAACCCCACTGGCGTACAATGATCATGTACACATGCCTGACGTAGTCTTAAGAGTGAAAATCTTTGTGTAAATCAAGTATGAAAATATTATATTTAAATTGAAGGAAATTATGAATTATGAACAAAATTTTGGGCCTAATATTCAAATGATTGTTTTAAATATACACTAACATGGGGTAATTAATAAAACAATACTATTAATGAAGCAACTTGTTTATTAATATTATAACAGAATAAACTCCTTATGTTTATGAAAAAAAGTAGTAACACAGTAATAACAATTAATTAAATCATTTCAGCATACAAATCATTTATTTCAGGTTTGATAGACAGCTCTGTGTCATCAGGCACAGTATCATTCTCATATAACTGACTGTCTTCATGACTATTCTCTGCATCATACATACTTATAGGATTTTCCTCCTTTAAAATCAAACCCAACTTCTTTTCATTGATCTTGTTGAAAACATCAATATTGTTGCGTGATATAAGTCCATTTTTAAATGAAAGCAACCAAGTATTGTATGGAGAAGGATCCACTTTAACACATTCACCTCTGAAGAAGGCCATGGTATTAAATGCTTTGGAATAGTTTCCATCCAAATTACAATATATAAGGCTCTCTATGGCATCGGTCATGTCAGGAGCGAGACCAACTAACGTTTTACCATTATTTGCAAGTGTTTGGAAGTCATCAATGGGATCTATAGTTCCAATTCGTACTGAACCTTTATTGTTCAGCAAAGGCAGCTGAACTTTGGGCATATCTAAATCACCACCAGATTGGTCTAGATTTCTAGGTTGATTTAATATAGTAGTATCATTAGTTCCTTGGGCCTTAGCTCTTCGTTTTGGCTTTTCTTCAACCTTCTTCAGCTGCAATAATTGTTTTAGTTTATTTATTGGATCCCTTGACCTGTCCTCAATCAAAGGAGGTATTTTGAACAACATCATTATGTCATCCCGAGGTTGCGGCAGAGGCTTGCCTGGGTTCAGCGCTCTGTATGCAATACAGTCTAGAACATACTGAGCAGTTGGGCTGACTGTTTCTGCAATGGGGAATGCTTCAGTATCATCAAAAGTGTCATCATAGGCTGAAGTTAAATCCATGGCACGAATAAGATCCTTGAAGGCATTAACTTGCTCATCTGTACAGGCAAATTTCTTTAACTTTGTTTGAGGAAATGCCATATTTTTTATGTCTTCTTTAAAACAAATTCCCACCATTGATAAACAGAAAAAGTCTTCCTTTGGATCTATCACTGGCATTAAAGCAAACATCTTAGGGGCATTTCCATTGTTATATACTCTTCTTACAACCCCAACTAAATTCAGCTCATGCAGGCTCTCTACCAGGCATCTTATTGCATATTGGGCTTTCTTATCTGATTTTCTTCCAAATATGTAATGCAAGCCATCTCCATTAAGATTTTGCCATTGAATATTATCAGCATGAGTAAATCCATAGACAGATAAGGATTTTTCACCAGGCTCATAGAGCATAGATTTATCAAATTCGGACAGCGGAATTATTTGCTGTCCATAATGGTAGCCTTTTACAGTATCTTCAACATCCACTGTGACTTGATTTTCAGTGTTGACCAGCACTTTATTCCTCATTATTCCTTCAGTTGTGCTTGAAGTAGATGTAATGGGATCTTTGATAGCTTTTTTCCAAGCCTTCACAACAGGTTCGTCTTTCAATCTGACAAATGCTGAGACTGGAATTTTAATGTTAGGACCAATAGTCAACTCTACATTCCATGGCACGGCACTGGTAGCCTTTTTTCTATGGAAGAGTAAATATCTCATTGCATAATCAAATGTCGCTGTAGCGCCTTTGGTGACTTCAACAAAATGACGGGCCAAGTCAATGTCATCCCCTTTATGTTTTGGATCAGAAACATCAATACCAATGACATCCACTTCAAAGTTCTCCTCCTTTAAACCGTTTACAACCTGCAGAAGAAAGAATGTAGAAATAATTATTTTTATTAATTTATAAAAGTCTACTAGGATCAAAGACAAGAATTTCCAAATCTTACCATTTCAACCTGGTCATCATTAATTTTGGCAGGTGACTTGAAGTTCGTCATCAGAATAATCTTCTTGTTCATAATTTTAGTTTGCTCCATTTCCTGTTTAAATTGATCTGCAGCCACAATTAGGGCATCAAACCAATCACCTCTACTCTTCGATGGCTGAAATAAAGGTAGTAATTAATGGTAGATTTTTACACAGTACCAATCTCTTAATTTTCTTTAAAGTATTCTATGGAGTTTTTGATTAGCGCTATAGTTCAATAAATACTTACCCGCTTATTCATAAATGTGCTTCAAACCTTATTTAACTAAAACATTGTTTGTCCTTAAAATCCTGTAACAGCTGTGTTAGAAACAGACAAAACATAATTTAACTAAATGAGGTTTGAAACACGTTTAGGAATAAGCAGGTTAATATGTAGAAAATAAAACATCAAAATTCACATTCTAACTGACTTGTGAAGATATATTATATACTAATCTTACCTCCTCTGGGAGATCTCTTATCATTTGCCATGTAGGGGTTTGCAGTTGGGAAAGAACATCAATGTGCCTGAAAGCCCCCTCAACTTCCTCTGCCATTCTGTTGTTGGTTTTCTTTGAACCTAATAGCGTAACACCCACAAAGTTCTTAGCCTGTGTCATTATCTTGCGCTCTATGATACGAGCAGCACATTCTTTGGCTTTCAAGAAGAATATGTTCTTTTCTATTTCCTCTCCCGAGTCATTTTTATCTTGTGCTGACGCTACATTTCGACCGATGTCCAGGATAATGATAGTACCTTGATCCACTTTCGGGGCCATTGTGGCTCTGCCTACAAAAAACATAATAAGAGTGTTTTAAATTGTTTTAATTTTTAACCAATTCGCGCCATAGATGTCCAAGTTTTTACCGGAATTTAGGAGATGCTCTGGTACTAGTTTCCTCCGCTGCTCGAAAGTAGTAGAATGGTTTTCACTTAATATATTTATTATAACAAGTGCAATGAACTGGTTGGAATTTATATTATATCAGAAAAAATCGAATTTGACTTGAAAATCAAATCAACTGCACTGTCCAACCTCCACAACAACCAAACAAGAAAGAAACAAAAAACAAACAAGCAAGTTTCGACTTGTCGTCTTGCGCAATGTTTTCAAGCGGGCGTATGATAGTTGCGGTTATCGACGTGTAATGTGATACTTATAGAGTCTATCTCATTTAATTGCAAGTGTTAAACAGTGATGGTTGATTTGTCATGTTGATAACCGCGTTCATCATAGCCCCTAGTTTGTTTGAGCCTTACAGGAAACTGCTGACAATTTAAATGAATTCACAGCCTTCATTGCTAGCTGTCAAATTTGTTTTGATACTTTTGTTTGTAATCTGTGGGCCCTCCCTCTGCAAAATCCGAAATATTGAAACGGGGTACGACGGCAAAATTCGCGAAAATGATTTAATTTATGTGTATATTTAGATCAGTTCAGTGTAATTGCCGTGAAAAATTCAAGCCGTCATGATTTTTACCTGGTGTTAGTAATGCAGACGTAGCTACAACATTTCATTAATAAAAAATGATTCCAGCGAAATTATTCTCAATCAATCCGATAACAATGGTATTAAAATAAAGTATGCCGCTTACCATTGTAAACAAAAGCAAAATGATTGCTGAAATCATGAAATTTTCTTTTCACCATAGAGCGTTTTATTGCTATCTTGGAATGAGTATATGGATTTGTTTCTTAATCACAGGTGAGTAAAAATCTTTCAATAACATTACAAGTAGTATGTTTGACTGAGTCTATAATCTGCTTACATCTGCTTACGTCTATATTGAATCCCTAAGAAACACAGAGGATGATATAACATACCAAAATCCAATAATTTAGTGTAATTTCTTTTAAATACTTCACCAACTACTCTCTAGTCCCATACAGTAGTGGCAGTGTGCGCTGTTTTGTAGGTATACATTTTAAAAACGTATAGCCTTTTCTTATATATTTACAAGGTACAAGCGTGTGAAAGAGACAGTATGATTCTATCTGGGCAGACTATAACTTTGTAATAATTTCTATTTTGTTGTTTCTAGTGATGTACAAGTACATATCAGTTGGGGAGGACACGGCAGCAATCAAGAAGATAGTGCAGAATGAATACATATCCAAAAGTGATATCAAGTACAGGAAGATTTACCTGCGGGCCTGTAACCCTCCTGACAGCATTGTGAGGGGCGCTGAAGGTGATTTTACTAACATTTTAGTATCTTCTAACTAACTGCTATGCTTAGCTTTCATGCATTGTAACTGTCATGATGGTGCATGTCAGACAATTTTGAAGGTGAAGTTAACAAAATAATTCTAAGTTTGCTGATTTTCATTTCTAAGGAGTTTCTTTATTAGTGATAATCAGATAATAATTATAAGTAAATAAAGGATTTATTTGATTCTGCCTGTAAGAAAATGTAAATAATCTGTAGTATTTTTACTTTTCTTTCCTTATCCTGAGATTTAACAAATCTATGGTCTCTGAATGACTTCCTTTTAAATGTTAGCATTTATTAGGAACTATTGTACTGACAGCTTATGTAAAACAATGAATGAAATTTCAAATTTGATTTACTTTATCAACCACCACTAAAAGAAAAAGCAAATGTCGTGTCTTACAGGGACCTAAAGAACCTAGTCGAGGACCGCGAAAACTGGCACATACTCCACCGACAAGAGCCATGCTCTTAAATTTTGATTATCAACCACAGGGTTTCTTGTATTCCAGCGGTGGTGGACAGCGACACATGGTTGCTGCAGGGAGTGATGGTAGTCACGAGGCACGGTGACCGCGGGCCCCTCACACATCTACATGGAGGAGACAAGCTGCCCTGCGACATTCCTCCACCGTCACCATTGTTGAAAACGTAATTAACGTACATAACACTTCCACAATGTTGGAGGATATAATTTTATTTGTAGGTCGCTTTTAGTTTATAGTTATTTATTATATGGTCCCATGTACTTTCTTTTTTGTTTTAAAATTAATAATGAAATGTTTCAAACTAAACTAGTAGTCCGCCTCGAACTGAGAACTTGCGATGTCCTTGCAAACGAGATGACCAATATAACAAGACCCATATATGATGATGGGGGGGTTGACGTCGCGTCGACGCCGCGTCGCCGCTGCGCGGTTAGCCTATAGTGATTTCACTATTTTTACAGCAACTCGGCCACTTCCTCTTGGAATAGCGGAACCTAAGTGAAATCTGGGTTCTTTTTAGGGTTCCGTAGCCAAAATGGCAAAAACGGAACCCTTATAGTTTCGCCATGTCCGTCCGTCCGCGGTCTAGCTCAGTGACCGTTAGCACTAGAAAGCTGAAATTTGGTTTGAATATGTGCATTAACCAAGCCGACAAAACGGTAGAATAAAAACGCGAAAAATATATTTTGTTAGGGTACCTCCCGTACACGTCAAGTGGGGGGCGAAATATTTTTTCGTTCCAACCAAGTTGTGTGGGATAACGTTGGTTAGGTCTTTTAAAAAGAATTAGGGTCTTCTAAAACAGTTTTTGGATAAAACTAATACTCTCGGAAATAATAGCTCCGAAAGTTTAAAACAGGGCGTCCCCCCCCATCTAACTTTTGAATCATGGGTCCTAAAATTTTGAAAAAAATCATGAAACTGAGGCCTAATGAGTACCTTTGATGAAAACTATATTGCAATAAATCGGTTGAGCCGTTTTTGAGTTATCATTCAAAAACCCATAGTGAAAGGACGTAAGTAAAAATTACGTAAACGCCGCCAAATTTCCCGTAAGAACCGACCTTTTGAATTAGTGGTGTCAGTTTACGGAACCCTACACTGAGCATGGCCCGACATGCTCTTGGCCGGTTTTTTTTTGTTTGAAATTATTTATTTACGATATTTTGTGCAGCTATGAGGAGTGGGTGTCCAACACGAGCTCGGTGGGGCGCGCGTGGTGGGTGGCGGGGGCGGGGCCGTTCCACAACTTCCCCGCGCTGCCGCCGCGCGCCGCCACGCGCTGCGCGCTCGGCCAGCTCACGCCGCGCGGCCTGCTGCAGATGCTCACTGTGGGTATGTAGCACACGGCCTGTACTCCCTGGTGGCGGGCCCGGGGCCGTTCCACAACTTCCCCGCGCTGCCGCCGCGCGCCGCCACGCGCTGCGCGCTCGGCCAGCTCACGCCGCGCGGCCTGCTGCAGATGCTCACTGTGGGTATGTAGCACACGGCCTGTACTCCCTGGTGGCGGGCCCGGGGCCGTTCCACAACTTCCCCGCGCTGCCGCCGCGCGCCGCCACGCGCTGCGCGCTCGGCCAGCTCACGCCGCGCGGCCTGCTGCAGATGCTCACTGTGGGTATGTAGCACACGGCCTGTACTCCCTGGTGGCGGGCCCGGGGCCGTTCCACAACTTCCCCGCGCTGCCGCCGGGCGCCGCCACGCGCTGCGCGCTCGGCCAGCTCACGCCGCGCGGCCTGCTGCAGATGCTCACTGTGGGTATGTAGCACACGGCCTGTACTCCCTGGTGGCGGGCCCGGGGCCGTTCCACAACTTCCCCGCGCTGCCGCCGGGCGCCGCCACGCGCTGCGCGCTCGGCCAGCTCACGCCGCGCGGCCTGCTGCAGATGCTCACTGTGGGTATGTAGCACACGGCCTGTACTCCCTGGTGGCGGGCCCGGGGCCGTTCCACAACTTCCCCGCGCTGCCGCCGCGCGCCGCCACGCGCTGCGCGCTCGGCCAGCTCACGCCGCGCGGCCTGCTGCAGATGCTCACTGTGGGTATGTAGCACACGGCCTGTACTCCCTGGTGGCGGGCCCGGGGCCGTTCCACAACTTCCCCGCGCTGCCGCCGGGCGCCGCCACGCGCTGCGCGCTCGGCCAGCTCACGCCGCGCGGCCTGCTGCAGATGCTCACTGTGGGTATGTAGCACACGGCCTGTACTCCCTGGTGGCGGGCCCGGGGCCGTTCCACAACTTCCCCGCGCTGCCGCCGCGCGCCGCCACGCGCTGCGCGCTCGGCCAGCTCACGCCGCGCGGCCTGCTGCAGATGCTCACTGTGGGTATGTAGCACACGGCCTGTACTCCCTGGTGGCGGGCCCGGGGCCGTTCCACAACTTCCCCGCGCTGCCGCCGCGCGCCGCCACGCGCTGCGCGCTCGGCCAGCTCACGCCGCGCGGCCTGCTGCAGATGCTCACTGTGGGTATGTAGCACACGGCCTGTACTCCCTGGTGGCGGGCCCGGGGCCGTTCCACAACTTCCCCGCGCTGCCGCCGCGCGCCGCCACGCGCTGCGCGCTCGGCCAGCTCACGCCGCGCGGCCTGCTGCAGATGCTCACTGTGGGTATGTAGCACACGGCCTGTACTCCCTGGTGGCGGGCCCGGGGCCGTTCCACAACTTCCCCGCGCTGCCGCCGCGCGCCGCCACGCGCTGCGCGCTCGGCCAGCTCACGCCGCGCGGCCTGCTGCAGATGCTCACTGTGGGTATGTAGCACACGGCCTGTACTCCCTGGTGGCGGGCCCGGGGCCGTTCCACAACTTCCCCGCGCTGCCGCCGCGCGCCGCCACGCGCTGCGCGCTCGGCCAGCTCACGCCGCGCGGCCTGCTGCAGATGCTCACTGTGGGTATGTAGCACACGGCCTGTACTCCCTGGTGGCGGGCCCGGGGCCGTTCCACAACTTCCCCGCGCTGCCGCCGCGCGCCGCCACGCGCTGCGCGCTCGGCCAGCTCACGCCGCGCGGCCTGCTGCAGATGCTCACTGTGGGTATGTAGCACACGTCCTGTACTCCCTGGTGGCGGGCCCGGGGCCGTTCCACAACTTCCCCGCGCTGCCGCCGCGCGCCGCCACGCGCTGCGCGCTCGGCCAGCTCACGCCGCGCGGCCTGCTGCAGATGCTCACTGTGGGTATGTAGCACACGGCCTGTACTCCCTGGTGGCGGGCCCGGGGCCGTTCCACAACTTCCCCGCGCTGCCGCCGCGCGCCGCCACGCGCTGCGCGCTCGGCCAGCTCACGCCGCGCGGCCTGCTGCAGATGCTCACTGTGGGTATGTAGCACACGGCCTGTACTCCCTGGTGGCGGGCCCGGGGCCGTTCCACAACTTCCCCGCGCTGCCGCCGCGCGCCGCCACGCGCTGCGCGCTCGGCCAGCTCACGCCGCGCGGCCTGCTGCAGATGCTCACTGTGGGTATGTAGCACACGGCCTGTACTCCCTGGTGGCGGGCCCGGGGCCGTTCCACAACTTCCCCGCGCTGCCGCCGCGCGCCGCCACGCGCTGCGCGCTCGGCCAGCTCACGCCGCGCGGCCTGCTGCAGATGCTCACTGTGGGTATGTAGCACACGGCCTGTACTCCCTGGTGGCGGGCCCGGGGCCGTTCCACAACTTCCCCGCGCTGCCGCCGCGCGCCGCCACGCGCTGCGCGCTCGGCCAGCTCACGCCGCGCGGCCTGCTGCAGATGCTCACTGTGGGTATGTAGCACACGGCCTGTACTCCCTGGTGGCGGGCCCGGGGCCGTTCCACAACTTCCCCGCGCTGCCGCCGCGCGCCGCCACGCGCTGCGCGCTCGGCCAGCTCACGCCGCGCGGCCTGCTGCAGATGCTCACTGTGGGTATGTAGCACACGGCCTGTACTCCCTGGTGGCGGGCCCGGGGCCGTTCCACAACTTCCCCGCGCTGCCGCCGCGCGCCGCCACGCGCTGCGCGCTCGGCCAGCTCACGCCGCGCGGCCTGCTGCAGATGCTCACTGTGGGTATGTAGCACACGGCCTGTACTCCCTGGTGGCGGGCCCGGGGCCGTTCCACAACTTCCCCGCGCTGCCGCCGCGCGCCGCCACGCGCTGCGCGCTCGGCCAGCTCACGCCGCGCGGCCTGCTGCAGATGCTCACTGTGGGTATGTAGCACACGGCCTGTACTCCCTGGTGGCGGGCCCGGGGCCGTTCCACAACTTCCCCGCGCTGCCGCCGCGCGCCGCCACGCGCTGCGCGCTCGGCCAGCTCACGCCGCGCGGCCTGCTGCAGATGCTCACTGTGGGTATGTAGCACACGGCCTGTACTCCCTGGTGGCGGGCCCGGGGCCGTTCATTCATTCATTCATTTGTTTATTCCATACAATACATATTGTGTTGAATATTACAATAATCTTAACTTAACATAGAACTTAACCTAACAACCAAGAGAAATCAGAAGAAATATATACAACAGAAAAAACGTAATCTACCTAGTCTATGATAAAATTATAGAATACAAAATTAATAATGTCCAAATATTCAATGTCAAAACAATTCAATAAATAAATAAATACATTTCCAAATAAACAGTTCAATTTATACGTGTATAACAGCTTGATGTGACATGAATATTTATATATATATATATTTTTTTTTAATAATTATAATTAGGTACATACAATAGCATTAGGTTCCGCGAATTCGGACACAGAATAATAGCGTTTTTTCAAAAGAAACCGTTTCAGTTCAGACTTGAAGGCGTTGGCATTTAAAATAGATCTCAATTCTACAGGCAACTTGTTGAACAAATGAACTGCCTGATAGCAAGCCGCATCGTGTACAATTTTAAATCGTGGAACTATATTTATATTAACATTCTTCCTTCTTGTAGCTAATCTACGTTGTCTTTCTTCTTGTGTCTCATATTTAAAAAGTTGTTTTACAAAGTCTGTAAGTAGAACCAGAATGTACAAGCAAGGTACAGTTCCACAACTTCCCCGCGCTGCCGCCGCGCGCCGCCACGCGCTGCGCGCTCGGCCAGCTCACGCCGCGCGGCCTGCTGCAGATGCTCACTGTGGGTATGTAGCACACGGCCTGTACTCCCTGGTGGCGGGCCCGGGGCCGTTCCACAACTTCCCCGCGCTGCCGCCGCGCGCCGCCACGCGCTGCGCGCTCGGCCAGCTCACGCCGCGCGGCCTGCTGCAGATGCTCACTGTGGGTATGTAGCACACGGCCTGTACTCCCTGGTGGCGGGCCCGGGGCCGTTCCACAACTTCCCCGCGCTGCCGCCGCGCGCCGCCACGCGCTGCGCGCTCGGCCAGCTCACGCCGCGCGGCCTGCTGCAGATGCTCACTGTGGGTATGTAGCACACGGCCTGTACTCCCTGGTGGCGGGCCCGGGGCCGTTCCACAACTTCCCCGCGCTGCCGCCGCGCGCCGCCACGCGCTGCGCGCTCGGCCAGCTCACGCCGCGCGGCCTGCTGCAGATGCTCACTGTGGGTATGTAGCACACGGCCTGTACTCCCTGGTGGCGGGCCCGGGGCCGTTCCACAACTTCCCCGCGCTGCCGCCGCGCGCCGCCACGCGCTGCGCGCTCGGCCAGCTCACGCCGCGCGGCCTGCTGCAGATGCTCACTGTGGGTATGTAGCACACGGCCTGTACTCCCTGGTGGCGGGCCCGGGGCCGTTCCACAACTTCCCCGCGCTGCCGCCGCGCGCCGCCACGCGCTGCGCGCTCGGCCAGCTCACGCCGCGCGGCCTGCTGCAGATGCTCACTGTGGGTATGTAGCACACGGCCTGTACTCCCTGGTGGCGGGCCCGGGGCCGTTCCACAACTTCCCCGCGCTGCCGCCGCGCGCCGCCACGCGCTGCGCGCTCGGCCAGCTCACGCCGCGCGGCCTGCTGCAGATGCTCACTGTGGGTATGTAGCACACGGCCTGTACTCCCTGGTGGCGGGCCCGGGGCCGTTCCACAACTTCCCCGCGCTGCCGCCGCGCGCCGCCACGCGCTGCGCGCTCGGCCAGCTCACGCCGCGCGGCCTGCTGCAGATGCTCACTGTGGGTATGTAGCACACGGCCTGTACTCCCTGGTGGCGGGCCCGGGGCCGTTCCACAACTTCCCCGCGCTGCCGCCGCGCGCCGCCACGCGCTGCGCGCTCGGCCAGCTCACGCCGCGCGGCCTGCTGCAGATGCTCACTGTGGGTATGTAGCACACGGCCTGTACTCCCTGGTGGCGGGCCCGGGGCCGTTCCACAACTTCCCCGCGCTGCCGCCGCGCGCCGCCACGCGCTGCGCGCTCGGCCAGCTCACGCCGCGCGGCCTGCTGCAGATGCTCACTGTGGGTATGTAGCACACGGCCTGTACTCCCTGGTGGCGGGCCCGGGGCCGTTCCACAACTTCCCCGCGCTGCCGCCGCGCGCCGCCACGCGCTGCGCGCTCGGCCAGCTCACGCCGCGCGGCCTGCTGCAGATGCTCACTGTGGGTATGTAGCACACGGCCTGTACTCCCTGGTGGCGGGCCCGGGGCCGTTCCACAACTTCCCCGCGCTGCCGCCGCGCGCCGCCACGCGCTGCGCGCTCGGCCAGCTCACGCCGCGCGGCCTGCTGCAGATGCTCACTGTGGGTATGTAGCACACGGCCTGTACTCCCTGGTGGCGGGCCCGGGGCCGTTCCACAACTTCCCCGCGCTGCCGCCGCGCGCCGCCACGCGCTGCGCGCTCGGCCAGCTCACGCCGCGCGGCCTGCTGCAGATGCTCACTGTGGGTATGTAGCACACGGCCTGTACTCCCTGGTGGCGGGCCCGGGGCCGTTCCACAACTTCCCCGCGCTGCCGCCGCGCGCCGCCACGCGCTGCGCGCTCGGCCAGCTCACGCCGCGCGGCCTGCTGCAGATGCTCACTGTGGGTATGTAGCACACGGCCTGTACTCCCTGGTGGCGGGCCCGGGGCCGTTCCACAACTTCCCCGCGCTGCCGCCGCGCGCCGCCACGCGCTGCGCGCTCGGCCAGCTCACGCCGCGCGGCCTGCTGCAGATGCTCACTGTGGGTATGTAGCACACGGCCTGTACTCCCTGGTGGCGGGCCCGGGGCCGTTCCACAACTTCCCCGCGCTGCCGCCGCGCGCCGCCACGCGCTGCGCGCTCGGCCAGCTCACGCCGCGCGGCCTGCTGCAGATGCTCACTGTGGGTATGTAGCACACGGCCTGTACTCCCTGGTGGCGGGCCCGGGGCCGTTCCACAACTTCCCCGCGCTGCCGCCGGGCGCCGCCACGCGCTGCGCGCTCGGCCAGCTCACGCCGCGCGGCCTGCTGCAGATGCTCACTGTGGGTATGTAGCACACGGCCTGTACTCCCTGGTGGCGGGCCCGGGGCCGTTCCACAACTTCCCCGCGCTGCCGCCGCGCGCCGCCTGTAACGTGCCGCTTAGAAGTGCGTAGGTTATTTTGGGAAGCACGGTCTCAAATGATTTGTGGTTTGGAACCGCTACGTGGCACCGTGCATTCGGAGACGACGGCCGCTTCGTTCAATAAATCTAACGTTTCCTCTCGAGTTGTTCTCGCTGGTAGTGTTAAATAACGTGGTAGTTATTTAATACGAACCTGAAAGAGTCGTGGCGAACAGATACAGCTGTTTCGTCACTTAGTTTGAAAGATGAAGTATGCAACGATTAGAAAGGGATGAATGTATGATGCGAAACAATTTTTTTTGTCATTCATCGCGGTACGGTCCAAATTTTGTCGTGGTACTTACCATACCCGACTGGCGCTGAGTTGGTGCTATTTTGTGGTTTTTTTGGCGTGTTGTTTTTTTGGTTTGTGAGCACATTCGATGCACACCTAGGAAGTGCAGTGCGGCAACACGGATTTTGGTTTTGGAGTCTTCGCTGGAGGAGGCCCAAACATTTTGAGGACCTACTCAGCCTACATGGTTGAGTACGTCAAACTGTAGGTACTCAACTCAAAACAAAGGTTGAGAGTTGAGACAGTATTTTGTGGTTTTGGTTTGTGAGTGGGAAGTTAATACTGAAGGGTTGAGACGAACCCCCGCGTCATCAATCCGACGGTTTAAGGAGAAGGATTTTTTTGTGAAGGAATGGGTTTTCAGATGGTATTGTTTTGTGAATGGGAAGTTTATACTGAAGGGCTGAGACGATACGGCATCTTCAATCCGACGGTTTAAGTAGAAGGATTTTTTTGTGAAGGAATGGGTTTTCAAATGGTATTGGTTTGTGAATTGGAAGTTTATACTGAAGGGCTGAGACGATACGGCGTCTTCAATCCGACGGTTTAAGTAGAAGGATTTTTTTGTGAAGGAATGGGTTTTCAAATGGTATTGGTTTGTGAATTGGAAGTTTATACTGAAGGGCTGAGACGATACGGCGTCTTCAATCCGACGGTTTAAGTAGAAAGATTTTTTGTGAAGGAATGGGTCTTTTCAGATGGTTTGGTTTGGTATGTCGATGACCTGAAGGGTAGGACAAGTTTTCCCTTGTCTACACCGGAGGGTAGACACAAGTTTCGGTTTGAATTATATATTGGATGTACCTCTTTCAGTTTATTAAATTAAACGAAGAGTGTTGAATTTTGGAATTTTATGTTGCTCGGTCTCGTAGAGATTATTTTAAGTATGTTGATCATCGGACCTAGCAGTTGGTTTAGCTTTTTCAACACAACTACTTGGTTGTGTTGGGAAAGCTAAGGAATGTTTTCTAGATAGTGTTTAGTAAGTGACCATTTTTCCGTCAGTCGGCGGTCACATTTTGTGTTGCGTGGGTTCGAGAATACAGGATGTTGTTGTGATATTTATTTTGGTTAGTTATTGTAAAATTTAAAACTTAAGTTGTAGTGTTTGGATAGTTCTCGCTTTTCGGTTATCGGTTGAGTAGTTAGTATCTCGAATTCACTGCAAATATTTTAGTGTTTATTTTGGGTTCTCCCATACGTGGTATGGTCGAGGTATATATATTTTATGTTTGTTTTTTGTTGTGACTCTACAGTTTGGATAAATCGCTGAGGACAGCGAGCAGTTTACCTTTGGTAAACTGCAACAGCGGGAAGAGGGGTATTGTAACGTTGTGATTTTGATCACTCAATCTTTAATGCGTTCTGAAAGGTCTCTCAAATAGTTTCGTTTTGATAACTAGCAAGTATGTCTTGAACTGGCAACAATATGAATGACAATTAATTAACCAATCAAAACAAAAAGTAATTAGTGGGGTTGCTAATTAAAAATAAAGTAAATGTTTATAAACTTACATGTATTTAGAATATTGGAATAAAACATTGTTATAATTAGCAACAATAGTCAAAATATCAATAGAAAGAGACTTTTGATTTTTATGTCTAATATAAAGATAAATAATTAAATGGTTAATTAGTGTCATAATTAAATTTGGTTGGATGCTGACATCCCCAGCATCAGGTCGTATGGAGGTCACTTCCTTGATTGTTCCCAGCCGAGATAGGCTACTTTTTCGGTACAATATATAGCCAAGTCCATCGTCACATGTAGTGACTGTTTTTGATAAAAGGATAGCGGGGATCCTTGCCACGGAGGCAGAATAGCTGATGGATTGAAGTATTTGTCGCGGCTGCTGTAAGTAGAGAATAGTGTTGCTTCAATTCCTTTCATCATTGGTGTCCATAGTACTGTTCTGACCTCATCATTCCTTTCCAGTCTGCTGGTGGGGATTCCTGAGAGCAGGGAGGGAAGCCTGCAGCAATGAATTAGATACACGTTTCGTATCTCCTGCTGGTAAGAAGCCAGATATTTGCTGGATCAAGTTTAATGAGTTTAATCCTGCCACATGGCTAATGAAAACAATTTCTTCTTTCAGCTGGCGGGGTGTATTTCATTTGAATCCATATTTTGTTTTTGAAATATGTTTTTGTATCCGAGAACGTAATGGCCTTAAGCCACAAAAGTTTCCGGCTGCCGTGTGAGGCAGGGAAGGAGTCCACCGGCTGCAGCCCAGGGTTCTAGGGCGGTGTCGCGGTGAAGGGAAGCTACCGCTGTTGTCTGGAGCAGGTGCCACGTGGGCAGCTCAGTCAATGGCGCCTTGGAAGCTTCCTAGTCCCAGCGTTTTGCGTGTGATCTGAGGTTGGTGGTATATCTCCTTTTCCTGAAACATAGGGTCGTAGTTAATTTAATATTCTGTAGTATGATGGCATTGAAAGGTAGGGATTAACATCTAGGAATTGATAGTCGCTGTGTAAAACAATCCATTTAAACGTTAACGACCAAGCTCTACCGTCTGAGCCTTTAGATTTAATGTAAGGTAATTAGTAGCAAGTAAGATTGGTTTTACACAGTAAGCTTGTTTTGTATACCTTCCTTATATAAATAAAATGAGTCACAAGAAATACTAACCTTTTATTAATCTCCCAATTTAGAATACCCGAATTTGATGGATCTCTCTCTCTCTTAGTACCTTACTTCAGCATTTCGTTTTTGTAATAATTAAGATATCATTAAGTACTGCAACAGGCATTTCCGCGTTTGTCATAGCCGGCCGTGGAAACCGCTTGTTACACGCCACGCGCTGCGCGCTCGGCCAGCTCACGCCGCGCGGCCTGCTGCAGATGCTCACTGTGGGTATGTAGCACACGGCCTGTACTCCCTGGTGGCGGGCCCGGGGCCGTTCCACAACTTCCCCGCGCTGCCGCCGGGCGCCGCCACGCGCTGCGCGCTCGGCCAGCTCACGCCGCGCGGCCTGCTGCAGATGCTCACTGTGGGTATGTAGCACACGGCCTGTACTCCCTGGTGGCGGGCCCGGGGCCGTTCCACAACTTCCCCGCGCTGCCGCCGCGCGCCGCCACGCGCTGCGCGCTCGGCCAGCTCACGCCGCGCGGCCTGCTGCAGATGCTCACTGTTGGTATGTGTGCGAAGTCCCTTATTGCTAAGGGTCGCGTCACAAGTGGCCAATTTCCAAACGTATAAGGCCTTGGTCACTATTAACCCTTTGACCGCCAACGCCGTCAAATCACGTGCACGGAAAGTCATGCCGTCAGCGCCAGGACGTGTTACCTCTCACGTCCAAAATAGAACCGGTTTGCCTTGCGCGTTCGCGTGCGCTGGCGTTGAGGGCACGGTTTTTCCGTTCGATTCTTGGCGTTCAAAAGGTTAACTACAATAATAAATATAACAGCCAAATAATATATTTTAGGAAATTACTGAGTTCTGCTGGTGTTTCATACTATTAGGAAAAAATTTCTTTTTTTTCAGGTAATATTCTGAAAGAAGCATATGGAGAAAAATTGGGGCTAGATAATTTGGATCCAACGGGAAAACGAGATACAGGTTAGTCACGTTGTGTCAATAATTATCTGGCAATAGTTCCCGAGAAGTTATACTGTCTCACTGTTGCACGGTATTTCTTTCTGCCGATTAAAGAAACGCACAATCTGGTGAATCTAACTTCAGTTAATAGTTAAAACTAGTCAAGATGGCGTTGGTATATGTCCAATTCGAAAAAAGCAAAGCACAGCCCTAAGGGCCTTTGCACATCTCCGCGACGGAATCGACACCGTGGAACTGCACTTTACTGTATCTATTCCGCCGCGGAGATGTGCAAATTCCCTAATAGACTTATTTTTACTTCCATAACTTTTTTCCTGCTACTTACAGCAACTTTAATTGATTTCAGGAGACGTAATAATGTACAGCACGCGATACCGCCGAACATTCCAGTCTCTAGCTGGCCTAACCTGGGGCTTAGTTGGGGCCAACGCCGGCGCTCGGCTGGCTAGAGCGAGAGAGAGCCATAGCGTCGCCTTCTGCTTCCGCGAGTGCGCCTGCGCCGCTCACCACGCGCTCAACAAGTCAGTATTAATAGTAGACCTTATCTCGTGGTAATAAAGGTGTATCATCTTATGGCTCGCTCCGCTGGGGCGTGAGAGAGCCATAAGATCGCCTTCTACTTCCGCGAGTGCGCGTGCACCGCTCACCGTGCAGTCTCTAGCTGGCTTAGTGTGGGGCCTAGCCTGGGCCAAAGCCGGCGCTTGGCTGGCCAGAGCGAGAAAGAGCGCCATAGTGTTGCCTTCTGTTTTTTTTAAATACTTGAATTGTTTTAAAATTACCATACACAAGCCTAACCCATCTATTATATTCTTTCAGAAAAATAAGCATACAAGCGAAGCATCGCCTCGACAACCATCCAGCCTTAAAAGAGCTGGTCAACAAGCTGTCCACCGTCCTCTTCGAGTCCCAGGAGCACCCCGAGGCCGAGGTGGTCCGCGACGGAGTCCTAGCTCACATGTGCCACGACGCCCCGTTGCCGTGCATCAAGAAACCTGAAAAACAGAGACTCACTTTGAAAAGGCAGAAAAGGTTTAGAGAGGATACGGTTCCTAAGAGAGATTTGTTAGAAAATATAAAAGAAATAGTAGTAAGAAATATAAAAATACGTGAAGACTTTAGTGAAGATACAGGTGGAAGAAATAAACTTGAGGATGTTGATAGCAATAGATCAAAAAACCATGAAGAAACTAAAGAACATCAAACTAAAGATTTAGCAAATGGAAGGAATTTGCAAGGCGTAATAAATAAAAGAAAAAATATCAAGAAAGAAACCGAGAAACTAACAACAAATAGCGTTAATAGCATACCTAAAAGGAATTTATTAGACATAGATATTGACACTCTAAATATGGAATTGGATTACATAAACAACCAGTTAGACTTCAACAATGAAATAGGGAGAAAAGCTAGGGATATCATTGGGAAATATTACGATACTAAAGATAAACAGAAGGCTCCTTTAGATTTCGACGCTCAGATGGAAAGAGAAAAGCTGCTATACTACCAGCAGAGGTATATGGACAATGCTGATGCATATGATGATGTAGTCATTGTTAAAAAGAATTTAGATGCAGATTTTAATTTTCCAAATGACGCTCGTATGGACACAGATTTTGATGAAGAATATAAAGAACCTACACCAGAAATTACAGAAGAATTCTGTATAAGAAAGGACCATATCACGTCTTTATTTGCGTATCTAGAATGGAGTTACAGACAAGAAATTAAAAATATACATAATAGAAAACGAGGCTTGCTTTTAGCGTATGGATTAATGCATAATATAGTTCAAAATCTGATAAGAATGATCTCAGAAAATAAACCCAAAATTGTCATATATTCAGGACACGATAAAACCTTACAACCATTGATTTTAGCACTAGGGCTAACGAACTATCAACATTATAACGTGAACTATGCTTCTCGAATGATCTTCGAGGTATACAGAAAAAAAGATTTGCGTGACGAATTTAAATTTACAAAAAGGAAAGCGGTGGCTCAAGATTTTTACTTCCGAGTAGTTTACAATGGGGAAGATGTTACAAATAAATTGAGTTTTTGTAAAACTAAGCAGAGCATTGTGATGAAAGTCGCTGATCCGATAGACGATATGAAAACGTATAATACATATTTGTGTCCGATAGAGAATGTTGTTAGGTTTATACATGACGATTATTTTGCTATTTTTAACGTGACCAATTTTAAGGATGCTTGTGCTACTTATGGGAATCTCAAGCGTGTTTAGAAGTCATATTAAACGGAATTGTTATACTATTAAATGTTACCGACATTTAAGGTGGATGAAAACCATAGACAGGTATAATAGTCACTGCGTGATCAGTCAAAATGACTTACGTTATATCAAGTTATACTTAGCGTACGTAAAACTATGGTTTCTCTCGTAAATCGACCATAGATTATAGACTATGAATGAAACCATCGTTTTACCGTGCCGTGGCACGCCACGATAAAGTATAAAAGCAACCAATATCTCTTAAAGAAAGGCTAGAAGGTAAACATGGCTTAGTTTTCTTAATATGGCTCTAAAGAACTCAAAATGACTGATTGCGAACGTTTTCGAAAATGGATGATAACCAATTTATGGAACATTCTACAAGCTGTCCGTACAAACGCGTGTTTACCGCTGTAAGTGGCGCGGCCCTCGTGGACGCTCGTGGCGGGGCGTGCAGCGGGGCGGGGCGGGCGGCGTGCATGTCAAACAAAGGACACTCGTACTGGTGTCCTGAGTCGACGCTGCACAAAGTGTATGGACGCTCGCCCGCCCCGCTGCACGCCCCGCTGCACGCCCCGCTGCACGCCCCGCTGCACGCCCCGCTGCACGCCCCGCTGCACGCCCCGCTGCACGCCCCGCTGCACGCCCCGCTGCACGCCCCGCTGCACGCCCCGCTGCACGCCCCGCTGCACGCCCCGCTGCACGCCCCGCTGCACGCCCCGCTGCACGCCCCGCTGCACGCCCCGCCACGAGCGTCCACGAGGGCCTTACACTAAGAGTTATCTTTGCAATTTTAAGATTATAATTCTGACCAGTCAGAAATATTTCTGACTCTTCTCGCAGAAATTGGAACTCCAAAACCTAAATATTTCAGAAAATTCGCATTTGTGCTGGACAGCGGTCGACTTTTCCTAGGAATAAGAAGCATTCTAGCTGTAGCAATTATTAATTTGTCTACTATATTACTATAATAATTTGCGCTATTTATTTTTAAACATTCCAGAGATTAATTATTAGTTGTGACGCAGATCTCAATTTTTTAAAGCGTACTTAACTAACTATACATATCTACTAATATTAAGTGAATAATTGCATTTTATATGTCTTGTCTATAAGGCTTATAACTAGTTATGTTATTTATATAACTAGTTATAAGCCTATCTACATATCATAACATTCCTTGTCCTTTAGCATGAAAATATAATTAGGGTGTTCTATGTAAGTCGAGAGCTTAAAATAACTGAACCCTCCCTTTTTAGATTTTGGTGATTGTATTTTATTTCTAAATACGTTATCACGATCGAACACAATAAGTGTTTCAAGATTTTATACATTTTGTAAGTCCACTTCGTTACCTTTTCAATGTAAAATTACACGATATCCGTATAAAAGGTAACGGATTTAAGTCACTACGGCAGTGACAGGAGCTACCAAAAATCTTGTATGAAATTTGAAATATTTTACGCTGATTAGGATATAAAGAGTTTTTGAATTGATCTCTATAGATTCCTTTGGTTAAATCAGACCTAATAAAAAGGCCAAGGCATCACAAAAACCTGCCATAAAATTAGGTAGGACGTACAGTCGCCATCAGATATATCGGAGCGGTCAAAGTGGTCACAAATATCTGAACAACGATTCTATTGTCAAGGCGATAAAGTGCATTGTCAGATATTTTGAGTACCCTTGCCGCCCGGATATATTTGATGGCGACTGTACATACGAGTAGTAGCTTTGAATAACTTTCTATCTATCTAATATGACTTACATATCATGTGACATATTTTAAAATATGAGGCATTATCTATGAAAAGGGACCTTATTGTCGATGGGGCTTACGTCGCGCGGCATCGTAATCGTATTGCGTTGTCGTTAACAATGGCGTAAGCGCTATCGACAATCAGGTCCCTTTTCATAGATAATGTCACATATATCGAAAGACTGCACTATCACTGTACATACCTATATGTTGTAACTATAACGTTGTCCTTTGCAAGAAATTTAATTTTTTAGTGACTAAATTGTTAATTTACATTTTAAAGACTACATTCCATTTTTTGGGGCTTTAGTTCTTATGATTACTTAAAAGTTTTTTAACTTAATTTATCTATAGACACGTAAAAAAAATTAAGTGCCCCCTAAAACACATAGCTAATACGGTACTTACTGCGGAAAAAGTAAATTTAATAATAACCTTCGACATACAGACATAACAAATGAATAAAATGGGTTTTGTACAGTTGCCCTCAGAAATATCGGAGCGGCCAAGGTGGTCACAAATATCTGAACAACGCCTCTATTGTCAAGGCGATAGAGTATATGTTGGGATATTTTTGAGTACCCCGGCCGTTTCGATATATTTGACGCCGACTGTATATATGCATCTAATAGAGGATGGATTTTCTAATTAGGTTAGTAAGGGCAGCTTCCAGATCTCGTGATGATACACAAAAATTATTCGAGGAAACCTTTCCTAACTTTTTAATTTACTAGTGCATAAGGCAAATGTTCACGGTACAATATCAGTAAGAACTGGCACTCTTGTTATGTTTTAAGTTTAAAGTTTTTAAAATCCTTTAATTTTTATAAGGCTATGTTCCTATAAATGCAGGTTAATATATGAATGTGCCATGTTTTATTTAAAGACATACAATAGCTGTCAGTGCTTTTAGCTTAGCATTTATATTATATACCTACTAAAATGTTTGATATTTTTTTAATGTTACTAATATTTTTCTATACTAACCCGCTTATTCATAAACGTGTTTCAAACCATAGCTAAATTATGCTTTGCCAGTTTCTAAGAACCACAGCTGTCAAAGTGATAGCTAAGATAAGGACGAACGATGATTTAGTTAAATGTGGTTTGAAATACGTCTATGAGTAAGCTGGTAAGTCTGCATTTATAAGTTAATATTTTATTTGTGATATTACGAATCTCTGAGTATTTATACCTAGTATTATTTTTATAGAGCTCTGTTTTAATGTACCGATTAAATAAGAAAGTTATTATAAAAAACTAAACGAAAATTCACTAAAAATCTAAATAAATACATACTACAAAATTGTTTGTATAGAAATTGCATACAAACAATAGGACCCTGTTTTTGTGATATATCATGTTGTTATAACAGGAAGCGGATTCTGATTCATTAAATATGATAACATTTTGTTATTATTTATCCACAGTTGGTCCACCTTGCGTGCTTTTTTAGATCTGAATATGTTTTCTGAGTTGTGCTTTATATGGAGTTTTATACTAATGTGCATATCGTGGGCATACGCCGCACTGTCATCGTAAATGTTCCTATTCTAACCCACCCACACACTTTTTACACTCACTGATCGATAAATAAATCGTTTTATAACTTGTTCACAACATATTTCATATGCGTAAGCTATGAGCAACGGCCTGTTAGGCTGCCTTTTTACTGGGGCGAGGGTGAGTGGCGGATGATACTAAGTATGCGTTGATTCCCGCACGTCCAGTGGAAAGGCAGCCTTGAGGGTGCAATTATACTGAGTCGTTCAACTTGCCTAATAACACCGTGAGCAACGTTTACTTAAACTGTTCTGTGAGACCTGTGACTGTGTTCAGTGAGACCGAAAGAAAAGACAAAAGAAGAGGCTGCTCGTTTAGATTAAGCTTAGGCTATGCCATCATATCATGCCAAGAAGTCAATATTATTATGTCAATTATGTAACGAGTTGGAGTGAGACTACTGTGACCGTTCCCTACTATGATGCTCTTTCGGACTGCAATTTTTTTCGAAGAGTTCACTCCACATGACTCAGTGTGAAAGCACCCCTGTGGTGGTGGTTGTCGCGTGATAACAACAGCTTACACTATCATGTCGTTATCATAAATTATCATTTAGTATTTTATTCGAATCATAGCAGTACTGTAATTAATTTAGCACCAGATATGTATGTACAACAATACGTAGAATAGCAACGATGTCACTGTTAACTGAATTGATTAAACTTGGAATTACCATTACAAGTGGTCGTTTTATTTTATTTTATTTTAATTGTCCTTGTTTACATTATTTTGCATGTTATAGCATTAAGATGAATCATGTTTGTATAACTTTTGAAAACCTGTGGAGGAGTAAGTATACATCTACAAGCAATTCAAAGCTCTGTCAAGTCCTCAATCCACATAGAGTCTAGCGTGGGGTTGGCCCAGACCTTCTTGTAAGAAGAGGCCTGTGTCCAGCAGGAGTGTATAATAGAGGCTTTTGATGGATGTTGTTCCCATCGTTTAGAATTTATCAGTCGCTTTTCTCAAAAAGGGAAGCGGGTTGGAAGTTCAGTAGTATTGGTATCGCAAAAGTAGAGGACTAGAGGCCTGGGATGTGACTCCTAAAAAAATCCCGGGTATAGATCAGTGTCTTTACGAATTCTTGAGAAAGTGCAAGTAGTGCAACCGTTAAAGATGAGTAGAATGATGGGTAAGTGTAGGTGCTTCACTTAAGACCTCTAAAAACTTAAGCGACTAGTCACCTGAGATTTTTAATACATTGCGGTTTTTGTTCCATCGATCGATTTCGTTCCACATTCCTAGACGGCAATGTCTCTAAATCGCGAGTTTTGTGTCAAAATTGCGCTGATTATTGTAGAGGCCATTACCCATGAGCAGTCAGTCGAACTGTGGCTGGACTTCCTTTAATCCAAGATAGAGAGTCTCGGTTAGCAAATAGGAAAGAGTAATGTTTTACATTCTTTCAGATTTGTACAGCTGTGTGGTCCATGGAAGGTTGCTCGAGCTTGTGCAAATATTAGTGCAAGTGTTTGGCCGTTACATACGACGATAGATCATGAGTCACCACAGTTATAGACGGAGAGCTAGCCACATCATAATATGACATAATAATGAGAGCAATGTAACCGCTCGAGACGGTACCTATACCGGGTGTTTCCTGTAATAGGAGCAATAAATTAAAACGTAGATTGTACTCTTCAAACCAGACGTTTGTTCAGCGACTTTTAAAAATAACTTATGGTTTGATTTTCAGGACACTTTTAAAGTTTTTCCGGACACGCGATGTATTCCGAAATTGATTATGTCTGTAGACTGTAGGGTGACAAGCAATAATGTCAAATAGACGGATTTTAACGTACATTGAAAATACTATTTAGTTTGTATGAAAAAGAAGCAAACTACAAAATACATATTTTTAAAAAGTTGTTGAACAAAAGTTTTGTTGTTTGAGGAATAGAATCTACGTTTTAATTTATTGCTCGTATTACAGGAAACACCCTGTGTATTAACTTACATATAGAATTATTATATTTAAAGTTTTCGAATACAACATAGGTTCTTATATTTCATCACGATCAGTCTTTAGTGCGAATAACGCTCATGCGACTATATTCGCCTACCCACGATTTTCGATATTAATGGCGGGAACTGCTGTTACGTCGAACAAGGTGCTACGCGACGTAGCACAGCTGCAATAAAATGTTATAGCCATGTATGTAGTTATTTGGACAAGTCATAATTTTAATCCAACGAGCGGGAGCGTAAGCGAAGCTAGTTCTTTCATGGAGCTAGAAGGTGCGAAAAAAGAAAAAAACATATGGGTCTTGTTATATTGCTGGTCATCTCGTTTGCAAGGAAATCGCAAGTTCTCAGTTCGAGGCGGTCTACTAGTTATGAATGAATTTTAGCAGATAAGATACCTATTAATTTTATTTAGGTACTCAAAATAAACAAGTGTTCATTAGCCTACCGATAAGATAGCCTGTAGATATACCTAAAGCATAACGTTTTTAATATTCCAATGAATCGTGTAGAATATTTAGCGCGGAAATAGAACCACAAATTATACATCAAAATTTATGTAGCATCCGGCACTGATCTAGCACCCGATGGCATTTGCAATAACAAGAGTTTCATCATCTGCGCGGTTTTAACTACTGCGTAAAAATGTAACGAGTTGCTATTTCGGATGGGTTCATGGCTACGGCACAGTTGAAGGAAAGCTGAAAGATGAGCTAACTTGTAATTTCACTTTTTCTTTTTTTTTACCCGACTCTTGACTTCTGAAGGAGGATTACGTTTTCCGAAAGTATTGACCAGAAATATATGACCATGCGCCAAGTTGCGGAATGCGATGCGACGGATTACGATGTGTGAGGTGTCATTAAATTCGTCTCGGCTGATGTGGGAGTGACATAGCGTACATTAAAATCAAATAAATAACTAAATGGTGGATTTACGTGCCAAAAATTTTATCGTAAGCAAATTCATATCGCAGTCGGGTTTTTAAATCGTTTGTTCAACTTGTTTCTTTGCCGCTTTTCAGTGTACGAGTAGGTACAACGCACCGTTCGTTATCAAGTAGGTAAATGGCAAATGAAGGCAAAAGACAAAGATTTAAGTAGGTCAAGACATATCCAAACATCTATTAAATACCTATTCCTCATTAGGGTGGTCCAAAAACACCTTTTTTTAATTTCTCGATGGGCCACCCCCTTATTTTATTACACCTATTATGTTGATAACATACGCCAAGTTTTGTAATTTTATCTCAACTACAAAGGGGTGCTCAACCCGTTTGAATTTTTTTGTGTTGTATGAAATCCCATCGAGATATATGAATTTGATTTTTTCCCATACAAACGTATTCCTCATCTTATAAACTTATATAGATGTCGTAAGTATACAAAGGAAAAATGACCTGAGGCCTCCGGCGCCCCGTGCCGGTACCGGCGGTACGGTGGTTTTTCCTTTGTATATGACATCTATATAAGTTTATAATTTATGTGACTACTTAAAGAAATCAAAATATTTATTAAAAATTATTTGATTTGTTCTTCAGTTGTATCCTTCATTTTGTGTAGGTTTTTGGTTACGGTATGGGTTAATTTGATAGGTAACTATAAAACTCTCGTGATACTCTAACATATTCAAAATATTTAGAACGGTTATAAATATTTTTAATAATTTGATAGGTGGAAGTTTTTAGGGTTGTAGGTCCTGAAGTTGCATTTTTACTGCATTCGTATTGTGTTTTTGGTGAAGTTCTAGGCTCGCGTATCCCCGGTGTAAACATTAATGCCAATTAACCTCCCATGCTTAATTGTTGGTCTTAAATCCTAATTGCGACCACTATTTTCCCCGCATAGATAACAAAGTGTGGCGAGGCCGAAGGTGAGTAACCCCGCTGTAAATATAAATAGTACCTACGAGTACGTGCGCCCTGGAACTTGCTTGTTTTAGCACTTTCATTTCAATACACTTTTTGCTTCTGTTTTATGCAGTATTTTTGTTTCTTTGTCTTGTGCGCTTGAAACATTTTTTCAGTGACTAACACATTGAGCACCAAGAGCCCACCTAGCGGGCTCCCTGTGCGTAGCGAATTTCCGCTACAAAGCGGAAAAACGCCGGAGTCGGCTACGAGCGTAGCGCGTAGCGAACTGCGGTACGGAAAGTGCTAAGGTATATAGGTACGGTTGAATTACTAGGCACCATTTAAGCCGCTAACAATGTGTAATCGTAACTGTATTAAAAAGTTTTTTTTTGGATGTTCGAATGTTACCTACAGTTATTCGTTCTCTATTAAAAAATAGGTATTTAACTATTTATCACAGATCTGAACATACTGCATAATATTTAGCTAATACCTAGGAGCCTTTCAGAAATCATTAGCTCACTGGATTCCTCTCCTTTGTACAGTCAGCTGCAGAGAAAATTACCCCCTCTGCACACAAAGTTTGTATGCAGCGGGGGCCTTTTTCGTTGCAGAACCTTAATATATTACTTACTGTTTAGAAAAAATAAGTTCTGCCAGGTTTCTTGCCGGTCATAAATTCAAAATACTTCTTGGTTCTGAGTTAGGGGTTAGAACCGGTGGTAGTTAGTTTCTCTCTCTGATATTTATAAGTGCATTGTAATGTGTCTAAATGATCGAACGATGATGGTCTTTTATCTTTTACAGCTATGTTTAATTAATCAACTATCTAAAAAATAAGCAAAGCGGCATAATCGAGTTTTATGGACACCCAACAACTGCTATGTTGCTACCCTGGTTACGTTAATAGGATTAAATAATAAGACCAGTTATCTAATTATTTATATTTTTTCTGCTAAAAGCTAAATTAATTTGCAATAAATTATACCTAGGAACTGCCCCGTGACCCATTGGCACACATTAATTGTAGTACGTTAACCCGTCGCGTGCAGGGTTCTGTTTATAGCGGCGATTACGTGCGGGACGCCTCGTTGTTTTCAGCCTAAGCTAATCTTCTAAATGCGTGAGCAACGACACGTACGACTATGTATCTTTGTTTTCCTTTTGTGAAAATTATAGTGCAATATGTTTTATTAAACGTCAGGATGAGATTAGTTGGTAATTCTCAAATTTTATGACTGCTATCAGACACAACTCCGTCAAACTTTTCATTCCTACATTTTGACGGGGGCAAAAATTTGGATAGTGACGCAGTTGAACGTGAGTTAACTCATAACATAAACTAGTACCTATATTTAAACAACCTACTAAATAAATACGTATTGCTAAGTAAATGATTAGTTGTAATGTAATTAATATACTTTGTTTACTTCGACAAAATTGCTAGAGTTTTGAAATTGGAGCCCCTAACCTGTTACACCGGGATGTTAACGAAATTGAGACGGCTAGCAACAGCAGCAACTGTGTAGCTGAATTTACATAAGGTTATGCAAAACTAGGTCATCGGACGGGGTCGGGCTTCTATTCTGCGATGTCAATTTATATTTGATTTATACTGCGTCTTCCTCATGAATATTAAGTTAAGCGGTAGTTAAAGCGAGAGGGTCGTTATCAATACAATCCGTGTAGAATTTTGGATTTTATTTGATGAGAACAAGTCTCTTGTTCGATTATTATGACGCTCGTGTCGGCAATAACCGACCACTTGGTTATGAGGGAGGCGGGAGAGTTTTTATTTATATTGACGTGTGCAGCTATTTATGATACAACCTCACACTTCTGCTATTGCAATGTTTTTACAAGTTATAAAAGGAAAAATTATATTCATTAATTCAATTATGAATTTTTGTATAACATATCTTAGCAGCTAAGATGTATGTTTTAGCTCGAATCAACTTTCATATTAACACTTTTCGTTCTGTTCGCTACTTGCTACAGTTGCTACTCTCGTAGCTCATTTCAGCGTTATCCCGCTTTGTAGAGGAAAGCGGCTCCGAACAGAGAGCTCGCCTAGCGCGGGTTCCTGTAGCCTGAGTGAAGTCGGTTCTTTAAAAAAAAAACCCTTTTCTAGTCATAGCCAATTTGCTTCTAGCGTTAGAATCGTGTGAAGGCAGCACTTTTAATATAATAACGCTATGGTGTGTCTGGCAGTCGTGGTTCATTTGAATAGCCAGTGCGAAAGGAAAGGCGCTTTTTAAGTCAGCCCCGTCCCCGTGCGTCGAACTCGCATGATATGATATGACAAAAACTTCTTAAAAGTATATTTTTATACCTTTATCACAACATGCAAGAATTTAGATAACTCTATCATATAGTTATCGGTTTGGTTGGTTTGTGTTTACCTAATAATTGATTGTATCCTTAGCGCTTACGAACTCGCATAATATTAGACTATATTGAAAGTACTTAAGAGTCAGATTTTCCTAAAAGACTAGGTATCTTTGGAATTTGCAAAAAATCTTATCTGACGTTGAATTTGACGTGGACTTCCTTGTGCTTATCAGTTAACCCATGAGTTCATCGAGTAAAATGTTGTTATTGTACAGTCAGCATCAATGCCGCAAAAATAAGTGACATGCTCTTATTTGTAGAGCCATAGGAGCTAAGTACTTGAATAATGGCCTAAGGCTGCATAGCCGGTCGATTGTGGGTTACTGCCGCGTATGGTAACTCGTCCTTCCCCAGCCCAGAGCTTGCCTGGAGCAGGCATGTCCCTGGCTGGGTGTGGTACCAATGGTTATGTTCATATTATTGTACCTACTTTGAATACAGTCAAGGATATATTAGGTCTTTTTAGGGTTCCGTACGCAAAGGGTAAAAACGGGACCCTAGTCCGTGTGTCCGTCTGTCACCAGGCTGTATCTCATGAACCGTGATAGTTAGACAGTTGAAATTTTCACAGATGACGTATTTCTGTTGCCGCGATAACAACAAATATAAAACAACAAATAAGTATTTAAGGGGGCTCCCATACAACAGGCATGATTTTGTTGTTGTTATATATAATGGTACAGAACCCCTCGTGCGCGACTCGCACTCGGCCGGTTTTTAAATATTTTTGAACTAAAGTTTTATTGTTTGATTAGTACTTAGAATCTACGTTTTAATGTTTTGCTGGTGTTACCACACACGGTAGTTCTAATACATTTTTAGGTTATGGGGTATCCACACAATTTTCAGTTCGATTTCAAGCCCAATAAAAACACAGCAAGCATTCAACAGCAACACTAGTTAATAAACATGTTAAGTACAACTTGCTAAATCTTGTCACATGTTTACGGTTCCAACAAGTCTGTAAAAGAGACTTTGTCCATGACTCCATGTAGGTACACGTGCTAAACAATGGGCCGATTCATCCACACAAATAATATATTACATTTACTTAAATGTAATACAGTGGCAAGCCATGCCAAAATAGTCCATAAACATTTTATAATAAAGGTGACTTTAATTGCCTGCAAAACATGAACAGAGTAAAAGAAGTGCATAATAATTGTGGCGACTCAAATTGCGATGATGCTATACGCTATCTTTGTAAACAGCTATCAATTTTGTCTAATGCTCATATGCCAAGATTAGAATGTTTGTCATAATATAGGCTTGAGGAATAGTAAATTTGCGTACGTACGTGATTTTTAAAGGAAAAGGCAGGTGTGTGGGAACTTCGTGATTTCTGCAATTTTGAGGGAAATGGGCGATATAAAATATATCTACTCCTGCCCGCGACTTTGTATAGACTTACTACTTCGGGTATCCTATCGTTCCACTATAGCTCGGGATACACGCACAGATGTGCCCGCCGGATTTGCCCGACGGATATGCCCGGCGGACAGATCCGTCCGTGTATGGCGCTATTTAGATGTGTCCGCAGACAAATCCGTGTCCTATTCGCGCCATACATCAACGGATCTGTCCGCCGGGCATATCCGCCGGACAAATCCGGCGGGCACATCTGTGCGTGTATCCCTAGCTTATGACATGTGACAATAGGAGCTCGCAAACAATAGACCATCTGCTCAAACAATGCCCTAAATCAAAGAGAATTAAGTACCTAGAGTGTTCTCTCCATACATGACTAAATGCGTATATATAAGGATCCTGCCATTTGACCAAAATATTTTTGACCAAATTTGATTTCCCAACCAAACTTTCCCAACCGCACATTTGTCAACCCAATCTTTCCCATATACTTATTTGTCAAATTAAAGTTTCGACAAATGATCATTTCCCAAATTATTACTCAAGCAACTTTCAATAGACCAACTGATTTTTTGCCAAATGTTTCACTAGGACAAAAAATGTTTCACAATTTTAATTTTGTCAAATAGATGATTACACAAATGATTTTTATCCAAATAAATGTTTAGACAAAAAATGTTTATCAAAAGTATTAGTTGGACAAAAAATGTTTCCTCAACCCTCATTTTGTCAAATAAATCAGTGGACAAATGATATAATATATCCAAAGCATAGTTTAGTCAAATATTGTTTGTTAAATGTTTTAATTGGACAGACAATATTTACTCAACTATTATTTTATCAAATAAATTACTGGACAAATTATTTAAATCCAAAGCAATGTTTAGTCAAAAAGCTAGGGGTATACGCACAGATCTGCCGGCCGGATTTGTCTGGCGGATATGCTCGGCGCATATCCGCCAGCGCATGAATGATGCATAGCGCCATACATGGACGGATTTGTCCGCCGAGCATATTTATCGGAAAAATCCAGCGAGCAGATCTGTACGTGTATCCCCTAGCTAATAGTGATTGTCAAATGTACTTGAACAAGCAACTTTTATTTTGGCAAATAAATGACAGTAACAAAACAAACACTCTCCAAACATTCCAAACCAATGCTCACATAATATTTTGTTCCTTGAGGTTAAAGGAAAATTACCCCCACAGAATAGTAGGTTAAGTTAGGTTACCGATGTAGGTGTGTTAGTTTGAATATGTTCCTCAGTGCGAAAATAGAACCCCGCGAAGCGGGGCTTCGTCGACATGTTGACGGGCATAAGCAGACGAAGACGTCCCTGCCATTACCGATGTAGGTTTGTTAGATACCTTTTGCCTCTCAGAGCGGAAATAGAAGCCCGCGAACTTCTGCCAGAAAAGTAGGTTAGGTTAGATTAGAACTGTGACCTCCTATCGAAACGAACTTTTGCCAGAGAAGTAGGTTAGGTTAGAAACGCGACCCCACGGAAATGAACTTCTGTCAGAAAAGTAGGTTAGGTTAGGTTAGAACCGCGACCCCACGGAAATGAACTTCTGTCAGAAAAGTAGGTTAGGTTAGAATCGCGACCCCACGCAAATGAATTTCTGTCACAAAAGTAGATTAGGTTAGGTTAGAACTGCGACCCCACGGAAATTAACTTCTGTCAGAAAAGTAGGTTAGGTTAGGTTAGAACCGCGACCCCACGGAAATGAACTTCTGTCAGAAAAGTAGGTTAGGTTAGGTTAGAACCGCGACCCCACGGAAATTAATTTCTGTCATAAATCCTAGTAAACAATAACATTAACTGTCTTATTATTTGCCGTAATTTGTTTGAAATCATCAATCAATTCAAATTTAACGATTTTTTTGTAACATGAAAAAACTACCAAACGGATTTTTGTTTAAAAAATAATTTGCCTAAATAATGACGATTTGGGATAAATTAGTTTACAGAATGATGATTATTGATTTGGCATATGAAATTTTGTGACATGAAAAATTACCAAACGGGTCATTTGCTAAAAATATATTAGCTGAATGATACGTTTGCCATGACTTGTTTTGCGGTTCGTATGTTTTGGCAACTAATGCATTCGGTTAGTTAAGAATTGGTAAAGTGAAAATTGTCAAAATAAGGAATTGCCGAAACATTTATTTGCATATTGTTGAGTTGCCAAAAAAATGTTTGCGTAATATTTAGTTGGGAAATGATTATTTGGTATTTATGTTTTTGGGAAACATTATTTGGGAAGTGAAAATCTGGCAAATAATTTTTGGTAATACATCAGTAATCCGTATATATAATAAGTTTTAAGCGAGCTTTGCTAAAAGTTATTATTCAAAAGATTACAGCTTAATACGTACTACGATTTAAGTGTGCTTAAAACTTAGTATAAATGTGTTTAAGCATACCTCCCATACGACTTATTATTTAATTAGTAGTTTTGTTATGTATGGAGTTAGCAATCTATCTACTCATTTATCTATGCCTAAATGTAGTATACCTATAAATCACGAAATTATCTGCCATCCATACGACATAAATTTATATTTACGTCGTATTATTTATACGATATAAGTTACAAAATAATCCTCAATATCATCTTATTCAAAATACATCAAGAAAATCATAAATAGCCTTAAAAAGTTTAACAACACATCATCATCATCTCAGCCATAAGACGTCCACTGCTGAACATTGGCCTCCCCTTTGGACCTCCATAAGTAAATGGAACTTATCATTAAAGGGGGAGTTTGCCATACGCGCCACGCTTGGTAGGCGGGTTGGCGCGCGCGGTTTTTTTTGTTTATTGTTGTTTAGGTTTTCGGAAGATGCTGCTGCCCATCTCCCGGTATATTTCCTTAGCAGACTCCTACTGCAACCACGGGACGATATGGTGGGGGACAATTCTAATGCCGGGCACGGCACCCCACGGCAACAACACATAGCATGAAGAAAACATAGAAGAAGTATACCTAGAATGCAACAAAACCTGTATAATTTTAATGTTATTTTATTTTATTATTAGTAAAATCATAAATTCTTTATTTGCAAAAAATATGGTAAGTATAAGAAGATGGTATTGACTAGATACTCGTATTTCTGTACAATGACATATTTTGCCGGTTAGGCATGCAAACGTTAACTTAAAACTATAGACAATCTGTAGCTAATACTAATATAAAATTTCATTACGCGTACTTTTCTAAATCCTTTAGATTTTATCTCATGACCGAATAGAATACCGCTTGATTTTATATTCAGGCCCGCAATGGATCATCACCTTTTATAGGTAAATTGGACTTGCAAATGTTAAAACTCGTCAAGCTTTCTACAAAGTCCCAAATTGCTGAATGTAATTAAATAAGTACCTACCCAAATAATTACTTAAATATACACTATTGTTTTCGTGATATTGTGATACTGGCATCATTTCCGTTCATAGAGTAACGCAAACTTCGTTCAACTCCGCCCGGAGCAGTAAACCGTCATAGTAACATTGCCATTGACCGGCAACACTCAATGCCAGCACATCGGAGATACATTGACTTTGATACGTAACTTTGATGAGAAAAACAGTGGCGTAAATATACAAAGTGTAACAAAAATACTGGTGATCCTTTAAAGGGCATAATTGGTATCGTATTCTAATTACGAAAAACTAAGAAAAAATTTTTTTTGCGCGAAATAAAATTTTGGTTTAGTATGGAGGGTCGGCCGGCTGGGACCATCTGACCATAGAAAAAAAATTTTTTTTTTCGCGTCCAAAAATTTTTTCTCCTACTTTTTCTTAGTCGTATTACGATTAGGGAATGCAACCCGGGTACCCGGGTACCCGTCTATATTTGGAGTCGGGTAAAACCCGGGTTTTTAACTCATAACCCGGGTTTTACCCGTAATTTAGAAATCGGTAGAAAAATAGGGAAAACGTGAATAAACTTAAAACAAAATGTTCTATTACTTATGTAACTGTATCCCTACCTTACTGTGTGTGTTATAAACTATTAAATTAAAATTAAAAGGCATAGCATAAATTGTCCGAACATATTTTACACTTCAATTCTAACTATCGATTGATAGCCTTAATCAATAATTCCAGTAAAATTTTACTGCAACCTAAATGAGAGACAAAAGGCGTATATCTGCAAATAAATCGCACCAGAACAAGCCGGATTTGTTAGAGGAAAAGAAACTATAGAACAGATTTTCATATTGCGCCAGATAATAGAGAAAGCCAGAGAGTTCGACAGACCAACGTACATATGTTTTGTTGACTTTCAGAAGGCATTTGACTCAGTTAAATTAAATGGCCCTGCTGTGGGATGTTCTCTTACGAATGGGCGCTCCCAACAGTCTCGTCCATATATTAAGAGGGCTGTATGAGAACAACTCCGCGTCAGTAAAAGTGGACAATACAATGTCAAAGCCACTCCACCCTTCGGCTGGGGTACGTCAAGGGTGCATACTATCGCTCTTGCTCTTTTCTGTAATCTATACTGAGCACATAATGAGGATAACGCTTGAAGGCTGGACGGATGGTATTCCAATAGGTGGGAAGAATATCTCCAATCTGCGTTACGCTGACGACATCGACATCACACTCACAGCAAACAAGCGAAGATTGTATAGCAGCGCTATTGCGTCGCGTTGAAACAGTTAGTCTCGAATTCGGTTTGAAGATCAACCGACTAAAAACCAAGATGATGGTCGTGGACCGTAACAACAGCAAAAAGGCAAAAACTATTGGAAACTGTGGAGTTGTATCATCATACTATATGTATTGGGGTCACTGGTCTCAAACGGTGGAGGCTCCGAAGATGAAATCAAGCGACGCATAGCAACAACTAGGTCTGCAATGGAGAAACTCTCAAAGATCTGGAGAGACCGTAATATCACAAGGGCAACTAAGACTCGCCTCGTAAGATCTCTCGTTTTCCCAGTGTTATTTTACGGTGCAGAAACGTGGACAGTAAGAGAAAGTGAACGAAAACGCATTGATGCTTTGGAAATGTGGTGCTGGAGGAGAATGCTGCAGATATCGTGGACTCAGCGCCGCACTAATATATCTATACTCCAAGAGCTCAAGGTTAAGCAAAGGCTTTCAGTTTCAGCAATCGTGCACTCTCGCATTCTTAGTTACTTCGGCCACGTGACGCGCAAGGAAGAGTAGAGTGGATGGTACAAGACCCAGATTACGCCCCTCAATGCAATGGACTGAGGAAGTGAAGGCCCTCACCGGATCACGCTTAAATCTGTGCGTGCGAAATGCACTAAGAAGAGAAGGATGGCGGAGAACTACACAAAATGTCGTACAACGACCTCAATGACCACGACTACTCTGACAAGAGTATACGACTAAGAAGAAGAAAAAGATCTATTGTTACATTTGAATATTCCATATTTCCCGTTAACTTTGATATTTCTGATTAATAAACAGAAAGATTAAGTATACCTAACCTAACGTCTTATGCTCTCTAAATTAATATTGTGATTTACAGCTGTTTTAATAGTATACGTTGTTAAATTTATATATTTCATGTACGAAATCATTGTTTGTCAATTAATAAATGCAAACTCAGCAATCAAAAGTGCATTTTATTACTAAATACCCGTAAAAACGATGAAAACCAATAATTAATAAAAAAAATTGTTCAAAACCGGGTATTACCCGGGTACCCGGGTTTTTGAAAATCAAAGTCGGGTAATACCCGGGTACCAAAAATGGCCGGGTATTGCATTCCCTAATTACGATACCAATTATGCCCTTAAACGGATCACCAGTATTTTTGTTACACCCTGTATGGTGCCAGAACACAGAGCAGACAGCAAGCCATGGGCTTGTAGTATAGGAAAACGGGGGACCACAAGCCGTGATCAAGAATAGAAAACAATAGAATAACCTATAAACTGTTTATCGCGATAAAGCTCATATTATTACAGGACAAAAAGATCATAGGAGGAATTAAGCATTTTTTACGTGAACGGAGGAGGGTTATTCGATGAATTGAATACGAAAAAAGCAACACAATGAGCTACTTCCAGTTGATGGCCTATGTACGGTCTAGCCGCTGTAATATATGTACGTAGAAATCGTAACCCTATAATGTAGCGTGGCTTATGTAAGTAAATAGAGAATAAAGTGTCAGAAAAGTTGTGCCGGGTGCAGCAAAGTATAGCGCAAGTCATCCTAAAATCTACCTATTCTAAGAATAAACGGTAATTCTAAGAATAAAAGTAAGGGTTATAATCTTGCGCAGCAATACCTTGCGAAATTTGTTCAATTTTTTGAATAACATGAATCCAATCTTAATGAACATTCCTCATTCTCCTCGCTTATTCATAAGCGTTACCATTACCCAACCATGTCCCGCGAGACCTTGGCCGTGACCGTTCCGCATTGCAGATGTGGCACGCTCAAATCGGAAGTTAATATAATACTAATGTCTCTTACTAAAACAATAGGTAGTTGACACACATGGACGCACACGTGAAATTTTAGTTGTGTTCTTAACTTCTTAGTTCATGTAGTTGTTTAGTTGTCATCATTATCACCATCATGCGTCTACCAGTACCCTTATAAGTTTTAATAAGCACTTGAGCAGAGCTTATAAGGACTGAGAGCAAAATTTATGTAGTCTAGAGTAGTATGTGGTACCTAATATAAGACGAGCTTATTTCTATATTTGTTTTTTGGTAGAACACCATTTCCTGATTCCGATTAAAAATAGGAAACTATTCAAATGTGTGTGGGTAAATAATATTCTTATACCCTACTCTGTTTTACAGCAGCTGCGGGACGGTGACGGTACTAAATAAAACTAATATCCATGAACCAAATAAAATTTTGGGTCACTTTTAATTTATTATTTTAGATAAAATCGCTTTCAATTTCTGAAAATTGTTCATAGGGTGGGGTAATTCCGATAGGAAAAAAGTGGCGGGTAATTCCAAAAGTTTACTCTTATTACAATGGGATACGAGCGATATTTGAATGATTTTCGGAATTACACTTTTTGCTAAATTACCCCAATCACCCTAGGTCAGTCAATGCGATACATTACTTACTTACCTAATTCACGACATCCAATCGGGCCAAACTCAGTTTGGTCAATTGTCGGTACCTATCTACCTATATACCTATTTCCACATTAAATGCCAATTATTCCTGATTCACGAGATGATGAAATTCTGTCAGAAATTTACAAATATAATAAAAATATCGTTAGTCGCCAATTTAACGCATTCCTTTGAATTTTATTGTGTCGATGCATAACCATTTTGTTCAACTATGTAGGTACCTAGTAAATATTAGGGGTAAAAAGGCATGGTAATAGGTATCTACTTTATTTACTCCTACATGGCGTTAAAATGGGTAGGTATGAAACATGCTTATCAAACATGTAACAATCTAAACACTAAATTGAAAATCAATTGATTGCAATTGAAATTTAACAAGGAACTCTTTATTAAAGCTTAATTATAATACGTTTTTTTTGGAATTCTCTACTTTTGTAAGGCGTAGTAGGTATAGTAGTAATCGCTTTGTGGTCAAATGAGCCCACAGACACTTAGCCCGCGGGCTGAGTTGACCACTTAGTTTTTTCGTGGATGACGCGACCCACAATAGTAGAGGCCTACTATTTACTGGGTAAAACGAAAATTTGCACCTAACCATTAATAGATAGGTAGGAGATTATTTTGTGATTGGGAAAATTCTAATAATGTTACGTATCTACTGTGCTTAGAGATATTAGAGTTCCTTTTAAATAATATACCTATTTGGATAAATTAATACATATTAAACATATGAACTGCATAATTTAGAATTCAAGTCATCGTTAATTCCAGGAACACTCCGAGACCACTGACCTACGGACAGCAAATAGACCGAGCTTAACCCCAGTACGTTTATATAAATACGAGTTTAATTTTAGCAGGTATTTTTATATCATGACGTCGGCTCCCTCCACGTAGCTACTTATTATAGGAGGAGGAACTATGTTACGGTCTTGGCAAAACACGCGATTGCGACACTCCATTCAGTCTAAATCCGAACAGATTCGTTTCCTTATCCCTTTAGCAATAGCTCTCTCATTTTTAATAATGCTTTCGTAAATAAATAAAAAGGGTCGAATGGGGAAAAAGAGGGGAGACCTTTGCCCAGCAGTGGGACACTAAATAGGCTAAAGAAAAAAAAAATAGGAGTATTGAGTAGCTATTTTTAACATCAACAGTGTGACGTAGCGTAGCCCTTGCAGTGGTGATTGGTGACGGGGAGTGGAGCAAAAAAATATTTCATGCGATCATGGTGATTATATGCGATGCGGGATAAGCAAAAGAGACCACAGACAATATGGCTACTTTAAACAGGTATAAGACCATTAAAAAATGCAAATAAAAGGATGGACACTCTCGAAGAATCTCGCACATTACTGCATAACGTAACGTTCTTTATTGATTGATTACATAATGTAGCTAAAAGTACTGCGTAATTTAGAATAACGACACCAGTAATTATACATATAGTAGGTATTTTACCACATTTTATATTTGTACAGTAGGTAGACATTCGTATACAATTAGCTGCATATATTTAAATACAACTTCGCTGCTCGTAAAACTGTATATGAATTGAAAATACTAATCCAATGCGTATTCTTTAACAGATCAATGCCATAAATTACATATGAAGTGGTAGTTGACCCTCAAAAGGACTGACAATATTTACGCTCTCATCGTACTCCATCCTCAACCGTAAACACAACCTTATTAATTAACGTTAAGGTTTAAATTTTTTTTTTTTTGTAAAAACGTCATACGAGCTTGCAAAAGATACGAGTTTTGTTTTCATCTTCATTCCTGAGAACTTCACTTCCGCGTGTTTTGATATTTACGTTGCGGTGAGTCGATATGTTTTCTTGCACTAGGTACTCCTCAGTAAATATTTACGTTTTCTTAATAGATTCCATGGGTGCGTTGTAGGTTTTTTTCGTAGTAATTGACGTAAAAAATCACCTTTAGGTCAAACATACCTACTATTCTTTTAACTGCGAACAGTTCGAGTAGAGCGTCGTAAAAAGACCTTATGCTTGGCTTGAAGCAATAGCAATTAAAATCCACAATCAAATTTGATTAAAAACGCCACTTATTATATAAAATTACTTAAACACTGTTTAAATAATCATTATTATGCGTTAATTAATTTGTTTGTTAATTTCATTTCTAGGGGTCTATTTGTTGAGTTTGGAAGATATTTTTTATTCCGTCATTGGTAAATCAGAAGTTTGCCAATTAAAGGAAATGCATACGTAGTGCCCAAAAATATTGTCAGTAAACCTGTTCAAAATTATGCATTGGCAGGCGGCGGGCAAATTCGCCACAATTTGTATCCTGCATTATTTAATTACATAAAATACAATCCGCTGACTAAGAGGATGCTGAAATACATGCAAAAGTAATATGGATGGTTGATTCGGCTATTACGATGAGATAATTTTAGACTTTCATCATCATCATCACGCTATCGAATTAATACAAAGTCAGTCAGTGAGTATCACATAATACCCTGGTTACATACAGTAACTATTTTGTGCCTTGGGGTTCGCTTTTCTTTTTTCTTTTTCTAACGTACCACACCCCTTTCTTTTCAGTGAGGTGATTACCTGATTACGATACTTAATATATTCTAAACTTCTGCTCCTCTATTGTAAATAAAAGATTGGTAGCTATTTGTTAGCAGAATTGTTAGGTACGAGTACAAAGTAGGTATACAATATATTTTGAGTAGACGAAAGCAAACCGGTGTATCCACATTCAAAGTCCGCATTCATATTTAAATGAATAGTTTTGCAACACCATTATTCTGCAAACTCTGGATATTTTGCTTCGCTAACAATGTTCGCGTTATAAACAGATTAGCTTTACTTCCCAGCGGTCAGAATTAGTAATGTTTGTGTATGTATCGCTCCCTAAAAGTTCTTAAACAGGAAAATTGGTTTTACCGTTACAATTTACGATACCGACCGATTTTGATGATATGTTAATAATATTATTGAACTTGTGCAAATGTTTTGGTTTTGTTACACTTCCTGATCGTTTATTTCATTTGGTTGTTTTACTAAACGGATCGATACAGAGAAAAAGTGCGATAGTACATAGGTACTCGTAACCTAGCTCGTTTTTTCCGTGGGTTATTATCAAACAACTTTAAGATTTCGAAGAAAGAGGCTCTCAGTTCGTCGGGATCGTTGTTTTTTGCTATTTTTTATGTATGTTCACCGATTATTCGAAGAGGGCTGGACCGATTTGAAAACAAAATCTTTTTTTGTTTGAATGAATGTACTCCACAGTTGGTGCCATTTGTGCCAGGATCTGATGATGGGATCCTGGAGAAATCGAGGGAACTCTTCAAATATTTTATAGGCACACCTATATGTAGTGATTTAAATATTTTTTACAGTATTTCGGGCATTACCTTTTTAAAGGTGGAGTCTAAGTGAAGTCAGTTCTTTTTTATTTAAAATTATGTAGGTCTCAGTGTATAAATAGAGACCTCTAATTAATATAATAAAAGCAAAAAAAAAATATTTAAATTTTTGAGTGTTTTTTTTTTAATTCGACACGTATAATTTTCCCCTGTGACCGACAAAAATTACCGGCGCGCCGCCGCCGCGGATTTTTATGGCGGCGCACACGTCTAGCTTCTACTGCACTATCGGTCACTAATAATCCTATACCTACTCAGATGTTTTAAGCGACTGAGTCGGCATAGAGGCTCAAATTGTAATATATTAGGCTCAATTGCTGAAACTTCGCTAGGTATATCTACAGCCTACAGTTTGATTTATTTCTAACAATTCTAATTTCCCCTGTATCATGTCCCCTGTGACCCCCCCCCCCCCCTGGGATCGCGCCTGCGTAACATATGTGCTTTAAGTACATAACTGAAACGTAACTATAAATACACAATTATTATTAAGTAGGCACTTAGGGCCGGAAAAACTATTGTTTTACCTCGCTTGATAGATTTATCGTCTTCGATTTCGTGAACAGATTTCTCACTTATCTAAATATTGCTCATTTTGCTTAAAATTTGAGAGATATTGTATAAGACATCGGATAGTAGGTAGTAGATAGATGCAGTACAGTGTATTGATTGAATAGGTTTCTAAACAAATCGCTTATTACGTAACAGGGAGATTTTTTAAAGATGTTTGTTATTGTAATGTTTGTAAACAAGGGGCGTGTCACACTTAGTCACGGTTATGTAAGTGCAGCGCAGTTCAACCACGATCAACGGTAAACATACTCAAGGCTACGCCACATAATAAAATAAATAATGCCACGTAATAAAAACATGAGTGCCTCTGGGGTTCGTGCCTTAACGGAAAAAAATATCCACGGCCGTAAACTGATCAAAACAAAGCTAGGATCCACGTCGAAAGCACGCACCTAGGTTGTTTAGGAGCAAATTGACTTTCCAAAACAGAGAAAAAGGCCATTTAATACATACCTAGGGGAAGATGGGGCAATGGAATAAAAATCCACAGATTATAAATGGTACCTTTTTTACTTCAGGCCTACAGAGACTTCTATAGGCATTATGTATTTTACATATCTAAAGCCTAACCGATAAGAAGAATTTTTTTGCGATCGAGGCGCCAATTGCATAGATTTACGCGTACGTTTTCTTCATTTAATGCATCATTCTTCGAGAATCAATAACAAAAAGTGAGGGATAATGACCTCCACTTTTAATCTTGGTTTGCATTATTTATCAAGAATCTATGGCTAGTATGCACGATGCAATTAGTCATGTTTGTGATTGCAGCTAATGCAGTATAAACCATAAACAGAACCGAGGCCGCCAGTCAACAATGCCTAATCGTGTATTATTAACATTCACGGTAATATAAGAAAACATGAGAAGCATATGTAGGTAACACCTCTTAGGTACTGTTATATAGAAATATTGGATTACATCAAATGTAGAGTGTCATTTGAACTCATTCTAACCTGATCCTTTACCTATACGAAGCAATCTCTTCGACGATTTGCAATGGGAAAAGAGGCGACATGGGAATGAGTGACTATTGTTTACAAACGATTATGTTTTGCATTGATTTATATTTAAAACCGTGGTATAATTAGACCGGTATAGCACTCACTACCTCACAGACACTACTTTAAATTGTGTGGTAACTTTAACTAAATTAGTGGATGTGGATTAGTGGATTCTGTATATTTTGTAACTCTTGTGAACCTAACCCCTGGCCTATAACCGCGAAGCACTTCGTTCATCGAATCGTCTATTTGCATCACTTTCTTTCGTATATGCAAGAGCGATAGAGACGGGACCATCGTTTTGTCGATTTTCGAACTTCGCGGTAACCCACCAGGTCATGCACTCTGCAAGGTGGCCACTCACTAAGTTAGTAAAAATTACCCCAAATTGTAAAGTTCGAGAATCAAAGTGAGACGTGATGTACCGTCACGTGCTATATCTTTGCCTACCATGCACAACTTTCCCTTGCTTGAAAAACATGGTTTTCTTCACGAAACAGCTACATATCTTATTCCTGAGATGGGAGAAAGGCAGTCACCTCAGGAATAAGATAAAAATAGCCGTTTGGTGAAGAAAACCATGTTTTTCAAACCAGGCAAAGTTGTGCATTATAGGCAGAGTTGTAGCACGCGATGGTACTGAGTGCAAAACCTGTCTACTTATAGCATGTTTAAAACCAACTATTCGACAGGTAGTTATTAGGAATATAGGAGAACGATTAACAACTCCATTCAATTGATCCGTAAGCAGAAATAATGGTAGGTAAAACCGATAAATAAATTATGAATGCGTCTAACCGTTTTCTGGGAATGGGAAAAACAATAGAATTCTTCGGCGGAGCCAATTGTTCGATGTTCTGTTGTTTTCGCGGCACGGTCAAGGTTACGACGCTTTGCGATGAATATTAGATGGGGGCTGCACACTGGGTACTTAAATACATACGTACCTACTTACTGCTAAGTTAATGTACATTGTACAGTCAGCATTATAATTATAATATAATAGTGCCGTCCAAAGTGACCAAATAGGTAGAACACATCGTGGTAACACTGTGCTACAAATGTTTTCAACATATTAGTAGGTATATACTTCTTCGCAATTTAGACTGTTACTATTTAAATTAAATTAACTTTTGGACCACTAGTTATTACAGTTAAGAGTGTTAGTTACGTGAAAATACTTGGATGTTTTCGGCCCTAAACACTTTACGTATATTTCTTCGGCAATGGCGTACAGAACACCATATTTCCCAGTAGGTACACCCACATTGAAAAACCTGTATGAATAATGGAATAAAATTTCCTATAACATATGTATTATACATACTGCGTACTTATCATACATAAACACAAAATATTACCTGGGCATAAAATAATAATATTAACTTTACATCGGTATTTTTCCGTGACCAATCGAATTTGTGCCGATAAAAAAGTAGAAACGCAGTTTCTTTGGCAATCTGTTTACTTTAACCTATGATTCGGATACTGTAATACCGTGCTTATCTACTATTAGGTAATGCAGGTATAAAAACGTAGTATGACTGACTTCTCACGCACTTTATGTACGTAGGAAAATATTAAAGTGAAATGTTATTCTAACCTAACTAAGTCTCTCCTAGTCATAAATATTATGGGACAAGCTTGCACAAACCGACCTAGTCCCATAGTAAGCTCAATAAGGCTTGTGTTGTGGGTACTAGACGACGATATATATATATAATAGATAGATATAGAGAAATACTTAAATACATAGAAAACATCCATAACTCAGGTACACACACAGGATTCGAACTCGAACACGGGACCTTCTGCTTCGTAGGCAGTGTCACTACTGACTGGGCTAGTATAGCCTGATAGTCTAGGATGAACGAGCTACTTACTTTAGGTACATAAAATTATAACCAAAACCGCGTCGTGTGTCTTGGAGACATCTCTTCGGGAACTTTAGAAGTGTTTTTAATTTATAGTATACCTATGAGCTAAAAGTTTTCATTAGCTTTGGTTTGGTCAACTGTACAAAACAAACTACATCACGATTTTTTTATTTGAGACTTTTAAGTTTCCTATAAACATATTTAGTACAGTCCACGTCAAAGATATCGTTACGGACAAAGTTACAAAAATATGTTTACGCGACTTTATGGCTAAGACAATAAAGTCGTGTAAACATATTTTTGTAACTTTGTCCGTAACGATATCTTTGACGTCGACTGTACATTACGCACGTATTTTCGATCTGCGATTTTTTGGCATGGATAGGCGAGAATACTACGCGGGCCACCGGCGCCGCATAGTCGTATGGTGCGTGACATCATCCAAGGACACAGAATCAAGGTTTGTTTGGATACCACTGACCGGACGATTGTTTTATTTCTGACTCACTCCTTCTGGCCTATAAAGGAGTTTTGGGGTTAGGGGACTGTGGGTGTGGTCCCTTTACGTTCCGGGTGTACTAGGCGTAAAGCCGGGACCGCGTGTTTTACGCATTACATGTGGAGGGTCCTTTACAAAATGCAATAATCATCTATACTCTAAAACATTCTATTGAAATTTATAATATTTCAACGAACAGTCGGTACGAATTCGGATATTTTCAAGATGAGGAAGCTGGGAGTAATATTGGAATGGTATAGTATAGTTACAAATACAGATCATATTGGCATTAAGCCTTTACCAGTGAAGAATTCATTGTTTTAACTTTTATTAATCCGTGAATTTTGACCGCTGTTAATTATAATATGGCACATTATAAATGTATTATACAAACAAAAATATACGTATGTAGTTACATATTCATTTCTATAACATGCCTGTATCTATGTAAATGTTATCTCTTTGTAACTACTTTTATCTTTAGCGAGTTTATGTAACCATGTATTATAAAAATAAATGTTGTCTGGTAGAGATAAGGATTAAATCATAATTAATATGTATATTGTACATAATAAAAGTATTGTTCGTATTGTATTTTCATGTAGATCTAATTATATTCTTACAGTGTCTGGCAGTAGCGGTGGGTCAACAATTTTCTTAGACAAGCTGGGGCTTAATGTGATTTAAAATTTCTTCATGAACTGCAGGAAAACTGCTCAGGTGCTTAAAAATTGGTCAAGCCGACGGGAATGGTATTGTATGGTGTGTGGTATGATAGCAATCCATGATTAACATAATTCCCATTTATAGAAAATCTCATAGCATCATTTTGCAGTATAAGCCGTTGCAAAAACTCATTCAATTGTTTATAGTATTCTCCCGCAATAAATTCCAAATTCAAATTGGGTTTTCAATTGGGTTGTCATACGGCGGTTATAAGTGGCAGAATAGTACCTACTGCCAACATGTAGTCGCAATGCATGGCATAAACCTTGAAAAAGTTTTCTGCAGAATAGCAAGTAAAAAGTAAGAAAAACAGTTGCTTGAAAAGGTAGGAAGTTAACCGTTAACCTAAGGTAGGAAGAGAAAAAAAACCGCTAAGGGGCTCTGACTAATTTCTATTGGTCATTAAACATTGTCTAGACTCAATTCTAATACGTGATAATTAGATTAGTGATAAGATTGGGAAAAGGGATTGTTAGTAGTATAGGTAAGTTTAATGTAACGCTGATAATAGTGATAATAATCAATGCCATCAGCCAATGGACGGTTATCTTGGTGCGAATGTGACCTGATTTTGTATATTTGATATCGTTTTTATGATTAAATAAGTAGTCCGTAAAGTAAGAGTCACGTGTGGCACTTGACAACGAGTTACTCGTATTAATTATATCGTTATTGAATGATAAATAGTTTATGGCAAGAGATCTCAATTATTCCTAGTACAACGATGTAACTTGATCTAATTAGAAAAGTTTAGTGAAAGGGCCTACATTGTCGCTTTACGTACAAGGACTCTACATTCTTTTATTTAATAATACATAATACATATCGACAAAGTCTGGTCCTGGTCAGGGCATTTATTTGAGTTTTTTTTATTTTATACAACGACGGTGGCAAACAAGCATACGGCCCACCTGATGGTAAGCAGCTACCGTAGCCTATGGAAGCTTGCAACTCCAGAGGTGTCACATGCGCGTTGCCGACCCTTTAAAAACAGGAGGATTCAATGATATTTATCACGGATATTTGTTTCTGAGTTATAGATCTTGTCCATGTATTTAAGTATTTATCTGTATCTATTTATTATATGTATATCTCGTCGTCTAGTGCCCACTACACAACACAAGCCTCGTTCCATAATATATATATTTTAAATCCCTGCTAGTATGGCAGGTATTCAGGTGCCTATACCTAATATAAAGCTATACCATGAAATAGTAAAATCATTGACAATAGGTACTAAATATGTACACGCTATACAAGTATTACGATTAAATTAAATCTCTGGCATTTTAGACATTGCCATTAAAATTTATGGCGCTGTTATGGTATCCACTTTGTTGTGCAATAAGAACGGCACTGCGCAGTTTCCTAGCTAAACGAAAATAAAACTAAATTGAAAAACATGTCAATTAATTAACAAACGATTAGCGTGGCCCAAAATATTGAAGTACAATAACAATAATTGCTGATAAACGACTATTGAATGCGGATATGCAGATGGAACGTGTGCAAAAATGCGAAATTATTCAAATGGTATATTTTGTAAATTCACTGGGTTTTATATGAGAAAGAAACATCCGTATCAGAATTAAAAGAATCCTTAATTTTTTGTAAAATTATTGTAAAGTTTTGGAGAAGTTTTATTACTATTTGTTTGTTACTGATGCTAACTATTAGTTACAGTCGCCATCAAATATATCGGAGCTCCCACGGTGGTCATAAATATCTGAACATCACCTCTATTGTCAAGGCGATAAAGTCCATGTTCAGATATTTTTGAGTACCTTGGCCGCTCCGATATATTTGATGGCGACTGTACAATAGTTACATTACACACAACCTATAAAGAATATTAGGGGCATCAAAATTTGTATAAAGTTTGACAGATTACAGTCGTAAATGTAGAAATCTTTTGACAGAGTTTAGTAGAGAGGTAACTATATACTGCTCAGTATTTATATGGCTATGTTGACGTAGGAAATAATACGGTTAAAATACGACAAATTTCAAAATCGCTCGGATAGTCTTGAAATTTGGTATGTACTTATACCGATTAATTAGAGGTCCCGTTTTCATGTCCAGACCATTTGGCGATCCAGTACCTCGAGGAATCGCCTGCACCTTGAAAAATGTCGTCCTTCCTGAAGAGATTCGCCTTTAAGAGTCGCCAGGACGCTCGCATGAACTCGCGTCCCCATACAAACGTAGTTCACCTCTCATTTTAAAACGACATGCTTTAGAACCATGAAATTTGGCATGGGCATTCTAACAGTACAGATCTATTTCGGTAATTCGTTTTCCTTGCTAAAAATTGTAATACAAAGAAAATATAGCAAAAATAAGTTTTGTATGTAAATCTGTATCTGGCTGTATTTTCTTTGTATTACAATTTTTAGCAACGAAAACGACATAGATCTGTACTACTAGAATGCCCATGCCAAATTTCGTGGTTCTAAAGCATGTCGTTTTAAAATGAGAGCTGAACTACGTTTGTATGGGAACGCGAGCGTCCTGGCGACTCTTAACTCTTAAACTTTGTACTCTATAGAAATATGACGGCAGTGCTTAATATTTGGTATTTCCTCATTTTCTACTCTTACGTTCACAAAATCAGTGAGTAATAATAGGTTAGAATCAAATACAAATACATTAAAAACATGAGTTATTTCTTATTTAATAATTAGTTTACATACTACGCCTCTAGTATTGTTTTACAAGTCCATCGCAATTCGCATGTGGCGATTATCCTGTTTACATTTCGGGCCACGTGTGGTTATTAATGATAATGATTTCCGGTTGGCCTATTTATTTAAATTATTGGGCCAATTATTAAAGTAATTTTTTTGCGCTTTTGTAGGTATAATTTATAAGCTTAATTTGTTAAAATAAATTTTCCGGACCTAAAAAAAACTAATAAATAATAACTACAGGTCTCCGAAGTGTTCAAACCAGAACCGATTTTAGAGGTTTTGTCATCTTTAAAATTATTTTCTTGTAGAGCTTACCGAAATTTAAAAATAATTATTTGAGCAATAAAAGAGGAAAGTTGGTTTTACTTGCGAGTGTTGGTTTTCAGATGTTTGAGTCCCGAGTAAGCGAAAGATTAGATAATTGAGCGTAGCGAGGGACTCAAAAACACGAGATGTATAATAACTTTGCTCTCAGTCCCAACACATACAACTTTTCATCTCAGTAGTATCAAACAAGTAGAAGAAGTAGAAGGCTAAGCAGTTCGAGCTGCTGAGGTGCAAATATACCTAATTTTCCAAATTTTATTAAAATAGATAAAATTTACAATGTAAGTATTTTTTTCTATTCTATTACTTATCCACCATTTTAGACAAGTATTTCTAGAATAACAACGTTTCGTCAGAGTTGTTTGTCATTCGCATCATATAGGTATTGACACTAGAATAAATTATACATTGCAAAAAATACAACACGTTATTTGATACTATGACATAACCACTGACGCATATATCGCTCTCCAATTTTTTTTCTTCGTTTTTCATACATAATCAGAATACGCTACCAATTATGCCCTTAAAAGCATCACCAGCATTTGTGTTACACCTTGTATACGTAGTACCATGTAGTACCCACCTATTTACAATACTGCATAAAATTCTCCTTGGATTATACTTTCTGGGAAGTGTCACAAGAAGATGCTTAAAGGGTAGACACTGTAGACAGCCAGTCGATGGTTTTAGCCGTAATATTACTACAAATGTGTGTAAACAAGTCAGAGTAAAAATAACTGAAACCACGCCAACTCTGAAATCTCTGAACCGAGTTTGCAATAGGGGATAGGGGATATTACTGCAATATTCTGCCACCAGAGTGCAGCACTAGCACACCGGTAAACCATAGAGTTTTTAATACATACTAGGCCTTAAACAGTTTTTTTTACAAGTTTTCATAGATAATTTATAACGAATAAATATGTCAGTTGCGCACCAAGGCGGTTTGTTTACAAAGGTCCTATCGTGAAACGAGAGAGTCGAAATTTTGACATGTGCCTCTCTGTCGCTCGAATATGAAAGAGTGACAGAAAACCAGGTAACAAATTTTTTATTTTCGTGTTTCGTGGTAGGCCCTCTGGATGTACTAGTGCCGCCCCCTACGCAGAGTTTTGCGTAATATTCCCTATTGTCAAAGTGTGAAGAGCCAGTAACGTAACCGTCAAATTTACACAGTATATAAAAATAAATAGGTAGTATATGTACCTGGGTATATAATGGCAGAGACTATAGAGATATAGACGACCACAGCCTAAGAACTTTTTGAAGCTCATGTCAATTGCGCCATCTATGTCAAAGCCACCTAATGATACCGATTTTTTTTAATGCAGAATAGGCAGGCGTTTGACCACGATCTCACCATGTAAGAGAAATGTCACCTGCACTGCTACTCCACCTAGTAGCTACTAGTGTACTACTAGTACGCTATTTGTTACTAGGTGGAGTAGCTGTGCAGGTGACATTTCTCTTACATTTTCGGTATCATTAGGTGGCTTTGACATAGATGGCGCAATTGACATGAGCTTCAAAAAGTTCTTAGGCTGTGGTCGTCTATATCTCAATAGTCTCTGATAATGGTAATGGTAGAGTAAATTGGTAAAGCAATCGGGCCCGGGCAAGGCCTATAGATGTAAGTTCAAGTCTTCGAAGTTTGTATTTAATAACAAACTATGATGGTAGAGGTTCCAAACTTCGCTGCAAAGACTATCCAGAGTTAGCGTGGAAGTCTAGCCTCGTCCCTGGTCTAGTATGTATATGTATTTACTTACACAGGTAGTAGGTATTTATTAAATGCTGCGTAAGCGCCACGTGGCTACTGTTATAGTTTACGAAGTTTCGTAATACTCATTCACAGCAACTCTTAACTAAACGTATTGTGGACCATACCTCCTTGTATTAAGGATTAAAATTAGTCATTGTGGATGGCACAGGGCACAGCTCATCAGCCACCTCTCGCCACCTAGAACACTTCTAGACGCAAACAATCGATTTGGGTCAACAATCTATTTCTAAAACTATCGTACTACAATGCGAGTATGCCCGAGCCATCACGTAGTAAAATGGTTTTTTTTAACGAGTCGGTGTTTGAAATAATTTGTGAAAAATAAAACTCAAAGTAGGCAGAGGAAATTGAATATTTTCGGATATCGGTTGGAATTATTATTTTCATTATGGAGCCGATAACAAATCCATCTTTAAAAGTTAGGATTAGGACTGGATTTGTTATTAATACGATTTTCTTTTATCAATAAATTGACATCTAAATAAGTTGCGATTCTGACAAACAATTATTTAAAAGTAAGCTATTTCAATTTGACATGATTTTGTAATTATTTTGATATCCAATTATATGATAACAAGAAATACCTAACAAGCCCACTATCACTTCCGATAAATTATATCTTTCTCTTATTCTAGGCCTTCTGATAAACAACAACCTTTTCCAATGACAGCTATTATTTTAAACGATAACTATAGGTATCCAAAGCAAATATCGTCACTCAAAAGAAAAATGTGGTAACTATAACTATGTATGCGATGCATATAGAGTTACAGCGTTTCAACTTAGATAAGAAATGGGAGATACGACTTTCTTCAAAGTAGTTACGATTGTGCAAACCAAACCGGTTCTGCATGTTTTAAATTAAGAAGCTCGTCTATTTCACCCATCCTTGAAGCCGCGATAACAATTCACGAATATAAATTAATCAACACATGACTTACACTGTTTTAGAGTTTGCAAAAACTACGCATATAGCAGATTCGGTGTGGCTGTGTGGGTAATCGTAAGATTGTGGGCGCGTGTGTGTGTGGAGCCGCGGACTCAGATGGTATACGACACGTGTTTGCAGACGCGACAGTCAGTTTATCGATGTTAATAAATTCTCTTGCATGCGTAATGGGGCCCCACCCACTATCAGTCGGTATTGGCCTGTCAGTTGTTGGGAGCCGTCAAATGTTTGTTCTAACTGACAAGCCGATATCCCCCTCAGTATGCAGTTACCACCGTCCACCCTGACATCGCAGCTGTCACTTTTTAACACAGCGATAGACAGAAGCAGAAGCAATCTGATTTTGTCACGCTGTCACGTCGATAAGCTTGCCCACCCATTCCGTGCTGGGAATGGAACATCAGAATTTTTATTTTTTTATTAAGCAGAACGTCTGCTAACGATACCACAATGTTTAGAAATAAAGGAAAAGTAGAAAAAAGTGTCAGGTAGTTGTTCTCAATACAACTTGGGACTCCGATGGCCGGTTAAGAAGTGTAAGACTTCGTCGGCAGATGTCGCTAGGCGTCACCCTAAGGCGCGAATATAAAATAAAGGATGTGGTGGAGAAATTCTCAACCATCAGGTATAGTCTCAGTAGCTCAGTTGGCAGAGCGATGGGCATGTTTCCCAGAGCCGCGAGTTCGAGTCTCGCCTGAGGCAGTGGATTTTTCTACTTTTCCTTTATTTCTAAACATCAGAATTTATAGCTGCAGGTCAATCGAACTTGATTATAATTTCAATAATCACCTGGAGTTAGAATGGTGGGTAAATCTAAATAATTATAGACGTGACTTTATCCAAAAATACCTGAGTTGACCTCTTCAAGGAGTTTGTTTACTCCGTAAGTTGCTCCAATAATACTTGGAATTAGAGATGCTACAAACCGAAGCCTCACAGAGGTTGAGCTTGCGTAGTCAATGTAAAGTCTGTCGAATAATCTTCAGCATGTTTTGATGCGAGCCGCGAGTGTGCGACGCGTCGTCTATACGTACGCAGTGTTGCCGGCAAAGTATTTATTTTCGGCCCCGCCAGCGCCCGGCTCAGTCGCTTACTCCTCCTCGGACCAAGTGCCAGTGTTTGTGAATTTTGAACTTTACCAGTTGAATAATAAGATACAATGTCCGCGTCCCCTATTGCGAGGCAAGCGACCCACAGCCAGTCCATCCCGACGAGGCGGGTGCTGATCTCAGACCCTGCTCAGATGCCTGATGTTTACTCCAGCACGCCTGGAGGGACCCTATATTCCACTACCCCTGGAGGTAATTTGTAATTTCAACCCTAAACAATGTTATCAAAGTACAAAATGCAATTTCAAATATTACATTGCTCATTATTTAAGGTAGGTTATCTTCATAATTATGTCGTCTATCTGCGCGACGTGCCTCGCGCTCAATGTTTTATCTCTACGCGATAAAGTTGTCTTAGTCTGGTTTTTTTTTTCAAGAAATCGTTGTCGAGAAGCAAACGATATTACTTTTGGGCAACCGGGCTTTTTACCTGGTTTAGACCCTGCTGTATCTGAATTGCCGGTTGCCATCAAAGAAACTACAACCAGAAGTGAGATACGGCCAAAAAAAGGACCCGTTTTTTAGCTTTTCTTAAATAACTCGAAAACAGTAGCACCTACCAAAAAATGTTCTTCCACTTAAGTAATCTACATAAAATTCTCTATAAAAAAGGTTCTATACAGTTTTTTGCTGGGATCAATGTTTAATGAGATATTAAGGGACTAAGATAGACAATAAACATATATACTAATTAGCTTTTTCCCGCGAGTTTGTCTACGTGGGATTAACATTCGCTATAATAAATTAATGAAATGCCGTAGTTTAATCTGACAGCAAAAATAAATTTAACGTATAAGCTTTTTTACGTCTACAGTAAGCAACAATTCCATCCCAACTTCAACCCCCCGTTTCATCCCTTTAAAAGATGATTACTGGGATAAAAACTATCTTATATCCTTCCCCACAACTCAAACTATCATCACACCAAATTTCATCTAAATTGGTTCAGCGGTTTAAGCGTGAAGAGGTAAGAGACCCACTGACTAGTCCAAAATTATTAAACTCTCTCTCCTTCTCGATGCGACAGGCAAAGCATATTACTTTTTGTTTACACGGATTTTTACCCTATTTGGACCTTTCTGAGTTCGAAATTGAAATAATTTTTTTACCGGAAGTGGAATATTTAAGATGGCGGCCAGTATAACCTCGTAAGTTGTCCTCGCGTACTTGTATAAGTACAAACCTAAGCGACGAAAAATCTATGTTCCTCCCCCATTGATTATACTTTATTTTTAACGATTGTTATTTTTGGGAATAACAGTTGTAATGACACGTATTAAAAAAAAAATATTACCTATTTGCAATGGTTCCAAATATACTGGTCTTTAAAATTAGAAATCGCCGTCAACACTGTATTCCACCACGCGCTTTGTGGACGGGGTTTTGGGAACACGTCTGCAGACCTCCGGTACCCCGTCGTCGTTGCTCTTACGGGCCCATTGTAATTCTGCTCGTGCAATCTCCTCCGCTGACGGCACCTCGGAATACTTGAGGGCCTTCTAGCTCGGAACCTTTCAGGCGAATGATGGAGCTGTTGTAAAGGTGTAAAGAGTGGGTGTAAAGAATGTAAAGGCGGCAGCATCGCCGCATGCCTGGTCTTCTGCAGGAGTGAGTTTACGTCATGTTCGCGCATATACTCCGCAGCCTCCTTTTGGGTCAAAACTGTGACACTGAAGGTGGCTACTGCCGCCCACGCCTCATCACTATCGGCCGTTAGGCGAATTAGAGCCGGTAGTGCCAGGTCTCCTCCTATAGCCACGGAAATGACAGCACGAGGCTCCGTTCATGCAGGGCATTCTTCGCGCGTCTGACGGGCCGTGTCCAGTCCACGGCTATTACATCACAGTTGTGATACGCTGTGGTCAGCTCTCTTCCCACCCTCTTATACAGGCACAAACCGAAGCAGCCGTGCCCCGTGAGAATAGGTATCTATTTAATCAACAAGCATAACATAACAAACCTTTTCGTTTGACATGTCACACGATAAATAATAATAACAATCGTTAAAAATAAAGCATAATGAATGCGGGGTATCCATACGAGGAACATAGATTTTTCGACGCTTAGGTTTATACTGGCCGCCACCTTAAATATTTCACTTCCGGTAAAAAAATATTTTAAATTTCGAACTCAGAAGGGTCCAAATAGATTTTTACCCTATTTGGACCCTTCTGTAAACAAAAAGTAATATGCTTTTTGCCTGTCGCATCGAGAAGGAGAGAGAGTTTAATAATTTTGGACTAGTCAGTGGGTCTCTTACCTCTTCACGCTTAAACCGCTAAACCAATTTAGATGAAATTTGGTGTGATGATAGTTTGAGTTGTGGGGAAGGATATAAGATAGTTTTTATCCCAGTAATCATCTTTTAAAGGGATGAAACGGGGGGTTGAAGTTGGTATGGAATTGTTGTTTACTGTAGACGTAAAAAAGCTTATACGTTAAATTTATTTTTGCTGTAAGATTATACTACGGCATTTCATTAATTTATTATAGCGAATGTTAATCCCGCGCAGACAAACTCGCGGGAAAAAGCTAATTAGTATATATGTTTATTGTCTATCTTAGTCCCTTAATATCTCATTAAACATTGATCCCAGCAAAAAACTGTATAGAACCTTTTTTATAGAGAATTTTATGTAGATTACTTAAGTGGAAGAACATTTTTTGGTAGGTGCTACTGTTTTCGAGTTATTTAAGAAAAGCTAAAAAACGGGTCCTTTTTTTGGCCGTATCTCACTTCTGGTTGTAGTTTCTTTGATGGCAACCGGCGATTCGGATACAGCAGGGTCTAAACCACGTAAAAAGCCCGGTTGCCCAAAAGTAATATCATTTGCCTGTCGCATGGAGAAGGAGAGCGAATTTGAGATTTTGCTCCCAGTCTATCTAGATTGTTGACAATGTGATTGTGTTGCTAAGCACAGACAGTATGCATGTTGCTAAATTGATCAGGTTAGTGACCCTAGGATGCAGTTGTTGATTAGTCGTGTTAACCTCGAGAGGGGCTAAACTGCAACGAGTGTAAATTTAGATGTGACATCGACCTTTTGCCAGTACTTGAACAAAGTTTAAATCGCGACTCGACTCGACAATACCTTCAATAGTTATGACTTTATAAGAATTTATAAGTAGCTACTCAACTTTAAAACCCGCTTGGAATCCTCAATTAGGTACAGAACGTGAATCGAATTGTAAAACGATTTATTCCGAATCGCAGTAAATTCAAGTTTAACGTCTGCCAATAATGAATTAAATATCCAAATTTGAAACACAAATTCGGTTGGGGCCGCAAAAACGCGTATTTCCGTCAAGGCCAAAGTTTTATCTTCAACTCGTGTGTCTGTTTACACACGTGGTTATGTAACGCCACATGGCGCGGTAAATTAGTCACCTCCATTAAGATTGCTAGTGGGTTAACTTCTTAAATTGGTTTATTTATGAAGATGTCACGTGGACAACCTTGACGTGAGGTGTCGAGACAGGAAATGTCGCGTTTACGTGTCACGATTTTATATCATAAGATGAACAATTGACCTAGTTTTGTAAAAGCTTCTTTAAAGGGATTAGGTATTGTATTTGTAGTTATAGTATATCTATAGTTGCATTTTTATAAACAGAGTGAGGGATTTTACATAATAAATATGTATACTTAAAAATGTTTAGTAAACATTATCATTTGATTACTGGTGTCATCGATTCTTCCGTGTCTAACAGTTCCCACATAAATCTCAGAAGTAATTAAATATCAAATAAAATTTTAAAATTTGTTTTCGGAATTTAGTTCACAATAAATTAAACACAATATAACTAAAGTAAGCTGACTGTAAGCACTTAACAAAGACGATCGCCTTAATTTAAGTTAGTTGTCAGATTTCGTCAGATTGTCAGATTAAGCTACGTATACAAAGTAAGTTACGTTTTATTAACAGTATTCACTGTTCAACTTTGATTTTTTTACCCAATTCGTGTTCTTGTCCAGAAAAAGTAAGTAAAGGGAGGAATGGTATGAAAAAACCAGGTAGCCAGCCAGCCAGGTAGCACCCCGTCCCAGGAAGTTTAAATAAGCTTTAACTCCTCCGTATTATTGATATCAATTTATAACCGCGTTGTATTGTAGATCTATATTGTAGTAGGGCTCGGAAACCGGTATTCGCTCCATGCTGAAACACCGGTATTTTTTTTCGTGCTTTCGTCTACTATTTCATAGTTAATCGAAAAACCTTATAATATGAAATCATTGCCTTAATACAATATTGAGTTCTATACATAAAAACCATAAGATAATTAAACATTTCGGTTATTTCGGGGTTTTTTGTAAAAACCGATTTCAAGCCCTGGATTGTAAGAAGATTAGCAAAGTGGCGATACTAGGGGATGGTGAAGTTAGAGTTTTTTATACGTAGTCCCGATGTTGAAAAATTGTCATACTTTTTTAATCATTCAAATCAATAATCCTCGTCATTCTGAGTAAAAAGAACCCGAAATTTGTACGAGTTTCCAAAAACGGTTACGATACACTTTGTTCGGAATATGTCCAAGTAATCGTATCAGCATTGCGATACAACGAGGAAATGCCGCCAGCATCCTTGGTGTACAATGCCGCAAGGGCCTAGTTTAGATTTGAGCTAGTTATTAATTTAGTTTAGTATTTGTACTGTAGTACCTCTGTATATTTAGTTATCCAAGTAATAGGTACCCAATTTATATAAGTGTCGAGATAACGTAAGTCGTAAGATATATTTCAATAGGCTCAGTTTCCTCATATTGTACCAATTTACTGTGTTAGGTTAGTAACAGTGGGGTCTGTGGGCGATATGCCGACCATGAGGTCATTAGTTTAAACGGACCCGAAGGCCGCCAAACTGCTTTATTACAAAGTAAATACCGTAAATGGATTATTTATGTGCATGTTAACTACCTACTTAAACATACACGGTTTAGGTACATTAAGAGATGTTAATTATTATATTATATAAGTGGGCTTTGAAGGTTGGTGATTGATGACTGTTATGATTGGTGATAATTTTGACTATACTTTTATCTTGATGAAGAATATAATTAAAAAAAAGTATAAATATAACGAAAATATAAGCTTAAAACTTATAATTTTATAGTTGTGTAATCTGAGGGAAAAAGCAAAATATACGTTTTTTTCAATTGTCAATAACCAGTTACTTGAGTAATTTTATTTTTTTAATTAAAATAGCCAGCTTCTAATAATATAAGTTATAACCCATTTTTCGATTTTGGTTACTATACTGTTTGAATTGCCAAACATTATAACCCTTTATAGGGCAGCGGGCTCAAAAAAGACCACCTGTAACATCATCTTTTTGTATTTTTTTCTTGTACAGAATTTTTAGGAGTATAGATTGGCGATGAGGCTTGAATTGAGGATTTTTTTCAGTCTTGCCCGTTAAAGGGTTAAGTCGTACATTATTTATTTTACAAAAATAGTTTAAAATATTTTCAGTCTGCGTTAGTAAAGCGCTTTATCCGCAAAAGTTTTTGAATGATTTCATGTTTCAATTTTAATATATTTCATTAATCATTGCTACGTGTATTTTGTGGTCAATCAACTCTTATTACATTATGTTTATCCTGCTAAACCATGCGGTTAAAATCGTAATACATTTCTGACTCACTGTTATGTTACTGCGCAATACTTAAGCCCATTATCGTAAAAAATGCACTACCTACAGGATAGTAACAGCTAATAGCGTTAATAAAACCACAATAACAATTCCTATTACAAAGTCTTACTCCTTTAGACATAAGACGTATTTAGGTTAAATCTGCTTATTTCGTGGTTTTTGTACAGCGCGCGTAACCTTGACCGCGAATTGAGTAAACAGTGATATTAAACTTGAATTTTGATGGTAAGAGAATTATACTACACGTGTAACATCACGTGTAGTATAAGTAAGTACTTTAAACAATTACGGAGAAACAATATTTGACTAATTTTTGTATCGGGTAAACTAGTTACTTATTATTTAATTCAGTGGCGGTGGGTCTAAAAATTTCTAAGGTATGGGCTTAATTTGCCTTAAAATTTCTTCATGGCTTGTAGGAAAACTACTCAGGTGCCTGAAGCTTAGGCAAGCCGACGGGAATCGTGTTGTATGGAACCGCCGCCACTGTTATTTATCTACAACATCAATAGTAATAGTACAGTCAGTCACGTCTGAAAATATGCTTACATGTGACAAAAATATGTAGCAACGACTCTATTAATACGAGTACTAAGCCATAAAGTCTTGGATTGTTTTGTCACATTGCCGAGAATGTCGAGACTGAGGGCCGGTTGCACCAAACTGTCTGTGAATGTAACCGTAATCGTAAAAAAAATCTTGTATGAAAAGTTTGACAGTTTTCTATGGGATGACTGCTCCGTCGCCATATTTAACGTTGATGAGTCTGTCAATTGTGCGTGGTGCAACCCACCCTTAGGGTCACAACAGACCTAGCGGAATTCCTCGCGGAATTAGCGAAAGCTCCGCTAGAATTCCGCTAGTTGTGTTGTGACCCTTAGACTGAGATCTAGGTCGGGCTTCAGTGTACAGAAAACGATATACTAATAGATATATGAAATAAAATAAGAATCTGAAAAATAGTCAGTTTTTGAACGAATTGGCATTCATGACTTTTCAGAGCATTTATTCGATTGGTACGCACATGGCTTATAGACGACACTGCTAGCGAAAGGAAAGCATATTGGTCCATTGTAAATATTAAAGGGGTAGAAACACTTTTATAATTGAAAGAAAAATGGAAAAATTCACCGCGTTGAGCAAGATTCGAACTTGCGACCTCTCGGAACAACGGTCCGGTCGCTCTTACCAACTACTAAGCCACTGACAACCAACCACCTGATTCGTTTTTAAATTTTTCTTTCAATTATAAAATTGAAATTTCGCATGCAGACGGTTCCGTTTAGTACAAAATTTATGATAATGATAAAGAATTTATAGAAACATACTGTAAAGTGCGAACCGTAAAGATGAGTAGGTACTATGACGAACAAGGGTAACATACTATTTATCTTTAGACCTTCACTTCTTATTTATGTATACGGTAGGTACAGTCACCGGCAATAGTATCTTCCTACATGAAGGCCGCGAAAATATGTGACATGCTCTTATGGCCGTACAAATAAGAGCGTGTCACATATTTTTGCGGCCTTCATGTAGGAAGATAATATTGCCGGTGACTGTACTTACAAAATGCTAGTTTATGGAATGGCTAGGTATCAAACAAGGTGTGCTCTGCCGTTTACGTCAAGCCGTCTTTATCTACACTGTTTATAAATAGGTGTTAATGGATGTTTATATGCGTCAGAAATAGTTTGGTTTAATATGTGCAAGCACGTTTCAAGACTCTTGCGCATCGTGCATTTTACCTACATTCTTCACGCTCTGTACTTACTTACTAATAGGGCAAAAGAATTATACATATTATTGATAGACTTAAAACAATACATAAATAGCTTAAAAAATAAAATAAAGTTTATTAAATGAACATTATATATTTTCTTTCGTTCAATAGAAGCGTAAACAAAGCATATGAGCCTATCGCATAGCAATAATCAAGATCGACTTACGACAATACTGTGGTTTGAGTGATCTATGTGACAGTATGATATGATAATGTTAGCTAGCTTCCATCTCTTTCGATCGCATTGCGTTGAAAAGGAATATTTGTTTTATCACGCGGATACAGTCCGTCACAGACGGAGCTATAATATATATTATACCGGGTGTTTCCTGTAATAGGAGCAATAAATTAAAACGTAGATTCTACTTCTCAAACCAGACAACTTTTGTTCAGCAACTTTAAAAAATAACTTTAGGTTTGATTTTTAGTACACTTTAAAGTTTATTCGAACACGCAATGTATTCGGAAATTGATTACGTCTGTAGGGTGACAAGACTGACAAGCAATGTCAATTAGATGAATTTTAACGTACATTGAAAATACTATTTAGTTTGTATGAAAAAGAGACAATCTAAAAAATCCATATTTTTAAAAAGTTTTTGAACAAAAGTTGTATTGTTTGAGGAGTACAATCTACGTTTTAATTTATTGCTCTTATTACAGGAAACACCCTGTATATATAATATATATATAATCGTATAGCTCGGCACCACACACGGCAAAGATATCAAAAGAGAGAAAGATATATCGGTTGTACGTCACGCCAGAGATATTATAGCTCCGTGTGTGGACTCTGTCAAATAGTACGTAAAATATATCGTAAGATACTCGTATAATACATATTATAGCTCCGTCTGTGACGGGCTTTACCCCATCCATTTTACTAAATCCCATGAGAGTGAACAGTGATAATAATTAGGTTATTATCTTCTTTCCAGGCACCAGGATAGTCTACGAGAGGTCTTTTATGATGTCACTGGCGCAGTCACCAAACTCCCGGACGCCGCCAAAATGCTCGCTACCGGCCGCCATGTTGAAAAACCCCGGCGCGGCCGGCGTGTCAGTGTTGCCAACACAGAAAGCCCGCTCGAATTCCATCTCGTTTGACGAGACGCAGGAAACATTCAGCATGGATCTCTAGAAGCTTATATTAAGTTTCTTAAACCTTTAAAATGTTGTGGTTAAACACGATGTCATTTTATTCGTTACTATTGAAAGGATCGGATCACAACGATTTTTTTTTCGATTTGTCTCTATCGTTTCATTCTCGAATTCTATTAGATCGTGTAGTGTAGAAGAGGCATCGGACTGCACATGTTCTCAATATAAAACTGCATACCTAATTCAGTGGCGGTGGGTCAAAACTTTCCTTAGGCAAGCCGGTGGTGAATTTGACTTAAAATCTATTCAGGAGCTGTAGGAAAACTGATCAGGTGCCTGAAAATTAGGCAAGCCGACGGGAATAATGTTCTATGGACGCGCCGCCACGGATACCTATACTTAATAATCCTGCACAGTTTTAAAGTTCCATGAATATTGTGCACAAATGGACAACATCACAACACAAATAACAATTGTGTAGAATTTTGCTACGAATATGAATGATGATATTGACAAGTAAACATTTGCAGTCTGTGTCTTGTAATCAGGCTTTCAATTTAGCTTTGGGGATGCCATATATTGTTTAAAAACATTTGTGATGTTTGCATAAATTGCTTGCTTACAAATTTTAAAGGTTCTAAAGCATAGTTGTAAGATTTTAAATATAGTTTTTAAGCGTGACTGAACCGTTGGTGGTGCGTTCAAAACGCAATCCGACGCCACTTTTGATTACAATATTTTTTTAAAGTGGATAAGGATAATTGTAAATAGTATCAGTTAGCGTAAGACGCTGACTTAGTAATCGTTTAGTTTATAGAAAACAGCAAGTGCCATCGAGTAGAAGTTAATTAGCTTATAATTTACTTCTGAAATGGTGTTGCGAACATATAGACTGCGTTCTCAATATACTTATTATGCGATGTGTATTTATTAATTCAGGAATGATTATATTTAAAAAATCTTTGACATGTTACATTATTACTTGTATTTTAATAAATTGTAGGTATTATCGCTGATTTTGTTACTTCAACAGAGGTTAACAAGCAAAGCGACCCCATATTATTGCTCCATGTTCACTGTATGATGAGACGGCAGCAAAGTATTGTTAATTTTGCTACCAATACACTAACGAGCAACGAAAATGGATCACTTTGTACGTATTGTGTACATGAAATGATTTGTTTTAATTGCTAGTAAGTGTAATTAGTTTTAGTCTTGAATATGACAAATCTTGTTAATTGTTGTTCCAAAGCATTTATAACACATAATAATATTGTAAATATAATCCTGTTAATGAATTTGGCTGAATTTTATCACTCAGCTTCTATTGTGACATTTGTGACACTGTGAGATAATTTGATATTACATAAAATTTTCATTGACTGCCAATTTTTTGTAATAAAATGAATATTATGAGTATGTTTTGTTTTATTTAAGCAGCTAGCACGTGCATCACAAATACATATATATATGCACGTGCTAGCTAATATATATATATATATATATATATATATATATATATATATAATTGAAAAACATATTTTTTGTAAAAACACTTGTTATTTTCGTGTTAAGTAATATCTATTAAAAACTATTTACACATTCAATACATGTCAAACATTTAAATACAATTAAAGCATTTAGTTCAAGAGCCTATACAGTAGATTTATCTCTTTGCTAAACTAAATTGAACCTTATTTTGACAAAAACGTGAAAAATACAGTTACTTTTATTAAACCCGCGCGGCTAGGAGACGCTGAAAAAATTCCTTGCGAGTCTGCCTTACGTTACGTTACGACACGCTCGAAACGTCAGGAACATAATAAGAGTGAAAATCGTGTGAGTTTAAATCAGTAAATTGAACCTTATCACAGTTATCACAGAGCTAGAAAGATTTATATCTAGGGAAATTTAATGTCTGAAATAGAGCATAAATGCAGTTTTAGGTTTCGGTCTCTCACGCACACTCGTTGCAGGCTGCAGCATGATAGCATTATTGTCTACTAATGTCATTACTTTCTTAATCAAAACGAGTTTAAGTCCCTTAGGCACTGGTCCCACCGCGAGCTAGTAAGCTATGAGCTATCGGCTATAAACACTAACAAAAGATAAGCACTCCCGTGTAAATAAAAGAGACACGGCGATATTTATAGCTCACCGCTGGGCGAGTAACTATAAATATCGCCGTGTCTCTTTTATCTACACAGGAGTGCTATCTTTTGTTCGTGTTTATAGCCGATAGCTCATAGCCTACTAGCTCGCAGTGGGACCAGTGCCCTACTCTCCCTTATCTAGAATATCTAGGTATTACTTGGAACGTTACGGCCTCACGATGATTATTCTTACTAAGATTTTTTAAGGTAGGTATATTTTCTTCTGTGCCTGCAAGTGCAAAGGGATAGATATGGAAATAGTTTTTTTTCTTAGGAATATTTTTGGCAAAGCATAGATGGGAAAACCCCGATTTTGGTAGAAGTATTCAGTCCGTTTTTATAGGTGTACGTTCGTGACCTCGGGCCACCTAAAGGCCTCTACAAGTCTACAAACGTAAGCAACTAGTCACCTGTGATTTTTGATACATTGCGGTTTTTGATCCATCGATTGTTTTCGTTGAACCTACCTAGACGGCAATGTCTCGAAATCGCGCGCAAGTTTTGTGTCGAAATGGGGTTGGCCCTCAAAGCAAGCATTAACTAGAGCCCGCACACGTGTACCCCCGTAAGGGATAGATATATAGATGCCCATAATCACTTCTACAGCATAAAACAGAACAATTTACCAATGTTTTCCTTAACCGACACAACTTTCTAGGAAAACTAACAGCTTTTCTCGTAGCAATCACAGAAATTCTTGAAGAAATCGCGCATTATATCTGTTTGTTACCCTCCACTGCTAGAAGTAACGCGTGGAGGGTAATAGAAACTATGACAAGGACCAACGATAATAGCACCTCTCTGCCGTATCTATCGAAAGTGTAATAAGACCATCCCGTTCTATCTTGGTATTATTAGTTCCGTGTCAGATCTATGGGTGGTATATCTATGGGTTGGCCGGTGGAAAGTATTTACAGATGGCGCCAGCATAGCTGGTACCTGTCAGTCCTACAAATAGTGTCAATATCTTGTTTTTTTTTTTTTTTAATTGACCTGGATGGGCTAGCCTTTAAGCCAAACCCCATACAACAATACTAGTGAAAGGGACCTAGCTATGCTGGCGCCATCTGGCCAAACCGTTGACAGTTGCCAACCCCATTGCGCCGATCGTGTAGGCCATAACCGCTAACCGACTGCTAACCGCAATCAATCGGCAATATCGGCATGCATGACGCACGCCCGGCACGCCAGCTGTGCGGTGAGACGCCAACACGTCGCATCTCGCTCGCGCGCTCGGCGCGGCAACGTTGCGCTTCAGTTTGTTCGGTTTGGGTTGCCAGACGATAGAGTTTTTCCTGTTATGTTAGGAATTTTGATCAAAAGATAAAATTGAAACAAAAATATTGTTAGAGTAAATAATAATACCTCACATCCATTTATAGTGCTCACAGAATATATTTTTAGGGTGTCATTTAATCGATCTGCAGAATATTTCTATTATGGTAAGCAAAAATATATATTTGGTCAGCAAAATTGGTCACTTGGTAAGCAACTTAAGGTCAGCAAGTATTTGTAAACCAGTTCGCAATTAATGTCAAATTGAGCTGCTCTAAAATAATTTGGTTGGCAATTTAATTATTTGAGCGGCAGTAAGTTATCTGCCTTAAATCAGATTTCTTAAAGCAATCAGTGGGTAAGCGAATTATTTCATTTTGGATTACAATTGGACTGATCCGCAAAAAATTATTCGCAAAAAAATCATTAATCAGCAAATGCCTTACCAACCTAACCTAACTTTTGCTGATTAGGTGATTTTTTTAAACAAAAAACACAGGTTTAGGTATTTTAACGAATCTTCTACGATTCATGAACTTTTTTCGAAAATTTATATATAATTTAACTAATATAAAACATTAGATTCAGTCGATTCTGGCGCTCGCCGGCCGCTGCCGCGGCACGCTCGCTTCGCTCGCTCGGCTTCGCGCGCTGTTAGGTCACGGTTCACCTAACACACTCCTCCTCGCTTCGCTCGTCGTCGCACCTACCTTGGCTCTGTGACACGACAGTTTTCTGTGATTATATCCCCAAACGCACACATTGGCTGCTCATGTCACGTGGACCAATTTCACTCTGGTTGCAACTCTGCCGATTTTTCAAACCAAACGCCACCAGCTTTATTATATCAGATTACCATTGCTTTAATCTGCATAGCTCTCAATAAAACTGGTTACAGTCATGTTTTTTCTACCCACCAATTTTTAAATCTTGCTGACCAAATAATTATTTCGCAGCTCAACAATTTATTGAGCAGATAAAGTATAATATAGGCAGATCAATATTGGTTAAAACGTTGTCCGTTTGTGAATTTTTTGCTGAACAAGAGTTGCAACTCCATATTTATTTATTGCCAGCCAAATTTTTATAAGCTGACCAAGTGATTTAATGGCAATTTTATTTTGCGAATCAGTTTTAAAAACGGCTGATCAAATAATTACTTCCCATATTTTTATTCATCTGAGGCACTTGAACTGAATTCAGAAATTCATAGACAAAACCAGACGGAAATACTTAAATTTGTCTATGGTTGCGAAAATTTGTCTGTGGCCTCCATAAAAATTCAGCTACCATAAACAGATTTCCACAAACATAGACAAATTTAAGCATTTCTGTGTTGTCTATGAATTCAGAAGAACTGAATTCTGATCAAGGGTTGGAGTACCTTATAGTGTGTTAGACTTATATAGATAGGTTTGTTTTAATACCCAAAGCGTGTTTAGTCCGACCCGATTAAACTGAAAAAATATAGGACACTTTTATACAAAATCACATACTTAGTAACTTCACTAACATTTTCAAAATGTAGAAGTCTATAAAAAAAGATTATCTTCATGAAATTTGGTATATAAAATAAACTATGTATTATACTTTATCTACACCCATATCATAAACCCTCCATGATGCGTTCAAAAACCGCACGTTATAACCACCATAAAAATAGATTGTTTCGTTAGAAGTTAGAACAAATGTCTTATCTGTAACGATATTATTATTATCAAATAATAAGCAAAAATTCGATATCATTATGAAAATCCGGGATGCTCCGACCCGCCGGCACGCGCCCCGCCGACCGCCGGCACAATCGAGTTGGCCATGGCGATGGCGTGCAATCCGTGCAATGGCAGTCATTCAATCATCATTTCGGGTTTATAATATGTGTGTAGATAAAGTAGTGTATGCAACTGTACGTAATTAGGCGTTAAAACACTCGTGTGATCTTATTATGAAACTCACTTCGTTCTCGTGTTTTAAGGACCCCTATTACGTAACAGTTACATAAACTACTATTTTTTTCTCTGATCCACCAAGAGGAGAAAAAAAGACTGATAAATGCACAGAGGTCTAATAGCAGTCGCTCTTAGGGAGACGAGGGAGGGGCAGGGAGAAGCAGGGAACACGAAAAATTGGGCCCGAGAAATTGCAAAGTGAAATATCGGATTTAGGCTCAAAACACACCTAGCGGAATGGAGACAAATTTAAGCTAGCATCGACAAAGCTCCATACATTACTGCCGAAATTCCGCTAGGTGTGTTTTGAACCTTATATATAAAAGCATTAGCGATTTTATCTAGAATTTATAAACTGTCAACATGGTAACACCACGCGCGGCGTGTTCTCGGTATGCGCTCGGTCACAATTCAATGGTTTTAGTCGCGTCTCAGCATTTACGTGCCGTGCCTGTTTGATATTACCTATAGGAGTTTCTATCATGGAACCAGACGTGCATTACAGACTAATTAAACAAATAGAAAGGTTCCCAGCGCTTTATAATTATAATTTACCGGATTATGCTAATAAACTGGTTTGTGATAAATTATGGGAACAAGTGGCAAGGAAAACGAATAGCACTGGTGAGTACCTACCTAATTGTTTACTACGCATTTAGAAATTCCCGCGCGCTCGCGATAGGTTCAAATACAGAGATTTATTCTAATAATTATAGGTACTTATAATACTTATAGTGGTATGAGTTTGAATTTCGATAAAGAATAATAATCTGACGTGCTAGTCTAAAAAGCCGTATTTTCTCTTGGAAGTCAAGTGAATCGTATGGAGTTTTGAGACCTAGAGTTTCAGTAAATAGGTACCTGAGTCGACGACGAGTCGTACGATGGGAACGGCGGGGATGCGGAGCTTTTCAATGAATAACACTCAAATCATACTGGATAACTGTATTATTAGAAAATTAAATATTACGATACAAATATGTGTTCACGACAGCACAGAACACGGCAAAGAGAAGGAAGATAGCTACCACAGACAATTACATTAGGGATGGGCAACGTTTCTAGTGTTGCACCACAAAACTTACTTTATGGCTATTATGATGCATAAATGTAAGATGCAAAATGCAATTTTAACATTTTCTATTGAGTTTCATAATAAAGATACAGCTTTTTAGGGCGGCCACCCCCCACTATCAGGCGGCCGGACGATATCGGCTTGTCAGTTGGAACATAGTTATTTGTGCAACAAGAGAGGAAAGTTGATTTTGAGTTCCGAGTAAGCGAAAGATTCTATAATTGAATCACGAGCGAAGCGAAAATCATGAGCGTAGCGAGGGATCTCAAAAACACAAGATGTAAAAAAAATTGTGACACATACAACTTTTCACCTCAGTAGTGAGAACATATTAAAGTTAAAAAAAACCCATTGATTTACATTCCTGAAAGAAAAGCATCATCATTATGATGAAAGCTTCTAGAAACAGAATTTCACTCCATGGAGTGATGAAAGTCGCACTTTCGTCACTCCAGGGAGTGAGGAAAGTAGGCTTGTTCGAACTGCTGAGGTGAAAAAAAAAATACAGTTCCGAACAACTGACAGGCCGATATCGTCCGGCGGACTGATAGTGGCTAGCCGCCCCTAGCACGGCAGTGTAACCGCAAACCACTTCGTTCGATCTTCTAATAGAATATTGAAGAGCGATAGAGACGGATATAAGGAAATTTCTATTTTCAAAGTTCGCGGTAGGATTGGGCCTGTTTATGCATTTTAAAATATTTTATTTTCTCAGTTTATTTGTACTGTGCAGATCAAACAAGGAAATTAAAGCAAAGCTTTTATTTAACACTTTTAAATAGGCATATAAGTATTATATTATAAGTGTGATATACTAATACTCTTTGTTACACAATTCTTTAATAAAATACTATTTAGTAAATAATAAAAGAAATAATTGTGGCTTCTTTGGTGGATTTTGAATTTAAACACATTGTTTTTTCTTTCAGTTGGCGAATGCAAAGAAAAATGGAGAAACATACGATCATCATTCATTAGAAGTAGAAAAGCCCCTGTAAATGGTTCCAGGCCAAAGAAAACCTACTATCTGGCCGAACACCTGTCGTTCATACTACCTTACATTAAGGCACGAGACATTAACATTATACCGTTTGAAGATGACAAAGAACAAGAAAATATAGAAGATGGTGACACACAATCGCAAGACTGCAATTTTGACATCAATAAAAGTGAAGAAGACGATTTTGAGGTTACGATTAAAGATGACAACGAGATTTTCTTAAATGAACCTTACCCCATGAGTCTAAGTTCAGTACGCAGTAGAAAACGACGTTTATCAGAAGACGAAACATCAGATTACGTGAAACGAAAACATAATCGGAAAGCAGAGAAACAAAAACATCCCATGCACTATTTTTTCCTTAGCTTATCGGATGAATTTGATACGATGGACGAACGACAATTAAGACAGTTTAAAATAAGAGTGTTACAAGCTTTAGATGAGATTAAATCAAATGTGCCTTTAATATCTTCGCCTGCTTGTAGCACAGTTACTTCGCAAAACATAGTTGCATATTCAACGAAAAATTTGAGAGAGAACACTCATAATCATCTCGTTGGTGCCCCGGCATCGTCTGCAAAGTCCAGAGAGCCGAAGGAAAATAATATGGTACAAGTTAATAGTCAAGACGTGGATATTGATGGAGATTCGGTTATAAAATTGGAGAACGATATTGCATTTGATTAAAAGTTAAAGGACGATAACTTGTAATTAAAAAAAATGTCACTACTTTCTAGTGTATAGGTAGCTAAAGGTGATAATTCAATTATGGAAATATCTGTCACTGAGTTTACGATTAAGAATATTAAATGTTCATTTAATTAATTAATGGCTTTTATTAAAATTATAATTAATATAATAAATCGCAGGGCTAAGTGCGTTTGGTTTTTTTATAAATGTAAATTAAAATATGAGAGTTTCTGTTAAACTATTATTAATTTCGGCCACTCTCGTTACCGTCGTCGTGGTATTATTGAAATTCATAAGAAAATTATTTACTACTCTGATAAAAACTGTTTATATTTTTTGTACCTACAAAATGCTCATATATCAAAAGTTTGATTTCTATAGGAAAATCGTCATCATTTCTGCCAAAAGAAACTAGAACAAATATTATTGCCTTTTTATGGCTACTTTAATACCGTTACTTTTGCAAAAAATCATTAATAAAAATCCTAGTTTAATTATTACAAGAGCCCCTCTGAGATACCAACAATAATTAATACGGAAGTCATTTTACATTTATTGAGATTTGCAAAGGTCAACGAACTTGCATTTCGATACCCCATGACGTGGGCAATATCAATGCTAACTTAACCTTTATTAAAAGGGCTGCAAGGTTTGAATTATGTAGTAAGTAGTTATAGTCAGAAATACCCCATTTCACCCTCTCCCCATGATGTTGTGTATAATCTGTCTGGAAGCAATGCTTTATGAGTGTTGCGTTGTTTTGATGCCGTGTAGGTATTAGGAAGTGGAAATAGTTGATGTATAACTGTATAAGCTTAAATATTTTGATGTCATATATGAAGGAAAAAAATACCAAGTTCTACAGCGCAGTGCTAAAACGGCGTCTTCTGCATTCGCGGCATTAGGTACATTAAAAATTGCAAATGCATAGGCAAAATATATATTTTTTAAAATTATATTTATTTGTTTTCTAGTTAGAACGTATTTTGACATTTTAATCTGAATTAAGGTGAAACGAAAATCCTTTACTCCATCTTTTATAAACCGGGGTAATAATTAGTTAATTTGCATGTGTTTTAAATATTACCCCATAAAATTGCAATTCATATTGGACGGTTAAAAATATTTTTATACATGCCTAATATGATATTACATATAATACATCTTAATAAGGCGACCCACACAACAGGGGGGTGATTTTTGAGATTCGAGTACTCGAAAGTGACATTTACAACTCATATCAGAATAAAACGATGAAATTATGTTTTAAAAATAACAGCGATAGGAATTTGAGCCAGATACAGATTTACATACAAAACTTATTTTTGCTATATTTTTTTTGCATTACAATTTTTAGAAACGAAAACGAATTACCGACATAGATCTGTACTGCTAGAATGCCCATGCCAAATTTCGTGGTTCTAAAGCATGTCGTTTTAAAATGAGAGCTGAACTACGTTTGTATGGGGACGCGAGTTCACGCGAGCGTCCTGGCGACTCTTAAGTACACACCCTTCGCACCGCTTTGCCCAAAGTTGACTGGTAGATAACGATATATGGCATTTGTACGTCAAGATTTAGCTTGCGTAATAAAAATCATCATCATCATTATTTCAGCCTTTTTATCGCCCACTGCTACCAAAAGCCTCTCTTCGTGTACGCTACTTGTCCCAGTCCTGAGCCAATTTCATCCAAAAGTGACCCGCAACCTTCCGAATGTCGTCTACCCATCGAGCTAACGGATGCAAGGGCCTTCTTTCATCTGAAAGCGGCCACCACTCTGTCAACATTTTGTCAATATTTTGACAAAACACGGGACTTAATCGCGTACACTTACTTTTAATTTTCCTGACGTTTCGAGCATGTCATAACGCTCGTGGTCGCAGGCAGACTGTCTGCCTGCGACCACGAGCGTTTGCGACCATGAGCGAGCGTAAGTGTACGCGATTAAGTCCCGTGTTTTGTCAAAATAATGAGTGAAAATCGTGTGAGTTTAAATCAGTAACATTTTGTCAACTCTGTCAATAAAAATACAAAGTACGAATGCGTTTTTCAGTTTTTCAATTAAATAAAGAAATAAACTGTTCGTCGAAAATAGCAACTTGAAAGGTCACGGGCTCCTACTGGTGAGTCATAATCATAACGAGAATGCTCACGTTTTCCATTGCACGGAATTAGGCACTTGGCCGGCCTCGTCATTATTCTACTAAAACGTGCTTTCCAATATCTACACTGAGATTATTTTTGGTGTTGGAAACGAATACAAAATTAGAATAAAATCCACGTGATTTAGTCGTAGATGGTTTTTTATAAAATAATAGATATATACATATACTTTATTTTTCACTTCTCAGTTCTCATGCTCAAAAAGTGTGCCATATTAGGCTTACGAAGGCGAATTACAGTAGTAGTAGTCCTCGTACATTTTCCGTAGCTCTCGTTCAGATGGCGCTTCAGACTCAGACGCTCAAAAAGTTCTTAAACTCTATAGTATAATCTCTGACATGAGGAATGTGAATATTTACATGATAAGCAATTTCTTTTTGATATCTATTTGACGTCAAATTAATTGGTAACATAAAAAGGATATTCCAAATAAGCAAAATGGTATTTTGACAGGTCCAATCCCCTTCAGTATAAGTATAATATAATGAGCCAATAACGAACTATAATATTCGAATAGGCCTCCAAATCCGTTCTGACAAATGAAATTCCGTCACCAAAATTACGGAGGGTGGAGGCAAGGAGGAAATTCTGGTGGAACGAGGGTGACCAGGGCCGGCCCGTCCATATAGGCGAACTAGGCGATCGCCTAGGGCGCTCGTGTTAGGGGGGCGCCAAACGGCGGCATCGAAAAAAAATTATAGTAATGGAGGTCGTCAAGTAAACCGTTTGTCAATATTTAAAATTTTTGTATAACTGATAAATTGGTTACGTTGTCAACACACTCGGAGAAGTCGTTAGCATTAGCAGTGCAGCGTGTACAAATAAAATCTTTGGTACATAAGTCCAGTAATTTACATCTGTCCACTTGTTTGGCGCATCGTTGATGTACCCACATATGGCATTGTATCACACTGAACCCAATTAGTAGAACCTTCTGTCATCGACCCGCGCTCACAGTATAAACAGTTAACTATTACTTGGTTGTCTGGTGAGGGTATGTCTAGAGCTGGACACATATTGTGTATGGAAATGTTTCTCTCTAGTAATACAAGAAGATACATCACTGTAAATTCTTTCAACGTAAATTCGAAACGTACCGTTAGCGGTCAAGTCATTTTCGAGTTATCCTTCTTTTTTAGGGTTCCGTAGCCAAAATGGCAAAAACGGAACCCTTATAGTTTCGCCATGTCCGTCCGTTCGTTCGTCCGCGGTCTAGCTCAGTGACCGTTAGCACTAGAAAGCTGAAATTTAGTTTGAATATGTGCATTAACCAAGCCGACAAAATGGTAGAATAAAAACTGGAAAAATATATTTTGTTAGGGTACCTCCCGTACACGTGAAGTGGGGGGCGAAATTATTTAGGAAAATATTAGTGTAGACGACGCAAACAAACTGGATCACCTGAAACATAAAAACTTACGAATTAGTGTATATTTTGGTTTAATTTAATAAAATAATATGTAGGTACTTACCACCGTTGATTTTCTATGTATGTGTATAATAAAGTGTGCGCGAGAGTATGCATATGTGTGCATCGCCCATCGACCAATCAAGCCTCAGTTGCCCTATAGCTTCCGAGCGACACACGCATGTACATGCGCTCTAACACTTCATATAAAAAGTACTCCGTTGTTCTTATTTCGCTCCTCTGGACCACTGCCTGCTCCCGTTGGCTACAAATGGTCCTAACGAACCGGATCCTGAGAAGCACCTGATGAAAGGACATGGAGGAATGTTCAACACGCCGCTACCGCACGAAATGGTTAAAACGCGGGGCGCTCTCGCGAGAGAAAAGTTGAAGCTGGCCATGGATGGCCAAAGTGAAGTGCATTCGCATAAATCATGCCCAGGGAACTCCAAAGTAGAAGTTGCGGATCACATCAGCCAGTTCAGCGCAAAGGCACTCAGTTTAAAGGAACAGATTCAGCCCGCTAAAGAGGGTAGCATAAAAACTGAGACTGAACCGCCTGGTCATCCCCGATCCAATATTTCCGGCAAATCTTCAATGTCGTCACTACAAGCAAAAAGAAAGCAATTACTGTTAGACGCCGCTGAAGCCAAGGCTAGGATCGAGAAAGAGTTGATAGACAAAAAGCTAGACGCGGCACTCGCGAAGCTAGAGGAAGAGTATTCTCAGAAGTCCCATTATAGTGAAGAACGACGATCTGTCTTGTCTGAAACATCTCATAAAGTCGAAGAGTGGCTCGAAAAAAGTCGCCAAGATGAGCAAGAAGTACGTGATCTCACGACGCCGTGGCAAGAACCGTACCCCGGTCCGAGTGGACTTCAGACCTTAGCTCAAGCAATGGAAAAACTGGCTACTACAACTCAAAGTGCTAATACTCGCCTTTTATCCCGATTAGCCACGTCTAAAGACTTACCGTTATTTTCTGGTGAATCGCTCGAGTGGATTCAATTTAAAAAATCATACGAACAATCCACAAAGTTATGTAACTATAGTGACACTGAAAATATCGCAAGACTCGAGAAATGTCTCCGTGGCGAGGCAAAGGAGACGGTCTCATCTTTATTTACGACCGATACCTCACCATGTACTATCCTAGAAGCATTGGAACTACGTTTCGGAAGGCCCGACCTAATTATAAACAAGATTATAACTCAATTTAAGAAATTGCAACCTTTAACGCAAGCATATCACATCGAGTTAGTGAACTTTGCTGTCAAAGTAAAGAATTACGTGGCAGCCGCGGAATCCATTAAGCAGACCGATCATCTACGGAGCCCTGAGTTACTAAATATCGTTATATCGAAGTGTCCTAGTGCGCTTATCAACAAGTGGGCAGACTACATATACGAACACAGCGATACAAACAAAGCTAAATTGCAGTTATTCGCCGAGTTCCTGCACAAAGAAGCTACAAAGATCGCTGCCGCTGGTGTAACTCATATCCATTCTCAAAATGAAAATAAGTTCCCAAAGAAGATGGACGATCGAAAATTTCAAGTTCATGCCATATCAAACAATGAAAGTGATAAAAAGTGCAAATTTTGTAAGGTGTCTTTTCATCCACTAACTAACTGTTTCAAGTTCAAACGCGCGCTCCGCAAAGATAAATGGCGCTTCGTTAAAATAAATAGAATCTGTCATAAATGTCTGTTGCTAGGCCACGGAAAAGAAACATGCCCGGCCGCGTCATGCGATATCGACGGCTGCGGGCTACCCCACCACCGTCTACTCCACTGGCCGAGCAAGCCCAGCGAGAGTACTTCGACTCACAATACTAGCGCCAATGATGACTCAGACAAGTCAAACAACACGTCCTCGTTAGCTACATCGACGGAACCTGTAAACACCAACCCCACGACCGAAGTCGTAAATAACACTATCGTGGCACCCAGTGTTAGTGTTTACCTAAAAACAGTGCGTGTGAAAATCCATGGACCTAGTGGTATCATAACAACATACGCCCTGTTGGACGATGGAGCTGCAGTGAGCTTAATATCAGCTGACCTTGCTAACTGTGTCAACCTTCAAGGTCAGCCAAAGACATTACGTATGAAGGGCGCATGGAAGTCTAGTATCGAGTGTAAAAGTGAAATCGTGAACTTTAAACTTTCAAACACAAATGGTGAAACATACGATTTACGTGCGCGCAAAATAAGTGAACTGGATTTACCTACTCAGGACCTATCTAAACTGAACTTAGACGCTTACGAATATTTAAGTGACTTAAAAAGTGTTTTACCCCTGTGCAACATGGAACCAAAGTTATTAATCGGACAGGATTATTACCATCTGATCATGCCTCAAAAAACTATTTATCGAGGCGACTTTGAACCTTGTGCTACGTTAACAAAGCTCGGTTGGTGTTTGAACGGAAATGTACCTACAACTGCATTCGGCCGACCTTTGACCGCTGAGCATGCCTTGACAACAACGCTGTATGAGCGCGCTAAACCAGCGACCGATATCTGCAGCGCCTGCACGCCGCCCTCTATCGCCACCCCCGCGGACATCCTTACCGCGCGGCGGGAGACGCACACATGCGCAGACGCAGACACACACTCATCACAACAATGGTCAAGCGATGCACTTAACGACAGCGCAGATAAACAGCTGCATGAACTGGTTCGCCGATCGTTTGCGCTCGAATCAATAGGAGTGAACTCTAAACCACGTGTAAATAAGGACGACATTCGTGCAGTCAACATCATCGATAACTCTGCAAAATTGATAAACGGGAGTTATGAAGTTAGTTTACCATGGAAAAATGATGCTCAACTGCCCGACTCGTATCCTAATGCTTATAGAAGATTCCTCGCCGTGGAAAGAAGAATGATGTCAGATGCTGGATACGCCGAGAGGTATAAAGACCGGATTAATCATCTACTTGAAAGTGGTTACGCTCGATTATTATCAGATGATGAATTGTCAGCTCCACATAAGCGCACATTTTATTTAGCGCACTTCGGAGTAGATAACAAAAATAAGAAGAACTTGAGACTCGTGCATGATGCTTCAGCTGCCACCGCTGGTCGCTCCCTGAACGATTACCTACTCCAGGGTCCTGACCTACTTCAATCTTTATTGGGCATTATGCTACGCTTCCGAGAGAAACCTGTTGCAATTATGGGCGATATAAAAGAATTTTTCCTTCGTATAAAAATTAGTAACGAAGACCAGCACGCATTAAGATTTTTATGGCGCGAAAACGTAACTCATGAATTGAAGACATACGCTATGACGTCATTATTATTCGGAACTAACTGTTCTCCGTTCATTGCACAACACATCAAAAACAAGAATGCAATGAGATTTCAGAACGAGATGCCTGAAGCTGTCGAAGCCATACTAAAGTCTCATTATATGGATGATTATATCCAAAGTGTGGACAATGAACACCTCGCCATGAAGCTCATAAAAGAAGTTTCCGAAATTCACAAAAAAGGTGGCTTCGAAATAAGGAACTGGATATCTAACAAACCAGATGTTTTGGAATGCACGCCAAAAGAAACCTTAAGTGATAAGGCAATAAGGTTCAAAACCGGATACGACGACTTACCTGAAAGAACGCTCGGGTTGCTATGGTACCCGGCCAGCGATACATTCGGCTTCGATTTATCACTAAAACGCATTCCTTCGGAGATAATAACCCTGCAAAGAAAACCTACCAAGCGGGAACTCCTGCGCATTTATATGTCAATATTCGACATTTTCGGTTTTCTCGCACCATTTACGGTTAAAGCAAAGATAATGCTAAGAAATATCTGGAAAACGGATACTAAATGGGACGACGAGATTCCGACAAATGAATACACAGTATTTCGCAACTGGATAACGGAATTACAAACCTTGCGACGTCTGCGCATTCCGAGATTTTATTTTCGCGACGACCAAGGTACGAGCGAGCGCGACTGTACTGATAACGCGCGCCGCAGCTGTAACTCCTTGCGCACGAACGAGACAACTATAGAACTTCATGTTTTTTGTGATGCTGCTCCTACCGCATGCGCTGCTGTCGCCTATTGGCGTAAGATATGTAACAATGAAGTAAGAATTTCATTCATCGCCAGCAAGTGTCGATCGTCACCTGTAAAGAAATACATAACTATACCTAAACTCGAGTTGGAATCAGCTGTTATCGCCTGCCGACTAGCGAGCACAATAGCGCGCGAACACCGGCTAACCGCCTGCAAGAGGTACTTCTGGACGGACTCTTTAATTGTTTTGTACCAGATAAAAAACGATACGCGCGACTATAAAGTATTTGTTGCCAATAGACTCGGCGAAATTGATGACTTATCGCAATCTCGCGAATGGAATTACATACCTACCAACGTGAACATAGCTGACAGAGCTACAAAACTAAATACTTACGAGTTGAGTAATGACTGTGATTGGCTCCGCGGCCCTGAATTCCTGTACAAGCCGCAGGAGAACTGGCCGAAATATGATCCTGAAAAACAAAAAATAAACAATGATCAGTTGTTGCAAGTAAATATGATACATAAAATAAACGATGAAGACTTACCTGTCGTTCCTGATTTAAATAAATTCTCTTCGTGGACCAGATTATGGAGGTGTATGGCGAACGTTCTACTGTTTATTAAAAGGTGCAGAAGAAGCCCTGGAAATGCTCAGATCGATGCCAACACCATGCAACGCGCTGAAATTGAGCTATTACGTTACTCGCAGATAAAATCATTTCCTGAAGAGATTTTTGCCCTGGAAAACAACACGGCGATTGACTCAAGCAGCCGATTACGCAAATTAACGCCGATAATAGATGATCACAGATTACTTCGCGTCGGCGGGAGGATAGACGCCGCATCATGTATCGACTTGAACTTGAAACGTCCCGTTATACTTGACGGACATGATTATATAACGAGATTAATAATAAAGCGCTATCACGAGATGGCTGCGCACGGCAATAATGAAACCGTAGTCAATGATATCCGTCAAAAATATTGGGTGGTCAATTTGCGCCCTACTGTACGGACAGTCGCGGCACGATGTTTATATTGCCGAATTAAAAAAGCAAGACCTAGTAACCCACGGATGGGAGACTTACCGGCGGCGCGACTCGCTCATCACCAACGACCGTTCACACACTGCGGTGTCGACTTATTTGGACACATGGAAGTGACAGTCGGTCGTCGCCACGAGAAGAGGTACGGAGTTCTATTCACTTGTATGACAATACGAGCCATCCATATAGAAGTGGTGCCATCGCTATCAGCGGACTCCTTTATCATGGCCTTGAGACGAATGGCATCACGACGAGGCTGGCCATACAGAATGTACTCAGACCATGGTACAAACTTTAAAGGCGCTGATGCTGAACTAAGAAGATCGTTTAAGGAGATAAGTGACCAGACCAGCGTCAAAGATCTTCTGACAACTCGTGAACTTGAATGGCACTTCATATCCCCAGCAAGCCCACACATGGGCGGATCCTGGGAGCGGTTAATCAAAAGTGTCAAGACAGCCCTGAAGGTGATTTTGAAAGAACGAGCGCCACGCGAGGAGGTTCTGATCACGCTGCTAGCAGAAGCGGAAAATATGGTCAACGGGCGTCCTCTAAGCTACGTATCGTCAGACCACGGTGACCCGGAAAGTCTGACACCAAACCATTTTCTCATCGGCTCCTCCTCGAACCTTCCAGTTCCTGGTGTATTCGATGATACTGACCTGTTCCGGAAGAAGATGTGGAGAATTTCACAAAGACTGAGTGATGCGTTCTGGCGACGTTGGACACGTGAGGTCCTACCAAGTCTACTACCACGACAAAAATGGTGCCAAGAAGGCAAGCAACTTAAAAAAGGTGACGTCGTGGTCATTGTAGACCCAGTCATGCCTAGAAATGTCTGGCCCAAGGGACGGGTCCATGAAGTACACGCAGGTGCTGACGGCCGCGTTCGAATCGTCGACGTTAAAACGCAATCCGGAATACTTACCAGACCAGTAGCACGTTTAGCGTTGCTCCCCACAGCTGATAATGATGATTGTCCTTGACGGACAATGGGGCGGAGAATGTAGACGACGCAAACAAACTGGATCACCTGAAACATAAAAACTTACGAATTAGTGTATATTTTGGTTTAATTTAATAAAATAATATGTAGGTACTTACCACCGTTGATTTTCTATGTATGTGTATAATAAAGTGTGCGCGAGAGTATGCATATGTGTGCATCGCCCATCGACCAATCAAGCCTCAGTTGCCCTATAGCTTCCGAGCGACACACGCATGTACATGCGCTCTAACACTTCATATAAAAAGTACTCCGTTGTTCTTATTTCGCTCCTCTGGACCACTGCCTGCTCCCGTTGGCTACAATTAGTTTCATCGAAAAACTGTTTTAGAAGATCCTAATTCTTTTTAAAAGACCTATTCAACAATACCCCACACAACTGGGTTGCAATGAAAAAAAATTTCGCCCCCCACTTCACGTGTACGGGAGGTACCCTAACAACATATATTTTTCCAATTTTTATTCTACCTTTTTGTCGGCTTCGTTAATGCACATATTCAAACCCAGCTTTCTATTGCTAACGGTCACTGAGCTAGACCGCGGACGGACGGACGGACGGACATGGCGAAACTATAAGGGTTCCTAGTTGACTACGGAACCCTAAAAATGAAAGAATTTTTCTTTCGTTATAAGGTATTTCTCCTCCCGGCCCGTTATTTTTTTCCACCCTGACATTCATCAAGAATTTCAGCTGGCTTGTGCTTGTAGTGACGTTTACTGGGCTAAGGAAGGACACGCAGACCGGTCTAGTAAAACTATAAGATTTTTAGTTATTTTGACTACGGAAACCTAAAAAGGCAGATGTCCATTACGAATAAAAACGATTTATTTCCTCTGGACGCAAATAAATGCGGGTGTCATCTTTACCCTTCATTCTTTACTATGGGGTGCAAATGTGGGTAAAGATAACCTATGGGGGTGTAAAAAGGGGGTATATGGGGTATGGGGTATGGGCTATGGGGGGGAGGATGGCAGTCTACAACGAGAAAGGGTGCAAGCGTGAATTGTAAGTTAGCACTTCCACTTAGTAAGTTAAAAAGTTAGCACTTTATATTGGCGTAAAATAACAGTTACCTACCTATTCATTTGAAAAAAAATTGCGCGTTATTTTGTCACGAATTCTCTAAAATGGGGCGCCATTTCAGTCTCTTGCCTAGGGCGCCGGGAATGCTCGGGCCGGCCCTGAGGGTGACAACAGTAAGTTTCAAGTTATAGTTTGTCCGGAGAGATAATTGTCGTGGTTTACATGGGAGCTCGTACATTCTATGACGTTTATCTTACTGGACAGACTTTATAACCTGTAAATCGTCACTACTTTGAAAAAATCTCGTATCTCACACTTCTTCTCTAATTTGAAATGCAGTAGGTAACTCTATACGAGTATGCATCGCATACATAGTTACCACATTTTTCTTTTGAGTGACAGAACAAGATAAAAGTTTTTTTTGTAAGGTGTGACGAAATAACAGTTTCAAAACTCTCCAGAGTGGCGCTAGTGAAATGACCTTAGCCGTTGACGGAGTGAAATTCGTTGTGTATAATTTTTTGATGGCTAGAGTACCTAGCAGATACAGGGTGTAACAAAAATACTGGTGATACATTTAAGGGTATAATTGGTATCGTATTTCGAGTAAGTAAAAGTAGGAGAAAATTTTTTTGGACGCGAAAAAAAAAGGTTTTTTGTATGGGACTAATGGGACAGCTGGCGAAACCTCCGTACAAAACCAAACATTTTTTTCGTGAGATTTTTTTTAAATTACTTTTTCATTATTTAAATACGATACCAATTATGCCCTTAAAATAACCAGTATTTTTGTTACAGTTTGCAGTTTTTGTAACAACCCTTATTTGACGTCTTTTAATGGACACTTGCATTGCACAGATGGAAATTCTCCTTACTTCTATTATATACAATAACCGAAGTGCTACGGCGCTGTGTAGAGTGCGTAGACTGTTGCCGCTACGGCGGGCGGCGCATAGGAAAACTTTGTAGAAAGTAAAACACATATATTTATTTGACATCCTAACCCGCCTGTTCGAAAATATAAAAATCTAGATTTGATATTCATACACAGCAGGGATCAACTTTAACACACTTGAGCGGAATCCAGCTACTATAAATTAGCCAGAAGTAGGATTTTTTTGAATGAATGTATATGTATATTATATGGTACGCGTATACGTAGTTAGTTAATGTATTCACCTCATCAGCATCACGGCGAGCTCACTTCAAAGTGTCTCACTGCATATGATTTGGTGGTCGCTGACCGACGCGACGCAGAGACTAGACGAAAATGTTTTTGAGCAATGTCTATTTAAATAAAACACTCTTAGACCTCTGCTGACAGAATACTAATTTCAAGTTTAAGTAAATAAAAAGCTTTTGATAACCTCTGTTTTCTACCAGTAATGCTAGTATCTGTAAAGATTAAAGGCCACGCCAGGATAAGCTCATTCATTTTGTAGCTTATTACAGAGCCTAGCTTTAGTGGAAAATTTGGAGGTGTCGTTGACCTGAAAGTACTTAAAAAAATAATGTCAATAATTGTCTTTACTATATGTAACAATATATGTACGTGACGCACGTCAAAATCTGCTGGCTAGAAAAAAATATTGAAGAAAGATCGTATTTGGTATTCTTTTTTTTTTAATCTAGAAAGTTTGGGTAGCTGAAATTTTGCATGCTTGTTACTTTGCATTTAAACTTCTGGTGACGTCAAGTCCGGGCTCCAGGGAATAAACAATACAACATACTCGTTGGTACAGTTGACGTCAATAATATGTTTACACTTTGGCACCTTATTGCAAAGGAGTATTATAGTGCAAAAGTGTAAACATAAATTTGACGTCGACTATACCTATGCAGACAGATAGGTACCAAAAACATACTATTTACTATCACGCTACCACGTGAAAACTACGACATTTAATTACTTATATGCCTAATCGTTAACTTCTTTATTCTTTTAAGAGTCGCCAGGACGCTCGCGTGAACTCGCGACCCCATACAAACGTAGTTCAGCTCTCATCTTAAAACGGCATGCTTTAGAATCACGAAATTTGGCATGGACATTTTAGTAGTACAGAGCTATGTCGGTAATTAGTTTTCGTTGCTAAAAATTGTAATACAAAGAAAATATAGCAAAAATAAGTTTTGTATGGAAATCTGTATCTGGCTGTATTTTCTTTGTATCACAATTTTTAGCAACGAAAATGAATTACCGACATAGATCTGTACTACTAAAATGCCCATGCCAAATTACATGGTTCTAAAGCATATTGTTTTAAAATGAGAGCTGAACTACGTTTGTATGGGAACGCGAGCGTCCTGGCGACTCTTAAAGAAACAATTGAAGATTTAGCATAAAAATGTGGATACTATAAAACTGCATATATATACGGTGCCCGTGAGTATTGCGAGAGATGTTAACAGTATTTTGACATGCGCACGGCTTGGGCGCATGTCAAAAACAGGCTAGACTTTGATTACAGTGAAAATCTCCGATTGTGGCGCCATCTCTTGGGCAGGTGGTCAATCTCTTTTTTTCCTTTTTTATAAATAGGTTGTATTCCTTGCTTATATGAAATGTAACTGGCTGATTCACTATTTTGACAGCAGCCAGGGGCGCAGTTTCATTTCTTGTCACATTGAGCACTGCGATCGTTCTCGTTACCCCCACCATGCACTTCGCACATAGCGAATAGTGCATCTAAGGGTTAGTAGTGGTACTTTAATGTACGGCATTCTCAACAAGGGGTGGATGTGCTTTTACAAAATAGCGTAGGTATGACAGCGGAATGTGCTTGCCATCGCTTTAAGCGCGTTGCGCCACAGTTTTTGGTTTAGGAAGTTGGTTTAACCGATCACTGGTGTTCCCTGGAAGCACCTAACATATGATTAGGATAAAAACTTTTTACAAAAAAAAAGATAAACCGACTTCAAAAAGGATAAAATTAATCATTAATATCATTATATTATTTATATGCGTTAGCAACTGATATGTTTGAAGTCGTTGCCGAGTCAAACTTGGAAGAGTTAATACGAACGCGGCGATGTGTTCAGTGAATTGTTCTTTTTACTATATAACTAATCTAATATGGTATTCGCACGTAGGTATACATTCGTTTCGACCACGAGTTAACTGTTAGGGTTAGGTTAAGTAGGTACAGAAAGTATAATCATCATCCCATCTTTCAAACTTTAAAACTGTCAAACTTTTCTTACAGTTTTTTATAACGATGACGTTGAAGTGAACAGACGGTTTGGTGCAACTGGCCCTTAGTAAGTCTCCGCAAAATATAAATTTAACATATACGTTTATTTTAGTCTAGTGCACTTCTTTAAGGGAATATTAAAAACAATCTGATGCCCTTCGAAATAGGCTGATTAGAAGAAAGTTGTGGGATTTGTTTTTGACACGAAAAAAGTTTTTAAGAAGGTATGAATGAACCACCATTCATTTTCCAACTATTTGTAAAGGATCTAGTTAGAATAAGGGTCACCGCACACCTAGCGGTTTTCCTCGCGGAATTAGCGGAAGTAGCGGAAATTCATAGACAAAATGCTTAATTTGTCTATGGTAGCGGAAATTTGTCTATGGCTTCCATACAAAAAATCTGCTACCATAGACAAATTTCCGCTACCATAGACAAATTTCCGCTACTTCCGCTAATTCCGCGAGGAAAACCGCTAGGTGTGTGGTGACCCTAAAGCAACAAGCGCAGTACGCAAAAGGAACAGCAAGCACAGCGACGTTAATCCATAGGATTTACGAGTTTATGATGGGATCGTCCACCCTTCTGCTGCATGCATCAATACAATCACTGTGGCGTCGAACTGACGAGTTACCATAGCTAACATAACTCGATCCCTGCTGGATCCCATTATCCATTAGCGTCATGGGTCTATATGTGTTGGTGATGGTTGAACTGCGCGCCAATATTGCATGGCTTCTGTTAAGCGCATTAGGGCGACCTTGTCACGGGCGCCCGTGCGGATCATTCGCAGTGTGGTTTGTTCTATTGGAAAAAAATCGACCAAGTGCATGTCGGGTTATGCTAAAGTTTGGGGTTCCGTAGTTGCCATCGCAAATGGTGTTTAAAATGTTTTACATATATACGGTTATAAACAAGCAAAAATTTAGAAAATTTACAGATGCGAGATCATAAATCGAATTTATCCACGAGCTTCGTCGTTTAAATTGATCAGGTTCTATTGTGACTGTAATATGCCATACGAATAGCTACGGATACACGCACAGATGTGCCCGCCGGATTTGTCCGACGGATGTGCCCGGCGGACAAATCCGTGCGTGTATGGCGCGAATTGGACACGGATTTGTCTGCGGACACATCTGAATAGCGGACAAATCCGGCGGGCACATCTGTGCGTGTATCCCTAGCTAATAATTAATAAAAAACAAGCAAAAAAGAGAATTTTTGAGGATCTTTCGTCCATTCACTGAGAAATTGTAGGTATTTTTTTGTCCCCAATGCCATTATTAACACTTTTCACACAAGACCCTTTTTCGTGACCCTTTCTCCTGTAATGAAGTCGGGAGGTAGGTAGGTATCTGACACGTGATTACATTTTGTTTAGATTATTATATTGACGAATTGAATGTACATATTAACATTACGCATTTTCCGTGAGTTTTTCAAAACAAAGGACAATTAAAATTGTCCCGTTTCTGAGCCTAAACGTTATTATACGACGTCCGGTTGGTATGACTTGTTTTGCATTTCTCATTATAAGGCTCAAAACACACCTAGCGGAATTTAGGCAGTAATGTATGGAGCTTTGTCGATGGTAGCTTAAATTTGTCTATGGCCTCCATACATTACTGCCTCCAATTTTGAGCTTAAGCGGATTCTACTATACTTAAACATTAAAAGTATCGTTTTATTTTTGCATGCTTTATCCAATTCCAACGTTTTCCCTCTAGAGAAATGTTCCGTGTCAAATGTACTTACCTAGGTTGATTTGGAACGAACTGACCTGGATACAATTTGATTGTGTACAGCCATCCCCGTCATAAATGCTGCAGCGGACGAACTTAATGGCTTCTCGTGACTTTTAATGCTTTCATCTGTCCGCTCACGATCTACAAAGCTGTTAAGAAATTAAAAAGGTCGAAAAATTTATTCTTGTAGTCTTATTCAGAAGACGCGAGCAAGAATAACCCTACACTTAGTTAACGATAATGAATCGGCCGCCGCTCGTCATGTTTAAGTGAAATAACAACGAATTTTTATTTTTTGTTACTTAGAAATTTTGTACTCTGTAATCATGGTCACAAACAAAAAAAAATTAGTACTTATTACACTAATACCGGTATCAAACAATAGCTTGTTATTGACGGAATCCACAGCGTTAAGAGTCGCCAGGACGCTCGCGTTTGGCATGGCACGAAATTTGGCATGGGCATTCTAGTAGTACAGATTTATGTCGGTAATTCGTTTTCGTTGCTAAAAATTGTAATACAAAGAAAATACAGCCAGATACAGATTTACATGGGTAAGTAATAAAAGATATAAGAACTTATTGTATAATATTCATATTATATACGCTCATATTGCATAAGCTTGTTTTGTATACCGTTCAAAGTCTATAATGAACGTTTGATATAACATCAAAATATCTAATTTTGTTAAGTATAACGTTGTTTAAGTATAATATCGTTGTAGGTATATAACGGTCATAATGTATAACGTTCATAATACCTTAGATTTATAATGTATAATATTCAATACATCTAACACCAAAATACATAATGCTCGTATAGAATAACGGGTTGTCTAAATCGCAGCTCGTGTACATATCAACTCGCCTAAAAGCAACTGGTCTACACGATTTTTTAAGTAGCAGCTAGTCTAATTAGCTATTCTAAAATTCTCAAAATGTTGAATCCTCAACTTAACTAGACGGACGCGAAGCGGGGCTCCTATTTCCGGGCGTTTTGCCCTTCGGGCATCTGAAGCTACCTAACGAACCTAACCTACCTATTCTACCTATTGATTTAGTTTGAAATCCGTGAAAACATTACACTTTGGGGAAAAAGGTTGGAATGGAGTTTATAACCTATTTAGTATATCATACGCTATTATATTTTGTAATTATTATACTAAAAGATAGTATATCTTATGATCGATATACGTTATGTATGTTATATTAAACAAATTTAGAGTATTTGAGTGTTATATGATAAGTTATTATACAAAATGAGTGTTATATTAATTGACCGTTATTCCTAATAAAAATCTAGATTTTGTTGTTATAGCAAACGTTCATTATATCTTGTGAACGTTATTAATATGAAATTATATATTTTGTAGTTATATCTTATGGGACGCACCCGATTTACATACAAAACTTATTTTTGCTATATTTTCTTTGTATTACAATTTTTAGCAAGGAAAACGAATTACCAACATAGATCTTTACTACTAAAATGCCCATGCCAAATTTCATGGTTAGATAAAGATAAAGATAAAGATAATTTATTGTCAAAACTGTGTACAAAGGTATAACATGTCATATATTTACAATATAGGTAGGTGTCAACAGTTTGCCCATAAAGCATTCTAAAGCATTTCGTTTTAAAATGAGAGCTGAACTACGTTTGTATGGGGACGCGAGTTCACGCGAGCGTCCTGGCGACTCTTAATCCTGCTCACGTCTATTGAATCAACGTGATGTTATAGTCTACGATTTTTTGTAATTAGCTGACACATTTACTCGTAGTCTACCATACCCTGTGACCACGAATGTAAATAAAAGGATTTGAAACATCCAAATATGTTTACAATATATATTATGTGACATCTTTATGTTGCCATCATTGTTCCATACATTATTGACTGCCGATGTGTGCACGTGCATTTTTACGCATAGGATCGCGTCTGGTGTTTTTTAGTAGTACCAATATATATATATCATTACCAGACGTTTTGGTAGGAGGAAAGTAGCTAAGTGGCGTATAATGTAATTACGTGTTACCCCAAAAAACCTGATTGGTATAATTGTTGCATCGTCTTTGTCGTATTTGGGTCAGTTCCAAATCAATGTACCTATAGTACATTTGCTAGAGAAAATCGTGAAAATTCTCCAGAGGAAAATCGCTGACAGTAATTGAAGATAATTTGTGCCGGAAGCTGACTGGATTTAAGTTAAAATGCCGCATTATTATATAATGCTTGCAGAGACCAGTATCCTAAGGTACAGTCGCTATCAAATATACCGGAGCAGCGAAGGTACTTAAAAATATCTGAACATGCACTTTATCGCGTTGACAATAGAGGCATTGTTCAGATATTTGTGACCACCTTGGTCGCTCCGACATATCTGATGGCGACTGTACACATATTCACAATCACTTCACATCTTTATAATGAAGTCATGGCCCCATAACAAAAGGACAACATTAAATAAAAATAAATCTATACATAATTTGATATCGGGACATGATTTGATCAAGGATAACTACAATGTAAACGACAAGCGCTATAATATATAACAATATATATCAACAATGTGCCAATCAAACGCCTAGTACGCCATTGTGCTATCGATCGCATATAAAGATGTGGCGAGACTTCATTGATATTAAACCTTAAGTTGTTTTAATCACTGATTTGGCGGAGACAAGACCTTAGTAAGAAACAAAAATGCAATACAAATTCACTGTGAATATCATGGTCTGGCAGTCACACGTATGGGCATCTAGCTAAGAGTAAGCGAGTGCCCAGATCTAATACGATCTCCATATCATAGAAGATAGAAAGTACGCATTTGCGAATACGGTTTCTCGGGTTTGTTTACCGGGCGCTGGCGACGTCGAGGGCGGCGGTCGGCGGTCAGCTGGCTGCGCGCGCCCGCGGTCGATAGGGCGGCACGTGGCGCGCAGACGCGGGGCTATCGAGCCCACACGGGTGACACGGGCCGCCGCCGCCGCCGGCCGCGCACGTCATGCATGCGGGGTCCTAGCACGCGCGCCCGCCTCATGGGCACCGTGCTCAGCTTCAGCCCGCGCGAGCGGCGCCCGCCCGCCGGCGCGCCGCCCCCGGACCGCGCCGCGCTCGCCTACTCCTACGAACGACTCAACAACGCCAAAAACAGGGAGAACAGGGAGCTCCCCCGCGACGAGCGCCGCGCTACCCTCGACGACGCCGCCAAAATCATCTCCGAGAAAACTGCGCTCGAGAAAAACTTGAAGAAGCACTCGCTGTTCATAAACGCCTTATCCTGGAAGAGGTTTTCGACGGCCAATAATAATAAGAAGAAGTTAGAATGCAAGACGAAGAGCGTGACGACATACAGAGCGCCTTTAACAGACAACGCGCCGTTAGACAGAAACAAGAATGTGAGCGTTCAGGGGACGATATATGCACGGCCCGCGCCAGTCGCGGCGCCGCTGCCTCCCCCGTCTGAGGTAGCGCGGACGAACGCGCTCAACAACAATGTGTGCTACTCGGAGAAGTTGCCTACGACGGCGGTGGGGCCGGTGGTGGCCCCGCGCAAGACCGTCATCCAGGCTTCAACGTCCGAGCTGCTCAAGTGCCTGGGGATGTTCCTACACACGCGGTGCCACAGGCTACGGGACTTCCAAGCGGGAGATGCGGTGATGTGGCTGCGGACGGTGGACCGCTCGCTGCTGTTGCAGGGCTGGCAGGTAAACAACCCTCGCGCAGCCGCACTGCCGTTCATTCACCTAGCATCCCTTGCGTCATTCCTGTATTCCCCTAAATTCCGTATCCCTTTAGAGCACTCGAACGCTTTTGTTATGTAATGCGCAATTAGGGTGGAAATAGAAAGGTTTCCCAACATGCAAATTTCGTCGGGTTCCGAGGTGTGTGAGGAAAGTTCTTTTGTTTCATGAGTTGGCAGAACTTAAAGGTCCTCTAAAGGTAACCCGTAAACGCGTAGGTAGGAGGTAAATAATCGACTTGTTAGTCACAAAGTACAGTCACCGGCAATAGTATCTTCCTTCAAAAATATGTGACACGCTCTTATTTGTAGGGTCATAAGAGCGTGTCACATATTTTTGCGGCCTTCATGTAGGAAGATACTAATGCCGGTAACTGTATCTAGTTATAGTTATAGATACATTTAAGCTTCTGATATACATACAGGGTTGGGCAGAGTAACTGTCCTAGTTTAAAAGTTGTATACAAGTTTAAAAACAATATAATATGAGATGTTATGTTATTAATTATATTTAACACACTCTATATATTCCACATTAATTGATATGTTTTATTCTCTCTTCCTTAGCTTGTATAATTTTAAGCATCTTGCCATAAAAGGAATTTCACGCGGCACGGCAGCCATTATGCAAAGAAAATACGTTTTAATTACAGGAGATCGACAAGCGACAGACTAATGGAGTGTATAGTGTCTTATTAAGAGATATCCTGGAGGATATATTAGCCATAAGATGATTCCAAAAAGCCAGGCAGTCAGGGTATAACTTCATGGTGAAATGTACCACATTAGTCGGAATTTGAGGCTGACTCTTTACATTACAAAGTACGCTATACGTATCCTTAGAAAACTAATTAACTATCGATATTTCGGTATGAGGATATATGCAGAGCTTTATTAAGATGACATAAGGCTAGTTATTGGGTTTATTCTAGGGTCGGGTAGTCAAATATGGGACGACTAAGCAGAAGAGGACTTGCGTGCCGCGTGAAATTCCTTTTATGGCAAGATGCTTAAAATTATACAAGCTAAGGAAGAGAGAATAAAACATATCAATTAATGTGGAATATATAGAGTGTGTTTAATATAATTAATAACATAACATCTCATATTATATTGTTTTTAAACTTTTATACAACTTTTAAACTAGGACAGTTACTCTGCCCAACCCTGTACATAGGTGAAGTACCTACGAAGATAGAACAGGGGGATTGTGTTGAGGATTGTTTATACATATTTATAGAATTAAATAGAAATTAAAATAAAACGAATTTAAGTAAGTGTATTCTCTGGCCCTCTGGCTAATGAATTTTGAAGTAGCCTTAATATTTTAAGTTATACCACGTTGTACCCACGTTATACATAAGTACAAGTACAAACTGGCTTCGTTTCAAAGCGTTAAAAATAAGTAAATAGGTAGCTATCTATCAATGAGAGAAGGAGAGCAACAGTGTCAGGTCTCTCGCTCGAACTTTCCGCCAGTCAGTTGCATTGGTCAATTGAAATCGCATACGTCTGAAAACCTCGCGACAAAGTAAAATAGCCTTGTCCTCATTGCACTTTACCTCTACTGGCTTACTAATGACACCACTCTATTGCTTTTTAAAATACCTACTACCTATTCTTTCTTTTAAGAAAGTACACACCTTTAAGTACCTATATGTAATAGTACTGAAACCATGGGGTCTAAGCTCATAAAATTTCCTATCACATGGTTAAAGTTAGGGCATGCAATACCGGCATTGCATGGCCTAGTTATAGTGCACGTTTTGATGGTAGTACGGTTTTTTTGGTACACAGGTTTATTGCTGACTATACCTAGTAGCATTGTCACGTAAACTACGGAAGTATACCAAATTTCGACTCAATCAGACACCGGGACGTGGTTGAAATTTAACTTACAAGATTTGATGCATATAATGACATAAACAAATAAATAAACAAATAAACAAACAAATATACGGGGTCATATCAAGCTAAAAAAAAATGTGTAAAAAATATAACTTCGGTTTCAAAAATCTCCGATACGTGCTCTACAATACTGTATAGACGCCAATATGGCTTGAGTAGGTACAGTCGACCAAGAAAGTGGTCTACCAGTTTAGAAAAAAGACTCTGCGAGATGTAACGATCGCTAAGGTTGACATTTCTAACGGAGTTAAAACATGCACGAACTTATTATATACATTACTCAACCGTAGGGTGGTAGACCACATTTTAGGTCGACTGTACCAGTAGTATGATAACATTACAATAAAAATCATGGCGCAAAATGATCCCTACTAATATAATATTTAGTGAACAAATCGAAGTCACGCAAGGTAGTAGGTTGGGTAGTCGGGAGTTTCGGGCACTACCTCGAAAATTGCAGACACTCGTTGAGTGATATAATTTGTTTTCCTGTATAATGGCAATTTTAAGAGTGAATCTACTTTTAAAGGCGCATCGTATTCCAACCCCGTGTCTGGATCAAAACTTAAGTCGAAAATCAGGAATCATTAGATCTTGAACGTGCAGATAGAGAGTGTTTGCTTCCTTGTCTATAGAAATAATAAATAAGTAAAAATTATATTCTCTCTAGGAATAGACTGAACAAAAATGTATAAAAGTTACTTAGCGAGAGGATTAGAATTTTTGTATAAGTCCAGAAAGTGTGAGGACTATACAAATACCTATCTGGCAACCCTACGAGCTAGTGATGTGCTAAATGATAAAATAGTAATAAACGACGGCCTTAAACCCAAATTGTCACTCCATGTTCGCGTAAATTGGGCTAATGAATTCGGCCACCTGCCTCGAGCGAAGTTGTTTAGGGATACCTAAATAAATATTATTAAAGTAGGTCAAAGTGTAGGATTGTGTTATTTGCAAGTTATACTATAACTGGGAAGACTTTTTCGTGTGATTACGGTAACGGAGCCGTATTTTAACCCATTAAGCGCTAATCACGACACATTGTACTCAAGCCTATACAAAGCATTTTCGCTACGCGCGTAGCATAGCGGTGAATGTGTTAAGGGATCATGATCTCGAAACAAACGACGCCATCTTTTTGAAATCGACAGTATATACCCGTAATATAAAGCTATTTCTTTGATTGACATGTTTGTAAAATTACTGATAATTAATATTCTTGAAATCAAGTTGAAATTGGTTGTCGGCAAATGCAGGTTTAAGACTTCGTAAGTGACTGACTTTTTTTTAAGTTTTCAATTTGGCACAGTAGGCTAGTGTTTCATTATGAGACCTAGCAGTGTCCAAGAATGTATTTGGCAACTCTCACTGGAGAGTAGGTATACTTCCAATTTCTTTTATTTGCTGCATAATCCACGCAGAAACAATGTCAGAGCAGCTAGACTATCAGAAGTAGATTTTATTTCTTTAATTCAAACAATTTTGTTAAGTAAAAACCAAAAATGCTCATACAAAAAGGTTATTCTAGTATTCTAAACTAATTAGTTGCTAGAAGTAATGAAACCTGCCTAATCCGATAAGGCCTGAACGAAAATCGCAAATTTCACTTATGCCGTTGTACCAAATAAAGAGGAAGAGCTAAATACAAAGCTTACTCTAGAAATAAATAAGTGCTTTCAATTACATATTTCTAGGCCCCAAACTCAACAGCGAGGTAACGCAGCCAGCCTTATGGGCACCCTAACAGGTGGCAGCGGGATTGGGGATATTTGCAGTTTTGGTTTAGGGCCTTTGGTTTAAGTTAGGTATAGGTTTATTTAGTTTTTATTTATTTAATTAGTAATGTATTAGAAATATTTTGAATAAAGGTTATAGCAAAAATTTAAAAAAAAACTCAACATCAAAATATCGTTTCACATTCACCGCTATACTAAGCGCGTAGCCCTACGCCGCAGCCGATAACTTGGGTTTGTAGCGCTATGTAGCGAAAATGCTTCGTAGATCCGTGACGACAACGTGTCGTCATTAGCAGTGAATGGGTTAAAAGAATCTAAGCGTGATAAGAAAATCAAACAATCAAACGATTCTTGATTCCAAATAAGCAACGATGTCTCACCGCAACGTATCGATCGCACGCACCGCACCGCGTCCATATTGTATGAACTGGCCGTGGCCGGGCCGTGCCGCCATACATCGCTCACCTATCGGATGAATTATTGTAACCAAGGTTAGAAGTAATGGACTTTGCATGTGGAAGCAGATGTGAAGCGGGAACTGAGACCATTTTTACGATGGGATTGTCTTACCTTTCTTCAGATTCTCATGCATTTCTCGTGTCAATAACTCAATTGCTGACAAGCGAATTCAAACGTTTCCTAATAGGTTACGTTACTTTTAAACTTTTATGGAATGGCCCAGACGGATGAATAATATTTCAAGTCAGAAAGAAGCTGTACACTCCAATGGTTTTAATTTTCTTGTATATACCAGTATGAATTTTACAGTCAGCGGATAGTTTTATTTTTCGCTGGTTTGTGGCCCAGTTGACGTCTTAGGCTGGCTCTACATGATGGGCCATCATAGATAGGGACGCAGCTATACGACGGAACGAGATCGCAATATCGTTAGCTCCCTCTAACGCATAGCTGCGTCCCTATGATGGGCCATCATGTAGACGAGCCATTACGCTGCGTCACTTGTATGCCACGCCGCCACGTATTAGTTAGAACCATAAATTCAACCCAGTTTGATTTTCGAATTTATTGCTTACTTATATCATTTGAAAAACATTTATTTATATAACTAAATATACAGAGGTACTACAGTACAAATACTAAACTAAATTAATAACTAGCTCAAATCTAAACTAGGCCCTTGCGGCATTGTACCAAGGATGCTGGCGGCATTTCCTCGTTGTATCGCAATGCTGATACGCTGTGCGAGGAAACCGCCAGCTCGGATACGTCGTGTCAAACTCAAATTTTTTGACAGATTTACTTTGAGTTGTACCCCCCTGACAATACCTAGTTATTAATCTTATCATACAGAAGTAAATAAAATATTTATTCACCTACCAATATTATCAGGCCATTGCTCAATAGGAATACTGTTGGATATTGCCTCTTATATCGGTTTTAGTAACGTACGAGTACCTATTGCTTTAAAGCGTATGGTCCTGTGTGTCCCCCTTATAAAACAGGAACGATTTAGAAAATTAAATGTCAACAAACCGAACTGTGGCTGCACTCAACTGATCCACTCCTTCGCGATCGCTACGCGAGTGGAAGCGAGTTGGCGATAAAATAGCGACTATGAGAAATAGCGACATTACGTGAGGGTGTGCGTTGAATTCCTTAAACCTCACGCAGTAAAATATGTCATATTTCTTGAGAAAGAATAGAAAGATAAAGTGGTGTGGTGCGATTCTGAGGCAGCTGAAAAATGGGATGGTTAACTGCGTAGGCCTCTACGAAGTGCTACGCTCGTAGCACTCGCTCTACGGCGTAACTTCCTTCAGGCGTATACAAGGTGTAACAAAAATGCCGGTGATCCTTTTAAGGGCATAATTGGTCCCTACATACATACAATCACGCCTATATCCCAGAAGGGTTAGGCAGAGATCACGGATTTCCATTTGCATAATTCGTATTGTATTCTAAGTACGAAAAAAAAGGAAAATTTTGATTAGCCGGCTGGTACGGATTTTGTATGGAGGGTGAACCGGCTGGCACGACGTGTACCATACAAAAAAAAATGTTTCGCGTCTAAGACATTTTTCTCCTGTTTTACTAGTTAATACTCTTAAACGGATCACCAGTATTACTGTTACACCCTGTATATTTTAAAAATATATCAAACTAAGTGGTCCTTTGCACATCAATATTCAAGTCAAAACATTTATTTAGTAAACAAACAAATTATATTAAGTATCTATATTTTTGCTGTTAAGTTATTTTTAATGTAATTGACATTTAATTTAACGTAGTAATAATTGTATAATCAATTAATAACAAAACAATATCAATATACTTAGTCGTAATAGTGGGAATGTTTTCTAGATAATGCAAATTATGCTGTAATATTTGCAAATCGATTTTTTTTACTTAAGGCCGTTCCTTTTTTACTTATGGCTGCCGTGCACGAAAGAAAGAGATGCAGCGCTCATAAGGATCAGACTTTTTGACTAAACTACGATAAATAAGCGAATCTATAAAGTTTTGTCTAATTTTGTTTCTGTTACTTTTTAGATAAACCAAAATACCATATTTTTTACTTAGTTATATTGCTTAATCTCTTATAGTTTACGTAAGCTAAGAAAAATAAGGGGAAAAAGGACCCAAGCAATCGTGCAATTTCAGCAATCGTGTTTCGGCTTGTGCTATAAACAAGATTATATAGTCTAATAATATATATTCGAAAATAAATTCAATCACTTTTCCCGTTTAGCCAATAGAGCGTTTGAAAAAACCTATAATTTTTCAAAGTAGCCCCTTAATGAATGTATTTTGTATAAAAACTTTAGAACAAAAAGACCTGAGGTGCGTAAATAATACACTTACCAATCAATGGGCAGCATAACAGCCGTGTGTAGCCTGTGTAGTGTTTACACATATTGAAAAACAAGTTAGTAATAGGATTTGCGAGGATTACATTTTGAAATTCTTCGGTCAAATATCTTTAAATCGGAGTTCTACAAGGTGTAACAAAAATACTGGTGATCCTTTTAAGGGCATAATTGGTATCGTATTCTTATTGTGAAAAAGTAAGAAAAGAAATGTTTCTCGCGAAAAAAATTTTGGTTTTGTATGGAGAGTCCAAAAATTTTTTCTCCTACTTTTTCCGACTCGCAATACGATACCAATTATGTCCTTAAACGGATCATCAGTATTTTTGTTACACCCTGTATATAACAGGATCAATTAAGACAGACTATATAAATTACAAAAAATTATAACCATAACCTAATTTTGCACAGCAACATCGCTTTGATGTGCATTCAGATTTCTTTGCAGAGAGTCAGTATTTTTTAATATTTTAATAATATTTTTCCCATTTTGATCAAACACAAGCTTTTCTCTTTTACTTGGAAGTAAAATATAACAATAATTTCCACACAACAAAATAACACAATTTTTCTCTTTTTACACGCTTTTCTTTTGTTCGTTCCGTGCTCCGTTCTTTTGTGCGACTACGAGTACAAAGTGCCTCCTTTAATAACTGTTCTTATTTTAAAATACCTAATTTTCCTTTTAGGTTGAAGTTGGAAGCCAATGAAAAGAAGGCTGTTTCTTAACAATACCTAGTTATTAAAAGGTAGCAACCAAACTTAAAGCCCGTCACAGATGGAGCTATAATATATATTATAACTCTGTATCTTACGATATATTTTACGTACTATTTGACAGAGTCCCCACACGGAGCTATAATATATATTATAGCTCGATATATTACGATATATTTCGGTATATTTTAGGTATATTGCCTTCCTTCTCTGGCGTGACGTGCAACGTGCAACCGATATATCTTTCTCTCTTTTGATATCCTTCCCGTGTGGGGTGCCAAGCTATACGACAATATATATCTTACGGTATATTAATATATGTTATAGCTCCGTCTTTGACGGGCTTAATGTGGGTTTTCACAAACATAAATATCACCAGCGCTGAATATTTGATGTTATTTTGAAGTTAACTGGCTGCGAAGTCAAAGGTTTCTGCTTCTCGAACAAAGGAAGTAATTTTCGCCACGAAAAAGTTAAATTAGTCACGAATATTTCATGCCCGCGACTCCCATTTTCCCTTCAAGGTTAAAAAAGTAATAAATTAGAACTCACATCAAAGAACGATTCACGGTTTATATAATGTTTCATTGATTGTTTGTGTTGAAACAATAAGCCATTATTTGTTTCAAGATAACTAATATTATTTTTCTACTTTTATTTGCGTAGGTCGATCATTGTGAAGCAATCAAATGATTTGAGCACCACAAGCTACTTCATAATCTTCAAGGAAATTTATTATATAAGTACCACTGTTAGCTATTAACGTTTATTTTAGTAATCCCGGAAAGTTCTCACACCACAAATCAGAAAATATGTCCTTCCTCCCAGCGTTTATCTCGGCTTGGGTTCCTTTAAATGGTTAAAAGGTATGCAAATACTGATTAAAACATGTTTAGGTTTTGAAGGTGTACAATCAAGATTGACATTAAAGACGAAATCACCAAAACTGTATAGCACTTTTTGAGCTAGTAGGCTAAATTCGATGTTTCGAATCGCTGTCTTTGTGACGTCATAACTATCCCCTCCACACTTTAATAAGCTGACGACACCTCATTATGCATACAGGAGACTTCACTGAACACAACGACATCAATCGTCAGCAGTATACTGCCCAGTCAATCTAACTTCGTAAATAGAAGGCTTTTTCGACATTGGCCACTCTACTATACTTACTCATTTTAGAATTTATGTGGAAAGAGAAGCATGTTAATCACATGGAACTAATGAAGTAATGACATGGGAACTAATGTAGGTATTGTACAATCAGCATCAAAAATATGTAAACATTTCGGCACTTATGTCCGTGGGATAAGACTCAAATTCGTATACATATTATTGATGCTGACTGTACGACACTTCTCTTTCTGAAACCACATAAAGCCTCGAGTCCGTTGCCTAGGAACAAAACAAATATTTCGTTTTATTTTGTTCATGAACGCTCACGAGCACGACAAACCGATAAGTGAACCGTAAACTGCATTTTATTACCTATCAACCCGAGCCGCCCCAAGCGGAGAGTTCGGCTAAAACTATTTTAGGGAAAATCGATAAGAATAAATGAATAAGTGACGTGATGTGACGTCATATTACCTTTGTATTGACGTGAATGTCTTTATGTTTTACACCAGTTTTAGTTGAATATGCCTAGTCTGTGCGGAAAATAATGTCATTCATTTATTTCCATACAATAAATTACGACATTTATTTTTCCGCAAAAATTTTACGTATAAACTCATGGATAGGGATCGAAATATTCGTTATTTCGCTGCAAAATATTAGTAAAAAAAGAGATTAAGTATAGCACTTTTAGTAGTTCTCTCCTTATAATACATTAGCAAAATATAGAGGTGCAGGTAATATGTCGGAATCACGCAACCTAACGAAGCAATTCTTGAAATTATTATAATGAGCTCTGGGTACGATCGATTGCCCGCGAAATATGTTCAAGCGAAACCCGCCTGTATTCGAATTGTATTAAAGTTCAATTAGATAATGTACCGTACTATTTCATTTGCAATTTTTGACTACTTCATCAGGAAACCTGTAAACATCTATGAACAATGTCCAGGTCTGTGTAGAGTATTATGGCTGCTCTACATGATGGGCCATCATAGGGACGCAGCTATACGACGGAACGAGATAGCAATATCGCTAGCTCCCTCTAACGCATAGCTGCGTCCCTATGATGGCCCATCATGTAGAGGAGCTCTTAATATTCTCATTGTAGGGAATTTCAAATCGTCTTGTTGTAAATGTAAGAGTTCTGATTTTTGTTGAATAAGTATTCAAATATACTTAGTACAGTCGACGTCAAAGATATGTTTACACTTTTGCATCTTACTGCTTTGTGATAAGGTGTAAACATAAATGTGACGTCGACTTTACTTACCCGGTTCAGCAAATTAGGTACGGTCAACGTCAAAAATATGTTTACACTTTTGCACCTTAATCCTTTGTAATAAGGGTCAAAAGTGTAAACATATTTTTGACGTCGACTGTACGTGTATTTTATTTAGTCAGTAATAGGTACCTAAAGACCTCGTTTGTATATTTCAGGACGTGGCATTCATCAACCCCGCCAACGTGGTGTTCGTGTACATGCTGGTCCGTGAGCTGGTGGACGGCGACCGTATCGGACGCCCGCAGGAGCTCCAGGCCGTCGTCCTCACCTGCCTCTACCTCTCCTATTCCTACATGGGCAACGAGATCTCCTACCCGCTCAAACCCTTCCTCGTCGAGGACTCCAAGGACAAGTTTTGGGACCGCTGCCTTCTCATCGTCGACCGGCTCTCTTTCAACATGCTCCGCATCAACTCCGAGCCCGGCTTCTTCACAGAAGTCTTCACCGAATTGAAAGCTTGCGGGACTGTCGAGAGCCCGCCCCCTGCGCCCGCGCACCCGGCCCCCGCTCCGCCTCACGCCATCTCGGCCGCCTGACACACAGAGGTCGCGGTGCTGAGGTTAGCCCTGGCTGACCGCCCCAGTCGCGTTTGATGTCGGCTCTACACTACCGCTCTTGTTCAATCGTCTGACACCGAACGAGCACGGACGGGCTTAGATAAAGTTTCTGGTTTTAGGATAGCTCCACACGAGCCAATTAATAACTTCTAAGTGGAGTGTTCTTGTAGTTACGTCTGAACTGTTTGGAGAATGTAGTGAAATTGAAAGATATTTATTTGTAGGTAACAGTGAAGGGATCCTGAGGGCTTTGGTAGATAATACTCATTTTTGAATTTAAACTGAAGTTAAACGAGCAAGTTTATGTTGTTTGAAGTGCAGCATTAAATCGACGTTGTTATTTGCTCAAGAATGAAATTCCCGCCGAGACGATTGACCAAGAATTTATTTAAAATCTAATTTGTTTCTTAAGACTGGTGGACGCGAACGAACGGAGGTAAAAGCGAAAAAACTGATTAACCAAAAAAGTTTACAATGTCATGTGTCGCTAATAGTCAGTGGCTTCCTTTATGCGGAAGTTTCGTGTTAGATTGATCGTGGAAATTCTAACCGCTATGACTGTGGCCAAGTTAGGCCATAAAGACGACTCGCGTTCGTACAAACAGCAACACTGTTAACTGTACATTGGTGGAAATTATTACAAAAGGCATAAGGCACACCGATGAGCAGTTAACAGTGTGGGCGATGGTACGTCCTATTGTTACTGGGCCAGATAACCTACATGCGCCGTGTCGACTTCGAATGCTGCATTTTACATAATTAATGTCTGTAATGTTAAAGTAGGTAATTTGTCTGGTAAAGATTCTTTCTGGGGCCGCTACAGAGCGGCGTTTAGTCCAATAGAGCAGCGGTTAGTTAGTAAGTTAAGAGTTTCGTAATGTAGTGAATGCTCGCATGCCATATACCTAGTTAGTCATTAGAAGCAGGCGGGAGGATGCAATAGCGGGGAACCGTCAGTAAAATAAAGGAATCCGGTGAATCCTTCTATGAAGTGTACGTAAATATGGCCGTCAGCTTAAAGCGGGGCGATTGAACCATTGGTTGAAGTATATTTAACAAATAGGTCAAATATTGCGAACGATTAAGCGTTTTGTACAGTAATATCGAATAAATTTATATGTTAAGTCATAAATAGTCTGGTGTGGTTAAATGGAATCGGTTTGTTCGGTGTGGTAAGATGGGCGAAGGCCTAGGGCACTCGGTGTGACTTAACCACAGGCCTGGATAATGTATTAGTTAATGAATTTTGAGTCGTGGATCGTACTTAACGAACGCAATAGCCTAAATATACTCAAAGGAATGTTTCCAGAACAACATGATATAATTTTGTTTTAAGATTAAGAAAGACCACGTATTTAAAGCTACAATTACGTTATGCAGTGGTCACTGCAGAACTTACGTGGCTAGGCTAACTAATGCGGCCAACTAATGCGTCGACCGCATGCGTTTGCCTAGTTGCATGCGGTTACTGCAGTTCTGACTGCAGCATTAATTTTTAAACTTAAGTTTATCATGTAAGCATTCATTGTTTTCCGTCAAAAATATTTTCTTAAAATGACAGTGAAGTTATAGTTGTGTCGTTCTCTAAAACGCGCGTTCTCCGTTTTGTATGGAGAACGTTTTCGAAAAATTCCCCATACAAATCGGAGAACGTTTTCGCGAAGGTACAATTCTGTGTAAGTGCTGTAGATTAGAGAAATTAATGAAAATTGATACTTAATCGAATTAATGAGTGATTTTAGTTAAAATGACAGTGTCACCGAGTGCCGTAGTAAAATTAAAGTAAGCAAAGGTACGAAGTGGCAGTATTTAATGAAAATGGAATCTCATTAACGATTAGGGGAAGTAGATGTCTGTGATGTTCATTGAATTAGCTTTGTGTTTGTGATACGTTTTGTTTTGTTATTTATTTATTCCGATGATTGTTGTACTTATTTATTCTTAGATGTGGTTAGATATTGTAAGGCAATAATTTATTTGGTCAACAGTACACACTACGATAGAATGGCTATCCAAAAGTATACTAGGGAGAGGCATCGTGCTACGCAATAATAGTTTACTAACGGTAATCGTTAGTCTAAACTTACTGTCCACGTCAAATATTGTACTGTCGCCATCGCCAATATATCGGAGCGGCCTAGGTGATCAATAATATCTGAACATGTACCTTATCGCCTTAACAATAGAGGCGTTGTTCAGATATTTGTTACCACCTTTGCCGCTCCGATATATATGATGGCGACGGTACATTGTACTTTAAGCGACAACAAACTTTTTAATATATCAAAACTACAAACTTACAGCGCCTACTTTTAATCTTTCAGTAGGTAACCTAGGGCTTTGGCTTTAAGAATTTAACTAGAATCCAGGCCACAATTTATAAAAAAAAATTCAAATAAAAACATTCGAAAACACGAAAAATAAGTATCTTTTTATTGCTGCACGACGTTTCTCCTTGTAAAGGTAGATTAAGATTATAAGGATGTTCGTTGGATTATTATATAAGACAAGATCTTGATGCCGTCTGATTATCTAAAACTTCCTATTTACCATTATTGAAATTCAAAAGTACCTATAATACTCTGTTTCAAATAGCGTAATATTAAAAATAGTTTTGTTACATCTGTGTTCTATTTTATCTGGACAGATACACTTATTTTTGGACGAGATCCTACTAGAAATTATCTTCTTATTCTAATATTATTTTCTTGGAAGCAGTATCAGAATATGTACATTCCAATTACTAGTCAATAAGTCTAATAAGTTCAGATACAGCTTAAACTCGAATTCCAGTGATCTCTGGATTCTCAAACTCTCGTTTCAGTGTTTCAAATGCTGTTTATCTTGTCATAAATAACTAACTATAAGCCTATTAAATCTTATTTGACCAAAGAACACCAGGTTCATGAATTAAGAGAACATGGAAGAATCCTAACCCTTAGGACAACAGTGGCAAAAAGAAAAAAAGCAAAGCTAAGTAGGTCGGAAATTGTCAAATGTGTGGATACTAGTGTTTGAAACGCTGTAAAATTTATCTGAGAATCACCCCTCTGATATTATATAGCGTAACTTTGATATTTGGAACGTGTGTCATAATAATCGAAGGTAAATATTACTGATCAGGTACCTCTTCTAATATTACCTACTCATGTAATTCACGTTTGTTAATTACTCTATTGTAAATATACCCAATTATTAAAAAAGACTTTCGTATACAGATTTTTATTTCATTTACGCCATGAGTCATGATATGACATATAGTACACTTAGGTTTACTACTTACTGTAAGTAGGTTTAGTGTCGGGACATTAAGCATGCAAATTGCCTAAAACTTAAGAGTCGCCAGGACGCTCGCGTTCCCATACAAACGTAGTTCAGCTCTTATTTTAAAACGACATGCTTTAGAACCACGAAATTTGGCATGGGCATTTTAGTAGTACAGATCTATGTCGGTAATTCGTTTTCGTTGCTAAAAATTGTAATACAAAGAAAATACAGCCAGATACAGATTTACATACAAAACTTATTTTTGGTATATTTTCTTTGCATTACAATTTTTAGCAAGGAAAACGAATTACCGACATAGATCTTTACTACTAAAATGCCCATGCCAAATTTCCTGGTTCTAAAGCATGTCGTTTTAAAATGAGAGCTGAACTACGTTTGTATGGGGACGCGAGTTCACGCGAGCGTCCTGGCGAATCTTAAGTAGGTAATATTAAGACAGGAGTAACTTTTATTCTCAAGTTTTATATGGGTGGCGGTTTTATTCCTTCCTCAAGGTATAGTATATACTTAAGTACTATTATTTATATTTGTTTTCTTCTCTTACACTTCTTATCCCTGATAGAACCAAGATTATTGGAAATCCCACCCCTAAAGATGTTAAATAGGGGTGCAAAGTAATTGCATGGGGAAATCATTTTTTTAGTAGAAAGATTACTTATTAAAATACAATAAAAAATCTGTGTTTTTGAAACTTCCGCCCCTGAAAGGGTAAATAGGGGTGAAAACTCTGTATGGATAATACTTTTTTCTTAAACTAGAGACCTAAGTAAGTATTATAACTTTTTAGATAACATACAATACTTTATTCGATTTTTAAGATAACATATCAGAACACAAAAAAAAACTGTCAGAGCTTATTATAAAGTTCCAGCCCAGAGGGGGAATATATTTTTTTGAGCTTGAAACTTAAAATTTTGAAGGAGGAGGAAGAAAGATTACTTATGAGAGGCAACCGGATGGCTCGCGGTATTTAAGCTCCCTACGTGTTGTGGAATCATCTTGTGCAACCCAAATTGACCCACGTTTTCTTCCCCTCCATCATTTTTCTGACGGCATCCAACTCTGACGGATCGATAACCGAACAGCCGGTGTGAATGGCAATTTGCATGCTCGTTATTGATCACATACGGATACTGGAGCTTGAGGGCCATCACCCTATTGAGGGGGGACGTGGGTCAGTTCGGGTGGTTTCACAACCCGTAGAGAGCTTAAGTACCGAGAGCCATCCGGTTGTATCGCGGACACTAAAACTACTCTTCACTGCTCTGAATAATAGGGAATGAAACTCTACTCTTCTCTTCCTCCTAGCGTTTATCCCGGCTTGGGGTTCGATTGACAACCTAATCCCATAAATTGGCGTAGACACTAGTTTTTACGAAAGCGACTGCCATCTGACCTTACAACCCAGAGGGGAAACTAGGCCTTTTTGAGATTAGGTCCGGTTTCCTTACGATGTTTTCCTTCACCGAAAAGCGACTGGTAAATATCAAATGATATTCCGTACATAAGTTCCGAAAAACTCAGTGGTACGAGCCGGGGTTTGAACCCGAAACCTCCGGATTGAAAGTCGGACGTCTTACCGCAAGGCTACCAGCACTTCTAATACCAGGGAATGAAACTCTACGAGGAACCTTGTTAGACGCGGACGAACTCGCGGGCGGAAGGTTACTTAAGAGTCGCCAGGACGCTCGCGTGAACTCGCGTCCCCATACAAACGTAGTTGCTGCTCTCATTTTAAAACGGCATGCTTTAGAATCACGAAATTTGGCATGGACATTTTAGTAGTACAGAGCTATGTCGGAATTCAGTAGCGGAAATTCATAGACAAAATGCTTAATTTGTCTATGGTAGCGGAAATTTGTCTATGGCTTCCATACAAAAAATCTGCTACCATAGACAAATTTCCGCTACCATAGACAAATTTCCGCTACTTCCGGTAATTCCGCGAGGAAAACCGCTAGGTGTGTGGCGACCCTTACATGGTTCTAAGGGTCACAACACACTTAGCGGAATTCCTCGCGGAATTAGCGGAAGTAGCGGAAATTTGTCTATGGTAGCGGAAATTTGTCTATGGCTTCCATACAAAAAAATCTGCTACCATAGACACATTTCCGCTACCATAGACAAATTTCCGCTACTTCCGCTAATTCCGCGAGGAATTCCGCTAGGTCTGTTGTGACCCTAAAGTATATCGTTTTAAAATGAGAGCTGAACTACGTTTGTATGGGAACGCGAGTGTCCTGGCGACTCTTAATCAATAAAGACTATACAATCAACGCTGGTATTTGCGAAGATCGCAAGTCTTATTAAAAATTTACAACGATCACAACGTTACTAGACCATTAGACGATCACGAACCATATTTGCAAGTGACTGTTATAAAAAGAAGTGAAGTTATTTATACCTTCCAGAGAATCATAACGTCAGCGTGATTTAAACTGCGTACAGCGACATCTAGCGAGTAATTTCATAATTAGCTTTATCTTTTAATTACAGCATAGAGTAACACATATATAATATAGCAGTACAGTCTAAGAACTTTTTGAAGCTAATGTCTGAAAGCGCCATCTACTCCAGAGCCACCTAAAGGTAGCTCGTAAGTAGGAACAAAGTTAGCTTTCTTACGGTACGCTACTCGTTCATACATGTCGCTGCATGCAACGACATCTGGAAACGAGTAGCGTACCGTAGTAAAGCTAGCTTTTTCCTACTTAAGAGCTTCAAACAAACAACAAAACAGATAAGAACAAATAGCGTACTAGTAGTACACTAAGTAGCTACTAGATGGAGTAGCAGTGCAGGTGACATTTCCTTTTACATTTTGGGTATCTTTAGGGGGCTTTCGGACAGAGGGCGCAATTGACTTGAGCTTCAAAAAGTTCTTAGGCTGTGGTGCTCTACAATCACAGATAACCTCAACCACTAGATAGATCGTAAGCACAACTCGGGGTCACCACACATAGGTGCTCCCGTACTAATTTTGTATGAGAGCGCAACCGCTTATTTTAGTTGAGTTACCGTTTTTGATCATTACTCATGTGAATTAAAAATATCCACAAAAATCTAGTTACAGGGGTGATCCTGAATTGTTACACTACAAATTGGTGTAGAATGCTATTGAGATGTGCTGTTCGAATCGTAGAAATTTACGAATAAAATTGCGCTTATGTGTGGTGACCTCGTGCTCCCTGTAAAAGCTTAATGATGAGGTGTCTGTGTAGTCTGTGTCTACAATATACCTAAGTTACTCTTTGATTCTAGCGAGAGCTAAATTGCTAATTGTATAGGCTAGTAACGCCATCTTGTGACGAATAGCTGATACTAATTTGTTCATGAACGATAGATACACCCACAGACGTCCCACAGATTACTATATGTAGATTATGTAGCTAGCGATACACCATAATATTTATAGCGCCTCTACCACAGAGTAAATAATAGTATAATACAGAGAGACCTCTGTAATTTCACGTAACGTCACGAATCATGTTGTCCCTTCTTAACGCATGACAAGTTCTTTTTCGCACTTATGCAAACGTATCGGATACGTCGTGTCAAACTCAATTTTTTTGACAGATTTACTTTGAGTTGTACCCCCCTGCCTCTACACTCTGGCCCAGCGCGACAGTGTAAATAGGGAATATTACGCAAAATTCTGCGTAGGGGGCGGCACTAGCACAACAAGAGGGCCTACCCCGAAACACGAAAATAAAAGTTTCGTTACTTCTCTGTCACTCTTACATAATAGAGCGATAGAGAGGCAAAAGTCAAAATTTCGATTCTTTCGTTTCACGATAGGCCCTCTGTAAACAAACCGCCTTGGTGCACAAATGACATATTTATTCGTTATAAATTTTCTATGAAAACTTGTAAAAAACGGTTTAAGGCCTAGTATGTATTAAGAACTCTATGGTTTACCGGTATGCTAGTGCTGCACTCTGGTGGCAAAACATTGCAGTAATATCCCCTATTAGTAAATTTTCAAATTTTGAGTGGGTCTTTTTTCAATTCAACACGTATGATTTGGGAGGGGGGGGGGGGGGGGTCATGTCCCATGTGACTCCCCCCACCTGGGACCGCGCCTGCTAGTGATACGGTATGCCAAAGTGAACGTCCATACTTAAAGATACGGCTTTACGATACGATACGCTGATACGCTACGGTTAGTATGGACGCATTTTATCACGTCACGATGCTAGTGATACCGCATGCCCAAAGCACAGAGTAAATAATAGTATAACAGAGAGACCTCTGTAATGTCACGTAACGTCACGAATCATGTTGTCCCTTCTTAACGCATGACAAGTTCTTTTTCGCACTTATGCAAACGTATCGGATACGTCGTGTCAAACTCAAATTTTTTGACAGATTTACTTTGAGTTGTACCCCCCTGCCCAAAGTGAGCGTCCATACTTAGAATACGGGAGCTCGATACGATACGCATGATCGTGATCGGCAGAATGATACAAGTGTGGACCCAGCTTTAGATTTTGGGCATCTGAAGCTATTTAGGACCGATTTTATAACGCTTTTACTGCTTTTTTTGACAGTGACAGCTGTCATACAATGCAAGCAAGCATGACATTTACATATAATTTTGTTTTCATTTCGCGGCATGCATTGTTAATACGAATTACATTATACATAATTATTGTAAATAATAACTATTCATTAATAGTTCAGGAAAGCTTATTTTATACGCAGTTTAGTTATATTCTTAACAATGGGTGACTATCCGGACCCCGACGAGGAATACGAGCTCATGTACGCTGATGAGCTTGAAATGATACGTGAAGATGAAGATGGTTCAGGTAATAATCATTCAGAATATTATCCACTAAAGCCTTGGGTTCCTGTTGAGTTTGTACGCTGCGTGGATCGTCAGGCCCTGGGTTTTCTGACCACCCGTCGCCGGCGGCCGGCGACCGACGCCATACAAAACATCGGATTCGATCGGATGTTTGTATGGCGTCGGTCGCCGGCCGCCGGCGACGGGTGGTCAGAAAACCCAGGGCCTTAGGTTCTGTAGAAAGAAGCTTTATTTTCATTTAAACCTTGGGTCTTTCACACTGTTATAGTATAGCCAAGTTTTATTGAAATGTATTGTCTGTACACAATATAAAGCTTTGCAGTGCATCTAGTGAGAACGGCAGCCGTACAGCAAGTGAACGGCACATCTGAAACTGGATATTAATGTGATAGAAGCAGCTCAACTCAAAGCCAAGTTGTAGGCTTTAGGGTAATAAAGTTTGTGGCACATCTGAAAATATGGATATATTTAATGTGACCAAAGTATGTGGTCACATTAAATATATCCATATTTTCAGATGTGACTGTAAAGTCTCCATCATATTGTCATATTGGAGCGGCCAAGGTAGTCAAAAATATCTGAACATGCCCTTTATTGGCTTGACAATAGAGGTGTTGTTCATATTTATGACCACATTGGCTGCTCTGATATATCTATGGCGACTGTACAGTCACCGGCAATAGTATCTTCCTACACGACGGCCGCAGAAATATGTGACACGCTCTTATTTGCAGGGCCATAAGAGTGTGTCACATAATTTTGCGGCCTTCATGTAGGAAGATACTATTGCCGGTGACTGTACCTACAATGCTGCTTGTTTAGTATTGTCAGGAGACCTAGACCAAAGGCTGATAAACACTCATAAAACATCAAAATATGTTCTTTTTCAGATCAAAATACTGTCAAAAAACCTTTACCAGCTAAAAGAAGTCTAAATTTCTCTAGCCCTACAGTAAAAAAGAATCTGCCTACATTTGCTAGTCAAAATCTAGAAACTAACAACATAGATGGTATAAACTCGTTACCTTTAAGCCAGACTACGCAAGCCACTCCAGTAGTATCAAGTAAAAGGACAGTGGACGATTTATTCGGAGATATTGGGGATATTGAAGATGATATCTTGCTACCGAGTAAGAAGCAGAAAACTGAGGAGGAAGAGGATGAGGACTTGATAAACAGGATTATTGAGGGTCGGAGGCTGCGGCAGATGTTGTTGGAGCCTTCGAATAGGCTTCAGAATGAGGCTAAGTCCAATTTCAATGTAACGGAAAACATTTCATTGGATATACCAAGGTATTTAATTGATTATTACTTCTTTCGTAGTTCCTCGTGTAGTGGATGCCCAGAAAGCAGTGTTGTCCACTGCTTTGGCCATTGTGTCTCTAATTAATGATAGCTGATGCTCCTTTTTCCTCAAAAATTTTGTGTGGTTGCTTTTGGTATAGGCTTCTACTAGAATATTCTATTGATCCAGTGTCTCCCATTTTCTATTTCTATATGGAGTGTAATCTGACTGTCCCTTTACGGTCAGCCTACAAATTCACAAAGAATCCCAATAACATAGTTATTGTACTAATACTTACAGTCCGTGAGCTCTCAGAAGAACCTTCGGGTTTTAGAAAGAGATGTCGGGTATCAATCAACAGTGACACGTGAAAAGGCAGAACAGCAATATTACCTTCGCATGTCATCGCTGATTCCCGAAGGTTCTTCTTAAAGCTCACGGACTGTACACAGTTTACTTCCAATTGACTTACTTCTTATTTTAATATTTATTGTTGTACATTTAATTTTCAAACAATAAATTTAATTTACTTCCCAAAATTTTACGAATACATTAAGTACTCGCTTAAGACGATTTTGAAGAACTCAGCCAAAAATGTGTCTCATGCGGGACTGTCTTGCGACACCTCAAGTTATAGGGTCTGATATAAAATTGGGTTACAGTATACTTAACAATGTAACCCTGATTTGATTGAACCCTATTTTCAAGAAAAAAACAAAAAATAGTATACTATTAAATGTAATACAACTGTTTTTCAGGTGGGCATTCATGCCTCTAACCAATTCTGACGGAGACAGGTTCTACGTGAGGTTGGAGTCTGAAGAATCATGGGAGCATTCACTGGACACGGCAGAGGACAGTGTGGCCCTCCACGCTAATTATGCCAGCACATGGGCCGAGGCCAGGAAACTTGTGAGTATAATTATTAATGTTTAACCAGCTATGCATTATAAGAGATCTATTAGTGAATCAAAGAAGTCCCTATCTGTACCAACCACACAAAGTGGAACTTTAACTGAACTCTTCTAAATTTTTTCTGTAATTTTTTACAAAAAAACTATGGAATTATACGCAACTATAGGCTGTATGTTATTTTACAATGTTCATTATTTCTCCCAAATAGCTTATTTATTAAAAAAGCGTTATATACTTCTTTTAACTGATATCCTCTTATTTCCAGTTGGAAGAAAAAAAACAAAAACAACAGCAACAACAGCCCGAAGAAGTTCAACTTGTAGAAAGAGATGAGAATGACAACCTCATGTGGGTAGACAAATTTAAACCACTGTCCTACGTAGATCTACTGTCAGAAGAGCCTGTCAACAGGGCGCTGCTGCACTGGCTTCATCTGTGGGACAAGGTAAGCCTATTCTGTGTGAAGAGTTGAGAGTGACAACCTCATGTGGGTGGACAAATTTAAACCACAGCGATATGTAGATCTGCTGTCAGAAGAGCCTGTCAACAGACTGTTGCACTGGCTTTATTTGTGGGAAAAGGTAAGCCTATTCAGTGTGAATAGATGAGAGTGACAACCTCATATGGGTGGAGAAATTTAAACCACAGTCATATTTTTTATTTTTTCTTATAATTGATTTCAGATTGTATTTAAAAAAGAAGTGAAGACAAAAGAGCCTCAACAGAGGACGACGTTCAGCAAGCGCGCGGGCGAGTTCCAGCTGACCAACAAGTGGAGAGGCAAGAAAGAGGCCGAGCCAGAGGTGGACGAAGATGGCCGTCCGCACCACAAGGTAAGATTACTACAGATAGTATTAAAAAAGGAAGTTAAGACGAAAGAGCCTCAACAGAGGACGACGTTCAGCAAGCGCGCGGGCGAGTTCCAGCTGACCAACAAGTGGAGAGGCAAGAAAGAGGCCGAGCCAGAGGTGGACGAAGATGGCCGTCCGCACCACAAGGTAAGATTACTACAGATAGTATTAAAAAAGGAAGTTAAGACGAAAGAGCCTCAACAGAGGACGACGTTCAGCAAGCGCGCGGGCGAGTTCCAGCTGACCAACAAGTGGAGAGGCAAGAAAGAGGCCGAGCCAGAGGTGGACGAAGATGGCCGTCCGCACCACAAGGTAAGATTACTACAGATAGTATTAAAAAAGGAAGTTAAGACGAAAGAGCCTCAACAGAGGACGACGTTCAGCAAGCGCGCGGGCGAGTTCCAGCTGACCAACAAGTGGAGAGGCAAGAAAGAGGCCGAGCCAGAGGTGGACGAAGATGGCCGACTAGATAAGGAAGTGAACATATCTAAATAGCCTTTTTTTTCTCTAAATTTCAAGCTATTTCGAGACACCATTTTTCTTAGACTTGGCCTATGAAAATCACAAGAAATGGCACAGTAAAGCGCGCAGTTGTTTTATGCATTAAACGCTACGCTGAACGCGATGCGTTTGTCGCTTTACATCAGATGATCAAATCCCCAAACATTGTTTTACGGGGTGAAGTGAACGCAGTGGCAATCGCAGTTTGAGATGCAAACAGCAAACGCATTCCGGTGATCGCATGCCTGCGTCTAACGCTGCGATTTCCGCACAAAACAAACGCGCGCTTAAAAGGCAACCTATACACCTTTTGCCAAAGAGAAACGATCGTTCTAAGGGCATTGCTAGTCATAAAGAATCGACCGAGTGCTTTGCTAAACTAAAACCATCGTAAGCAAGACTATATAAGAAATAAGTGTGGATGCTATGTACAGTATAGTAAGTCAAGTATTCGAGGTAGAAAATGTAGTTTTTGTGAATATAACCGGATTGATTGAGCCATATTTTAATATGAATTTTGTTTGAGTCTCTTGTAACTTAGCAAATAATAATCTTTGTTTATATTTAAAGGTGGCGTTGCTGTGTGGGCCGCCGGGCGTGGGTAAAACGACCCTAGCGCACTTACTGGCCAAGCTGGCAGGTAAGGGAGCGTCCATTATTTACATAAGGGTACAAATGGGAATGGGGTATTTGAACAAGCAAAAAGATGTATAACGTCTATTTAGATAAAGGCATTTTTTCGTGCCTAAAATTACAAAAACCTTCCAAAAAAATCTTTCCAAACAGTTTTCCGCAACTTTGAGGCCTGTGTTGTCACAAACCTGACGTTTTTTGTATGGGGGATATTAACGCGCGGCGCAGATAGATGCCTAACTTATTTTCGCATTTTTGATGTTTCAGGCCTACAATAGATAGTAGATTTATTACAGACATTTGAATCCAATTGAAAGAGGAATCGAATGACGTCTTCCAAAAAATTAACCCTTTGACCGCCAAAGACTTCAAATCACGCGTACAGAAAGTCGTGCCCTCGGCGCCAGCCCGTGATATCACGTCCAAAATACATCCGGTTGCCCATGGCGCTGAGGGCATGATTATTCCGTCCGATGTTTGAGGGTTAGCATGTTGCAGGAAATTTCTAGTGGAGTGTAATGTAATAAGAACATATTTTTCTCAGGTTACAGACCAGTAGAGCTGAATGCATCGGACGAGCGCAGTACTGACGCTTTTAGGACTGCCCTACACAATGCCACGCTCATGAGGTCCGTGTTGGACGCCGAACGGAGACCCAACTGCCTTATACTCGGTACCTACGTTTTTTTTTTCAATATTCTTTTGACACGAATCGCGCCTTCTTTGTCTTATGCTCTGCACTCTCTCACACTCAACTGTCCTTGGGTTGGATTGAGTTATTAAAAAAAAAGAGTCTCCACCAAATGTTAGTAATAAATCGCCTGCTTTTTGTCTGTCATACAGACCCAAGAACATTGACAACTACAATAATATTGCTTTGCTATTCCGCGGTATATTAACGTGCTAGTTAATTAGGATTATTTATACTTATTACCCACCCACCGCAAAAATAAATACAACAAACCACAACCTATACCAAAACTCGACATGTGTTTCGCTTCTTTACGAGGCATCCTTAGGAGCTGGGGGCCAATTCTCGGGCCGTTCGAGATGATGTCTATTAGACATATCTCGAAAAAAAATGGCGGATGTCGAACGAAAACTAATTTGTGTATTCTCGAAATCTCACACTCGAGATATGTCTACTCCCAGCGTTCGAGATGCAACGAGTGGTCGTTAGCGATCGAGATGGTGTTATCACTGATTTTATGACATTTGATCTGCGAGTTGCGGGAAGTTTTGAGAGGTTAATAGTTGGCCGAAAGAGAAATGAAACAACGTAACATAAATATTTTATTAAAATATGTCGTTCTACGCCACGGAGTTAGTTGAAAACATTAGAAAGGTCGCCCATACACTGCACTCGAGCTAATCGTTTTCAGCACCGCAATATATTCCTTTGACACGGGTGCTGCCGGAGGTCCTCCTCCCGTAGATGCCGCTGAGAAGCGGCATGCAGCACTTATTTTTTTTGCTGCGGCCTTCATATCTTGTCATGTCTAAAATAAACAATTACTTATTTACCAAAATTTTCATCTACTGTATAAAACTGTAAATATATATATGATTCTGTTGTCATTGGATTTGTATAAATGAGGCTCTCATTTAGTGAAATTTTCAAGACTGCACGACTGAAAGTAATACCTACGTCAAAATAATCTTACCTTACGCCACTCCTTCCACTCCCTCTTGGAGCCGGGTAAGCTGTTTAGCTCCCCGGCTATGATGCCCCACCGCCGTCTTTCGCCTTCTTTTTTAGTAAAGGTGGAGGAAAACTTGCCCCGCCGCAGCTCATTATCGACTTCCAACAGCGCGATAAGCGCGCTTTTTAAGCTACGAAGGGATAAGTTATTTTCTGCAGCTGCAATTTTTTTGCATTTCCCATATTTTATTATTTTCTTTTCTCAAACTAATAAAATTAGGTATAACACACTTGGGAGACACTATGTTTTCGTTTGGCAAGTCAAGCTGTCAAATTAAAAAAGGCGCGATTTTGCGCTCCGTTTTACGTAGGTGATTAACGAGCAAACAATTAAATAAATGTATGTCATTGATGCACTTGAATTAATTGATAGTTTTTATGTGTTAAAAAACCTTAACAACGCATTATATTATTGTAAACTAATAACACTTTTAGTTTTGGTATGAGAAATATTTAATTCAATCGTATGTTTTACACTCGATTGAAAACAAACACAATCGAGAAAAACGGAACGCATATTGTAATAGACATTGAGATCGCCATTCGAGATTAATGTCTATTGTGCCCCAGAATACGAAATTTTGCATCCTTCGACATTTTGGTGAGATTTTCAATAGACATTACGTCCTTCGAGATCATCTCGAAGAGTGATAATCTCGAACGGCCCGAGAATTGGCCTCCTGATTCCATAACTTTTTTCCAGGAATATTGATTTGATTTGTCTAATCGATTTTTTTTTAGGATAATTACTAGAGTCTGTCCGGAAAGAAAAGTGTCGTCGAATGTATGAGCTCTCATATAAACTACGACACTTTTATTTCCGGACAGAATCTAGAAGCGCACGTGGCTTGTGAGCCGAGGCTGGTCAACCTGCTTAATATGATCACGTTTAATACGATTTCTTGCGTAATGCGCCATTTTACATCACACCCTGCAACTTGATATCCTTCAGAACAGTCCCGCATAATACGCTTTCCCGTTTAAGACACGTTTTTTGGAGTCCTTCAAAATCGTCTTAAGCGAATTTTACTATACTGAACGCCAGTAACTTTAAGTTATCCATGCCTCTTACTAACGCCTACTTATAATGTTACAGATGAAATCGACGGAGCCCCTCTACCTACAGTAGAGTTGCTAGTTAAATGGTGTACAGCAACCGCGGCTGCCGGCAAGAAGAAGGCTAAGACGCAGCCTCTGCGACGCCCTGTTATAGCCATATGCAATAATTTGTATGCCACGTCTTTGAGGCCTTTGAGGTAAGATTTATATAGAACCCTGCCTTTGGTTCGGCCTTCTAGATTACTCTTTACTTATACCCGTGTCCAAAAAGTAACGTATGTTAACATGGAAATGTTCTCTTTCATAGGCCGGTATCGCTAATTCTGCAAGTATCAACAGTATCCCTAACCCGCTTGTCCGCGCGCCTGTGCCTGGCGGCTGCGCGCGCGGGCGCCGGAGTGGCTCCGCGAGTAGCCGCCGCCGTGGCTGCGCGCGCGCACCCTGACGTCAGAGCTGCGCTGCACTTGCTCAGCTTCCTCAGCAAGCTCAAGGGAGGTGCTCAGGTAAGAAACGGCACATGAAAAGATGCAACATCGAGCCCTCTCAGTGGGAAGGTTTGGCAGCACAGCGTCCTGAGTGGCGCAGGCTGATGCAGGACAAAGTACGCGATTTCGAGGAGCAACGTAAGGTTAACCTCGACGCCATACGCGACGAGTTGAAAACACGCCAGCCTGCTACCATTCACTACCTCTACGTGGTTCCGTCCGCACGTGCCCTCAATGTGCACGGGGATTCACCTCGAAGATCGGCTACGTCAGCAATCTTCAAGCGCACGAGCGCCAAACTATTAACTAGAAGTTGTAATGGTCGCCTTGGTCGAGATCGGCCGGAAAGATCATCATCACAGGCTAGTGTCGCTAGTATTACGAGTACAAGCGCGCGGGCGCTGGAGTAGCCCTGCCTAAAATTATAAACAAAAATGTCATTTCATAATTACAGGTGACGGTAGCAGACGTGGAAAAAGCCTCTATAGGCACTAAAGACTGCCACAAGAGCTTGATGCAAGGACTGCAGGCCATATTCACTGTGAACGATAAGGACACGGACATTCTGAAGACTGTGCAAGCCGCTGGGGAATATGACAGGTAAGCTAAAAAAAATGTACTAATGCTCGAATTTAGACTTTGTAGACCGAACTACAAGCGCATACTTTTCGATGGCGCATCCGACAGACCTTTTAAATCATTTTAAACGAAATGCTCGAGAGAACTGTAACCAATTACGTCCAATGTCTACCAATCATGTGTCGCGCTCGCGGGGCCATAGCACGCGGCCGGTCCATGCTCACTCGCGCCATCGATCATCATCATCGACTGCGTTGCGAGACTGGCATTTTTGTAAGTACCTAAAATTATAAAAGGAAAGATTTGTCGTCAATCCTTTTAACTACTTATTACACGTTCCATTGAAGACGCTTACGGAATTATCCCTGGTTAAAAAGTATTCTTGTGGGTTATATAGAGACACAGGTCTAACAACGCACAAACAATAATTTCGACTTAGGCCGTTAAACGTAGAACGCTGAAATTTTAAACATAAATTCCATAAATGTCGCTAAGTTCAAAATTGATTACTGTAATACAGTTTACGATTGTTAAAAATCTGGCCACAATTAATTAATTATGAACCGCAAAAAACAATGCCTATAGATAATTTTCCTACTCAGTATAAAACTGTCAGTGCGCAGTTAGTCGTCAACTTATTACAAGCAAACATTGATTAGCTGCTACATATTTCCTATATATTCCGATACCATATCAGAAATTTAAAAAAAAGCTACCAAAGGAAAGATACACAAGAGAGCGTCATTTAAATTACAAAATGGCGTCAGTGGAAGAATCCAATCTTTCAGTCACTGAATACACCGAAACAACATACGAGCCATGGTTCTACATAGCGTTTGCTGTACCGTATGTCACAACCCTGCTAAGTGCGACGAGTGTCATCTTCGGGATCATCTCATGGATGGCGTTGCCAAAATGGCGGCAGTTTCGCCATTACGTGTTCATCAGTCTTCTACTAAACCCGGCTTTGATGATGCCTGTGCTTGCCATAGAATTGATTACGTCGCCTATACATAATTTAACCCAGATTTTTTCACCCAAGTTCTTTAGATTCGCTTTCAACAATTGGTTCTTAGTTGCAACAGTAATGTTTTACTTCCAATTTGTAAATGTTTTTACGGATTTGAATACAGTTAGCCGTATTTATTTAAAAGCCAATATCTGGGGTTGGTTGGTTCCCGCAACTTTGACCCTCCTGACTTTTCTATACAATGGCTTTGAACATTACGTAACGTTTGTCATAGTGATTGCTAATTTTATGTTGTACTTACGTGTTTTGTATGCGTTAAACACATGTGCTGTGAACAATGGTGTGCACAATAGGAATGTATGCCTTAAGGTGATGTTATCTACATTCGCTTTCATGTTTACCGGAATTACATTCATTCTTCCAGGATTTATACTACATGTAAGTCAGATTGAGCTCGGAATGCAATCGGTCTATATTTTCATACTTACTGTACTATACTTACTAGACAATGTATGTATCAACTTATTTTTTCTATTGCTTAAGACGCACAGGGAACTGTGGGCCGAACGTCGGCAGAGGGCAAGAAACAATGTCATATAGAGAGTAGGACTAATGTTTTACACCTGTTTCATTCTTTTGAGGGCAATTAGCGTAATATAATGTCTGAATAAATATGTTATACTATAATTGCTGTTACTTTTAATTCTACGTAGGTACTCAAGAATTACGATTTTCTTTTATATTAATTTGTAATTTTTTTTGTCCTGTTTCCCTTCCGCATGGCAACGGGAAATAGAGTTAGTAAATAAGACATTCAATTTATCTCGCGTATAAAAATTTGTTACTCGACTGCTGATTCATTATTGGTGTAGTAAGTATTTATAGCATTTATTTAGTTTGGTAATTTCACTAACATAATAAACAAAACAGTTTTGTTAAGCAGTTTAATAGCCTAGTTATTACCTGCCATACGATAAATAAAATTTGTTACTGTTACCCAGTGAAAAAGGGTACAAGTCAAAATGGCTCAGCGAATAAGGGTACAAGTCCTATAAAATGTACGGCACTTGTACCCTTATTCGCTGAACCATTTTGACTTGTACCCTTTTTTACTAGGGCCATAGAAATAAGCCTAGTTATGTAATAAAATAAAGACTTAATTATTCACCAATCTACTCGACTTTCATAATAAAACCTAACATAGGTACTTGTATACATACTTACTAAGTACAAGCTTGTATGTACATACAGTATTAGAATAATAAGGAATGATTAAATTGTAAAACCACAAGTTATTCTTTTACTATTTTCCTTAATTCAACAGTTGTTACAGTGATTACAGAGTTAAATTGAATAGCTTGGTATCACTTTGAAATAAATAGGGGCTATTGTATTTCTGTTTATTGTATATTTAAGTCGCAGTCCTAATTTAATAGAGACTAAAATTATTTACTTCCAAATCATCCAATCCAGTTTTTCAAATCCAGCTAATCAAGCCGCATGCATGTATGTCAAGTTTTATGATTTCTGTCGGATATACCCATATTTAATAAAGAATAATAATCGCCATGTCCGTCTTAGGCGCTTCCGCTTCCGCGGCTTGGCTTAGTGATCGTTAGCACTAGAAAACTGAAATTTGGTATGATTATTTGCAGTCTCTAGTTGATCCTTGTTTTGAGGTTCAAGTTGTAGTAGTAGTAGTATAATACTTTATTGTACAACAAAGAAAAATACAACAGTAAGAAAACACAATATTTGTACAAAGGCGGACTTATCCCTTAAGGGATCTCTTCCAGTCAACCTTTGAGCAGTTGAGGGAGAATTGGAACTGGTAGACATACCTGGCTGTACAAAACGGCAATAAATAAATTAATAATAAAAGATTAAAATTCTAATCTAGATACATATAAAATAAAATAAACCATATATGTGAATAAATACCTAACCAAATACATACACTATACATAAATACTAAATACATATAAACATGCATACATACATATATACATACATACATACCTACATACATAATCTAATCTAAACCGCATATATCACACATTTCTGAAGTCGTCCGAAAGCCATAACTTTGTCAAATTCGCCTTTAACGATGCGACCGATTGACACTGTCGAAGAGAAGAAGGCAAAGAATTCCATAACTTGACAGAGTATACCGTAAAGGACTTGTTATAAGAACGCTGATTGTGGGGTGGGATGGAGAGAGAGAGATCCGCACTGGAACGAAGCCGGTGACCGCTCCCGTCTGCCAAAAACTTAAATCTCTCCGAGAGATAGAGTGGAGAAGAGTTAAGGAATAAAACTTTAAAGAGAAGGGAAAGAACATGGACGTCTCTGCGTCGGCGGATAGGTAGCCACTGAAGTTGAGAACGGAAATAAGAAATGCGGTCAAATTTGCGAAGGCCGTAAATGTATCTAATGCAAACATTTTGCAAACGTTCAAGCTTGTCAAGCAGTTCCTCCGTCAGATCCAAAAAGGCAATGTCCGCGTAATCCAGCAGTGGAACTAGAAGAGAGCGAGCAAGCATGACTTTCGTGTGGAAAGGAAGGAAATTTTGGAGACGCCGAAGCGAGTGCAATGAGTCAAAGAGTCTTCTACTAATTTCAGTTACATGAGGTGCCCAAGAGAGAGTCTGATCCATGACAATGCCCAAATTCCTGACAGTAGGTGAGAAAGGAATGTGTGTTCCGTCAAAGTAAATCATAGGCATTGTCGTTTCAGATAGCCTGCAAATGAAGTGAGGACTACCAATCACTATAGCCTGCGACTTTTTCGCGTTAACCAAAAGACCAAAAGATGATGCCCAGTTGCGGATGGAATCAAGGTCAGTATTAATTTGCCTAATTAAAGGCACAAAGTTATCAATACTAGCCGCTGCGTAAACTTGCAAGTCATCAGCATACAGGTGGTATGAAGAGACAAGTGCTTTCGTGATCCCGTTAATGAATAGGGAGAACAGTAATGGAGACAGTACTCCGCCCTGAGGGACCCCAGCTGTGAGTTCATTCCACGAAGAGACACTATCCTCAGCCATGACACGCTGACGCCTTCCAAATAGGTACTCCCGAAACCACGAAAGAGCTAAGGGGGAAATATTATAATTACGAAGTACCGCGAGTAATATGTCAAAATCTACGGTGTTAAATGCACTACTGAAGTCTAACAGGACCAAAACCGTCAGCTTCTTGTTGTCAATGTTACAGCGGATGTCATCGGTTACCTTGACTAAAGCCGAGACTGTACTATGCCCGGGCCGAAAACCTGATTGTAGGGGATTAAATAGGCTGTACTTACAGAGGAAAGAGGAGAGGAGTTTGTGAACAAAGTGTTCAATTACTTTTGAGAGGATTGGAAGAATAGAAATAGGACGGTATTGGGAAAAAGAAGTGGGGTTTGGGACTTTTGGTAAAGGGATCACATGTGCAAGTTTCCAGGATGAGGGAAACGTACCGGAACATAAGGAAAAATTAATAATATGGGCTAGGACAGGTGCTATAATTTCAGCCACAAGCATAATCATGCCCAGGCTAAGGCCATCTTCACCCACGGCTTTGGTCCTAATAGTCCTCAGAATTGCCAGAACCTCCTGTGGTAAGATATTGCGGAAATGAAAAACAGATGATTCGGGAAGAGAAGAATTGTCCAGTTGAGATAACGTCCGCTGCTTGGCAAACCGATCGAGCTCAACCGGCGAAGAACAAAAATGACGATTTATGGCATCAATGTCGAGAATACCCGTTGGAGTTTGTTGACTTTTGCCCACCCCAAGAGATTTTAGAAATTTCCACAGTTTAGTGGGGGGACAATCGTCAATGGATTGGTGGATATATCGTCGCCTTGCATTTCTACACACCTTGTTGCAGCGATTTCTCAAAGAAATATAGGCCCGTTGATTATTTTCCGAAGGATTGTTGCGAAGTCTAACCCGAGCACGATTACGTTTAGCCATCAGTGATCTCAATCAATTTTTGCGTATTATGGCTCCATCAGGGCTTGATGATTCCGCCAGTGTCGAGGTTGGATAAAACACGGCCAGTATGTTGTGTCGCTGTACGGTGATGTGCGGTGTTCGGTAGAGTATCCATCCACCCTACAAATAAACATAAACTACTTGACAAAAGGACAGCACAACTACTTATAACAAATATGGACGACACAAGTTACAGACGCTATGTTGGAAACTTACTTTTTTTATATATATATAGATTATCATAACATATGTATATGTATATACCAGTCAACCGACAATATAATTATAATTTAAGTTCATTATTAGTCAGGAATTTATTTAGAATATTACAAAATGGGGTGAACACAAGGGTTAGCAGGTAATTGATATTCACTGGACGACTAATCTCTCGTGGGAGAAAATCATATATTGGGTGACGTATTAAGGGACATTCTAGGAGTAAATGGTTAGTAGTGCCTTCGTCTAGTCCACATTCACAAATTGAGCCGTCCCTTATTCTCATCTTGGCCAGACGTACTGGCGAACAAATATGACCAAGTCGTAACCTGATGATGTTCGAAGTATTTAGCTTAGAGTAGCCTTTGTCCTTAAAAAACCAAGGTTTAGGGGGAATATTTGGTTGTAAGTTGCCATAATGTTGACCCTTTGATTTGCGGGATTGCTGCCATCAGTGATCTAATCTCGGCTGTTAGCCATGGCGCAGGATAGTGCTTGACTCGTGTTGGCCTTAACGGGGCATGCTTGTCAAAAGTCGCAAGCAAGACGTCGTTGAAAGTCCCCAGTTTCACGTCGATGTCATCGGATAACTCAAGAGCTGGCCAATCTGCATTGCGAAGATCGTCATGGAGAGCCTGGACGTCAATGTCATGGAGGTTTCGGCGCATTACTATTCTATGGCGCTTTTTGGGTGGTCTGATTTTAAACGAGGCATATACAAGGTCGTGGTTAGAAAAAGCCGCCGCATTAAACTGACCATGGCAAGACACAATATCCGAAGATGTTAATATTAAATCCAACAGAGATGGAGGGCCATTATGTGGGAAGTGAGTGGGGCCAAGGGGTAAGACTTCAAGATTTAAGGAAGAAGCTACAGAATGAAGTTTGCGTGAGCGGTGGTCATTTTTTAACAAACAGGTATTAAAGTCCCCCATGATAATGCGATGGTCGAAGCGAGGAGACAAATCGACCAATGTGTTTTCGAGAGTGTCAAAATAATTAATATTAGAAGAAGGGCTGTAAAAAACTCCGAGAAGAACATTGCTATGATGTAATGTGACGCTGAGAAAAAGGTATTCAGGAGAGTTAGTTAAATCGGATGGAGACTGAGCAACTACTTGACATGCGAAATCGCTTTTTATGTATATTGCAACACCGCCACCGCGAACCACACTACCGCCATCTCTGGTGACAGTTCGGTCATTTCTAATTAAACGGTAACCGGGCAGTGGATAGAGGGTAGATGGGAGTGAGGGCTTAAGCCACGACTCAGAGATCAGGATTGCGTGTAAGTTTTTAGTGTCAAAGGTGGTTAACAAATCAGGAAAGTGTGCCGGTATACTCTGCGCGTTAATGTGTGCAACATTAAAACACTTGGCTGCGCAATCGAAGGTATAATGTAACCGTTCGCTCAAATCGGGCATATCGGACGCATCGCTAAAAGAATCATAAAGGCTTGACGAGGACAAAGAAAAGAACTCGCTATCTAAACTTGCATCAAAAACATCAGACATCTACGGTAAAGTATAATAAAATATAAATATATATAATTGTATTTAATATTATAAGAATATTTCTAGTTTAATGAAACCTATCTATTTAATTACAAACTAATAATAGTATACGCAATAAAGCGCACTGCTATCCTACAGCTATTCTCCCCAAATACTCGCCAGCAGCTGAATACAGAAGTAGCAAAAAGAAGAGTAATATTTAAAATAATATTATCTGCACAGACATACGATACACGTGTAATGGATAGAACATTATTATTACTATTGAATCTAAATTACGAGACAGAAACAGAAAACTGGAAGAAAAATACATACCAGAAAAAAAAAAAAAAAACATGAAACGGAACGCAACTGTCAATCACTTAGCACGTCAACGGTGACAGTGACAGGTAAGTAGTAAACAATAAAATTTACAAATTTAGCGTCTCACCTTCAATGTGAACTAATAAATTAATAGAATTACCTTGTTTAAATTATAAAAAGGCATCACTCGTGACAGAAAAAAAAGAAAATTACTAGATGTACCTACGGATCACAAATATATACATATGTTTATATCTCCATAGAACAAACAAGATAGAAATACAAGACATCAAATAAAATAAACAGTCTACGGCGTTGGCGTTTATTTCCTGGACCCTCGGCTAGGAAGAGCCCTGCGTCCTGCCTGGCTCGCCGCTTTGGAGGCGCCGGGATTCACCGGCAATGCGTCGACATCGACGCTCTCAGCAGTTGACTCAGGGGCGGCCCTAGCAGTCTCAGAGGGCACAGGAATTGCCTGGAGCTCCACCATGGTTGTAATCGTGCGCCGCGAACCATCTGGACATACAACAACGATCCGTCCATCGCGGGTCCAGCTGCCCTTGACTCCAAAGATACGCCTGGCCTCCAAGAACACATTATGCCGGGATGTAGTCAGAAACTCTGACAATACGATGCCAGACCCTTTTAAGAGCTTCTTGGCCGCATAGACAGCATCACGGGTTCGGACACAGGAAAACTTAACCAGTATCGCCCTGGGTTTTGAAGCGGCTTTGTTGGTACCAAGACGGTGGCAGCGAATAAATGAGGTTTCCATGATGTCAACCATCCGCAGTCTGCTCACACAAATGTCCAGCACCTTAGACGGGACAACCTCACCCTCTGCCTCCGGGACCCCATGTAGCAGTAAGATTCCAGCGCGTGACCGGGTCTCCATCTCCTCCAAAGTCTTCAGGACTTTATTCATTTGGCTCTGCAGGCCCGAGACCATCTTTGTGATAAAATCCTTGAAGCTCTGAAAGTCGTCCTGGACAGCCGACGGAGCAGCCCCCGGAGTGGCAATGGTGTTCTCAAAGCTGTTCATTCTGGAGTCGAAAAGCTGCTTCATACTATCCATTTCCTTTTGAAGATGGGCCAGGAGATCCATGACAGTTGAAGTGTTCTTATTCACAGTGACTTGCAGTAACCAAAATAGGTACTTATTTGTGCAAATATTTTAGAGAAAACAGCTGTGGGCGGCACTGAGGTGAATATTAACTCATTAAGGTAACTTTTCTCAAGATATAATGTTAATAAATAATTTAAATAATATATATTCGCCTAGTAAAATTTAAATACGTGTTTATTATTTGCCTACCCTCTTTTTTTTTCAAGTTAATTTGGTAAAGTCGGTAACCTGTCATTAACTTTCCAGGCTAGCAGACGGCATTTTCGAAAACTACCTCCAGGCGCGGGTGGACTCCCGCCTCCACATAGCTTGCGAGACGCTCTCCTGGCTGCGGCTCTACGACACCATCTACAGCTGGACCCTGCGGACGCAGAACTACTCGTTGTACGGGGCTCTACCGCTGTGTATAGCTAGGTGAGGTGATATCACAGTGAGACATTAAGAATGACTAGCAGACGGCATCTTGGAGAAGTACCTCCAGGCGCGGGTGGACTCCCGCCTCCACATAGCTTGCGAGACGCTCTCCTGGCTGCGGCTCTACGACACCATCTACAGCTGGACCCTGCGGACGCAGAACTACTCGTTGTACGGGGCTCTACCGCTGTGTATAGCTAGGTGAGGTGATATCACAGTGAGACATTAAGAATGACTAGCAGACGGCATCTTGGAGAAGTACCTCCAGGCGCGGGTGGACTCCCGCCTCCACATAGCTTGTGAGACGCTCTCCTGGCTGCGGCTCTACGACACCATCTACAGCTGGACCCTGCGGACGCAGAACTACTCATTGTACGGGGCTCTACCGCTGTGTATAGCTAGGTGAGGTGATATCACAGTGAGACATTAAGAATGACTAGCAGACGGCATCTTGGAGAAGTACCTCCAGGCGCGGGTGGACTCCCGCCTCCTCATAGCTTGCGAGACGCTCTCCTGGCTGCGGCTCTACGACACCATCTACAGCTGGACCCTGCGGACACAGAACTACTCATTGTACGGGGCTCTACCGCTGTGTATAGCTAGGTGAGGTGATATCACAGTGAGACATTAAGAATGACTAGCAGACGGCATCTTGGAGAAGTACCTCCAGGCGCGGGTGGACTCCCGCCTCCTCATAGCTTGCGAGACGCTCTCCTGGCTGCGGCTCTACGACACCATCTACAGCTGGACCCTGCGGACACAGAACTACTCATTGTACGGGGCTCTACCGCTGTGTATAGCTAGGTGAGGTGATATCACAGTGAGACATTAAGAATGACTAGCAGACGGCATCTTGGAGAAGTACCTCCAGGCGCGGGTGGACTCCCGCCTCCTCATAGCTTGCGAGACGCTCTCCTGGCTGCGGCTCTACGACACCATCTACAGCTGGACCCTGCGGACGCAGAACTACTCGTTGTACGGGGCGCTACCGCTGTTATAGCTAGGTGAGCTGATATCACAGTGAGACATTAAGAATGACTAGCAGACGGCATCTTGTAGAAGTACCTCCAGGCGATATAGCTAGGTACATCCTAGAGTTACAGTAGATATCATCATTTTGGTGACGTATCTTACAGCCCGCAGAAGTTATTGAGCGTGCAAAGTGTTAAAATTACCTTTCAACACTACTTTAAATACTACAAATTTAATATTAAGAACAAATTTAATATTAAATTCATAGTATTTAAAGCTCATTCAAATATGTCATCTCTTTCGCTTCTTCTGCTGTTGGCTGTACCATCGGGTTCAGAATTGCATTACCAATTTATGAATGAACTCATTGATACATTTGCCATACAATTCTGAACCCGATAACCGGACGGTTACGTCTGAAAATATATATACATTTTGTCATGTGACCGCCATGGTAATAGATTCGTGGCTACATATTTTTGTCACTTTAAATGTATCCATATTTGCAGACATGACTGTACATAATTGCTTTCTTGGTGCTTATTATTCGTTCATGCCTTATTTTTTCGGTTGTAATATTTTTTTTGCAGATGTCATACGTTACTTGCGTCCAGAACCCCGCAGAGAATCAAATTCCCGACTCAAGCTCAAGAGGTTAGTATTAGCTTTTATCAGACTGTTTAAAAATGCTATCTGATTTGTTTATAACCAAATGTGCGTATAAGTGGCATAACAAAAATTACGCAACCATCTAAATAGTTACGGAGAAAGAAAATCACGCAAAGCTGTCCGAGATCGAGCCAAGATGGCGCCGTAATCGTATAAAAATCTTGTTGGTTAGTCTATGGTACAGAGCTTCTAAATTCTCTGACCTCAAGTAAATTGTTTTTATTTTTTATTTTTACTATACCACGACGGTGCCAAACAAGCATACGGCCCGCCTGATGGTAAGCAGCTAGCGTAGCCTATGGACGCCTGCAACTCCAGAGGTGTCACATGCGCGTTGCAAAAAAGGAGGATTCACTGTGTTGTGTTGTATGTGTTTGTTTTGAATTTGTTCTTAAAAAAGTAAAAGCACCATTTATAATCTGTGGATTTTTATCTAATGAGCGATAATTATTCATCAAGGAGTAGAATCGAACAACTGGTAAGTAATTAAATAATTCATTTCGATTGATCAAGCTTCGTTATCTGCGTTGGTGAGATAGATTTGACCGGCGTTCCAAAATATCGCAAAATCGAATTTCACTCTCAAAATGTTGGAATTAGTTACTTTTCAACCGACTTCAAGATTTCGAAGGAGGTTATCAATTCGTCGGAATCTTTGTTTTTTTTTTAATGTATGTTCACCGATTATTCGAAGACGGCTGGACCGATTTGGAAAATTCCTTTTTTGTTTGCCACCAGGCCCAGATCTCATGATGGGATCCTGGAGAAATCGAGGGAACTCTTCTATTATTATAAAAATAGTGAAATCACTATACACCTATAGTGATTTCACTATTTGTTACAGCAACTCGGCCACCTCATCTCGGTATAACTCTTGAGTGAAGTCGGTTCTTTTTTGTTTACAATTATCTTATTATTTGTAATATATGATTTCCTGTTCACAGATGTACCGGCGACAGATGGAATTGGACGCGACAATGTCGTCTGTCGCGCGCGGTTGTGCCGCCAGTGTCGCGTTGTCGCGCACGTCGCTACAGCTGAGCTTAGTACCGTTACTGCCTTACCTGTTGTCACCTGTACTGCGTACTGCTAACGTACAGGTAATAATATACATTGTATCCTATAATATGGAGGAGTATATTAACCTTTCGTATGTGGGTACCTGCGTGGGTCAAAAAGTATGGGGGTTTAAGCCTCGGTTGTGCCATAAGAGCATACAAAAACGTTTCAGAAAAAAATACAAAAAGATGGCCGATACGCACTATGTTTAAGTTTAAGAATAAACCTCCTTACTACGTTTTCGTTTTAGCTACGATCACGTGAAAACTAAGTTTAAACTCCTTAATTTCTTTTAGCTTTGTGCGTATGATAACTGCCATTTGACAGCTTTAGTAACTTCGAATGCCTGTTTCACGAGAAAACGTACCGAGTGATATCGCTCAGATTTTTGACACTGTCGGCGACGCGCGTGTAAATCAAACGTATGAGCTCCATTGCCACGTTCGCGAAGCTGAGCGGCAAATATGAGCGTTTTTTCGTGAAAAAGGCTTATAACACTAGGCGCGATATTTTGTGAATAAGTGGGTGAAGAAACTACAATCGTCTTACAATGCCATTTACTTTTAACTTGCTAAAGGCTTCGACATCATGACGGCATTATACCTTAATGTAGATCGAGGATCATATAAGCAAAGTGTCCATACAAACTTGCGTTTCCGTTTACTGGCTAAGGTCCAAGTGCCTATTTTTATTGTTTACAAACGCATTAGACCTCAGTTTGGTATTGACGACGCAAAAACAACTGCAGACTCGACAGATGGTGTCGTGGCACAGGCGAAAGGTGAACTTATATTATCAATTTATCGTCCTTAATATTATTAAATTATTCCATCCCAAATTCGTTCACGCCAAGTCACATACAATTCCTTCCCTGGTTTGACAGCTATGCACCGAAAACGAGCGTAATGCCCTACGTGCCTGCGCCGGCGCAATGTGCGACTACGGGCTTCAGTACATCCAGCAGAAAACTCCCGAGGGCCTGTACGCCTTCGTGCTAGAACCAGACATACATAAGCTCGCCTTCTTTGGTGAGTTTGGTGCCGTGACCAGGATTTTGTTCAATGAATTTCATATACCAGACTACTAACATCATCTGGCGAAAAACAACGATACGAATGTAGTTCAAACTCGCCATCACAGATGAAGCTATATTTTTCTAAAATGTGTTTCAAACGAAATATTATCCAGAATCTGACACGATTCAATCGAACTACCTTGAGAATGTATTGTCATATACTTACAAGTAACAACTTTTCGAGTCTACCTATATTTGAATTTGCAATGTTAATAAGTAATTTTAATAAACTCTGTTTTTTCACCAATTGCTGCTAAATCAAGGATCACACAGGTATTTAATTGAGTAGCATATATTATGAAATAAATATTCGCATTAAATTGAAAAAAGAGAATTAAAGAAGTATTATTGACCAACAAGTGTTTTATTGGGCAAGCACTACACTACACTCTACAGTCTTAACATTCTGCGCCTTATGACACAGAATAATGAATAAGTAGTACAAGTACAGAAGGTTCTCCGTCCAGAATTTGACATTTAGCTACAGAGATGAAAATGTTATCTGTGCCAAAAATAAAATAGGGTTGTTAACGTGCTTCATTCCGTGCACGTGGTATCTACAGATTCAATCTACCTAATCTATCAGTAAATTTAATACAAAACTAGATAAATATCAGTACAAAATTACTACTATGAACTATTATTCTCGTACGCACCCATAAGATAATAAGCGATGTGCCAACCCTGCCCTCATTAAGCCGCCGGCACGGGGCGCGAAATTTAAAAAACAGGTACAATGGAGAGAGACATAGTGAAACCCCCCTGACTACACTCTACAGTCTTGACATTCTGCGCCTTATGACTTGTAAATAAAGCTGTGTTTCGTTTATCAGGCAACGAGGAACGAGCACGGCCGCCGCCGCCCGTGCGGGCAGCGATCGCGAGAGAACAGCAGCTGGAGGTCATTCGAAGAAACGAGGAGATGGTAATAAACACATCTTATTTTTATCATGTTATATTTCGAGACCAGCATCGCTTTTCTTATGTTAACTTAGTTATAGTTTTCGGCCAAGTTATGCTTCCTAACCTGGACAATAGAGAAATAAGTAGGCTTATAGTGCCCACTCCTTACAAGGCGCGGGCAGGAGGCGTGGACACCTACCAAGTTTTACAACGCGGTCAATATACTCTTGACAATGACATTTACATTTATCTGTCTATCCCATGACCACGAGCGCTGAAAAAGGGCTCAAAACGTAAAAATCCAACACGTGATTTACCCCGTTTAATTCTTACATTTAGGCTCAACACACACTTAACGAAATTCAGCTATTGTAGACAAAAATCTAACGGAAGGGGAAAAATGAGCCTTCCTGCTGAATCTCCATAGACAAAAATTATACCCTAGAAAAATTCTATATGACGCTGAATTCCGCCTACTGTGTTTCGGGCCTTAATCAATATAAATGTGTTAATAATTGTATTGTCTGACTAACTGTTACTTCTCAGGCTAACAGAGTGAGCGGTACACAGAGGAGCACAGAAAACACAAGTAAAACGGCCCCAGTAATCAAAGAACCACTACCGAAGAAAGATGTCCCGCTGCCCAACCACTTGCAAAGGCTGAGGCCGAAGGAAGTCACCAAGTCGATTCCACAAGTAAGTGATGTTTGCTATTTGCTCTTCACACTTCTGGTTCGTTTTAGACGGATCTGAGATGACTTCAACTGCAATATTATATGGAGCCCATAAGCCATGGATGATGTAAGCATGGATTGACAATGTCTATACAAAATCGCATTGTCATATTTCAGGCCACATTGCTAGCGCCATCTATCGTTTTAAAGACGCAGTAGGTCTCAGTTTCATACATTGGATTCGGTGATTAACGCCGTCAAAATAACTAAACTTCAGACTCAACAGATGGCGTTGAGGCACCTAATACCGAAAACAGACATAGGTATTCGCTGTGTGCGAAGTGTATGGTGGGGTAACGTGAACGATCGCAGTGCACAATGTGACAAGAAATGAAACTGCAAAGGGTTCTTGTTAATATCAAATTTCAAAATATTTGATGCAACTCCATTCGGTCAACTGTCGAAATAGTGAATCGGCCAGATAAACAGAGATCGGACGAATTGGCGTCATTGTGAGTACGTAACGTAAGTTATACCATTTCGAAAACGTCATACCACTGACACTCATTCGTCCAATCTCTGCATATAAGATAACTCAGTATCTTCTCACGTAAGAAGCTCTCCCGGACTAATTTAGAATGGGACTGACTATTTATTTCAGTGCTATCCGTGATTACTACCTGTACTTGTATTATCAGAAATATTGATAAGAACAGAGTTAGTAGGGTGGTGGATAAAGCTCCCTTTCAGGCTTTAAAGACTTGAAACCTTCGACTCTTCAAGACTCGAATCTTTTAGCCTTGAATTGACACTTACAATTCACAACTCTTAAGTTTAAGAACTTGTTGAAGCTCGCAAGTCTGAAGCGCCATCTGCACAAGAGCAACCCTATGTTACTGTAAATGCAGAGCAGAGAGCACAGCGCCGTCTAGTAATTGTGTCCCGCCTTATACGTTCTACCTCCTAATAGTCCTAGTAGGTACGAGGAAGATATAAATGAGGAGGCAGAAGAACGGTCAAATTAAAATATTTATTTCCGGACCAGCTCAGTTAATAATGTGGTAAAATGCGTGGTTCGTGCAATATACACTTAAAACCGGATTCTACTAATCTCCTGCAGCCGTAGTACTCCCCTGAAGGTGCCAAGATGGTAGACGCGGCGTTTCCTAATCGGCGCTCAATTGAGCGCAACTCTGGAAATGCGTGCCGCTGGGTCAGGGAGTCAGCCAAAAGCGTTGCAAAAGGTAGGCGAGCATGCAGGGAGCCTCAAAAGTGCACTCTGGACTTTGGACCCCAGTTTGGGGTACACTTAAACACTTATTTTTTTTAACTCTATTTTCCTTTTATTGAGGAACACGTAGGGACGAAGCTAAAATATTCGATTACGATTAAATATATTTCCGTATTAGAGATCGATATTTTCTTCGTGTGCTTTACTCAATTTCAACGGCTTAGTCAAAAAACAAATGACTGCGCGCCATGACACACGTCAATGTAAGATGCATTCGTTTTATGAACGAATGCAACAGATAAGAACATTAGAACGAGTGGATGCTATCCGGAGGTCGCAACAAATTTAAAATAATCAGCGTGTTGATGATTTCGTAATCCTATTTTTATTATTTAAGGTAGAATTAATGTAAAGCTAGTGTGTAATATAGTTTTAAGTTGTAAATATTATTTATATTAGGCAAAAAGATCCATTTAAGTTTTTATTTTTATTAAATATGCACGTATAACGTTACAATTGATACCGTTACTATTATTACGATAACTTCGGGTTGCTCTCGTTCAGATGGCGTTTCAGACTTTGAGCTTCAAAAAGTTCTTAGACTGTGTGGTTCTATTAAATGTATATACCTCTTTGGCGTTAAGAATGTACCTGGGAGATTAAAGTATAAAATAGTGTTATATGTTATTCAGTTGGGCTGATTAGTTCGTAGCTATTTACAAGTAAAATTGTACCTACCTATCTATGTGTGGTGACCTCGCGCTCCTTGTAAAAGTTTCATAATGCGGCAAAGTAGTCTTCCGAAAAACCACTTATATATCCTACGAATATTCGATCCAGCAATTATTAGGTTTATAATAAACCAGCTTACCTGTGTCTTGATCTAATACACATATACGGGTATGAGTAGATAGGTCCATTCCGCAAAAAATAATCCATCAAGAGCCGAGCTAAGGATTCTTGGATATAACGAGACTTCAATTCTGTGCACCCTATTTTACCGCACTCTCGCATACCTCATTCTAGATTGCATAGCAGATCTCCGCAACCAATTAGAAAAGCCCCTTTGCACCTAACTCTCACTCAATAGCATTGCTGTATAAGAACGGTTGTGATAAAGAAGCTCATTACCGCTGAATGGCCGGCGCGCAGATTGAGGTTTACCCGCTTGATGGAATATATTAACGGCGCGCCCGCGGCGGCGATGTCAGTTTCGGTGACGTAGACAACGTTTTTGGGGGGACTTTTTGGTCCTATAATGCAGTGTAACCTCAGTTTAGATACTTGATTGAGGATCTTTTCATGGGGTAAGGTTTTCATGCCGAAGCGAGTTTAAAGAAGGTAAGATAAAGATTCTTTGGAGCCTTACCACGTCGGGTAGTATTAGGATACTCTTGGCGGTCGTCATTATAGTTTGAGACCATGCCTGTTGTGTTTACCGACGCACAATGCACATACATAAAAATTTATATTCAAATGCACTTAAATTTTACAAAGTACGTGATTCTTTTAAACCTGCATATATAAATACTTAAGATGGTTTTACTGAAGGTAATAATAATTGAATACCTACGTTGGCGATGCTTATTTTGAGGTTGGTTCTAATAAGTTTAGGGTACTAAGTAAAATTGGTACCTACTGATTTGTAACCTCAAATAAGCGGCGGGGATAATTTTTATTCCGCAATAATCCCTTTAGATGGTAAATTAGTCGTTATAACTTTGTACGGGAGTGTAATTAACATGGGCAAAGTCGCGCGTAAAAGCTGTCTCACATATAAACGAGAATCCCGTAGCGTGGTGTCAATACGCGACACATCACAGCACTCGGCATCGCGCTAATTGCGACTGTGTTTGCGAATCCGCGTCGCATTGTGCGCGTCTTGTTGAGCGATGAGGAGAGACTGGAGACGGGGTATCTTCAAGATTTCGAAGGAGGTTATCAATTCGTCGGGATCATTGTTTTTTTTTATTTATGTTCACCGATTATCCACCGAAGACGGCTGAACCGATTTGGAAAATTCTTTTTTTGTTTGAAGGAGTATACTTCCCATTCTTCCCAATGGGACCACCATTGTCACCAGGTCCAGATCTGATGATGATCCTGGAGAAATCGAGGGAACTCTTAAACTGTTATAGGCACACCTATAGTGATTTCACAATTTTTTACAGCAACTCGGCCACTTCCTCTTGGAATAGCGGATCCTAAGTGAAGTCGCTTCTTTTTTTGTTAAATTATCATTAATAAAATAAAATAGGAGAGGAAGGATGCTTGGACATCTGCTACGACATGACGAATTTATTAAGAACATCATAGAAGGTAAAGTTGAAGCTGAAAGGAAGCCAGGAAAGCCAAGAATAGCGTACATGGATCAAGTCAAGGAAAAAATAAACGTCGTGTCGTATCAGGCCATCAAGGAGAAGGCAAAGGATAGATATACATGGAAAATGCTCCACCGACAAGAGCCCAGCTCTTAAATAATTGATGATGATGATCATTAATAATTAATACATTACGATTTAGAAGTCAACCTGTATATTACACTGTGTCCGTTATCAATCATCATACCGCTCCTATTACAAAGCCTCCTCGGTCCAGCGAAGCCTTAATCGCACGTCCTCTGGATTGAATTACCACAACACAGGTTAACTGGAAGATATCTCTTAAAGGGATAAGTTCGCCTTTGTACCTACTTATATGTTGTATATCTTTTTTATGTCACCTTCCCGGCTTGAGATTTTGAATACTATAATACATAGTGAATAGATAATCCGAACAAGCTCAGGGTCCAGCAGAGTAACTATACTAGAAGATACCTAAGCATTTCTTGAAGTAAAGCTGCAGGAATTGGAAGTTGTATGATAATTTCTCTGAGAATTTCGCTTTTCTCGATTGCCTGCACAGATTACCCTTGATTCATACATAAACGTCTCTCAGATTTCCATTAGTTACTTTATGTTTTGTCTATTTCTAAATTAACTAATTTGGGCCTGAGAGACGTTATGAATAAGGGGGATAGTTATTCATTTTCCATAGCATTGGCGCCACCTCTGCCTCCCAACTCTTTGCGGAGGTCACGTAATCGCAGCAATCTCCGGCGGGGCGCGCACAAAAAGAAATGATTAACTGCGCGACTGATGAACGCGTCCGTGTTTACATAGTTATGAAAACGTGGTTATTGCATTGGTTATATGCAGGCTTAGCTGGTGTACTGCTACCAATAAGTATACTATATGGTTCGATGATATCATATACTTTTAAACCAGGCTCCTAATTTTTGTGTTGACATTAAACAGTTGGTAAAAAAAAAATTGGTGTCCCTTAACATTTTGTTGCGGACCCGAGAAGTGTGCCAACTGTCTCGTTTTGGAAATTGAAACCTTATATAATTTTTAGTTAGGTACATAGTCATTCTTTCGGTTCCCTTAATTACAAATCTTAAATCGTAATCAATTTATGTTCCGTAAAAATAGGTTTATTGTTATATGTATATGTAATTCTGAACCTAGTTCGACACACGAAAATGGGAACTGCAACGATAGCAGCGCCATCTGCGTCGTGATTCGACCGTTTACGTTAATTGTCAATGGGTTTTCATGTGTCATTTGCGTCTAGTTTTGTTTTTATATAATCGCGAATTACTAAATTCGAAAATTTATAATTTTCTTTTTTTTTTGTAAGACGGTCTTACAAAAAAAAAGAAAATTATAAATTAGTTTCGAACTCAATGTTAATATGTTTTCAAACGAACGATCCGTGTCTAATCCACAGCCACAAAATAAACGAAAAATATTCCCCAACCTTAAAAATCTTAATTACAATTGCAATTTCAAACTCGTTCATTATTAAACAAGTCCATTATAAGATTCCACAAATCCTTTTCAAAAATGTTTAAAATTACCAAACGTCAGCCGGGACGTTGGGATTTTTAATTCCCATTAAAGTGGGGGTGGGGGGTAATTTTTGTCAATACCGGTCGCGAGGGGCGGTAAATACAATAACTAATCAAAATAAAAGGGTTGCGGCCGCCGCTCTATTAAAAAGTCTGTAAGAATTCCTCCGGAGGGTCGGGATGGGCGCGACGCACACTGCGCTTGTCTTCTGAATATTTTTTAACTTAGTTTACTATATTCATGAAATAAAACATTGAGTAACAGGATATGACATCCCTAAGAATAATTCTGTCCCTGGTCTATGGGTTGAGCTCATCATGGTCGCAGCTCGTTAGGATTAATTATTTGTCTTTTGTTCATTTTCGTGGTTCAGTGTGTAATATAGATAGCTTATTGTGCGGTGATCTAACGAACAAGTGTGCGGATAATGAAGAATTAATCTTAAAAGGCGTGTAACCATTGATTGGTTCAGAACAACCTGTAGCCTCCTCGAGCCTTTTGTAGGGAGCTATCACTCTACAAATAGCAACTAACAAGGCTTATGCCACTTCTACCGAACAACGTTGCCTAAAACTTATTTGATTAAACAAAATACTTATCGATTGAAGACATTGTACCATGCATTGTACCTAAAGATTGAATCTTACAAGCTCTTATTTCCCGCCTTTTTATACTTGACATTGGCTACAGGCAATACCGCCTAAAGTCCATAAGAAAAAAAAAAATTCTGTCCCTAAAGTTGCAGTGATAATCACTACAAGTCTGTACTACTCTTTGATTTTGTCACAGCTGTCAACCGCCAAACACGGCGCACAAAATTTGTTCTAGATGTAACATCTAGTAGAATACATAATAAATCAATGAAATAAAATAAACATACCTAACTAAGTTATTTTTCACTATAAAAGTAAAAGAAGTAATGTTTTAGCTTTAACTTATTTGCATGTAGGTTTTGAATGCATGTGGTTGTGCAAATCTGTTTCTGTAGTCCTGCCTATTGACAAATCCGCCTTCTCTGACTGGGTTCTCCGATTTGTGCCGTCAACATTTCTGGCCCGCACCTATTGTTCACTAGTTAATTTTTACAGTACATTTAAAAAAAAAGTTTTATCAGTTGTTACCACCCGAATGTAATTTTAAGAGCCAACGCACTACATGTTTTGCTGGCGTGTTCAGTGTGCGTCGCGCCTAATCCCATTTTTCCTGAAGTTTTCGCCCCGCTAATGGCCGGCGCGGTGCCGTCGATTCAAGCCATAATTTATTACTTAGCCCGATGTTTTTTCAATTTCAATTAGGATGCTTTTGCACCGAGAAAATTTGCTTTACGGGCAGCTTGGTTATAACAAGTTTTTACCTAGTGCTATGAGAATTTAACTTTGTAAAATATAGAAAAACACTGAATCATAGAAGCCATTTATAAAAATAAAATAAAATTAAACAACGTATAAGGCGTGGCTAAATGTTACATTTTCGGGCAAAAGGCTGTCAATAAAGATACACGCAACAGATGGTGCTGCAATCGCTCAAAAAACATCTTTAGATATGCCAAATCCATAGACACAAAAAGTCAGTGTAGAATCTCCAAAAATAAGATATTTAGAATCAAGATTGCTATTTTATCATTAGCGCCTGAAAATTATACATATTTTTTTATAAAGCAACAATACAGATTTGTAGGTTAGTACTTGTACCTATGATGAACATAGTCTGGTTTTGTATGTTTGTCGATTACTTGAGAGCTTCCGAAGATTAAAGGCATCGATATCTTTATTAGTCATTTTACCCTTTGTGTATGAGTAACTAACCATAAAGTTAAACTAAAAAGAAACTAAAAAGAAAATGTTGCTATATAAAATAGTTACTGTCATCGCGATATCGCGATCGAACTACGGTTGAACTCGATTCGCGACACTCCTGAACAACGAGGAAAATGAGACTAAGCAAATCTTGCTTTATAAAATAATTATCGTCATCGATATCTACGATCTGACTACGGTTGAGCTCAATTCGCGACAATGTGTGAATAAAACAACCTTTTTTATTAGGGAAAGTTATACAATAAATAACCTATAACCCCAACCCTTATTTGAAAAAAAAAATTTTACTTCATTTTATTTTATAAATAAAGTGGAAGGTAAATCCAAACATTATTTATTACTATACCTATTTATTTAGCTCACTTTGCGACAAGAAAGTAAGTTTCCTACTTCTTCCTACTAATAATAGTATTAGAAACGCTAAACGCTTAGAACTAAACGCTAAACGTCCACCAATTTCATTTACGCTTAGTAAATCCTAGCAATCAGCGCTCTTGTCCATCTCGAGCTAGCACTTTGGCGGCGCTGTGCCGGTCGCGTGCGCTCCGTGGCCGTATCCTGCTCAAAACTGCAGTAGAACTTTAATAGAATCGTAAGGAGCTGAAATGTCGCCATTGTCGTAATATATCCTAAAGTTGGGAGACAAAAGGTTTATCAAGAAGCCATGATCCATCACGTATTAAGCTGCTTACTTGTTTTAAGCTGTTTAAATGTTTTTGAATGTTCATTAAAGTACATTTCAATGGTAAGTATTGTGAGGCAAACAACGAGTGACACGAGTGAGTACGGAATAGCGAAAGTTCAGTCTGACAGAAGTTCAATTAGTTACTTTTTAAACCTCCGTAAATGGGCAAGCTGGTGAGAATCTGACCTATTTATACGAGTCGATATCGGGGATAATGATCATTATTACTACTCCTGAATAAAATGCTTATTAATACGCTAATAGATAATTTTTTGTAGAGTATTCTAGACTACACATTTCTATGATTCATTGCAAAATGAACGATAACGATAAAAATTTCAACAAAATGCATATTCAAGAACCTTACGGTAACTCCTACAAAACTCTTATCACACTGGTGTTATTCAAAGTCGTCCAGAATAGTCCCTCGCAACGGGAGGTCCGGCGCGAGTTAACAGCGAGTAAATTTATTACATGGGCGTGAATACCCATTTTTGTGCTCGCACTCGGTAATAGATGCTAATAACCCTCCCCCTCCTACTGGGCTATACCAGTTATAGCCGGTTTAGGGTGGCGGGAAGCTTTATTCGGAGATTAGAAATAGTTTTGTTAAGGATTTTGAAGACGTTTTCTTTTGTTGAGTACGTGTACTGTACATAGGTGCTGGAGAAAATGTTAGCATAATTTTTTTTCCTCATTCTACAGGAGAATTTAAGAGTCTTACCCATTTGTAACTCAAGCAGTACGAATCACCTAGTAAAGTACTTACTCTTAAATGTGTTAGTAATTTTATAATAACTTGGTGCAAGAAAGAAATAAGGATATAAATAGTTCGATTTTTTATCTCGTTAGGAAGTATGAAAAAACTCAAGTACCTACATTTATGTGCTCTAAAGTTAAGTCAATGTGTGTTTCAACTTCCAACAGAATTACTCAACACACCTTTAGCTTATCAAAATAAATAATTCAGTCGCAAACCGACGCCTGGCTATCCATAGCTCTTATAATCCGGATGACGTACCGCGCGCCGTCGCGCCGCAGACGTGGAAAAATCTCGCCCTAACCGAATAACCCCTTCGACACCGCTGATAAAAACTAAATAAGAAAAAGCATCAAATATACCAACCGTATCCTGCTCTGCACCGTTACAAAAAATAGAGACAGACTGATGCGATTTAAGCGTGAAACTTCTCCACGCCGCTCACGACGGCTAGGAGTTCTCTTTCTGTAGCGGGGGGTAGGTTAGCGCGCGCTTCCGATTGGCCGCCTCCCCGGAAGGATATGACCTATAGTTTTTCTTCTTAAGAACTTCCTCCGTCCATTGTCGGTGTGATTTACGACTAGGCGGGGGGGCACGATTGATGATTGCCAGTATCCGGCTCGCAATCACATCTGCCGGGCTCCGAGCAATTTCCCCGCATATTCGTTTACTTGGCGCATTATAGGGGCACTCTTTCCGAGGCTGAGTGTTATTGCCTCTATTATGAGAGGGCTTAAGAGGGTAGGCAAGGCTTATATGGTTTACGTAATCAATGGTATTACGGGTTTGATGAATGTTGAAGCGCCTTGGAAGGATGAGAGTGATTATGCCTGGTTTCTGACTTGAGTATTTACATTACTTGGAAATTGGATATTGGTTCTAACCGTTATTTATGGATTACAGTCAAGGAGAAGTTTACTCTTAATAAAATCTGATAATGAATTTAATTTATTGTGTATGTACGCTATATTTTTAAGGTTATAACTTAATTTAAGTAATTATATGCACTCGAATTACGCATTTGATAAGGGGTAACGGAATACCAATAATAATTGAAGGGGTATTTGTATCGAAACAATATCTCCACACAAATATGAATAAAATAGGCAATGTTTATCTTTAGCAATTACCAGATAAATTAGGTAGATAAAATTTAAAAACTCAGGAACCACGACTTAGGTTACAACCTAATACATAAATTGAAGTATTAAGTTATTGTAAGTACTAGTGATGGGTAAGTTTCCGAAACTTTCCGCTATTTGTGTGGAGAATGATTCCATCTGGAAATATTCCCCATACAAAACGAGGAAACTTTCAGAAACGTGCACAGTGGGCACTGCCCATCTCCGGTAAGTAGGGTAGATACTAACGTATTGAAGTTACAAAAGTATTATTTGAAAGTAGAGTTGAAATTTATATCGTTCTACAGTAACGTACCTTAGTAAATTGAAGTATCAAGTTATTCTAAGTACTAGTGATGGGTACGTTTCCGAAACTTTCCGCTATTTGTATGGAGAATGTTTCCATCTGGAAATATTCCCCATACGAAACGAGAAAACTTTCAGAAACGTGCCCAATGGACACTGCCCATCACTGGTAAGTACTAAGTATTGAAGTTACCAAAGTAATTGCACGCTTAATTGAAATTCATATCGTTGTACAGTAACACACCCTAATAATCGGCACATTACACTGGTAACAGTATGATTGCACCGCAGTCTTTATGGCATTATTCGCATTTGAAAACGAACCACCCACCGCCCCGCGGGCAATCCAACCCTATTTGTTGCCAGTTCTAAACACCACATCGAAACGGCAAAGAGCAGGAGAGGATTTTGGATGCACAGTATTTTTTTTTTTGAAATAAGAATTCCTGTTTTTTCCAATAGGCAAAGATGGTAGCGACTTACGGTAATTGTAGTTTTGTTTTAACAGATTTTTTTTTCGTGTCAAGAAAATTACTAATTATTAATTAACTAGTAGGTAACAGAAATTGCTTCACTCTAAGAAATATATTATATAGTAACGGCGAAGACTTGTAATATAATCTTATATAATCGCGGAGAAAACCATTTTGAAAATTGGCTATAGATATAAGAAAATGGTAGGAAACAATTTTACAGATATTTTTCTTGCGTAAAGGAGTAAAAAAAAGGAAAAATATCGGGGAATTTTAATGTAGACCTTTTATAATAATAAACTTTTGATTGGAAACAAAATCATGCTTTTGTAAGTTACCCACGATATTTGCCTTCCTGCACGCTATACCTACTATAAAAACAACATTATTTTTTAATTCCTATAAGTAGGTATCATAAATCATAATAGAAAAAAGTACAATACGAGTAAGTAAGTATAATGTTTCAAAAGTAACTCCAAATTCCATTAAAAACTCTACACCTAAAACCTCCCCACAGTCGTCAAAAGCGAGGCGTTATTGCATTGCATTCTTTTTCCGAACGAATTCATTTGTGGAACATGGTGAAATTTGAATTTAGAACGTTCCCGGGCGAGCGGCAAATTGTGAATTAGAGCGCCGCGGGCGCCGCTAGTTAGCTAGTTTTTACGCTGGCAACCCTTTGTGCGGGATTGCATCAATGCAGCTTATTTACAGCGAGATTCTGAAGAATTACACGTTTTATTTAGAATATCTAGATGGTTAAGAACTTGCAAGGAGCCTATGGTAATTATGATTAATTATAAATGAATAGTAGCGGTACACAGTGTTGAGAATTAATGTGGAGGAATGTAAGAGGCGAATCTAGAAATCCATTAATGTGAGACATGATAAATATGATAATTTACTTAGGTACTATATGAAAAGAAAGGGTGTACTCGTCACTATCACTACATAGTATAAAACAAAGTCGCTTCCTGCTGTGTGTCCCTATGTATGATTAGATCTTTAAAACTACGCAACGGATTTGGATGCGGTTTTTTTAATAGATAGAGTGATTCTAGAGGAAGGTTTATATGTATAATTGCACCCGTGCGACAGCCGGGGCGGGTCGCTAATAACTCATAAGATGACAGGCGACTCTTGGTAGGGAAGAAAAAACATAAGTACTGCGCTTTACCCAGGTAAATGGGGTAAGGAAAAACGTATGGTGATATTGGTGATATTAAACATATCCAGGTTCAAATAAGACTTAAATTTGTTTACGTCACTCTGGGCGGTAAGTGTGATTTGCCGCTCACGGGCGCAGCGGCAATCTCACTTCACCACCGCACCCAGGAGAAGACGTAAAATTGTATATACACCACGGGCGGCCCATTCGTTAGAGACACGTTTATGGCTCTCGTGCACGAAAGAAAGAGATGCAGCGCTCTTAAGGATCAGACTTTTTGACTAAACTACGATAAATAAGCGAATCTATAAAGTTTTGTCGAATTTTGTTTCTGTGAGTTTTTAGATAAACTAGAATATCATAATTTTTACTTAGTTATATTGCTTAATCTCTTATAGTTTACGTAAGCTAAGAAAAATAAGGGGAAAAAGGACCCAACTTCGGATTTTTTTTCTATCGAGGCAACTTTCAGCAATCGTGTTTCGGCTTGTGCCAAAAACAAGAGTATATAGTCTAATAATATATATTCGGAAATAAATTCAGTCCCTTTTCCCGTTTAGTCACTAGAGCGTTTGAAAAAACCTATAATTTTTCAAAGTAGCCCCTTAAAGAAGGCCTCAGATCGCTTGTTTATGGCCCTTACCTTTGGCTCGGGCCACAAATACCCGATATCTGAGCCGTTCTTTAATTTACCGCACCAGGTGCATAATGTACTATTACGTCAACATGTTTAGTAAACGATATCGATCATAAAAGGTACTTAAAAAAACCTCCCAAAATCTATTTTAACCTGCAACTGATTCGTCCGCAACTGATTTGGAACAACTTGCTTTCAGTTCTTTTACACCTGAACTGATTTTGTATTTTAATGAGTTGCAACTAGAAATTTAATACGGAATATGATTACATAAGCGCACTGGAGTGTAATATTTAGATAGGCAATTTTGTACCTTAAAATTGGGAAATTTCAGTTTAGAAATAGTAATTTTGCGAATGTAATGTTTAATTTATCCGTTGGGAACACTTTGTGGAAAAAGGGATTACTGGAAAATAGTTAATGCGTTTTCAAATATTAGATATGGATACTGTGTCGTTTCATTCATATTAGGAAAATTGTTTAAAGCCTGACCACAAATATATGACCATTGTCAAGAGGGCGCTTTTTTCTGATGTATATGGTGACAGTTCAGTTTAGAATGAAAAAAATAGTTAAAATGAAATTCCGCTACATGGGGCATGGATATATATTTCTGGTTCGGGGATCAATGTTACTCTGCGTCTGTATTAAACACCTTAGACAACCCTACATGTGATCCCTGGGTGGTACTAAAAGACTAACAAACTCTCCCATCTGGACCTCGCAGCACTCACTGGGTTTTCTTCACCATCTACTTTCCCACTACTAATACTCAAAAATATCTGAACATGCACTTTATCATCTTGACAATGGAGGCGTTGTTCAGATATTTTTGACCACCTTGGCCACTCCGATATATCTGACGGCGACTGTACAAAATACAAACATACCTATAGTCCTGTAAAAGATAAAATATAAAAAGATAAAAGATGTTTATTCTTCAATTTAGGCACATTACAATGCACTTATGAACGTCAGAGAGAAAAAGAAACTACCATCGGTTCTAACCCTAATACACCTCTGACCCGAGAAGTATTACTTAATACCGGCAAGAAACTCGGCGGGACTTATTTTTTCAAAACAGTAATACTAATACATTAAAGATACTACTTATATATACAATAATGCGTAGTTCTTCAAGAAGGCATATCAAAACAGCTTGAGAGACAAACATGTACCTGCCTATTGTGTAATTAAAATGTAAAATAAAAATAAAATCCAAATCTGACTGCTTCGCAACACGTTTGATATTCTTTCTTACCTGAACTGTGTCCTCTAAATGCTAGATGATTTTATAGATTCTGGTTCTGTATTTTTTTTACTGCTCCTGCAACACGAGCAGACTTACATCGTTTCATAGTTTGGTCGCCGCCGGATACATTAGAGTGCTCTTTAAGGTTTGCCATTAATTCTAATACTAATCACAGCATTTTGGGGGTTAAGTCTGGGGAAGAACGTTCAAGATAGTGTGAATAACAGTCGAGTACTTGCTTTATTATGGAGATAAATTAAAGCTAAAGTGCATATAAATAGTCTTAAGAGTCGCCAGGACGCTCGCGTGAACTCGCGTCCCCATACAAACGTAGTTTAGCTCTCATTTTAAAACGACATGCTTTAGAACCACGAAATTTGGCATGGGCATTCTAGCAGTACAGATCTATGTCGGTAATTCATTTTCGTTGCTAAAAATTGTAATACAAAGAAAATATAGCAAAAATAAGTTTTGTATGTAAATCTGTATCTGGCTGTATTTTCTTTGTATTACAGTTTTTTGCAACGAAAACGAATTACCGACATAGATCTGTACTACTAGAATACCCGTGCCAAATTTCGTGGTTCTAAAGCATGTCGTTTTAAAATGAGAGCTAAACTACGTTTGTATGGGAACGCGAGCGTCCTGGCGGCTCTTAAGGTTTCATAAAACTTGAAAAGATTGCCTTAAAATTTATAATCTCATACAATTTGAGAATTATTGCAAATGTCCGATAAATAATTCTCAAATTGTATTAATTGCTGTTTGTTTTAGCGATATGTTTTTTCTCAATCACATTAAATTTCACATTCCATTGCCACTATTCATAGAAAAATACATCATCATCATCATCATCATCTCAGCCATAAGACGTCCACTGCTGAACATAGGCCTCCCCTTTATAAAGGGGGGGTTGCCATCCGTGCCACGCTTGGCAAGCGGGTAACGGGTTGGCGCGCGCAGTTTTTTTTGTTTATTGTTGTTTAGGCTTGCGGGAGATGCTGCTGCCCATCTCCCGGTATATTCCCTTAGCAGACTCCTACTGCAACCACGGGACGATATGGTGGGGGACAATTCTAAGGCCGGGCACCCCACGGCACACACCACACGGTGAGAAAAATACATACATTATTCTATAAAACCATTACCGTATCCGACGTTACCTCATAATTTCCATTTCGGTCCGCATTACAAGGATTACAGTCCCAAAGTCCCAATTTACAACCCTCGCACTATTATTGTAAGTAATCTTGTCACTAAACAAACATAACACTAACCACTAAACATTCCATTCTAACCTTTATTACCTAGTCATAGAGCTCTCGACAATCGTCATTTGGAGATTGGTAATCCTTAGTCCGATTAGGAGTTCCAAATTCAAATAGGCTCAAATAATGCGGTTCGAAATTTAAACACGCGTATAATTTTTTAAATTAGAAGCCATGTGCATCGCCGACGGCGAATTTTTTCAGCCAGTGCGGGGTTGTTAAAAAAATACAGCACTGTTTTTAACTGTTTCATTTTGCGTTTAGATTTTATTTGTAATTTGGACTTTAAAGATAGCACTGTAGTGTACAGTTTGCAAATGAGCGTTTTAGTGAGATGCGAGTGTGCGTAAGTGGTCTATCAAAATGAATTCAGGAGAGGGTTGGATAATAAACGATTTATTGACTCGATCATCTGTCACAACCTGTACTTATGTTGTCAAGATTGCGGTATGTTTCCTTAGCTGACAATGCAAGGGCTGAAATGTTGAATTATTTAAATTTTTCGTAAGGTTTCGTTTTGGATTAATAGCTGTTTATCTAATACATTATGGAAAATATCGTTAATATAAGCCGCATGATTTCAGAATAATTAGTAACTTCTGTACATATTAACAGGAAAAAATTATCCCCCATGTCAAAACCTACTGAATTTAGATTTTTTACTGTACAAGACTGTATAAAAATGCCTTTAAATATTAGCCATATGAATATAATAATAATAAGGCGGTAATCCTGGACACGGCGCGTATAGTCCGAAGGTTCCTCTCTCTGCGGCCCTGACCACCGGCAGCCTGGGCCTTGCCCTGCTGCCGGCGGCACTCTAGGTTAGGTTTTTTATAATGTGTTTATGTTTTATATTGTTCTTGTTTTGTATGGTATATTTTTTTTAAATTTTATGTTCATATTGTAAAAAGCCTAACTTAGGAAAGAAAATAAATATACGGAAATAATAAAGAAAGATTTATTTTCGAGACAATCATTAAATGTAATACCAAACCCAGAAACAGTCCCTCGCATTATCATTGAAATCCAACATGTCAGGTGGCGCCACCGTAGTCATTTGTCGTCGTATAGTTTGATAAATGCAACCCTTCCGTGGTCACTGATGGTGTTGATGGCCGAAGATTTCGGCAGATCTGAGTAGGGTTTCGTGGTCAACACAAAGTCTTTCAAATATGAAATGACGGATCGAACGGGTTGGACCGGTCAAGGGTTTTTTTACTTGGATTCTCATCTCATCATCATCTCCTCCTAGCCGTTTTCGGCTACAGCGACTGCATTCTACCGCTGAGAGCGACGCTGGTGCGCTCTTAAGTTACTGATATAGCCAATTTTTGCAGCAAATGTGCGGCCACACTAGCTGCAAGTCAGCACCCCTCCGACATAGCAGTAATTTATGGCCACAGTTGGTCTGGCCTTTAGCTCGTCGCGTTTACTTGGATTCTAATTACACCACTACACTGTAAAAAGTGTGTATTTCAGTTAAAGTCCAATGAATGTACAATTTCATAAAACCCCCATTACACTTCTTATAGTTAACACTCGATGAAAGTAGGCACTTGATGAAAATAAATAAACACTATAATAATCGCATAAGCAGTCTCTCAGTAGCTACACTAAAGACTTGTATACACACTATAATGTCCCTATGAACTTAAAAGGACATTTGCCGTACAAAAACCCTGTCTAATCGTCTTTTATGCTCACAAGCAAACATGTGGCATATTGCTCTATCCGCCCCTATCTGATTAACGCAAACATTATGAAAGGGTGCTGTACAAAACGGCGTATATTAAACGAAACAGTACGGTGGTTGGGACGTTTTGTTTTAAAAACGGTGGCTTTGAGCCAGACTGCCTTACGGCCAAATGACTTGTAAATCAACGGGTTAATTACAGTTTGTTTATCCCTTTTGTGTGGTTACTGCACACTTGTGAATCTTTATACTGACCGGGAGCAATGAAAGCTTTTGGTTTAGGGTTTGGGTCTATAGAGGCGGCAAGTGGACACTAATCATAGCAGAAAAATGGAAAAGGAACTCTTACTGCAAATTTATATAATGCAAATACAAAGGCATCATCATGTAAGGCTCCACAGCCCTTGGTGGGCCTTGGTCTGGTCGAGCAACTTTTTCCATTCTGCTCTGTAATGGGGCCCACCCACTATAAGTCGGCCTGACGATATTGGCCTGTCAGGTGTTCGGAGCTGTCAAATTTTTGTTCTCACTGACAGGCCGATATCGTCAGGCGGACTCATAGTCAGTGGGCCACCTTAAGGGCTTGTTCGCTACAACGACAATCTTCTAAAGTTTCAAGGTCTTTCAGAATACCGTCCAACCACCGTAGCTTACTGCCGCCTTTACCAGCGTCGGTTTGGTTCGCCATGTAGTAGTTTTAGTGCGGTCCATCCATCCGGGTCGCGTCATTTAAATCGAACCTATCAAATACACATTGGAATTATTGGAACGTTTCGGTCTTTTTTTTTTAAATCTAACAATGTATATTTACTTTTTACAATTTGTGAGAAATTTCTACTTTGTTTAATTTTACTAAACATTCTAGGTACATTTTAAGCTTCTTTGGGGGCGTTCAAGTATTACGTAACGCAATCAGGGGGGAGGGGGGTCAAACAATTATAAAAATTGTGTTACAGATAAAGGAAATTACCCGTTACCGGGGGAGGGCGGGTCAAAAATCTTCAAAAATTGCGTTACGTAATACTTGAACTATTTAACTAGGCAGGTAATTAAAAGTAAAATTTAAAAAATGACGTAGTGTAATTAAAATAGGACTATTTGTCTCGGATAAATAAAATAAATTCTTATTTACAGCAAACGACAATGAACTGATCTGGCGATAAATGCACAGACAAGAAAGTTAATTACTCTCAACATTTTCCTCAGCCAATTTCTTTTTAAATTAGATCGCTGGCTCCCGATAAAAAAATGAGATTATGTTTTAAATTCTCTATGGACATTGATAGCCGATCGATCACCAGCCAGCAGGGAATACTGTGATACAGTGCATGTATTGCAACCAGTTTTCTGACCACAAGCTTTAAACTAGACTTCCAACTTTATATTGTAAAATAAAACAAAAAGTTTTTTTTTATTGAACTCATAGTGTTTGTCAGTTAGTTAGTTTATTGTTTAGGAATGTTGCAAGCTAGTTAGATTTGAACCAGTTCCTGATATCTGATTAAGCTGAAGTTTAGCATAGGTACCTACCTGCGTAACTGGTTGATAATACACTATTTTGGTCCCATCGAGCTGTTCTATATTTCGTTTTTTTTGAGATTAGAAATTCAGTAAACATAGAAACAGAAGTTGCCAACCTGTTCTAACCTGTTCTGTTTGAATGTTCAATTTAAACACACTGCAAGTACACCAACAAAACGATTAGTTAACATGATGAAGAGTTCACATTTGTAAATAAATAATGACAATTTGCAGATTATAATCCATAACAGCAATAAAAACACAATTTCGTTTTGATTATCACGTTAGAGACACATGGCAATTGAAAAACTGACAGTGACACACGCATACGTTATAAATAGAAAACCATATGTTTCAAACCTCTTTTTCTCCAGGTTTTTTATTGTGCAACATTCACTAAAACATTAACAATGAGAAGAATTAATCATTTCGTAATAATGACTACTATTACAATACTGTAAAATAATTAATATTATTCAATTTAACATTTACAAATACCTACGCATGGCTTTATTATAAATACAAATATACTTAAATATTTTTTATTGGCCGCATTGACACTTTGACACTTGTGACATGTATCATGCCGTATCGTGCCTGATAAAGAACCCTGTACATGCGCCTTTCAACTTTTTTCTAATCTACAAAAAAACGAGGTATAGTGATGGAGATCGAAGGTGTTAATAAAAACTCTGTAATTAAACAATGAAAGCTTTATGTACTTGGGTCGCTTAGAATCTTCTCGTTGAGCAGTAGATGACATTTGCAAGTCGGCGTTAAAAGTTGGTATTTTTTTTCATAAACTTTGACTGAGCGGAGCGTAAGTGAAGTACAGTCTTACAAACGACGTCGGACACTACGGAACTGTGAGCTACCTAGACGTCTGTGCATTTCGATGGCTTGGAACTTTAGTATTGTTTTTCTGATATTTATGAAATTTGGTGAGATTGTAGCAGAGATAAGTACAATTTGAGAGTTCGTTTATGAGCAGGTGATCAAGGGGTTATGGAGCTAGAAGGCGCGAATCAATCATCATACAGGTCTTTTTATATTGGTCAAGTCGTTTGCGTGGAAATCGCGAGTTCTCAGTTCGAGGCGGACTACTAGTTTAAGTTCATAATGTTCATTTGCCGCTGGTAGTATTAGATACAGTACTGGTGAAGGCGCTACTACTGTGATATCGGTACCGAAGTTACCGCTATTAGCTGAAGCGGCAAATCGAATGTAATTTATAATACCGCTTTGTTATTTGCCTAACTTAAGTTATGTTGTTAAGAGTTTCTTTGAAACCCACGAGAGTATGGATTTTTTTAATGCAGCAAGTGGATACCTATTGTGGGTACATTTCCCGGGTGTTTATTAAATGTAGACGTTTAATAACATTTGAATAGGGATGCCATGTTTAACTACACCCATTTATACTACACTCGAGAGAAAAAGTTTCGGGTCACTAGCATTTTCTTTAATATCTCAAAAGATATTAATTTTAAAGATATTAAAGTTTATGTTACTGACCCGAAATTTTTGCTCTCGAGTGTAGCTAAGCGACTATACCATGCACAATTTTTGACCATGTTTTCGCCATGTAAATAAAAAATTGTGTGGTTTAATAATTCCTTTTTTTGAAGTAGTTTCGAGTCCATTAAATGGGGCTTATTTTCGACTTAATTCTTTGTCCAATCTTATATGATTTTTTCATTGTTCAAAGGGGATCCAATATAGTCTTACCCGAACTTTACTGCCTCTCAACACATAATGTAAATGAGATTTTATAACCAAACTGAAATTGTTATTTATTGCACAAGAATACGGTATAAAATAGAATGAATTTCCTAATGTCACTAACGCCGTTTACAACACACTATAACCCTTTACCCTAAAATATAGAAAAACATTATCAGAAACTGATTCTTTTGTACCAATAGTACATTATTTATTTACATACTGCCCAAGTACCGAAACCCTTTCCCATAATCGTTTCAAAGGCTGTTTGGACGATGAATCTCAAAAATTCTTATCTCACTCAAACTTGCTGTTCCAAAAAGATCCTTAGTTCTTGCAAATAAGACTCAAATACAAGTCTAACCTAAAAGGTTGACAGGGTGTCAAGGAAAGTATTTTTTTCTGTTATCTGTGATATATAAAGCCTCTTAGTAAATAGTGTAACCGATATTTTTTCGTCCTGAATTGTTTATGTGCTTATAGACGGAGAGCTAGCCACGTCAGATATGACAATAATGAGAGCGACGAAACCCCTCTCGTTAGTTTGCTATACTATGCTTATTTCTAGATCCGGACATCTGGCAGCTGTAAAGTGGCGGAGCTCAAATAATGCAAATAACTTGAAGAAAACAAACCCTAGAGTTCTGGATTTGATGCAGTATCATAGGAAATTATGTAATTAATTAGTATATTAAAAGTCAGAAGTGTCCGTTGGGGAAAGAAGTCCCAAATAATGTATAATGCAATTTATAGTTATACGCTGTTTTTGATTGCGCGATAATACACAGTGTTTTTTTTAACGTTAAAATATAGGCCCTATTCTTTATAAATGATACAACTTCGCCTTTCTTTTCTTTACCTATCTTGGTATTACTTTTTCCAATTGAAAAATTTTGTTGGTCTGCCACTGTGACCTCCACCCATTAAAACCTGCCAGATGCCCGGATCTAGCAATAAAGGTGGTAAAGCAATCTAATTACATAGGTTTAATTGCTCTCATTAACCTGGGGGAGAGGAGGCCTATACCCGACAGGGGTCCTAACACTAAAATAATTAAATAAGAAATTGTAAATAGTTGTTAAGTAGTTATGGAATAAAAAGGCTTTTTATTTTTTTATATTTATTTATAATTGCTCTAATTATTGTGTCATATCTGACGTGGCCTCTTAGACCATAGTAAATAGTGTAACCGACATTTATTCGTCCTCCTGAATTGTTTATGTTCTTAAAGGCTATTTGTCCCGGCTATTGTTTGCTTTATATTGACCCCTATGCGATAAAACCACTCATGAGTGGTCACATCGTTGTAGCCCTGTTTATTGAGCAATCTTGAACTCTATTGCAAGGGCATAAGGTCCAGCTGTGGTCAGTTGAGTGTTGCTTTAGTATATCAATAGAAAAACAATGAGGTTTCGATAAACAAGGGGGTGACCGGTAAAGGAGACAGATTTATGACACAGTTATGATATTTATACTCGAACGAGCGGAGCGAGTTCTTACAAACAACTTCTGGCTACTGGGACGGATTTCGATGGATTTTGGATGGATTTCGATGGCTTTTTGATTTTGAGAGTTTGTTCGACGATAACTTTAGTAATGTTTTTCTGATCTTTTTCGCGCCTTCTAAACCCATAACCTCTTCATCGATCCTGCTCATATACGAACTCTCACATTATATACAGGGTGTCCCAGAAATCGACGTCAAGCCGTGAATGCATGATAGACCAAGTTATAACAGTTATCAGAAAAATACAAAAAAAAATCTATCACATGTTCTTCAAAAATTATGGTCACTTTAAAAATTTACTAGAAGTTAAGAGACCAGGGCGTGAATATTCTAGTAAATTTTTAAAGTGACCATAATTTTTGAAGAACATGTGATAGATTTTTTTTGTATTTTTCTGATAACTGTTATAACTTGGTCTATCATCCATTCACGGCTTGACGTCGATTTCTGGGACACCCTGTATATCTATCTCTGCTACAAACCCAACAAATTATCACGAGAACGTTACTCAAGTTATCGTTAAACTCACAAAATCAAAAAGCCATCGTAATGCCGAGACTTCCCAGTGGTCAGAAGTTTTTTGTAAGAACTCGCTCCGCTCGTTCGATAAACTAAAAATAAAATCGGTTTAAAAAAAAACTAAACTGCTTCCCTATAACAGGCAACAAATGGCAGGAAAACGTATCCACTCAGAGCGCAGCCTCGCGAATTGCCCATTACGGCGCGGCGTAATATCGGTGCCACTTCCGATGCGGTTACACTCGCACTTATTTAATGGCCTGTATAAAATACCTTAGAATGATACATGTTGCTGTTGTTGTTCCTATGGTACCCCAGAGGTACAAAGGGCCTTCACGAGGCCCGAGGTCACGCCACGTCTCACGATCCCCAGCAGCGCTCCTAACGTCACTCCAGCTCATCCCGATGTCACGTAGCTCCTTCTCAACAGAACGCTTCCAGGATTGTACGGGACGACCCGATCTACGTTCACCTCCTAGGGGTTTCCAGTTGAGGGCAGTGCATGCGATATTATCATCGCCGCGGCGGATCGTATGCCCGATCCAACTCCACTTTCGCTTTGCGATTTCTTGCCCCATCGGGATTTGTCTACACTGGGCCCACAGTTCCTCGTTGCGAATCCTGTTTGCCCAGAAGATACGGAGGATCGATCTTAGGCACTTGTTAACAAAAACTTGTAGCTTGTTTGTTAAACCTTGCGTTACTCTCCAAGTCTCGCAACCAAAAAGTAGGACCGACTTCATGATTGACTCAAAAAGGGCCAGTTTTATGAATGATACATGTACTGAAACCTTATTATTGATGCTGCCATTGTGTTACAACAAATATTAACCTTAACAATTAACACATTTCACCATCTGTTTAAATCATCACCTTTCGCATTCATTTAAGAATGTTTTTTAGCTCTATACCTACAACAAATTCGAGGGTTACCTACGATTTTAGAACCCCATATGATCGTTTTTTAACCTTTTGACCACCGTCGTCTGATATATGAGACAAAGTGACAACGTGAATGACACCTTCATAAATTACAGAGTTCTAAATTGAAAGTTATTAGTTTGACGTAAGGCGGTTAAAAGGTAATTCAAAATTTCCTTTTTTATACCTACTCGTAAATTGTTATATATTTTGTTAACCTAATGTTTTTTTTCCATTGTGTTTCCATTCCCATGGCCATGGCGATGGCGGTAACACAAAGGAAAGTCCCAAAATTGTGTCGAATATTTATGACCTTTTTTTTCCCTTTTGGGATGTAAAGAGTTCGTGATTCTGAGAAGAATTAACATAAAATTTCATTTTTTTAAATATTATGATTATTTCGTGATGATATTTAATCATTCTGCGATATATCTCATACCTACTTAGTTATTAGTATATTTTTCTTATCTATTCAAGTAAACTCTCCAGAATTGCATTATAGTTGGGCCCCAATGCCCTACGCTCGTAAACAGAAGCGCTCCTATTTACGATAGCCCGCAAATAGATACCCGCCTAGTTCCAACTGCGAACAATGAAAAATGACCGGCGGAAAATTGCCCGCGATACGGAGGGGCCGCATTCGGGGCTTGTGGGGGCTAATTCTATATTTGTGTAGCCTGGTCATCAATTGTCATGACTTGGGAAAGAGTTATATTCGTACCGATGGGATAGCTACAGATAGTATCACTCATTAAAGAGAATGGCCTATAGTATAAACACATTCTTACAGTAATTCCACTTGGCGGAACACTTTAAAAGTTAAGGATGAATTGTGCGGCGAAATGCATACATGTTAAATTATTTCTATAGCGCTTTGATGATATTTTGATTTTCCTAAGAAACTCTCCGAAACATGTCGCGAGACGTGACTAAAGTGCCGCGAGTGTAACCGTGTTATTTTATAATGATATTTTGAGGTTATATTTCATTAAACAATACAAGTCACCTCTGTTTATCTATTGTTTTTTTTTTTCTTCTTATGGACTTTAGGCGGTATTGCCTGTAGCCAATGTCAAGTATAAAAAGGCGGGAAATAAGAGCTTGTAAGATTTCAATCTTTAGGTACAATGCATGGTACAATGTCTTCAATCGATAAGTATTTTGTTTAATCAAATAAGTTTTAGGCAACGTTGTTCGGTAGAAGTGGCATAAGCCTTGTTAGTTGCTATTTGTAGAGTGATAGCTCCCTACAAATGGCTCGAGGAGGCTACAGGTTGTTCTGAACCAATCAATGGTTACACGCCTTTTAAGACTAATTCTTCATTATCCGCACACTTGTTCGTTAGATCACCGCACAATAAGCTATCTATATTACACACTGAACCACGAAAATGAACAAAAGACAAATAATTAATCCTAACGAGCTGCGACCATGATGAGCTCAACCCATAGACCTATCTATTGTTTACTTCGCACTAAGTTTTCGGCACGTCTAATGTCATGCAGTAGGTCTCCGGCCCCTTTTGCAGTACATTGCTTGCATTGCAAAGATACTTGTAACGAATGCAGCACGCAATGCTAGCAATGTATCGCGCAAAGAGGAGACATGCCGTTGCTTAATTTTATTTTGAAACCTTTGCAACAACGGTGAATACTAAACTACTTGCATTAACTATGCCAGATGCAATACATAAATCACCGTACCTACAAGTACAGCACCTCGTTTTAAGGAAGACACCAAATATATCCATGGAATCCAAATGTTGACCAAACCCAAACTGAAATTAGCCGAATCAACAGCAAATTTACTTAACCATCTTCCAATCCCGCCATCCGTTATTACAAACATATTAAATGAAACCCCCATATTAGCCGCATGGCTACATCCTCCAATTGTTAGGTAATTCTCATAAAACAAGGAGCCTGCGGCCCTGCCTCGTCGCGCACTCTATTTTCCTATTTGCGCGGCAGATTGGTTCTGATTGTATTGTTTGTGGGCGGGCCCGGGGTCTGCAGGTCTACCCAACCCCTACCCTAGTGCACCCGTCCGGAAAAATGTTATCCGCTCCTGAAATATGTTTGTGATAAATATTTGAAAGTATGGATGGCGAATTGATTTCGAGCGTAGTTTTTGGTGCTAGTGGAGTTTCTTTACTTAAGTACAGTCGCCATCACATATCGGAGCGGCCACGATACTCAAAAATATCTGAATATGTACTGTATCTCCTTGACAATAGAGGCGTTGTTCAGATATTTGTAATACCTTGCGACTGTACCTACGCTGGATTGCGTTTGATGTTGTAGTGCACAGTGGTGCACAAGAATAGGTAACTATTATTTGAATTGTATTCCTCTATCATGTATTAAAAATCTATGAAATTCCAATCATTGAAGACCTTAAAATTAACTAAACTTTTATATTTTTGCGTGTATCGTTTTTCTTTATCAATATCGGTACAACAGTGTACGCAACTCCAAATGGACTTCTTAAAAAACCTATCTAAGAACGTTTGACCAACATATCCACATGTTTCTAACTACTTAATTGAATACAATGAATAATTAAAACACTGCTACTAAATACATAACTTCCTCCTCACACCTCAAGGTGCAGTAGTTAATTTTCTAACAAAGCTTGATTGAATAACTTGATAAATAGAAAAAAAACAAATTTTTTTGGTGACACTTTATATTGCACGCATTTTCTTTCTGTAGTTATCACCATGTTTTAATTTTAACAAACTTAGCCTGTAATCATTTCCATGATCTCAAATCGATTGGCACTTAAAAAATTAAAACCTAACCAAGTCGTTAGAAAAAAGGCAATAGAGACTACTACGCGTACTATACGAATACCCGTCAAAAACATAACCCAATACACTTCGCGAACAAAAACTATCGAACGTCCCCGAACAAATCTGCACAATACACATTCTTCCATCTTATTCCAACACGATTTACCGAACCCATAATAAAGTTTCCAAGTAATCCCACAATCCACAATACACCTTCATTCTGATCGAGCATATCATCGCGGCGTCGTGCGGTAACTTTTATGAGTGCGAAATTGTGTTTATGCGGGTAGATGTCGCGATTTACCGCCCGCCTACCCGCGTAATCGGAAATATTGCGCCGGAACGAGGTTGGCGTGTGGTGAAAAGAGTGAGCTATAGCGAGTACGTGCGCAGGGTACTGAAATGAGGAATACTTGGTTTTTTACTACATTGTGGAATTTCGTAGTATTATTTATTTTTATTATTTATTATTTACCGTCAAAAATCCGTCTCGTTTCTGCGTGGCAGTGTAGTTACTGGCAGACGCAAGCAAATGCGCGTGTATTAGATACAAGTCTGACAATCTTTTATAAAGTTTATATTTAAACGCAACGTGCAATTGCGTGGCTGGCGCCATATTGTGTTGGTTGGTATTTTAGCTTTGCGCAATAACAGCATTAAATAGGCCATCCGTCTAAAATTTGATTCTACATATATCTCTATAGTAATGGTTTTTCATAATCAACAGCGCGACCAAGCATGCACCGGCCTTGAGAGCGTGGCACGCGATTGGTCGATATTCATATGTAAAATTATTTATATGTAGTCTGTTGATTCTCCTTTGAAAAGTATTGTAGTTCGGTCTACAAAGCCTCAATTCAATGTATATCGTCAAAACATACAATGTAAAAATGCTTGATGAGCTGTCAGAGTTGGAAAACATGGAATAATGCATATTTAAGTCTGTAGGTACCTATGTATTAAGTATGTCGTTTTGTTGCACTTTTAACAATGTTCAACGAACAGTATAACAGTAACACTAGTTCAAGTCAAACAGTATGAGTATTAAACTGAAATACATGTCATGTCGGGTCCGGTGACCGGGTGGTTTTGTGGTCAGCGCGTCAGCCGCGATAGCTGAAGACGCCAGTTCGAATCTGGCCTCGGACACCGGAGGACTTGGTCACTTTTTCTGAAGTATATGACATCTATTTCAGTTTATAATTTATATAGTACAGTCGCCATCAGATATATCGGAGCGGCCAAGGTGGTCACAAATATCTGAACAACGCCTTTGTTGTCAAGGCGATAAGGTACTTGTTCAGATATTTTTGAGTACCGTGGCCGCTCCGATATATTTGATGGCGACTGTACTACTTAAAAATTGCAAATTAAAAATATTCAACAACATAATTTGATTTGCTTTAAGAGTATGAGTATTGTCAAAATCGGCATCGCTATTGCCTTGCGCCGAGCCCGCAGTATTGTGGGTAGTCGGCGCCTCTAACAAACTAGTAATTGGTTTGATATTGCCGCCGTTCGCCGCTGATACTGTTTGCCTATCAATTTCGCATCCCGATATACTGGAGCCATATTCGACATGGCATAATTGACATTAGCTGACGAGACCACTGCGAGATCACTTTTTTGTGACAGCCACAATCGCCGTGGAATCACTCAAAAGTGATATCCACCTACGTCAAAATCAACACGTCTCGCTAGAGGATTGCCTCTATGGGCATGGGCGCCATCTTATTAGTTTTGACGTAGACGTCAGTATATTAGGGGAATCCCACGTAGCAAATAGTAAAGTAAGTAAAAGTAGGTAAAGAGAGCCAGCCCCCTTGAAGCATTTTATGAAAAGTCATTTGAAAGCGACATCTATATGTACAGTGCCACCAATAAGAGCAGAAATTAAAAAGTGGCTACATCGTAGTGTCGTCCCTTTCAAATCAATCTAATAAAACGGGACGACACTACGATGTTGCCACTTTTTAATTTCTACTCTTTTTGGTGGCACTGTATTCGAGATTTGTATATAAGGGACGCGACATAGAAAATGAAAACACATAAAAATATGTTCGTCTCGTTTTAACTCACCTCTATATCCATAATCAAAAAGAGAGACGGGTATTTACGTAAAAACCCAATGCGGCCGAAAAATTCGCCATATTGTGCGCCCATGCCGTCATCGTCTGTCAGTTGAGTAGTAATTTTCATAGATATACTTACCATAGATAAACAAGATAATACACAGGCCTTGAAAAAACGAGCCGAGTGAGATGGCACACGGGGAGACCTTCATCTTCACCTCTTTCTATTAGGGTGACCACGTTAATTTCAAAAGTTAGGAATTCCTTGGGAAATCCTCGTTCAATTAATGCTAAGTATGTGTTATAATATTCAGTCCTAACAAATTTTTATTCGTAGGTACTCAACTCATTTTAAATCCTATAGTCATAATGATATTTTGTAGAAGTTCGGAAAGAGAAGTGTTGTTAGAATGCATGAGCTTTCATATCAGCCACGACACTTATCTTTCCGAACAACCATTCCTCTGCTACTTATCTATGTCTACGTAATGATTTTTCCCATTTTTGGGCTGAGGGTTTCGGTAAAGTCTTGGCAATTAGTCCACCTACGCATTCGCATCCGAAAATCACAACCAAAACAGAACTGACAAGGACGCAACTATCTCAACTTGCTGTAGAGTGAGCAGGCGGTTATTAGATACAGTCGCCATCAAATACTGCAATACTGTACTAACCACCTTATTGGCAAGATTCAGCGGCGGCGCGTCATAGGTACAGTCGTCATCAAATATATCGGACCGGCCAGGTTACTCAACATCTGAACATGCACTTTATCGCCTTGGAAGTAGAGGCGTTGTTCAAATACTTGTGACTACCTTGGCCGCTCCGATATATCTGATGGCGACTGCACATACAAGGACTTGCAATCCGGATATTTTGAATAGTAATTTGTATGGAATTATCCGGACAATTAATAATAATAATAAATATTAGGACAATCTTACACAAATCAATCTAGTCCCACAGTAAGCTCAATAAGGCTTGTTTTATGGCTACTAGGTGACGATATAGATAGATATAGATAAATACTTAAATACATAGAAAACATCCATAACTCAGGAACAAAAATCTGTGATTAGTACACAAATAAATGCCCTGACCAGGATTCGAACCCGGGATCTCCTGCTTCATAGGCAGGGTCACTACCAACTAGGCTAGGAGGCCGTTAAACAATTGCAAGCCCTAGTAGGTACATACCCATTGGGAAAGCTGCAGTTAGTGTTGTTTGAATTTAGAAAACAGTGCGTTAGGTAGCTACTTCTGCTACTGACTGGATGTGTGGAGGCTCCTATTATCTATTATCGTTGGAAAAATAAAACATAAGGAAATAAAACACACCATAGGTAGGTATTCTAGAAATATTTAAGTCGATTATCAAAATAATGCTGACAGCACAGCAAAATACAACTGTGCATCAAAACCGGAGATAGATGGTCTATTATTCTCATAAAGAACAAAACTCAAACCTTAAACTTGTCTCATTAGTCATATGAAGTGGACACCCTATTTCAAGATTTAAGATTTTTAACGATATTTTTACTTACTACTGGACTACTAGTTATAAAATAATTATTCAAGATTTTTCGTGCTAGTTTATTAACTTATTAAAACTAGTAGTCCGCCTCGAACTGAGAACTCGCGATTTACTTGCAAACGAGTTAACCAATATAAGAAGACCCTAAGGAGGATTTTTTTTCTCCTTCTAGCTCCATAACCACTTGATGGATCCTGCTCATATACGAACTTACACATTTTATGTATCTCTGCTACAGCCCCAAGAAATATCACAAAGATCAGAAAAACGTTACTAAAGTTATCGTCGGACAAACTATCGAAATCAAAAAGCCATCCAAATGCCGAGACGTCCCAGTAGCCAGTTGACAATTCGGTCTGGAGTTGTTTGTAAGAACTCTCTTCGCTTACGCTTCGCGAGTTCGATAATTTTAAACAAAAATAGAACCGACTTCACTTAGGATCCGCTATTCCAAGAGGAAGTGGCCGAGTTGCTTTAAAAAATACTGAAATCACTATAGATGTGCCTATAATAGTTGAAGAGTTCCCTCGATTTCTCCAGAATCCCATCATCAGACCCCGACTTGGTGGCAATGGGACCATCTAGGGGTTATACCTAGGGTTGCCAACTGTGATTCAGAGATTCGCGGTACATTTACGATCACATTGCGGGACCAGGCTTAAAACCGCGGGACACCTACACGCGGCCTCACTCTCACTGCAATAATGCACCCCCCCCCCCCCTCCCCAAGAAGAAATATTCTTAAATTCACAAATCACAACCTTAAATAATAGCCGCCATACACAGCGACAGGGAGTGTCGAGCGAGCGAGTGAGCGTTGATGGCGCTAGCGCGCGTTACTCGCGGTATATTCAAGTAAAATTACACGCTTTAAAATGATTCTAACATGCAAATCAACGCTCGTTTTGGTGCTGAAGTACTGATGATCTAGTCTAGTCTGAAAACGGGACAATCGGTGTCCCGCGTGGACCCCTTGCGGGACGCAAGCTCTAGGGCCCCAGAAACGGGACGTCCCGCATATAGCGGGACGGTTGGCAACCCTAGTTATACCCGTTCAATTAAAAAAAATATTTGAAAATCGGTTCACGATTCACGGAGATATCGAGTAACATACATACAAAAAAGTAATAATAATAAAAATTGCCCCGTTGCCGGCGGCACCCTAGGTTAGGTTTTTTATAATGTTCTTATTGTTTTTGTATGTTTTAGGTGTATTTTGTATTTTACTTTTATAAAAATATAGTAAAAAACCTGACTTAAGAGAAATGACAAATAAAGAAAAATAAAAAAATTAAAATGATAAAAAAAATAATAAAAAAAATTCAGTCGAATTGAGAACCTCCTCCTTTTTTGAAGTCGGTTAAAAATAAAAAAGTATGATAAGCATACGTAATTCTTGTAATCAAATATATTTAAAAACTTTTTTTGTTATTAATTTCACGCTAAATACTTTTTACCACAGAATTAATTTTTTTCCGAATGGCAACGTTTAGAGAGGGACAGAGGTCTCCCCGTTTTAGCATCTCTCTCGGCTCGTTTTCCTCCTTCACCTATGTCGAGTGAAAATTAACCTTAAAGTAATTAACTAACTTAACCTAAAAATAAACATTAGAGTATATTTGACTTATTGATATTTTTGGCTGATATTGCTCCAGTTTAAAGTTTCTTCATGATTATATGTCAATGCCTAAAATAATTATTTGACATTTGATATACTTCACATCATAGATATACCACCCATAGATCTGACACGGAACTAATAATACCAAGATAGAACGGGATGGTCTTATTACACTTTCAATAGATACGGCAGAGAGGTGCTATTATCGTTGGTCCTTGTCATAGTTTCTATTACCCTCCACGCGTTACTTCTAGCAGTGGAGGGTAACAAACAGATATAATGCGCGATTTCTTCAAGAATTTCTGTGATTGCTACGAGAAAAGCTGTTAGTTTTCCTAGAAAGTTGTGTCAGCTAAGGAAAAGATTGGTAAATTGTTCTGTTTTATGCTGTAGAGGTGATTATGGGCATCTATATATCTATCCCATACGGGGTTACACGTGTGCGGGCTCTAGTTAATACTTGCTTTGAGCTTCACATAAATAAACATAATAGGTACTGGAGCCTGCCATACTGTAAATTTATCAAAAATCGTATCGGTCGGCTTCCACAGCGATGTACAGCCAATCTCGGAGATCGTAAAAACATAAGTCTTAAAGACTTAAATCGAAAGAGATTAAAATTTGTTGTTTAATCACAAGGAAAAAAATTGCGCTTACGAACTTTTAGGGTACTCAACTCAAGTGATATGCCGTTACCGAAATTTACGAAAACGAAGAGAATTTAAGGGGAAAGTTCTCGGTAACATTCTCCGCGGCGGTAATTATCGAGAAAATAGTTTAAATTTCCAAATATTCTTACTTTTTCACCATTATATCATTTTAATTCTTCATCAAAATATTGGTATGTATGCACGATAAGTCAACATTATTGTTTATTTATTGATATAAATATAATCGGATTTAAACCGGCCCCTGTGTTCATTTTGTGGTATATTTGTAACAAAAAACGAATATTTGGAAGAAGACAGACAAAATGTAAGACAAGAAAATAAATTATGCATTTAAAACCACACACAAAAATAAGTTATGGGGCTTCTAATAAGTATCAGATTTTGGGAAATTTAGGAAAATATTTAAAAAATCGTATCTCCAGAACGACCACGGACGGAAAGGAAGGATATGACACCACCCACACCCCAAACAAATTTGTTGGGTCATGTCATGTGCCAAACACCCTGTATTTTCCCCTCTTCTGCCTGATATTGTGAACGCCAATCAGGCGACACTAAGATTTAAGTGCATTATGTCTTTGTAAAAATCCGCTTGTGTCGCAATTGACATCGTTCTAAACTATTCTAAAGATAAGCCCCGCCCCCATGTATCTTCCATTTCATTCTCGTCATTTTAGAAAAAATACTGCAAGAAGTTGTTTTTTTTTTCGTACCTGAAGTAAGAACGTAATGCTAACTGATAACCACCGACCCGATCACATCGACATAATTGCAAATTATTAACATTATTGCTTAATAATACGAGCTATAAAATGCTTTATCTACACCCATATCATAAACCCTCCATGATGCGTTAAAAACCGCACGTTATAACCACCATAAAAATAGATTGTTTCGTTAGTAGTTAGAACAAATGTCTTATCTGTAACGATGTTATTATTTTCAAATAATAATCAAAAATTCGATTTCATTATGAAAATCCGGGTGGGCTTAAATTAATATCACATAATTTGTTTACCTGTATATATATTATCAGTTTGTATTATGTAGCAATAGCATAGCAATAAACAATATAACTACGCTCCACTTATAGAACTTGTACAAAATTATGTACTGAAAATTTATGAATTTTTACAAGAAATTCATATGTTGTCCGTTTTCTGTTTAAGATACTTAACGTAAGCTACATTTTACAATTCTTTCTTTATTATTTATACAGAAGTTTTTTGTATGAAAATTGTATAACTTATATAGTCTTTTTTTTACGAAGATAACACCACACAACCCGTAGCAGCTTTAACCAGAGGGTACTAACATATTGCATGGGACCAGACCCAGAAAACCCCTCCATTTAATTAATCTTTTCAATAGGATAAACCTATTAAATGGTTACATAATGATATGGTTACCCTATCACTAGGGTTAGCCTATTGTTACGGAAACCATTTTAAATAAGGTTAACCATATTCAATGTGATTTCTCTATCGAATGTCTTAACGATATAGTTTACAATAGTTTGATCGCATTCTAAAAACACTTGATAGGGTAAACTTATTGGGGGTTTTCGATTTCGGTAAGCGCTTACCTTTGGGTTAAACCAATGATGTGCTTATCGAATTGATGGGATTTGTAGTAATTTTAAACAAAAAAGAACCGACTTCACTTAGGACCCACTATTCCAAGAAGAAGTGGCCGAGTTGCTGTAAAAAATAGTAAAATCACTATAGGTGTGCCTATAATAGTTGAAGAGTTCCCTCTATTTCTCCAGAATCCCATCATCAGACCCCGACTTGGTGACAATGGGACCATCTAGGGGTTATACCCGTTCGATAAAAAAAAAATTGAAAATCGGTTCACGATTCACGGAGATATCGAGTAACATACATACAAAAAAATGATTAAAAACAGTCGAATTGAGAACTTCCTCCTTTTTTGAAGTCGGTTAAAAATAGTGGAATCACTATAGGTGTGCCTATAAGAGTTCCCTCGATTTTTCCAGGATCCTAAAAGATAAAAAGATAAAAGATATTTATTCTTCAATTTAGGCACATTACAATGCACTTACGAACGTCAAAGAGAAGAGATTTTTTCAAAACAGTACTACAAATACATTAAAGATACTATATACAATAATGCGTAGTTCTTCATCAGACCCCGACATGGTGACAATGGGACAATCTAGGGGTTATACCTGTTCAATAAAAAAAATTTGAAAATCAGTTTACGATTCACGGAGATATCGAGTAACATACATACAAAAAAATAATAAAAAAATAATGTTAAAAAAAATCAGTCGAATCGAGAACTTCCTCCTTTTTTGAAGTCGGTTAATAATAACCGTATACCCCTTCATTGGTAATCGGTACCGGTCCTTGCATGGGACCCCTGTATAAATGTGAAGTGAAAATTTGGAATGGTAAGCTCAAACATAAATTAAATAAACAAATAAAACTTTATTATGGACAAATAGTCCATACATCTTGTTAGTTATAGTAATTTGCCTATAATTTAATGTTATCTAATATGTGTATGTACCCAAGCTAATAAGACTACTCTAACACGTATTAAATTACGCTCCTTATATCCTATCTTTAACAACGTGTATTGACGTCGACCGGGCTAGTATAGGGCTATCTCAACGCCGAGGATACGGATGAGACTGCCGCAAAGCCGAAACAGGATCCCACTTCTTTTTCTCATAATGGCAGCAAAGCCATCAGTTCGTGCCTCGGCAAACATGCCGGACGCGCTGCAATAACGTGGCAGCCTCACTCAGAACCAGAAAAGCAAAAAATTACGATTTAAAATCTTAACATCTTATGCGTCCATCGAAATAAATAAATAAATATGTTAGCCTATATATGTCCCACTGCTGGACACAGGCCTCGTTTCATACACAAGAGGGATCGAGCTATAGTCCCCATGCTGTGCTGGTCCAAAGCAGATTGGCGACTTCACATACAACTTTGGATTTCTCCGCGTATAATTATGTATGCAGGTTTCCTCACGAAGTTTTCCTTCACCAAATAGTAAAGTATATTTCGTATATAAGTTCCGAAAAACTCATTGGTACGAGCGGGGGTTACCCGAGACCTTCGAATTGAAAATCAGACGTCTAACCGCCAGGCTACCAACGCTTTTCAACTAGACTCCATACATAAAGCCACAATTTAAGTATGTTTACATGATCTCCGAGATGGGTTCTACAACGCTACGGAACGCTATGGAAGCTAACCGGTAAGTTTTTTGATAAATGTACAGTAGGGTGGGCTCCAGTTCCAGTACTAACATGGTGTTATCTATATTCGTATAAAAAAACCCGCCTTTTAGTCTCTGCCATGGGATTCCCAATGTCCTGTCAACATATCTAAAATGGTGGCTAATAGCCATAGACAAACACTCTAGCGAGACCTACTATAAATTTGACAGTTAGGCGTGTCCATCTGAGGACAGATGGATATCACTCTATCACCTAGCGATTCTACTGTGACGTCCACGTCTCGTTTTTTGTCTTGTCGAATCGCGCCCCTGGTTACCTACTTCACGATGGGATTTGTTTCCTACGCCCGATATTGTTTGGGGAAGGAGGATATTGTAATAAATAAATAATAGGTACACACAACGCCTCACTAGGTATACACTTTTGAACGTTATTACAGCGGAATAAGGTTCAAAAGTGTATACCTAGTGAGGCGTTGACTGTACAGAAAGCAACTAAGGTATCTCTATAAACTAAACGCCTGATAGAGCTCATTGAATACTTAATGTTATATCATAATTTTAAACAAAAAAGAACCGACTTCACTTGGGATCCGTTATTCCAAGAGGAAGTGGCCGAGTTGCTGTAAAAAATAGTGAAATCACTATAGGTGTGCCTATAATAGTTGAAGAGTTCCCTCGATTTCTCCAGGATCCCATCATCAGACCCAGACTTGGTGACAATGGGACCATCTAGGGGTTATACCTGTTCGATTAAACAAAAATTCTGAAAATCGGTTCACGATTCACGGAGATATTGAGTAACATACATACAAAAAAAGAAAAATGATAAAAAAACAGTCGAAAAAAGGTGATCTATGTCACTATTTAATACAACACTTTTTCTATGAAAGCAAAAATAGTGAAATATCAAATGGCGGCAGAATGCGGAAGACGTCGTATGCCACCTAAACAAATAAAATAAAAAAGCAAAATGGAGTACAAAAAGTACTTTTGATTCAATAAATATACTTTATGCCACACCTGGCCATAAAGTAGCTTTTTCCGCACGCTGCGCGTACGGAAAAAGACGCTTTCTGGCCAAATGTTGACATAAAACGATGTACACAACACGGGAGGTAATAAAGAAAGCCCTCGATCGCATATTTACGTCCCTCGCTTGCAGCTCGGGCCGCAAACTTCTGCGATCTCGGCCTTTCTTTGTTTTACCACCCTAGTTGTGTAATGTACTATTACTTTTCGATACCTTTACAGTTTTATATCTAATGCATTCAGCGAGGTTATTGCTTTTACGTTTCATCATTTGTTCAAATAAAAGGGACATCATTGTCGGTTATCATGTTATCAATAAGGCATTACTGCCATAATAATGAATTTATAAATAAACTCTATTAACTACCGACAATGATTTCGCCGTGGGGTGCCCGGCCTTAGAATTGTCCCCCCCCCCCCCCCATATCGTCCCGTGGTTGCAGTAGGAGTCTGCTAAGGGAATGTACCGGGAGATGGGCAGCAGCATCTTCCGAAAGCCTAAGCAATAAACAAAAAAACTGCGCGCGCCAACCCGCCTGCCAAGCGTGGCGCGTATGGCAGGCGGGTTGTGGCTGCGATGGAGTGGACGTGTTATGGCTGCGATGATGATGAATGATTTCGGATCCTATTTGACGTCATTGAGTTGTTTTGCTTCTTGTCTTGTTTTTGTATGTATTTATGACGTTAAATAATAGTTATTTGTGCAACAAGAGAGGATAGTTGGTTTTTCATGCGAGTGTTGATTTTGAGTCCCAAGTAAGCGAAAGATTCTGTAATTGAATCACGAGCGAAGCGAATGATTCTAAGTTAGAATCTTGAGCGTAGCGAGGGACTCAAAAACACGAGATGTAAAATAACTTTCTCTCGTGTGACACATAGAACTTTTCACCTCAGTAGTGAGAACATATTAGAGGTTAAAAAATTTCAACATTTAGTAAGTTAACCACATTTATTTTCACCTCAGCAGCTCGAATAAGCCTCCAGAAAAAACTGAAAAAACTTTTCATTCCAGGGAGTGGTGAAAGTCGCGCTTTCGTCACTGTTTTTTTGCAGGGGAGCAGGCTTGTTCGAGCTGCTGAGATGAAAATGTATTTTCTTTCTTTTTTTCTGATGTACCTTTTGCTTGAAAGCGTCACATTTATTCCATAAAGCAGTAACAAAATAAATTCCCGTCTTTCTCGCCGGGCTACGCTGCTACGGAACCCGCTACGGCACGTAGCACTGCATTGCGTAGACATGTCTACGATGAATACGATTCGAATGCATTCAATTTAACAATTTTGTGGTAAAGAATTCGAAATCGAAGTATTGTATTGAAAACTGAAATAGATGGCATATACTTCAGAAAAAGTGACTAAATCCTCCGGTGTCTGTGCGTGTTTTAAAGTTAGAATACGGCCCCTGATAGAGGTGTCCGGTGTGCGAGGTTTTTCTGAATATATGACATCTATTTTCAGTTTATAATTTATATAGTAGTGTTACTACTAAGCGCTGGTAGCCTTGCGGTAAGACGTCCGACTTTTAATCCGGAGGTCTCGGGTTCAAACCCCGGCTCATACCACTGAGTTTTTCAGAACTTATGTACGGAATATCATTTGAAAATATCACCAGTCGCTTTTCGGTGAAGGAAAACATCGTAAGGAAACCGGACCTAATCCCAAAAAGACCTAGTTTCCCCTCGGGGTTGGAAGGTCAGATGGCAGTCGCTTTCGTAAAAACTAGTGTCTACGCCAATTCATGGGATTAGGTTGTCAAGTGGACCCCGAGCCGGGATAAACGCTAGGAGGAAGATAGTAGTGTTACTATTACTAGGTACTTAAAAATTGCAAATCAAAAAATATTCTACAAAAAAAATTTGATTTGCTTTAAGTTTTATTGTAGGTATTGAAGTGGCATCGTATCTAAACGTGTTTTAACCTTTTCGACGCCATGTCAAACGCAAAACCTACCACTCAGACGCCACGACATCTAAATGTCAAAAATGAAGTTAAACTTTATGCGTGTGCATGTAGGTCTATTTTGCTCTGTGGTCGGTGACCGATATATCGGTCTTTGGCGTTGGACCTGTGGTGCCGATATACAGTGTGTGGCCCAAAACACGAGCGAAAAATTCAAACGTAGATTGTAGTCCTCAAACAATAAAACTATTGTCCAACAACTTTTAAAAAAATGTAGTTTTTAGATTGTCTCTTTTTCATACTAACTAAATATTATTTTCAATGTACGTTAAAATCCGTCTAATTGACATTGCTTGTCAGTCTTGTCACCCTACAGACATAACCAATTGGGATTGTTCATATTTTTTTACCCCCCATTTTGATAATTTATTCTGAAATTATAGGCCATTTTAAGATATCAATTTGATTTGTTTAGCTTAAAACAGCTTAGTTATTTTATTATAATTAAAATAAAAAATCTGATACGATGTCTTGTAAGTTACAGTCTCAGGCTGAATAGCATTGACAAAGTCAAAAATTTGTATAAAAAAAACCCTTGCTTGTCGTCAACAGCCGCTGTCACGTCAAGATTGACGTATTGGTACATCACTTCGCACTTCTCTTGACCGCGAAAAATATACAAATTCAAATCTTATTTGTAAAGCGCAAGAAATAATACACATGGCGCTTAATTTTGTAAAAGCCGACTCAAGAAACATACCCAAGTTGGAAAATATCTGTATGCTGGAGTAAATCGAATCAAGTTCAAACTATAATTTGATTGAAATAAGATGAACCAAAATACTTATGTGAGACAGGACAATACGATTACTTGTAAGCTTTTATACATTTTAAAAGATTAGTCATTGATTATTATTGCACTTTTGGCTTAATTTCTGTAATTAATACTTACTTTTTCACTTAAATACGTTGGGATAGTGTTTGTTTACAAATTTCTGTTTACATATTTGACAATGTCGTGGCGTATGACATTGATTTTATTTTTATAGGAATGCTTACAAAGGTTTTACAAAGAGGTTTTACATGGTGGTTGTGAGGACAAAGTCAAACAAAGGTCATTCATATTTTTGCGAAAATATCCGAATCCACACATTAATTTCGCGAAATATTAATCAAAAGATGATCGATAAACGTAGACCTCGAAATGGTTTTGGAAATATACATTTCCAAAAAAATGAACAATCCCAATTTCGCAATACATTGCGTGTTCAGGTAAACTTAAAAATGTACTAAAAATCAAACCCTAAGTTATTTTTAAAAGTCGCTGAACAAACGTTGTTCAGTTTGAGGAGTAGAATCTACGTTTCAATCCTTCGCCCGTGTTATGGGCCACACACTGTACATATACGTCTTTGGCGTGGAAAAGGTTAAAGTTAGAATACGGCACACTATCTGCTTATACTCACCTTAACGCGCCTTAAAAGATTTTGATAATTCAGTATCGGAGGTAAATATGGCTTGTTGTACTATTTAGTATATAGTATAAAATTTATGGAAGCTGCAATCCATTTGTCAGGCCCGCGGCGTAGTATTTATTATGTAAAAGGTCACCTATACATATGTGTTGGCTTAATGATTTTTGTAGTAGTCTGTAGGTTCAGTCTATGGTTTCAAAAACCTGCAACCTGCGCGACAAGCACCACTCCCCGCGACACTAACCGCGGCCGCTAACGACGTGACACTAATGACATCGCGACACTAACGACATCGCGACAATAATGACATCGTCACGACGACGATAATTGTCGGCGCCGCGGGCACTGCACTGGCGTGCTACTTGAAGTTCTGTACACAGTCTTATATGCTTACAGACTTACGTAGCATTGTCGAAAGACGATTGTCATTCTGGCTACGGTGCCTCTAATGTTATATTTATAAGAACTTATCAATAGTTTTGCCTCAGTTTCTGACATAGTCCACAGTCTGACGCCATCCCAAGTTATCTTCTTAAGGCACTAAATAAACAGCTTTCATAGACAAGAATCTGCCGGTTTCTACAGCGAAAAAAATCTATGGTGGCTGAATTTTTGTATGGACCCAATAAGAATAGATTTTTTTCATTTTCCGGCTGATTATTGTCTATGATAGCTAAAGACCTCGTTGAATTCCGCTTAAGGCTCACCACACATTTGAGCGGAATGGAGGCAGTAATGTATGGAGGCCATAGACAAATTTAAGCTACCATCGACAAAGCTCCATACACTACTGCCTCCATTCCGCTAGGTGTGTTTTGAGCCTAAGTATATAGTTAGAGAGCCTAAGTAGGCCTCCACATTTTATGAAAACACCGACACACTGCACTTTTCTATCTACTTTGTCTCTGATGATGCTAAAATATTGAGAACTAGCATGTGGATATGTATAATTAACCATATGTAAACAATTGTGGTATTTGTTGCAGGTTCACAAGGATTTCTTCGGGCGTATAGTTCCACTGTCTCAAGTGCAAAAATCAGGTAAGTCTATGCTTTTTCTGTAGTGTAGATTTCATTCAATTATACTATAACTATAGGTTCATTGAAATAAGAGCTTGAGCTTCTTCCCAGTGAGATATTCGCTATTCAGGGCGGTAAAAAAAAAGAACAGCTGAGATCGCGGACTTTTGTGGCCCGAACCGAAGGTAAGGGCCATAAACAAGCGATCTGATGCCTTCTTTTCCTGAGTGTGGAGTGAGATTTGCCGCTGCGCCCATGGGCGACAAATCTCACTTACCGCCCAGAGTGACGTAAAAATTATAATCGTCACATTACATTCCGCTCGGCTGACACCAAAAAAGTCTACTCCCGATAACATTTCATCATTCCCACTTACCAAAATTGTCGTAATCCACCCAGCAGTCACATAAACGCGCCATCTTTATCACATAACGTTAATCTCCGTCGCACGTCCGCCTATTATTCTCAATTACGGCAGCGAAAGGGTTGTTAATATTCATTGGCGCGCCGACGCCGACTCGCGCACCTGAGCCCGCCCCGCCGATTGTCGCCGATCGCGTTGGAGTTAATAGATTGGAAATTGTTTTAACGGACTTAGGGCCAGTTGCTCTAGGCATTGGTTGGCGTTATTTTGATTGGTAAAATATATAGCTCACGGAGAGCCGTTTTGCTATATTGATTGTAGCAAATGGAAATCCGTGATCTCTGCCTACCCCTTTTGGGAAATAGGCGTGATTGTATGTATGTTGTATGTATGTAAAATATATAGAATTTTACAGTTGTATATGGAATGATGGCTAAATTAATCTAAATAATAATTAACATGCTGGTGTCCCAGAGACAAGACGGTGTTTATTTCAATTAGGGTTTCTTCAACCGATTTTTTTTCATGAGGTGGCAACACTGTGGAGAGGTCTAGCTGTCATAAGTGTCATAACATAATCCACCAATGTTTAATCTTTTTTTTATTCGTGGATGTTGACAGCTGCTGTCAAAAATACCGACTCGCCACTTTGCTGCCACCTGGTGAAAAAATCGATCGGAAAAATCTTCATTGCGTTAATAATGTCAAGTGAGGAATTCGTGTTTTTAAAATGTTAGCAGGTTGTTTTTAAAAGTTGGTACAATTTTATACTCATTCGCCGTTGCAGTTTTTCATTTATAGTTTTGATTTCTGCCCAGTCTTTTGATTCTAAGTCATCAACCACATTAGGTATGATTTGTAGTATAGTTTAGCAACTCCAACGACCTCTTGAAGTTATCCTATTCACAAAATATCGCCTTTCAAACCACGCCTTTACATTCAACAAATTCCTATAAGTACATAATCGTATCTTTGCCAAGCCTTATTCATCATAACCGTCCTCATTCAAAAACGTCACAAGACCCCCCGAATCCTCACGGATATACTCCCATTTTAATTAGCAACGATACCCCCACCACCCCCCATCGTTAAGGTGACTGGTTAATAATCTCAACGCGATACGTAATGGGATTGAATGTAAATTCACTCGGCGTCTACATTTACATTGTTTCGGCGCGTACAGTCGGAATTGATATTTAATATTTAAATCCGATTCCAGAGCTCATTATTCTTGGTGGGGGCCTAGGAATTGGTGTGTGGTGTAAAATAGAACCTTATTAGCAAAATTACTTCTTGAAGTACATTGACCTCTTTATTCAATTGGTTTTTTCTAGATTATAATCATACATTCTACGTTTTAGTTATGTCTTGATTTATTTAGTGTACTTAATTGATATACATACAACGATTAATGAATGAATACTATTTATTTTATTTCGGATTATAAAAGATCCATATTTTTGTTAGTAAATTATATACATCATTATTATGTATTAAATTATTAACTATTAGTTAGTAAAACTGTTCTAAACACTCTCTACATATTATAATAAAATTTTTGGGGGGATGCAATTTGATATTGAGTACATTTTCACCCAGAAAAATAAAATAGGGTTGTCCCATCTTTCAGTAATGGCTTTCAGGAAGCTGTTGGGGCTGTCAGCTGTCTAGTCACAAACATCATTTATTTTTATGATTTCAACGCTTATTTAATTTTAGGTATATTATGTATGTATATATAGCAGTAGGTAGATGCACGTACCTGCTGAAATTTCATCGTAGTAACTACTTGTCCCAATAATATTTTCATTCCGTTGCTTAGTAATCGAGTTACTGAATAGAATTTAAGTAATACAATTCTTAAAATTTGCTTCATGAAGACGGAAGTTAAACTATATATACAGCATGTTTCCTGTATTAAGAACAATAAATTAAAACTTAGGTTCTACTCCTCAAACAAAAAAAAACTATTGTTCAACAACTTAGACTGTCTCTTTTTTCATACAAACTAAATAGTATTTTCAATTTACGTTAAAATCCGTCTACTTGAAATGGCTTGTAAATTTTGTCACCCTACAGACATAATCAATTTCAGAATACATCGCTTGTTCACAAGTATATACGTTTTTATTCAAAATATTTCTAATACATTACTAATTAAATAAATTAAAACTAAATAAACCTATGCCTAACTTAAACCAAAGGCCCTAAACCAAAAGCTTCGCTTGTTCGAATAAACTAACCTAACCTAAAAATCAAACCATAAGTTATTTATAAAACTTGCTGAAGAAACGTTGGCTGGTTTGAGGAGTAGAATCTACGTTTTAATTTAGTGCTCCTAATACAGGGAACACCCGGTATATATTATATACACAGTCGCTTACGAATATGTACCTATATATTATGTTTTCTAGATATCAGCCATAAATCCTTCACATCCTTCGCGATACAACTATCGCATCATAAAGCAGAATTTTAAAATCTCATTCCTGAGCTTTGTTTACTCATATAATTTTTTTAAATGGCAAGGTATAAAATTTGTTTAGATATTTATACAATTAGTGCGAATATTGAATACATGAATAATCATGAGAATTCGTCAAGACGTATTTTTTCTAATTACATTTTTCTCAAAAATGTGTCACTGTTGTTCTATTATTGTCCTCAAAAATCTTATCCGTCGGTTTTATTAAGCCACTTGCGAGACTGAACAAGTGTGTGCTCTTTTTCAAGGGTTTAAATATTTCAATAAATCAAAATCGCTATCACTTCTAAGTCCTCAAATCATTCTACTAAAAACAATTGAAGCCCGCTCAACACATTTCAAATTGGGAAATCTCATCGGGCTCCCAGTTGATTAAAAAGTCCCAAATCAAATAGTCTCACTGTACAATGAGACGGAGTTGTAACGAGCCGGCGTATAAATTAATTGTTCCGAGCTCCCCGCCGCCGCCACCGCCGCCGCGGGCGGCCGGGAAATCGACTTTGCTGTTTGATACTACTGTTTATTGTAATGGGTGTGCGATGATTAGCGGTAGTTTCGGGGGCTTAAGCTCCTGTTAAACAAATGATAAGCAGCGGGATCTTGGTATATTTACACCCGAAACAATTTTGATTGAGTATGTCAGTATATGCAGTGACTATAGAGATATAGACGACCACAGCCTAAGAACTTTTTGAAGCTCAAGTCGATTGCGCCCTCTGTCCGAAAGCTCCCTAAAGATACCGAAATTGTAAGAGGAAATGTCACCTGCACTGCTACTCCACCTAGTAACAAATAGCGGACTAGTAGTAGACTAGTAGCTACATGGTGGAGTAGCAGTGCAGGTGACATTTCTTCTTACAATTTCGGTATATTTAGGCGGCTTTCGAACAGAGGGCGCAATCGACTTGAGCTACAAAAAGTTCTTAGGCTGTGGTCGTCTATATCTCTATAGTCTCTGGTATATGTCTATACATACTAAGTAAGCTTTGCTGTTTACTTATATTATTTATTGTAAAAGGTGTACTGATTAACGATAGTTAAATAAATGACAAGCAGCGGGATCTTGGTGGGTTTACACCGAAATATTGCTGATTATAACTATCCTAGTGTCATAGTGTCATCAACTTTACCGTTAGATTTTACGATTTGTTATGTGTTATGTGTGTTGAGTAGCGGTAGTTTCAGGGGCTACTGCTACACGGAGAGAAACAATTTTATTAGAAACTAGCTGTACCCGCGCGGCTTCGCTCGCGTGTGTTGCGGTTGATTCTGTTACTTTTCGTTATCCTCAACAGTCCATTGCTGAACGCTTTCTACTTTTTTATAAAGTCAGTTTAGCAGTTTCGCTAAAACCGACTTCTTCCATATAACTTCGACATCCCAAAAGATCGACGGAAAGCGTCTAAGATTGGACTGTGTCAGCCATGGTCAAGAGAAGCATGTGAGTGGGAAGATCTGGCGAGCTAAAAAGTCAGAGCTTCCTTCGTAGAGTCATGTAGAGTCGAACGGCCGACGTATCTCAGAGGAAAGTGCAGCAGGAGGTCAGAGATCTAACACAAATTAATGATAAGTCTTAAAAGTAAACCGAAGGGTGGAAAGACCAATAATAAGGCAGCCCTTCCACTAAGGCGGAGATGAGAGGAGAGTGCGGGAATCAACCAATAGCCGGGAATTAACTAAGAACCGTCACCGTGACCATGACTGATGCCTTGCTGATGATCGATTCCCGCATGTCCCCTCTTATCTTTAATCGTATCCGTATCAATAGCAAGGCAGCTTTAGTGGTAGTTTAGCAATAGTAAGGTCCGCGTAGGCCGACAGCTAAACACTAATTAGAGTCGAAAACCCGAAGTGTCCCAGAGAAAACAACCTTGATGTTAAAGTGTAAGCAAAATGGCCCCCAAGCAGCTTTTCACGTAGTAAACTCTATCAAAACTGTTATTGATTCCGTCTTAAATATTCAACTTAACCATTTTTGGTATTAATAGTGAAAGTGCTGTGTGTTTTTGGTTTATGCAAGCCTTCTGCCGCTTATGCCATAACGCAAACTCTATCAAAACTTTTTTCTTCCCATCTGAAATATTCAACCTTTTGGTAAAAAATAGCAATGGTACGGTGTTTTTGTCTAATGCGGGGGGCTCCGCCCCCGAGCCCCCCTTGTACCGTCTGCCGCGTGGAAAACTCTGTCAAACTCTTGCTCCCATCTTAAACATTCAACCTTACCAATTTTGATAACAATAGCAATAGCGCAGTGTGTTTTTTCTTTATGCTGGTGGTCCCCCTTTAACCGTGCTAAAACCTATCAAAACTCTTTTTCTCCCATCTTAAATGTTTAACCTAACAATTTGTGGTATAATTAGCAATGGTATGGTGTTTTTTTTATCTTCATGCGGGGAGCTCCGCCCCCTGAGCCTCCCTTTGTTTACCGCCCGTCACATGGTAAAACCTATCGAAACTCTTTTTCTCTCATGTTAAATGTTCAACCTAAAATTTTTTGGTATAAGTAGCAATAGTGCGGTGTGTTTTTTCTTTATGCGGGGGCTCCGCCTCCCGGGGCCTCCTTTCTTTACTGCCTATTACGTGGTAAGCCCTATAAAAACTCTTTTTCTCCCATCTTAAATTCTTTATATAATCTAACAATTCTTGGTATAATTAGCAATACTACGGGGTGTTCTTTTCTTTATGCGGGGGGCTCCGCCCCCCGAGCCCCGCTTCTGCCGCCCGTCACGTGCTAAACCCTATCAAAACTCTTTTTCTCCCATCTTGAATGTTTAACCTAACAATTCTTGCTATACTTAGCAATAGTACGGGGTATTTTTTCTGTATGCGGGGGGCTCCGCCCCCCGAGCCCCCTTGTTTACCGCCTGTCTCGTGGTAAGCCCTATCAAAACTCTTTTTCTCCCATCTTAAATGATTAACCTAACAATTTTTGGTATAATTAGCAATACTACGGTGTTTTTTCTTTATGCGGGGGGCTCCGCCCCCCGAGCCCCCCTTTCTTTACGGCCCGTCACGTGCTAAACCCTATAAAAACTCTTTTTCTCCCATCTTGAATGCTTAACCTAACAATTTTTGGTATACTTAGCAATAGTGCGGGGTGTTCTTTTCTTTATGCGGGGGGCTCCGCCCCCCGAGCCCCCCTATAATTGCGGCCCTTCACGTGATACACCCTGTCAAAACCCTTTTTCTCCCATCTTGAATGTTTAACCTAACAATTCTTGCTATACTTAGCAATAGTACGGGGTATTTTTTCTTTATGCGGGGGTCTCCGCCCCCCGAGCCCCCCTTATTTGCCGCCTATCCCGTGGTAAGCCCTATCAAGACTCTTTTTCTTCCATCTTAAATGATTAACCTAACAATTTTTGGTATAATTAGCAATAGTACGGTATGTTTTTTTTATGGCCCCCCTAGCCCCCCTTTGTTTGCGGCCCGGCACGTGATAAACCCTGTCAAAACTCTTTTTCTCCTATCTTGAATGTTTAACCTAACAATTTTTGGTATAATTAGCAATATTACGGGGTGTTCTTTTCTTTATGCGGGGGGCTCCGCCCCCCGAGCCCCCCGTTAATTACGGCCCGTCACGTGATACACCCTGTCAAAACCCTTTTTCTCCCATCTTGAATGTTTAACCTAACAGTTCTTGGTATACTTAGCAATAGTACGGGGTATTTTTTCTTTATGCGGGGGGCTCCGCCCCCCGAGCCCCCCTTGTTTACCGCCTGTCCCGTGGTAAGCCCTATCAAAACTCTTTTTCTCCCATCTTAAATGATTAACCTAACAGTTCTTGGTATACTTAGCAGTAGTACGGGGTATTTTTTCTTTATGCGGGGGGCTCCACCCCCCGAGCCCCCCTTGTTTACCGCCTATCCCGTGGTAAGCCCTATCAAAACTCTTTTTCTCCCATTTTAAATGATTAATCTAACAATTTTTGGTATAATTAGCAATACTAGGGTGTGTTCTTTTCTTTATGCGAGGGGCTCCGCCCCCCGAGCCCCCCTTTCTTTGCCGCCCGTCACGTGCTAAACCCTATCAAAACTCTTTTTCTCCCATCTTGAATGTTTAACCTAACAATTCTTGCTATACTTAGCAATAGTACGGGGTATTTTTTCTTTATGCGGGGGGCTCCGCCCCCCGAGCCCCCCTTTGTTTGCGGCCCGGTACGTGATAAACCCTGTCAAAACTCTTTTTCTCCCATCTTGAATGTTTAACCTAACAATTTTTGGTATAATTAGCAATAGTCCGGTGTGTTTTTTTCCTTTTTCGCGGGGTGCTCCCCGACCCCCTCCCCCTTCTACCAACCACCTCGTGGAAAATTCTCCCATCTTGAACATTCCAACATTTTTGGTAACAATAGCAATAGTAGTGTGTTTTTCTTTATGCGAGTCCCCTTTAACCATCTATTACGAAAATTCTATCAATACTGATTTTTCTTCTGTCTTCAACATTCAACTTAACAGTTTGTTGAATTTTGTATTTCTAATTTATTTTTTCCCCTTGCATAGGCTTATATTGGCCCTATGGTTGACGACTGGTAGAGAATACAATTTGGTATTATAATTACACGCCATTTCGTGCAATATAGATGAAATAAATAAAATATTCTAAAGGGTAGGCAACGTGCATGTAAATCCTCTGAAGTTACAGGCGTCCATAGGCTACGCTAACTGCTTGGCATCAGGCGGCGGGCCGTATGCTTCAATGTCACCGTCGTGGTATAAAAAATATATAGTTAAAATACGATGGCATATATTCCCATATAAAGTCATTTCCCATACAAAGTTCAAATCTAAACAGACAAACAGACAAAAATTCTAAAAATCGTCGAAACGTGTCCTGTTATCGATTCTAAGAGCTACTAACTCATTTTTTTACTAATATCTCCAATGTACCTACAGATTTTCGACCCTTTTCAGCTTTATTATATGTAGGTATAGATAGAAGATTTACAAACTATTCACAAACATTTATAATACAGAGGTGATCGAGTAATTTTCCGATGAAAAGGAAAAATATACAAATTCGTATCCGCAGCAATCATTCGTCTTTTCAACCACAAACATCAGTGTTTTCAACAGCTCTGTTGATGAGATAGGCGTTGCTAAGCAACCGCGTGCTAGCGCGCCAGGCCTCAACAGAAAGAAGGAAGAAAGAGGTAGCATAGATAGTACCTACCTACTATAGCCATCTAGGGAAATCTCTGCGAACTCGTGTTCCATTTAGTATGCACCTAAACTACATATGTAGTGGTCAGATTTTGCGTAGGGAGGACTCGGTTAGTGACAAAGTCCTGCGAGAGATAGCGTTACCTAATCGTATAGCCAAAGACATATCTAGATACCCCTTTTGATGGTACGTATTTTTTACTTTTCCACTATATTTAACCAGTATATTATTATTTAACCCATTTATTCATTTATATATGAATGTATATAAACTAACCGAAAGTAGTTAAACAAATATCAATTTGCTGCTTGAGCTTAACACTCATATTCAAAGTTTAAACCCCCCTTAAACCCCCTTATATCCAAAAAGTTCGTATTTTTTATAGCCTATGTCCTGACCAGAGGTCTGTTGAACCTGCTAGTGAAGTTTTTATTGAAATCGGTTCAGGCGTTTTGACGCCAACTCTCCCCATCCAAACAGACAAACAAACAAAAATTCTAAAAATCGCCGAAACGTGTTCTGTTATCGATTCTAAGAGCTACTAACTCATTTTTTTACTAATATCTCCAATGTACAGATTTTTGGCCCTCTTCACCTTTATTATATGTATAGATAAGTAAAAAATAGTAAATCCGAGGACAAGTAAACGTTTACTAAAAACAAGGAAACTTTTACTAAAAACAAGTAAACGTTTACTAAAAAAAAGTAAACTTTACTAAAAACAGGGAAACATTTACTTGTTTTTAGTAAACGTTTACTTGTTTTTAGTAAATTGTTTACTTGTCCTGGGAATTACTATTTGTTACTTGTTTCTAGTAAGAATTTCTGTCCGTGTACTGTTAAATAAGATAATCAGTGGATTCTTGGTAGATTTCCATCAAAACAATACTTAACATAATTATAGTAGTATGTCAGATGAGCGAAAATCCAACTTTGCTGTTAGATTCTTTTTACTGTAACGATTTTACGACAATAAGGGAAATTGTAAGTTGCATATCAACATCTTTCAATGGCAGTTACTGGCCAATTAGCTACGGTTTAATTAAATAGGAGTGTATAGATTCTTAAAGGGTAGGCAACGCGCATGTGAATCCTCTGAAGTTGCAGGCGTCCATAGGTCACGGTAACTGCTTACCATAGGCGGGCCGTATGCTTGTTTGCTGCCGTCGTGGTATAAAAAAATTAAATGAAATGGAAGATAGAGTAAGAAATGTGCGGGAACGTTAAAATTAGTATTTTGAAACTTATTTCTAATCAATTCCGAAGCAAATCCATATAAAAGGCGACCGTATTAATTTTTTCACTATTCAAACAAAAACTTAGTTAAAATTAACCTATTCTCTATCACCGGGAAGCACTTAAAGCTAACACAGAGAATAATGAAGCGTATGTTAATAAAGAATATGCATTATGTAACGACATCTAGCGCACAATGGTGTAATTAACTAGCGCAAACACTCCGAATGGCGTTTTATATGAGTTTATACAGTCTGCAGCAGAAGTAGCCAAGCGGGTAGTGTGTCCATAATAACCTACACATGCTCTTATTCTCTTAACAATAAAGTCGTATCTAGCTCATTTTGAACACCGTACCCGCTTAGCTACTTTTGCTGCTGACGGTATGACTGTACGTAACCTTCTGTACTAAAACCAGCTAAGTATAATGGAAGTGCAGGCGGAATTGGACTATATTGTTATTACTTTTAGTTGAAATTTATTTGATGGTGTATGAATCTGCTTTATGATCAGTTTCCGGATATACAAGGTGTAACAGAAATACTGGTGATCCTTTTAAGGGCATAGGTATCGTATTCTTATTGTGAAAAACTAAGAAAACAAATATTACTCGCGAAAAATTTTTTTGGTTTTGTATGGAGGATTGGCCAGCTGGGACGACTCGGCCCATACAAAAAAAAAAAATATTTTTTGCGTCCAAAAATTTTTTCTACTACTTTTTCCAACTCGCAATACAATACCAATTATGCCCTTAAACGGATCACCAGTATTTTTGTTACACCCTGTATAGATGATTCACATTGTTGATGTAAAGGGTAGTTTTCATGCGAACTAGCAATTTTATAGAAGACCCGCGTTAGCTCCATTAAATTTGGACTTTTTCGGCCAGCGTTGTACCAGTAACTTGGCAATCTTCACTATGTCTGTATTTTTAGGTATTTAAATAAAAGTAAACTAAATCTACCCTCAATTACTCCTTAAGCCAGTTGAGGGTAGATGAAAACATTACATGATCAAATAATGTAGGATACAGTCAGGTCTCAGGTCGTTCGTTCAGTGACAGATCTAGGCGCTTTTGTATTTGGTTATATAATACTCTTTTTGGTTGGTTAACCACTGAATGTTATAACTACCCGAGAATGTACAAATTGTTTGTTTACTTTTATTTAAATACCTAAAGATACATACTATAGCTAATTTATAATGGGTATAATGGATTTTATTACACAGTTTTTTTAGCTTGATTGCTTGAAATTTAGCTTAGAAGATATGATGCATATAAAAATATAAATAAACATAAGGGATGTTTATTTATATTTTTATATGCATCAAATCTTCTAAGTTAAATTTCAACCATTTACTGGTGTCTGATTGAGCTGAAATTTTGTATACTTCTGTAATTTACATGACAATGTTATCTACTAGGTACAGTCAGCAATAAAAGTGTGTCCCAAAAATATTTTTGGGAGTTACTTTTCACTTCCTGTTTTATGCTTTCATAAAGTAACATTAATAAGCTAGTTTTACACTTATTGAAATTACTTTTAACCTCATTGTTGCTATTTGCTAATTATTAAGTACTCCCGTAACATTATTCTAATTTACGACACATGTGTATGTAAAACTGCGGGTAGCAGATGCCATAGGCACGTTTATATCAATTAACCGGGTCCTAAGCTGCAGCTAATGTTGCAATAACGTAAGTGATAATCCTGGCTAATCGTGACTAATGCGCGTGTTGCTGTTTATGCTTTTATGAGATACATTCCGGTACAATGTATCACTATTTTCTGGAATAATATGTTAAAATAAGTTAAATAGGCCGGAAACTCACAAATCGAGCTGTTATACTACTTCGTACATTAAAAAAAATATAAGTACCACTTCTTAACAATAAATAAAATCCCAAATTTCACCAGCGCAATCAGTCAACGCAGGGCAGCTTGTGGCGAGCTGTTGGAGAGTAGCGACTCCACGTACCTGAGTGCCCCTGGGGTGCCCTGTCGGATGGTGGGACAGGTCCCCTGCCTCTGGCTTGCCTTAGCCGGCTGTCCAGAGTGGGGTCGTTAGAGCTGTGTTCTCGAGGGTAGATGTGGAAACCTAAGTGGCGAGTTGGCTGTATGTTTAAAGTCCAGTGACACCTCTCTACCCCCAGCTCCCGCACCGGTGTTGCCCTTGAGCCATCTTTGATGTCGCTTTTTATGGGGGGCCATCTTGCGGACGGCGAGTCACCGTCTGCCGGAAATAAAATTGGATACCGTTTTATTAGGCAGGCGTCCGGTTCTTCATCCAATAGCCCATTAATCAGTCCATACTTTTCACCCAATAGCCTAGTACATTTTAGACTCCATTAATACTCAATAGTCCTTACACCATGGCGGGTGCTGTCTTTGCGTGCGTCCCATGACACGGGCAGGGGCAGCATCCGCTTAATGTACCCCTCACTTTTCATTAAATTGTCGAAAGGGCCTCTGCGCGTTGGCTTCGGCTCCGCATACGCCTCCCAAAGGTCCCGAACACCATTGTTCCGTGGTCGGGAAAAATAAATAAATAAATAAATATAGATATCCCCTGATCAAATCGAACCTTGCAATGCAGTAATTTTAAATTAATTAAACAATACATTAAAAACACAATCCATCTCTAACATTACTCCAACGTGCAACAAATAATTAACCAATGTTCCAGTTGTATTTGAGTTGCATTGGAATAATTTTCAAGCAAATACTGATATTAGGCGTTTAGGCGCTACCTAGCTGTATTGCGTTGTTAATGCATTGGTTAAAGCAGTTGTGTTGAAGTTGGCGTTTCTAAATGTGTTTTAACGTTTTGACCACCGTCGTCTAATTCATAAATTTATCTGAGTTCAAGATTGAAAGTTAAAATTTTGACTGAAAGTTAAAACACGGCCCCGACCTAAGCCACTGTTTTCTTTACCCAGACGCAGTACCCGACGTGATATCGTCCAGCAGCGTGTTCTACCAGTACAGGGAGGGCTTCAACAACGCCGTGCGACGGAACGTGAGGACCAAGGATTTGTTATAGCGACCGTAGTGTTAAGAGCATCTTGTTTTAAGGATATTTATTTATGGTATATAAGCTACAATCATGAACAGTTTTAAAATTCTACGCTCTTTGGCTGACTTTGTAGACACAAAACAGCAGGATTGCTGTAACTCCCAGTGGTTTTTTTACGTTTGTAAATGAATAATGGGAGATGTCGGTTTTCGGTTTAGTACAGTCGCCATCTAATATATCAGAGCGGCCAGGGTACCCAAAAATATCTGAACATGCACTTTATAGCCTTGACAATAGATACGTTGTTCAGATGTTTGTGACCACCTTGGCCGCTCCGATATATCTGATGACGACTGTACATAGCGTAATGCAAAAGAGTTGTACTTTATTATATCCCACTGTAAAGATCACATGAAATACTAAAGTGAAAATTAATTTTAAACTTACAATCATGTTGACATGATTAACTAAGCTACAATTATACTGAGTTACCTAGCATTTAGTTTGTATGAGACTAAGGGTGGGTTGCACCATGCACAATTAACAGACTCATCAACGTTAATTATGGCGACGGAGCTGTCATCCCATAGAAAACTGTCAAACTTTTCATACAAAACTTTTTTGACGATGACGTTGACGTTAACAGACGGTTTGGTGTAACCGACCCTAAGTGGATTAGTTAGCAATCAATATTGAATCTTTCCCATATTAAATACAACTGTATCCAAACTGCTAAATTGTACGTGTTCATTCACAACTTCTTTTTGATAGTAAATAAAAGCAATACACAAGATTGTTGTTTCAAGTTACACCCGAAACCCCGCTGCACACAAACTGCAAACTTGTATTGTTATCAATGTTTATTCGGCAGTAAATAGCGAACTTAGGCGCGCCACCTGCGCCCAAACTTACCGCATAAATCTTGGCTAGTTCTACGTTAGGCACTGCGATCATCGTCTGATATGTTCGCTTTTACTTATTATATTAACACGGTTTGAGTTGTTGATGTACCTAAAGCGTAATGACAATCGCCTTTAGAGCAAAGAATTGTACTTTATTGTTCTTCATAAAATTAAGTTGTTGTTTTTAATCCGCAACTAATGAATGAATTAATTGAAATGGAACATTAGATACATGAATAAATTGTACGGGTACGGTAAATAGTATGGAAACAAAAGAAGAATAATAGATAACCAAACCCAAAATGGCGTTGACCGTTCAATATATTTTTACCAACGCAATATTTAAACAAACGTTTTATTATGGCAAAGGATAAGTTTAACTCAGACGCCTACACAGATAGAAAAAATCTCTTCAACCAAAGAAACCTATTTGAATCAAGAGATATCCAGTTTCCCATATAAGGAAAAAATAAAAATTCTTGCTTTAAGATATAAAATGTTTCAAAGTTTATTACTTAACCTAATAAATTCAATACTTTATCTGAGATATAAAAACCTTTTTTTTTTAAATAGCTTAATATTCTCACGAAGAGCGTTTGAATTTTGTTTTTGTATTGTATTTTTTTTTAATTGAAGTTTATGTGTCTTAGTGCAATACATAAAGAACTTACGCCAAGAAACTTTGTTTCTTGGGTAAAGACTCATAATTTAAATTGAGAATTGAATTTCTCCACGGAAACAAGAAAACGCATTAGTTCAAGAGCATGTGTTACTTGATGTAAAATTTGATATTTTCACACCAAGATCTAAAATTTCTTGGCGTATGAAATCGGTTACAAACAATAACATTTTCTAAGGCGGTTATCACACTGGCGCAGATCCGCATGCGGCACCGGTGCGCGAGCGAGATAGCGCTCTGCATGTGTATAGCGCTATCTCGCTCGCACACCGGCGCCGCATGCGGATCCGTCGTCAGTGTGATAATCGCCTTAGTGTCTCAGTGCACTACTTAAAAAGCTAGTAGCAAAAACTGTGTTTCTCGGGACTAATCCCAAGAAAGGAAGTTTAACTAAAAGTAACAAATATAAATTATGATTATTTATATACTCACAATTTATAATCGTATTAACTAGAGCTGAGATTGCTATTGTGAATCTCAAATAAGCCTGGGTAAAGCGCCGAGGGTCATGAAGTTACGTCGAACAAACGTTTGCGCCATCTAACCTACACGCAGAGACATCTATTGATGCGCAGGGTAACTAACGTCCAAAACTTGGATGTTTCAAAGCCAAAAATATGTGCTTCTTCTTTGGAATAGCTGTGGCTCTTGATTGTAGGTTGAAAATATCAAAGCAAAAATTAATCTCTCTTGCCTAAAAACTTAAAAATCTCAAATCAAACTTTTGGCGCTACTTCTTTGAATTAGCTTTGGATCTTAGCTGTAGATTAAAAACATCAAACCAAGAACTAATCCCTCTTGACGTAAGCACATAAAACTCTTAAAGAAAAATTTTGGTGCTTTTTTGCCGTAAATAATTATTATCTTAACTCAAATAATTACTATTCGCTTTAAAAATGGGTAAAGATAAAGCTAAAAATTTTTAATTCTTCTTATAAAAATCATGATTTTTTTAACTCAAGTCATGTTTATTGGTCTAAGGTATTTATTACTCTCTTTAAGAAACCGCGTGCAAGAGAGTTTTGCGTTTTGAATTAAGATATTATTTCTATCTGTGTACAAATAAAAAAAATGACAGTTAAAGGGACTGCCGATAGAAGTGCAAACTTCGAACTTTTTATTTTAGGAAATAAATGATATAAATTTTCACTTATCACTTTTCACTTTTTCATTTTTCACTCACCTCGCCTCACCTCACTTCACTTTATTTTACATTTACACTTTACATTTCATTTTACATGTTTCTCAATCGTATGGTTTTTAGTTTTCGTGACGATGATGTCAGCATGTCGGTCCCTCGAAGCCATAAGATTTTCCCCTGCCAAAAAGAGCCAAAGGCGGCTAAAGAAGTTTTCACTTCAAAAATAGATTAGAGAGATGTACCTTTTCGGTTAAAAAAACCTGTTTTCCGAAGAGGTGGGAAAAATCCCGGATATCTTTGTTACTATCCTAAATCAGCAAAATTTTTCATAAAGGATCACCGTATAATGTTACATGTTACAGGTCTGTACATCGTTTGCTTGAAGCCTTTAGTTCTCTTAAAAGTGGTCTCAATTCTTAAGAACTTCCCTCTCTAATATTTACAACTTTCCATCCACTCTTCCTTTAATTGACACCTGTTCAAAAAACTCCAAACTAATCACCACAATTGAGAAAGCATAACCCAACTTCGCAAGACAAACCCTTTATTGCAAAACTTGCTTCATAAATACATCCCATAAAATCTAAGCATTTTCATTTGTTAATGAATAATGGGAAAACTCCGAGATATACTGTTCTTGCTGGGAATTGTTGCAAAAATGTTGTAAATCATTAGAAGTAATGGGTTTGGCTAAATGGAGTCGCGTAGGCGATTGTAATGAGTGTTGTAAACTGCTGTGAAGGCTAAACTTATAATTATAATAAATATGTATGTATTTACAAACAAGTATTTAGAATTAGGTATACATAAAGTAACCCACTACCTATTTTTTGGATTGTTTCTTGTGTGAGTATCTACCAAGTAAGTAGGTAATGTAAATAAAACATGTAAATGCTTTGCCACCTTTAGATATCCATCGGAATGTAGATAGTTTATTTTTGATCGAGTTTTTAAGAGTCGCCAGGACGCTCGCGTGAACTCGCGTTCCCATACAAACGTAGTTTAGCTCTCATTTTTAAACGACATGCTTTAGAACCATGAAATTTGGCATGGGCATTCTAGTAGTACAGATCTAGGTCGGAAATTCGTTTTCGTTGCTAAAAATTGTAATACAAAGAAACTGTAGCAAAAATAAGTTTTGTAAGTAAATCTATAACTGGCTGTATTTTCTTTGTATTACAATTTTTAGCAACGAAAACGATTTTCCGACCTAGATCTGTACTACTAGAATGCCCATGCCAAATTTCATGGTTCTAAAGCATGTCGTTTTAAAATTAGAGCTAAACTACGTTTGTATGGGAACGCGAGTTCACGCGAGCGTCCTGGCGACTCTTAAGTTGCTATTGCTTACTAGAGAAAAGAAAGGATGAAAATCAGAATATAAGTCAAAATATCTTCACACCAAATTTCTTCCAAATTGGTTCAGCGGTTTAAGTGTGAGTACACAGAGCAGAGAGTGAACAGACAGACACTTTCGCATTTATTTTGACAGTCAAATTAAAATCTGGCACTGCTGCAAAATAATCGTTACATTCGAATGTATCGATTATTTTTATTTCTCTAGCCATGGTACAGTCGCCATCAAATATATTAGAGCGGCCAAGGTGGTCACAAATATCGGAACAACGCCTCAATTGTCAAGGCGATAAAGTGCATGTTCAGACATTTTTGAGTACCCTGGCCGCTCCGATATATTTGATGGCGACTGTACTTTACGTCTCTACTTTACAAACATTTATATACCTACATTAACTGGTGTTTAGTTAAGCTAGTGGAGCCAGCAAATATAAATCATACTTTAAAGCACGTATTTGTTATCAAAATTATGTTCATTGTCATCAAAACGACGACTAAACAGTTGTCCAATGTCACTAATTGTATTAACATTATGCTAAACTGATTTTGATATCAATTTGACATGATAGGTAACCGATAATAAAGTAGAGACGTAACGTTACTTTACGTCTAAACTTTACAAACATCTACATACAGTCAGCAGCAAAAGTAGCTAAGCGGGTAGGGTGTTCAAAATGACCTACACACGCTCTTATTCTCTTAACAATAAAGTCGTATCCAGGTCATTTTGAACACCCTATCCGCTTAGCTACTTTTGCTGCTGACTGTACATAAACTGGAGTTTAGTTAAGCCACAGGAGCCAGCAAATATAAATTTTTGCAAACCCTAACTCCCTCTCTCGACTCTCGATTTAAATAATAAAAAAGTGTCCCATAATATTTTGGCAGTTTTGTGACGCATTTTTCCCTACATTATACAACTGACTAATAATTTTGTATTGAAAATTTGCGATTTTTTATTTCACAAATGGTACTTTGTTTCTGAAAATCCCCTTTATCAAAATCTGTTCAGACGTTACGGGGGTTTTCATAAATTTTCATGTAGGTTCCTATGTTCAAAGGGTTCAAGGAAAACAAACAAAATATCATGTACATAATAGTTTATTTTGCAATAATTAAAACAACTAGGTATTTAAATGTGCCTAAGGTACGTATATATTAAGTATATATTTATATTATCATACAAGTACAGTCAGCCCCCACAATTCCACAGGTCGTGCATAGTGCAGTGGTCTCCTGGCTCTCTATTTACAATATGGGGCGAACTGTACGTCTACTTACAATGTTATAGGTATATTAATTTAACTGTATTAACATTTTAAATGGTAAGTATTGCAGTAAGAACATACGACTATCTGTAAAGAAAAAATATGTTTGCACCTAAATAATGATATCGATAATTTTCAAATGGTATGATTGATATATAGGTTACTCTTGAGTAGGGTTACCCATATAAAACGAAGCTAATTTTATAATATTGTATTAAATGTATAACCCTTTTACTGCGCACATTGTAGTATGACGGTAAGGTTTAGGAAGCGAAATTCGCCACGGCTAATACCGGCGTAGCATCGGAATGCACCGAGAAGTTATTAAATCCTTATTATAATGATGCTCATTTACAAAAAGGAATGAACCAACTCAAAACAAGAGTCTTATTCAGATTTTAAAACGAGTATAAAAAAATATGCTTTGAAATTATAGGTATCATTTGTACAACCATAATGCAACGCCTGTGCACTTATTATGTTCGAATTTTATCGACAGAATTTAGAAAATATCCGTTATAAGCGAATGCTAAAAACATATTTATGCGTTAAAACTTTGCAACTGCAACAGCAAAATTACTATTTTTAATGGATACATACTGATAATTATCAAATATATAATACAATAATTATTTATAACGTTATTTTATTTACAAAACTACTTAACTACATACACCGTACAAACATCGAGTCACTGAACAATAAAAACCATTGTTTCCATCAAATTAAAATTCCTAATACAGGGCTTCTTAGTGGATGTATCATGAATTTTAGTAGCAATAATATAATGATACTTAATCATATTATGATGAAAACAATGACCGGTTTATTTTTTTTTCCTATATTTGACACATAGAAAATAAATATTTATTTACAACAGTTTTTGGTCGAAAACTGCAATGATATAAAGGTATTTACAAATAAAACTTATACCTAGAGGAATTTTTGGGAAATTTTTATTATGTAATACGTATTATGGTTTCATAAAATACATAGGAATGGCATGATTAAGTGGGATGTTATCATTTTTTAATAAGTATCTATTAAAATTAGTATTTATTGAGTGGATACAGATCATTGTCATCAATACTTATAGCAGTTTAAATTCTTAAACACTTTGGTTAAAATAATTCACATTAATTTTCACTCTATATTAAAACTTTCAAGTCATATTGTTTCACGATGAAACATAATACGATATCACGGAATGAGCAAGAAATAGCCTAAACTAAGGGTTATGGCACATAAATTGGCACAACTAATGTATATGGCACAAGAATCCACAGTTCTCCGATTCACCGAAGTGCATCATCCTTAATATAATACTGAAAATATTGCTTTTAATCTTTTTCTCCAAAAAAATGCCTGGCTAAAAAAATCGGCTGGTCTTCTGGATCCAAACAAATTAGGTACCTACGTAATTATTTGCAAAAAAAAGTGTAGGTATCTTATATGATACGTTACCAACAGAAGGGTTAACTTAATTAGGTGGGTACATTGATCGTTTTAGTAGTAGGTAATTTAAAGTAGATGCGGAATTTTCGTAGTTTAGGTCCTTCAAGTTTTTGATGTTATTAGGTTTTACAAATTCAACTTGCAAAATACGAATGAGACGGATCCGGCGACCTTTTTTGCCAATTTTTTTCCTCCTATGCTGTTCGTAAAACTGCCTGAATGAATTACATCAGGTACAGATATTAGTCTAGATTCTTCTGTGGCTCCGACTGGGCAGGAGGCGGTTCATGCGGCAGCAGCGACATGGGCAGCGGTGGCAGGTGCAGTGGCAGCGGCAGCAGCGCTCGCGACTGGAAGCTAGCGAGGGAGTGCAGTAGTGCCGCCGAGTGCTCGTGCGCTTTGCGCCGGAGTTCGGCTACGCTGGTCGAGCGGGCCTCCTCTTTGGGACAGCAGGGACATGGGGCGCCCCAACCTGGCAAAATTGGTTACGATTAGGGCAAAGGTTCGTGAAACTACTTATACTAAGGAAACCAATGAGGGTTTCCTAAATCGATTTTCCACTAGGTGGCAGCACCGTGGCGAGAGGTCCAGTTGACCACCATCACATTTTTTTGATTAGTGGATTTTGACAGCTGCTGTCAAAAGGACCTCTAGTCACAGTGCCGCCACCGGGATTCCCGGAGACCCTCATAGATACTGGCCTTGTAATTGTAAATAGTTGTGTATACTCGTATGTGTCTTGAAAGCTTAAAAGATTATCAATGCTTTAAAGTCTTTAAACACTAAATAAAAGTGCTGTTTGGTTGTTGGCGTTAGCGTTTGAGTGAAACGCGATAACATGGTACGGTAGAAATAGTGACTAGTAAGGTTCACCGAAGGTAGGCATCATCTGAGATAGAGAAAAGACCTGTTTTCCATTTATGCTCTCCACGCCCTCGGCAAGCAGTGGCAAAAAGCCGAAACATAATACCTAACGTTAGGAATATGATGACGGGTTCATACCTTTCAAACTGGGGAAGAACGGTTGTGACAGATGGTTCAGATGCTGCGAGAGATGGCTGAGGTGCGGAGGAAGGAACAGCGGCGGCGCGGGGGGCGTGTCACCCGCCGCCGCCGGCGACGCTCGGTAGGCGCTTGAACTGAAACAATAACGAATATTTTAATAAAGACATAATTTAAAAGAATAAAGAACGGACTTCACTTAGGCTACTCCACCTTTCCAGCTTTCCTTTTCTTTCTGGATTTATCCAGGATCCTATCATTAGATCCTGACCTGATAAGTTAAGATCCATAAAAAAAATCATCAAAAAGCAACAGATATCCTGACGACTTGAGAACTTCGAAATCTTGGTTGAAAAGTTGGTTGATAGTTTGCTGTAGGCCCACCCGAGCGATTGTCATGTGCATGTCATAGGCATTAGTACTTATAGTTGAATTATCGAGAGCGTGGAATTGCATATGGTTATACCGGTTGTACCGTGTTGTGCCTCTTTGTGTGCTGATTCAAATATAGAATGCCTGTAAACAAACAATACTACTACATATGCAATTCCACGCTCTCGATAATTCAACTATAGTACCCACTGTCTGACATTCTAAATATGAGTAGCAAGTTTGTTACCACATGTGCTTAAACTTTTTAATTGGTTAACTTTGGGATGGAATGGAATCGATAAAAAACCATAAATCTGGAAACAACACGGGTTATTAAGTACTTGGAAAATTCGTGGTGGCGTAGTTAACATACCTACATACCTAATTGCTTAACTGTCTTGAATTGGTTACATACGTAAAGTATCATATCATATCTAAACATTTATTTAAATATAAGTTTCACCGTAAATAAAACCAGCAGGTTCTTGAAAAAAGCTAGCCAAACCTTTAGGCTGGCTCTACATGATGGGCCATCATAGGGACGCAGCTATACGACGGAACGAGACCGAAATATCGTTAGCTCCCTCTAACGCATAGCTGCGTCCCTATGATGGCCCATCATGTAAAGGAGCCATTAAACGCCTAGCAACAACCTCATATCGTATGCAAGCTTCTTTAAATCTGTACCAATCTGCAGATCGATGCAAGGGCTCTGTATCGTATCGAGAGGGCGCGACACCCCCGCGTGGCCGGTCGGCCACGCCTTGTCACGTTGAGGAAAACTGCTTCAATTGACAATTTACATGCGACGCCTTGTGAGATTGTTATAAGATCTGATTTCGTTTGACCGGTGTTGAAATTGTTCAATAAAGACACGTAGATTAAGTGTCCGCGAGGTAACCGGATGGCTCGCGGTATTAGCTAGGGATAAATCCGGCGGACACATCTGTGCGTGTATCCCTAGCTATTGAAACTCCCTACGTGTTGATAAACTAGACTTGGTTCATTGGAAACCTCAATGACATTTTTTACACATTTTTCAATCTAATTCCAATGTCGTTAACTTTTTGGCGATTTTTAAATAAGAGATATTTATATCAACAAAAGAACCGAATATTTTATTTACTTACATGATATTTGAATATTACCAGTACCTTGAAATATTAAGGTAGCTAGAAACTTACTGAAATTCCTAAAAGTATGTCTTCTCAAGTACTACCAACTGAAAGAAATTAAATAGGTATAGATAAAATCTGATCCAAGCCTTAACTAATTTAAGTATCCTTAATACCTGCGAATTTTCAAAAGTCAATCTAATATTCAAACATGTAGGTAATTTGATAAAGAAGTAATTATAAATAGGTCCTGATCCTCAAATTTAGTGCATAAATACCTAAACCTGCTCTATCTAGTCATCTATCCTATATACCTAATTAGGTTTAATCAATTACACGGGATCGGATGCAACTAATTAGCATGTTACACGATTATCGCGCGCTAATTGCAAATACCTACCACGCAATTACTCTAATATTGGTTTTCAATTTAAACTGATCAAACATTGCGAGCGGTATTAGAACAGACATCTTTATAGACATTTATTTGTACTATTGTACCTCATAAGCCTTGTAAGCGTTGGTAGCCTGACGGTAATGACGTCTGACTTTCAATCCGAAGGTCCCGGGTTCAAACCCCGGCTCGTACCAATGAGTTTTTCGGAACTTATGTACGAAATATAATTTGATATTTACCAATCGCTATACGGTGAAGGAAAACATCGTGAGGAAACCTGCATACATCCGCGGAGAAATTCAAAGGTGTATGTGAAGTTCCCAACCCGCTTTGGGCCAGCGTGGGGACTATAGCCTGATCCCTCTCGTGCATGAGAGGAGGCCTGTGCCCAGCAGTGGGACGTATAGAGGCAAACATATTATTATTATTATTGTACCTACTCAAAAAAACCTGAACTTTAGTAGGTACCGTCAACTGCTACAACTCTGCCTATTTATAAATATCTTACTCTTCAGATGGCTGCCTTTCTCCCATCTCAGGGATAAGCTGTACTCGTATGGTGAAGAAAACCATATTTTTCAAGCCAGAAAGTTGTGTATCGTAGCCAAATTTGTAGTAGTTGAGGGTATATTAATCAAAGGTTTTCATGTCCAAACTATTTGACATTATATATATGGAACCTGGAGGAACCGCTTCTATCTTGGAAGATGAGGTTTCATCCTGAATAAGTATATTCGCCAACTTATCTTGTTCTCCATATATGTATGTGATCTGCCTAATCCGAGCTGCTTTTATTAGTGACATTAAGTGGGAGATCCAGGCAGAATGTAAGTAGTAATAAAAGTTTAGATAGATTGACAATTTTATTCTTAACACTTTCGCTGCCAGTGCGAGAGTTAAACGTCGCTAAGCCTACAAGGACCCTGCCTGTCGACGTACTGTCAGCAAAAGTGGTCTACGCTTTCTCGTGTAAGTAAATAATCCTGAATCAGTATATATTATAGTGGGTTTTACCTACCAAAAAGCGAATAATCACAGCGAGTGCTAGGTGCTGTGTAAAGGCCTCCCCAGGCCTCCATGGTAAAATAATTGGCTAGCAAGCAAGTGATCCGGTTAGCCCGGTAACGCTGCACCGAGACAATGAAATAACGGCGAGGTGTCGCGCCGCTCGCTCATTCCCTCAGTGCATAGTTGATGAGAGGATGTTGGGCACGAGCGAGCGCGGATCCATGAGCGGAAAGCGGGTTACTTTGAGTACTGGCCACATCACTGTCAGCGGTACTCTTTATGAACGACATTTATGAAATGTTCCATTTTAAATTAACGTGTTTATACAGTGTGTGTCTTTCATAACGACACTAATTTTAAGGGCTGAAAGTATAAGTCCTAATGAACTGAAATTAGCATAATTTAGTTAAAAATTAAGAAGTAAACATTTTCATACAAATTAATTAGGCACGCAATGTATGAGTAATAAATTAAACTTAACAATTGACATGTGATTTCATTGAAATTTCGCTCTTAGTGTCATCCTGACAAGACCGTCAAAAATCATGACAAGTGACTTTGTTCGTAAGAAAAGGACTTTAACCGCCCTGCTATCGCGAAACACTTAGCGAAACATTGCTGCTCGAGATGTTTTTTAATTAATTACTTTTAATTATAAAAGGTAATCGTTATATTCTTTTGACAAAACTGTTAACAGCACTTTAAACTATCGTTACTTAAAATCAATGTCGTTATGAAAGACACACACTGTATATTACGCTTAAGTAAAGCGAATGCAAATACCTATATACCCTTGTTTATTAATCTTGACATAACAAAATAACATTTGTTTTAAACGAACTAAGAAGCAACTGCAAAGAAAACATGATAGATCTAATATTTCCAAATTAGGAAACATCTTACTTACCTAGGTATATATTTTATTTAAATGCTTCTGTTACTTTTTCTATTCCCATCTAGCTTCTAATTCCACTGCTTTTGCCTTTACCTTGCATTCCGAACGTTCAATAGAATCAAAGGATTTGGGCTCATTACCCAGGGTAATAATGCATGACCCCGCCCGACGCTTCTAACCCAGGCTTCAAGGGTCGTAGGCCGCGGTACAAATTAAATGTTAGTAACTGGACACTTTGATTTTATTAGGTATGATTTAATTTTGACTTCTGTCGATTAAATACATTTAATTGACGTGTTTGCTGATAACCTAAGTTCTGTGAAAGTCTTGGTCCTCTTGATTTTCACATGAAATTTTTAAAAACTAAAAAACATCAGGCAATACAAGTTGTAGGTATTTATAACATATACAAAGGAAAAATGACCTAGGTTAAGGCGTCTGCTACGAATACAGAAGACGCTGGTTCGATCCCAGCCTTGTGCACCGGAGGCCTAGGTCACTTTTTCCTGTGTATATGACATCTATATACTCAATATTTATTAAACAATAATAGTATTTGTAAATAAATATTGAGTAAAATAAATATATATAAGTAATATAAGAAAATAAGGGTCGCCAAATAACTAAATATTTATTAAAGGGAAAGGGAGGCAATTCGAAGTCGCAAATTGTAGCTTAAAGTAGTACAGTCGCCATCAGATATATCGGAGCGGTCAAGGTGGTCACAAATCACTCAACAACGCCTGTCAAGACGATAAAGTCCATGATCAGATATTTTAGCCGCTCCGATATATTTGATGGCGACGGTACAAATAAAATGATGAATCGCTCCCAACCGTAGCTTGGGCCGCACCGGGCCACGAGCCAAATTAAATGTGTCGCCTTTAAAGCACTTTGATTTTATCTTTCATGCCGGATCCGATGTTGTTCCATTTATTGCATTTGCGTTTGAGGTAAAGAGAGCTCGTTAAATGTATCACGGGAAGTGCCAGGGCTTTCATGTCGGGGTTTTAAAAGTTGATTAAATTTGTATTTGGATATTGTAAGGCTGATTTTTGTTTAACGCGGAGTGGATTGAGGGAAGGTACAGTAAACAGTTAAAGTACCTAAGCGAGTAAGGTGTTCAAAATGAGCTGGACACGACTTTATGGTTAAGAGAATAAGAGCGTCATTTTGAACACCCTACCTGCTTAGCTACTTTTGCTGCTGACTGTACTTACCTACCTAGTAAATACCTGTGTACAATATAGCTGAATATCATATCAGTTATATTGATCTTCGTATATTTATTTTATTTCCTAAGTTAGGCTTTTTACAATATGAATATAAAATTAAAATAAAATATATATTGATAATTATTAAGTGTCTCGTTAGCCGTCAATACAGTGAATCCTCTCTTCTAAACGGTCGGTAACGCGCTTGTGACTCCTCTGGAGTTGCAGGCGTTCATAGGGATGGCACCTGCTTACCAACAGCCGCGATACTAATTAGCTGTCTGATAAACAACGCAAGGCCTTGACAGTTCATACACACCTTAATAAAAAAAATTAACACATTTAGTGCCGCCTAGTGCTGCGCGCTACGCTAGTAGCCCGTAGCCAGGTATTCGTCGTATGTAGCGCGTAGTAGCTACGAACAGAGAACCCGACAGTCGGGCTCTTGGCTCTGAATGTGTTAAAGGACTAAGAAAGGATTTTTGGGTATTCAACCCCTAAAGGTGTTAATATGGGGTTGAAAGTTTTTAACTACTGCGCGGGCAAAGTCAGGATAAAACCTGATTAAAGCATAAACTGACAGCAGCATCACCAAAGTAATTGTAAAACCTCATTATCAAATCCATTATAATCTCCAAAATTCCTCTCACAAAACGTCAAAATGCAAATCACCGACGCTCCTACGTTCATTTATTAATCAAAACTACTAAAGGACATTAAGGATTAAATTGATTCCCTTTGTGAGGTACAATTCAATTCGCTTGAATATTCATATTAGCTCCTCAAGGCGGCGGCAGATGGCGCTGTAACCAATTAGGCGGACGCGCTTCGTTATCCGAACGGTCTTCGTTTGCGCTGGACCTAAGTACCGTCATCTCGGGGTACTTTGGCCAGATTCAGGATACTTTGGACCATATCACATATACAGAAGGGTCTAATAAAAAAGATAACAACGTTATCGGTTAGTTTTAATCAACCTTATGGCAATGTGCTATTAATAGGGGATATTACTGCAATGTTCTACCACCAGAGTGCAGCACTAGCACACCGGTAAACCATAGAGTTCTTAATACATACCAAGCCTTAAACAGTTTTTTACAAGTTTTCATAGATAATTTATAACGAATAAATATGTAATTTATGCACCAAGGCGGTTTGTTTAGAGAGGGCCTACCGTGAAACGAAAGAATCGAAATTTCGACTTCTGCCTCTCTATCGCTCTAATGTGTAAGAGTGACAGAGAACGAGGTAACGAAACTTTTATTTTCGTGTTTCGCGATAGGCCCTCTGGTTGTAAAAACTGAACCAAGTCAATTTTAAAGGTCAAAGTTACCCCTCCAGGGCTAAAGTACCCCGAGGTTACGGTAATCATTACTTATTATTATTTAATTATATTATTGAATTGAAAATGGATGGGAATCAAATTTGAAATTGCTAGCGATTCTGGCAAAACTTTACTTTGATTACTTTGATTTTTATTTTCATTCATAACTTTTTAAGCACCTCCTGAGAAAATGTTTTGTATAAATCATGTATACAAAACTTTGTATATCAAGCTTTAGAATGAATTAGCTCTTTTAATGACTTTCATATGCTTTCATGTCTACGAACATCAGCTAGTACTACGAACTATTTGCTACGAAGCGGAAAAATGTTGCTTAGAGCTACGGCGTAGCATGCGTAACCTCAACTTGGCGAAAGGTTATATTATTATTCAGATATCAAAATTCAATATCAATATAATAATTCAATACTGTATTCTTTTTTGTTAATTATATCTTTTTCTACTGTTTTGTAATTTTTGAGGTGTGCAATAAAGCATTTATTCATTCATTCATTCATTCATTCAATACAATGTGATTGTCTTCTATTTTGTCACGGGAAGTAAAAATAAACATATGAAATTGACAGAGGTTGTTCGGCTCCAAACTAAGGTAGAATTCATAAATCCACGGACTGATTTGACAGCTCTTTTCATACATTTGACAATCGCTTTGTATGCCAGGAGCTGTCAAATCAGTCCGTGGAATTGTGGATTTTACTTTAGGCTAAACCTGTATCGTGTGTGACCGCACGATGTGTAGAAAGGTGATTGTTACTAAGCAACATTAAAAAAAAAAATTTTAATCCTCCTCCTTTTGTAAAATGGGAATTTTGCCAATGTCTAGTTGTCGACGTTAATCACATTTTATTTGTTTAAATAAATATGGGCAACGTTGTAGGCCTTGCTGATTGTAAGGTGATAGCCTTCCCTACAAACACGTGGGTGGCCGAGACCCCGGATAACCGTTTGTTCGACTAAAGGCTGGTTACGCACGTTATGAGAATAATTTTTCATTAGCTGCACACTTGTTCGCTAGATAACCGTACAATAAGCTATCAATATACACTGAACTACGTAAATGAGCAAAAACAAAAAGCTATTCTAAAGACGCCGCAGCCATCTTGAGTGCAAAAAAAAACTTTGATGCTCCAAATAGAATCAATAGAAGGATTAATTCAACAGTTTTTCAAACAGGCAAGAATCAACAATATCATTAATTCCAATAAAAGCAACCAACTTGAGCTTGATGCCAACTATGCTTACTTAATAGCATAGTTTGCTCCACACTATCCCAATCTAATTGTCCGCCTTGAAGCTCCGTGAATAAATTATCAAATATAGCGTAACGGAATACACACTTGCTCACAAATGAAAATTAATTATGTATGGTGATAAATTGACAGTAATTACATGCAGGGGCGCTGGCGTGTCGCTTAATTTGAAAAGGGTGTAACGCCCGTCAAGTTTGATAGGTTTATATGGCATTTGGAAATGGGAGTTGGAGATTATATCGTGACGGCTTCGGTAAAGGGTTTAGGTGGTATGTTTCCTTTAAGATTATGATTATCTTATTAATAGAGGAAGGTATGCTTGGCACACTCAGTAAATAGCTACAATTATTGATAGTTAAAAAAACAATTAAAAATGTTAAGTTAAAATAATTTGGGTTTGTAAGAAAAGAACAGCAATAGGCAACTTTTGTAGATATAAAATATCATATCATATACATAATTTTATTACAAATTATACGATGTTTTTGACGCACGAGTATTTAGTTGAGTCTACTTGCAAAAACAACGACAGTATAAAGTTAACGTTTAACTTGCTATAGGTTAAATAACCCTTTCTAACTTAAAAATATCATTAAGTTGTTGAACACATTTTACAGCTTAATAAAATACAATTAGTTCATAAATTATTATTATTATTATTATTATTTACTAAGCAGGCAGGCAGTTATGACAACTGATATAGCCTGTATCCAGTAATCATTCTGACAGTTATCGTTAACATGTAGATGTATGTTTGTCTAATTTATTCTTAAACTGGTTCACATTCTGTGCCGAAATCACGTCTTTCACTACTCGGTTGAATTAGGAGAACAAATTATAATTAAAAACTTACATTAAAACCTTAGCGTTAAACATAATAAAACCAGTTACTTACACCAATTTATTATGTAACGCACCTAACGCTAACTTAACGTAAGTACAGTTACATATTAATCTACTAAAACACACGTTCTTTCGCTTTACACTTACGCGGTTACCCGACACACGGTAACCTTACCTATCCTTACCCGGCTAGTTAGGGGCGGTGTCGCCGGATGTCGCTATAATCAGTTAATTGCATGTATAATTGAGTGAGGCTGCGCACAGTGAATACCTACAGCAGGGAGCCGCTATTACATCGCAGTTTACCCTCGTAACACGTAGCCTATGTACAGTTCGTCAGCTTTAAGAAGAACCTTCGGGAATCGGCGATGACACACGAAGGTAATATTGCTGTTCTGCTTTTTCACGTGTCACTGTTGTTAAGTATGGTAAAAGAGAAGATAGGTTTGTTGAGAACCATAGATAACAGGAGAGGGAAGATGCTTGGACACCTGCTACGGCACGATGAGTTTATAAGAAACATCATAGAAGGTAGAGTTGAAGCAGAAAGGAAGCCAGGAAAGCCAAGGAGAGCATACATGGATCAAATAAAGGAAAAAATAAACGAAGTGTCCTATCAGGCTGTAAAGGAGAAGGCAAATGACAGACAGGCATGGAAATTGCTCCACCGACAAGAGCCTAGCTCTTAAATATATGATGATGATGATGACTGTTGATTGATACTCGAGTTCTGAGAGCTCACGGACTGTATCAGTGCGTCCAAATTTCTCATAGAGAATCCGTAGTTAATTTGACCTCCCTTTTCTTCATGATGGTATACTTGTAGAAAATAAGGCTCATTTTATTTTTGTCATTATTTAGTCATTTTCATTGTAATAGTTTAAATAATTTACTTACATAATAAACTATGACTATGACAAGTTTTGGCTACTGGGACGTCCGGCACTTCTATTTTTTTTTCTTTTTGATTTTGAGAGTTTGTTCGAGAATAGTAACGTTTTTCTGATCTTCGTGAACTTTGATGGCGTTGTAGCAGAGATACATATAATTTGAGAGTTCGCATGTGAGTAGGATCGATCAAGGGGTTGTGGAATTAGAAGGCGAAAAAAAATCTTTATATAAAGACTGTATACGTTAAAATCCGGCCACGCATGATCTGGTACATCTCCCTTTCGGATACACATTTTCAAGCAGTTCTTTTTATAAATAATCTGTAATCATAGTAATATATAATAAAAATAGAATCATATTACGATTGTATGGGCTTGTCTCAGTTTTTACTGAAGGTATTCCATCATATCTTTAATGTTTTGTCCAGCGTTTTTTGATAATCTTCACTCGCTTCCTGCTACAATACCACAATTGTATTTATATTTTCACAACCGGTTTTATGGTCAATAGAATGTCATCTTACAAAAAAAAATGTTTTGAAACTCTATTCTACTTGAGGTAGTCAGGAAAACTTTCTACTCCAAGCACTGAAAGTAATTTTTATATGGCAGCCATTTTTTTGTCAAAAAGTCAAACTCACCAAAGTTAGAACAGAACACCTCCGAACTATTTCAATCTAAATACACTTAGAAAAATGTTAGCTATGGTGAAAAGAGAATTTAATGAGGTATAATTTGATTTATCTTATTTATAATAAAAAAATATTTTTAACAGGAAAATTTGGTAAACACTGTCAGAACACTGTGGACAACAAAATATAGGCACTGTGGAATATATAGTGATCCAACTCATAGACAACGTAACGTTTATATTATGTTTTCAATTTTATTATGTAGCTTGATAACCCCAAATAATTAATTAGAAGTATTGGTTGAATATGCGCATTCAATAAATAGTTATTTGTTATACAAGTGGTGAAAGTTGTATTTTACGTGCGAGTGTTATTTGAAACACGAGCTAGCGAAAGGATTCTATTATTGACCACGAGCGAAGCGAGTGGTTCAAAAATAGAATCCTGAGCGTAGCGAGTGCTTTAATACACGAGACGTAAAATAACTTTCACACGTGTATAACACAAAACTTTTCACCTCACTACAGCGAGGAAAATAAGAAAAAGGGTGCATTTTGCTCGGTTTCCCGTAATTCCTCAGGTGTTTAATACTTCTTCATCACTCGAATCACTAATTTTTAACAAAACAATCTAGAAAAACATGCGAATATTTAACGTTGATATGATGGATGAATTGAAATGAAAAGTTTTGACGTAAAAGGTTTTATTAAATGTCAGATGCGTTTTGTTCGTACGTAGACTTATTCGGCTGTCAGAACAATTTATCCGTTTTTACAAAAAGAATGAAGATTAATGTTGAATGCTGATATTTATGAATTAAAATAAAGTTGTAAGACTGTATTAAGTGTTTTTACTCGATGCAATTCATTAATTGCGATGTTAAAAATTCTGCACTTTTAACGTTTTACGTTTTGTTAGCTGTCAAATGTCACTTAAGCCACTTGTCACTTATGTCAAAACTCTTTCACCACATGTGGATAAAAAGCGATTTTCACAATAGATATTAAACAAACAAAAAGGGCTTTCCGAGCTAGTGAGGTGAAAAAGTCTTTATGGGTCTTGTTATGGTCAACTCGTTTGCAAATCTCGAGTTCTCAGTTCGAGGCGGACTACTAATTTAGGTACAATTTAATGTTAATAGCTAGGGATACACGCACAGATCTGTCCGCCGGATTTGTCCGACGGATATGCCCGGCGGACAGATCCGTTCGTGTATGGCGCTATTCAGATGTGTCCGCAGACAAATCCGTGTCCAATTCGCGCCATACACGCACGGATTTGTCCGCCGGGCACATCCGTCGGACAAATCCGGCGGGCATATCTGTGCGTGTATTCCTAGCTATTGTCATTGTCATCTAGGATGACATAATTAAAAGCATCTAATTCATTTTTATCCGCCAAAAAACATAATCCACGCCGAATTAAAACATCAAGCATTATTTAGTTTCAGTTGCCATCATGGCAATTATATAACATCGCGAGTAAGAACCAAAAAACATTCACCAGACGTTAAAATCATATCATTCGTTTGCTAAGTATACTAACACTCGCTTATGCCAAGGACCATACAGTAGATGTCTGTACGAAATCACCATCTATCGTGTTACACAGCAGTAGGTATATCAGTTCCATGTATTTTTTTTCGCGATTTGACGCTGTCAAAATAACGTCGATTTAATTTTAATAGGTAGATAGCGTTGCGGTACCAGACACCGAAAACAGATATGTATAGCTAAAGTTTTGAAGAAGCGCCATTTTACATAGATATCAGTCCATTTATTACATGGTCGTTGCTTTATACATTCCTTGAACAAATTCAATTTAAAGCGAAGGTAGGAGGCGGGGAGATCCTAATTGCCAATTTTCTTTTTACGCCATTTTTTCAGCTTTTAAAAAGAAAAATTCGTTAATGAATATTTAATCGCTATAATCGCCTCGCCCGGCCGAATTACGTCGTCTACACTTGAAGAATAGATTCTTTAATATTTATAATGGCTTTATAAATAATAGCTTTGAGTATTTCAAATCTTTCGGCCAGATGGTTGGGGTTTTAAGGGAATTTAGTTAGGACTAAGTAAGCCCAATTTATTTTTTTAAACACTTACTTAAGCATTCTTGGCTACGTGTAATTTTCTTTTAAGACATTTTTACTAACTGTAGGTACATACCTACCTACTTACTTATCGTACGTATATATTGATGGTTTAATGTACATAATTGTACATTATACCTAGGTATATATTTTTATACACATTATGTTCAACATGTTTACTTCTGCAAAATTAGAGTATGAATCCAATAAGTCATTAAAGTTATAGTTTTAAATATTAAATTGGTTGTTCGCTTAGCTTAGACAAATTGCGAAAATAATCACAATTAACAAAACAAAATCACACAAATAATAAAAAAACAAATTCAAAATCAAATTTCACAGCAAAAATTAACTTTATGGATTACTTATTATATAGATCGCCTTAGGATTCAGTATAATTTTCTGTAGATCTTCTTGATTTTTTATCACGGCTGGATGGAGCCTAGGGTCCACTTGACAACCTAACTAATTAACTTTTAACTGTTTTGGCTCAACGATCCAAAGAGAATCTTTGGCCTCCGAAATGAGAGCACGCCACCTATCCCAATCCTGCGCAACTTCTTGCCAGTTATTGACGCGAAGCCACACCACCGCCACACTGTCTCCCCAACGATACCTGCGACCAGTCGGTCGTCCCAAGAACAATCTCTTACCAGCCCAATCCTCACCCATTCTCTGTAGGTGACCAATCTAGGGAAGTCTGTGGGCTTTTGTTTCGCCGATGAAATCGGGTCCGGCTAACTCTTCGATCTTGGCATTCCTTCGGATCCTCCTGGTGCCGTCATCTCGCTTGATAGGAGGCCAGGAGCCAGGAGCTGACTTTCTTCTTTCAGTGTTAGGGATCAGGCCTCACAGCCATACATAAGGATAGGTCTTATGACAGACGTGTATGGCCATTTATCAGTAAAGCCGTTTCAGCTTGGGCTTTTTAAAATGTTCTTCTTTTAGTTTTATTCGTCCAAGATAAGTACCTAATGATTTTCCCTTCCGTCAGTGTCTCAAGACCCCGCAAGCGTAATCCCTCATGTATTATGCGCGCATATAAATTTCAATTTTAAACCGGGCCGGCTCGAGTTACAGCCATTTGGAGAATTACGGACGTGGGGTGGCTGTGGTCGCGCTGGGTACAAACTGATGTATTACGGGTACGACATGAAAGGTGTGTTTGTGGTGTAAATTTAGTTGCTATATCTTTGAATATAAACTTAAAACAATTCAAATTGATAAATCTAATCTGCATGTTTACAAATAACATTCAACCTAGATTATGCAAAATGCGAAGCTTAAGCTAAAAAAAATTGCTAGGAATACATACACAGATCTGCCCGCCGGATTTGTCTGGCGGATATGTCCGGCGCACAAATCCGTTCATGTATGGCGTGAATTGGACACGGATTTGTCTGCGGACACATCTGAATAGCGCCATACACGCCGTGTGTGTGTATTACACGGACGGATCTGTCCGTCCGGCATCCGGTGTGCGTGTATCCCTTCCGTTGGATAAGTTTTGGGTTGGTATGTAATATGCCAAAAGCTAATGAAGAAATCCGCTGAAAATATTAACGAAAGTTTTGTGATAGTTCATCGATATGTTATACCTATCGATACGTACAAAAAAACTCTATCTGATTATTCGCAGGCACCATTGTACAATCCAGTGCGATAAAAAGAGACTGAAAGATTTGGTATGTACGGTAATTTTCACAACTTATTATCGTCAACATAGTTATACATTTACTTGCTTGAGTTTACAAACACGTACTGAGACCATCATAGTTATGTCATTTTATTATTTGCATTGCCGTTGGTATGTCCCCGCCCTTACGCTGGTGCCGACTCGACGTAATCAGGTAATGCGTCCGCGCCGGGCCGGGAATAAATAAACTAGTCCTTTACGTGAATAGTGTACACATAAACTAGTTCTTCGCGTGAATATTGTGCACACATGGGCAAGGAAATATTACATTACGTCGGTACGAGAAAGGGTTTTGCGGGTAGGGAATAAACAAGACTTACAAATTTCTTAAGTGGCACAGACGCTGTTTTGTGTGAAGAATGTGGGTATAAACATTTGAACGCGGCTCTGTGTTAATAGATTAAAAAATAATAATAGGTGATCTATCATTCATAGGTATTACACTGAGCACAGATATTAAACATTACGTTCTTCCCATGCAGTTTTAATGCTAGTGTGGTAATAAGTTTTAAATTAAATCTTTTTAAATAAAGCATCTCGAGAATAAGATGGATATTATGTAAACTGGTAGCTATTTGACTGACTCTTTAACCTTTACCTATGCGTGAAAACTCTAATTTGCAATTTCCCTTCATTTAATTACTCTCTATTTGTTACAAATATGGTTGTTAGAATAAAACTTGTTGCCTTATAAAACATGACCCAGCTGCGCAAACTTTTCCACACACTGAGTACCGACCCTTTTATTGACAAGAAATTATCTAAAACAACATGTGTCCGACCGCGAGTCAAACAAATCTTAACCAAAATTGCTACACACCCTCGCACATTAAATATAATAACATAATCCGGACTGACAACGCAAACAGGGTTCTATCAACCCCATGCCTGAGGTCGTGACAGTCGTCGATAGAGGGGTTTAGGAAAAATACAGCGTCTGTTCGGGCGATCGAGTAATTTACTATTTTATTTTTATTTATCTAAAAATATAGTAGTGTACTTAATATAGGTAATTTTAACTATAAAACTTTCGTGAGACTCTAACATATTAAAAATATTTATAACGGGTTACTCACGTAATTTTGATCGAAGCATGTCGAGCAAAAATCGACAAAAATTACGCGAGTAACCCGTTATAAATATATTTAATATAGGTAATATAGCTTTTGTAGACCAGCGCCGGTTTTTTTTTAAGCTGGCATTATGCTGAGTTGGGTCCATTTTGTGATGCACGTTCATATTTTTTGTTTTTTAGTGTTATCTCAATGTATTTGTAGTGTAGTGAGCGTCACAAATAAATGATTTTACTTACTTACTTACTTACTTTTGTACTTATGCAAACAAATGAAATACGTCAGCAGCAAAAGTAGCTACGCAGGCAAGGAGTTCAAAACGAGCTTAATACAAACTTATTGTCAAGAAAATAAGAGCGTATCAAGATCATTTTGAACATCTCACCCGCTTTAATTGACACTTCTGCTGCTAACTGTCCCCGCACCAATACAGAGCAAATGCTTAGTATCAGAAGATTGCTATGGAACTCGTAGGTATATGGAATCTTATTTTGTAAATCCAGAGATTTGGAAAGTACGCAACAGTATTAAGCAGAGTGGCGATGTGATATCCGACGGAGTGACGGAACAATGTCTAGTCTGGCTCGAAAGCAGCACCGCTGCTCCTTTTTTGATACTCTTGAGTCACACTTCAGCTGTGACAGCTGTGGCAAAAGATGTCCGATGTAAATACCGGCACAATCAACTGACGTTGTCGTCGTCGTTGCAAATGATAAAGAATGAGCAAGCCCTGTGGCTTTGTCTACACTACAACTTAGTCAGTGGAATCAATCAAAACGCTTGTACAGTCGGCCAAAAATGTGGTCTACCACCCTAAGGTTGAGGACCGTTTGAACGTTATGTGGCAACAAGGTCGTGCATGTTTTAAACTCCGCCTCCGTTAGAAAAGTCAACCTTAGCGATCGTTAGATCTCGCAGAAACTGTTGTCAAAACTGGTAGACCACTTTCTTGGCCCACTGTACGTATCGAATTTTAATATAACCCCTAAAAATCACTGCATTTCACGTTAAAGGCGGGTTTTAACCAACGAACCCCAAAAAATGGATCTGCCGGTAATCCGGTAGAAATAATAACATTTGCCAAATCCGCGGCCGCTAATGTACCCGGCCCCGCGGGCTTTAAACTGCTTACAGGTTTAAAAAGTAAAAACTGCCTGCCTTAAGCCGCGCCAAACGACGTTAGTAGTAGCTTGCACTTATATTAGAGTTGCGCAATAAGGAGCTTGTTCTTAAGCTGGTGGAACAAAGAAAAAGAAGACGTAGGAAGGAGTAGGATTGTAATAATAGTTTTTATGCGGTCGTATTCCTTATTGAATAATTGTTCACAGAGAAATACGTTGTAATGCGTTTTTGTTAGTTCCACTTGACCACCCGAAGGGTAGCATCGTATTTCTGTTTTGATCGCTGTATCAAGTGGAAAGGGACCAACGAGAGAAAATATTGTATAAATTATAAGCTTAAAAGTGCTACTCTTTTAACAAATTACGTAATAATTTTGCATTTAATACTTAATTATGCTACCTTTGTGTTCAAGGGTCTAAAACTGAAGTTTACTAAAAAATTAAAGTCAGTAATATAATGCTCTTAAGGTACACTACGTACAATATACTAGAACTGAATTCAGAAACGTGAAATTTAAGCATTTCCGTCTGATAGTCTATGAATTTCTGAATTCGGTTCAAGTGTGTGGAGCGCCCAAATGTAAACGACTTTAAATAACCTTTTTATTCTGATGTACATATATTATAATGCAATTCGTTCATCGAGTCAGCGGCTAAATCAAACTTATCGCCGATGAGAGACGCCGCTCGACTTAAACAAATAAAGACCGTTCTCATATCAACAATTGAAACGCATTTGTTCAAATTATGCATTTAAATTGATATTGAGATCTTCCCCCGTCAGGACACGTCATAAATTCCAATGAAAACACCACGAGAGTTATCAAATTAGAAAAATTAAAGTGATAAATAAAGTCCAATTAAGCGTTATTGCGTAAAAAAGGCATAAATTAATACGGATGAAAAACGGGCAGACGAGGCATTTGAGACGAAACGAGACAACTGGACGAGGGAGGGGGGATGTCGGCAGTCTGATTGCGATGTGCATGTCGATATGGTAAAGTATAATCAATGTAATAAGGTCCACCGATGTACCCAGAAGATGTTAAGAGTGTTACTGTTTGTACGCACGGTGTCATGAGGCTGATGCTGGCATCTGGCATCAACCAGACACCATTCCAGTACACTTTAATACATCCCACTTGCCGCTGTTTGCCGCCACGGCAAACACGGCCAAAGTAGGTACTTAACTACTTACTGAAATTGAAGATCGTAATAAACAAAATTATGACTGGCACTTGTTGTCCGTGAATTCTAAGGAACCGTAAACGTAATTAACAAATAGGTACCTAATACAAGTCTCGAGATACTACCTATTTTAATCGACTAAATCGCAATTTCAGTCCATTGAGATTGAGTAATTACTTAGGAGCAGTGACGGCGCTAAAATCTGCCTCTCAGTAATAATCATCAATCAAGACAATAAAGAGTTACTTGTTAGAGATCCAAGGCTCTTGGGATCTATAAATTATATACTTAAATGAGCTGAGGTATGCGAAAGAATATGGTTTTCAAATATTCATCTAATGATACAAAAACAAATACTTACTAGTACGATTGAATTTCTTATTAGCATTCAGAATACCAATTTATTAATATTTATTATATCTGTAGACTCAGAGTGAAATTAATTACCAAGACAACAAGACATTTTAAAATTTTAAAACATATCTACATACAATCTAAAGTTCGAGGGTTCGTTGGGAGTACTGAACGTAGCGTTTTCAACTGACTTCAAGGTTTCGAAGGAGGTTCCCGATTCACCGGGATCTTTGTTTTTACCTTTTTTTTAATGTATTTCACCGATCATTAAAAAACGGCTGGAGCGACTTGGAATTTTTTTTTTTTTGTTTGAAGGAGTATACTTCACAGCATAAAGCTTTTGGGGTAAACGCCGGGTACTTTAGATTCCGGCGTGCCTGCGTATTATCGATATCGACACTTATCTTTTGGCATCACTAGTCGCGTTTCACGTGTGCCCTCTAATTACGCGTTTAAATTGTATTAATTAAGCCGCTGTGGAAGGGTTCCAATTAACGGATCTGACGAAACACAATCCCACCATGAGCGTATGGGGGTCATTTACATTTTAACTCACTATTAATTGTAATCATCTGTTATTGTTTAATTACGTTTAATGATCACTGTTTACTTGTAATAGATATAAGTAGTTTGTTTTTAATTGTTATAGCGCGATAGTAAGTAAAGTTACTCATACTGCACTGGCTTCATGACAACTTTACAGATACAACTGTACTTATGTCGTTATTGTCGTCACTACTTTGAAAAAAACTTGTATTTATCTCTTTCTGGCACTCAAAAAAATGTGGTAACTATGTATATGATGCATATAGAGTTACTGCGTTTCAACTTAGAGAAGAAGTGTGAGATACGAGATTTTTTCAATTCCAATTCAATTTTATCTGTTTTAACTACTTAGGAGATATCTTCTTTGCACGTTTAATTTCATAAGAGTAAAATAAAATAATTCCTAGGTACTAATAAAACCCCGGTCTGACCCGGCCTTTCAGCCTTGTGTTATTTAATAGACCTGTGCCCTCAGCCCACAGACTAACTCAAAGACTGTCCAGATTTTACTGTATCAAAACAAATATCTATGAAACGGAATACCTTGCAACGTTTCCTCCAATTTCATTAACCATGAACGAACTCTACTATTCAGTGTCATAACTTGAACAAAACACTCTCATCTCCATAAACCGAAAAAGGAATATAAAACTAAACGGCAAAGAATCACCAATAGAGGGCGCGTGATCGCAACATCAAAAAGAAGGTATTATGAAAAATCGTAACACATTTAGGAGGCGGACTTTCATACATTATTCAGGAATGAAATTGCTCCCTACCTGCGCAGGAACCTATTATTTATACCCGTTTGTGTAATAACAGTTATCGGGGGTGTGGGCTCCGCCCTAGGGCGGTAAGTTAGAGCTTCGCATGATTTATAGTAGGCTGAAGTAAGTTGTCCGTGAAAATGCCTATTCTTGTAATAAATTGTGTTTATTTTAGTTTTTCTCGGAATGGTCAGAATTTTTCGGAATATATTTCGGGATACAAAAGAATATTTCAATTGAGAACCTAAGCGACCTGGTGAAGTGGGGGATTACATATTATTATATAATTGCACTTTAAAGCGTAGCAGTACCAGGAAATCCCTACGTAAAAAAAAGTTATAATTACATAATACTGACAACCGACAATTAATTTATTTACTTTTACCATTATTAATTATGTACCTTTGACTTAAAAATATCACATATATTTATGTACCTAGGTACAGCGAGATTTAAAAGAGTTGGCGCCAAAAGTCTATCATACCTATCTTGTGATTTTTGTACGTACATAAAAAGTCATTTTTGAAATACAAAGGTCGATCGATTTTTCGATATGCTGCGCTGTAAAATAGAACTATAGTGATACTATTCCTTCCAATGCACCGTTTGAAATTAGAATCATTAGACAAAGCAATTTGCAGAAAAAACCACAACCGTGCACACTTTAAATAAACACTTCCATTCACAATCAGATTCCCAAAAGCTGTCGCAGTGCCGTATAAGCAACCGAGTCACGTCAGTCGCGTCTAACGACTTTACGACAAACGCGTGATTGCGACCGGCCCGGGGCCAAGGAAATCGGATTCCGATTTTTCTATTCTAACGATACAGAGATCTTTGATGTCGTAAGTGGATGGGGCGGCGCGACACTTGCCAATTGATTTTGTTTCTTATTTGTGTTTGAGTGTTTGATTGAGGTTATGTTTAAGGAAAATCGATAATGATAGGAGCATTGTGAAAATATGATCTTTTCTGTGCTTTGTTCGTAAATTAAATACCGATGGAAAGTCTTTTGGGTATTCTTACATATTTATATTTAACTGGCTGCTTTAATGTGACGGGAAAATATTCGAATAGTACCTAGGTACCTTAGTTTACGTTGAAGTAATCTGATTAAACTTAAATAATGTAGCTCACCAACTGGTAAGTACATATTTGGGTATTTCTTCCAATGTTAGGTATTGTCAGAGACTATAGAGATATAGACGACCACAGCCTAAGAACTTTTTGAAGCTCATGTCGATTGCGCCATCTATGTCAAAGCCACCAAAAGATACCGAATATGTAAGAGAAATATCACCTGCACTGCTACTCCACCTAGTAGCTACTAGTGTACTACTGGTACGCTATTTGTTACTAGGTGGAGTAGCAGAGAAATATCACCTGCACTGCTACTCCACCTAGTAGCTACTAGTGTACTACTGGTACGCTATTTGTTACTAGTTGGAGTAGGAGTGCAGGTGACATTTCTCTTACATATTCGGTATCTTTTGGTGGCTTTGACATAGATGGCGCAATCGACATGAGCTTCAAAAAGTTCTTAGGCTGTGGTCGTCTATGTCTCTATAGTCTCTGGTATTGTCTACCAGATAATTTTCCTTCAACTCAATACATCAAATGAAAATTCACAAATTCTTCTACATAGTAATAAGCATGAAAACATCTGAAACAGACAAGAGCAAACAAGACCATCTCATTCATTTATGCATTCAGCTCGTCTCGCCCACCGTAGGCAAAAACTCAATTATCATATTTTATACCTCATAATACTTACGAAAGAGATATTCAATTATATAATTTTTCCTCGGAAAAGGGATTCCCTTTTCATTTCTCATTTGGATTTTTCTCTTAAGCAATTACGAGCTCGCCTGAGGGAGCGAGAGATTGGATCCGCGAATACATTTCCACGTCCGACGAATTTTCTAATTTATCTTATAACAACTGCGCGACGCTGTTTTTCGTTTAACAGACTCGAGTCGCGCATGTTCGAGTTACCGAGTTACCAATTCGTTTGAATAGAAATGAGCTCATTAGTCCGTGTGTTGTAGTAATTACTTTCTTGGCTGAAGTATAAATCCGGGTTATCCGGCGATCGCCGCTTGATATTATAATTCGCAAACCAAGTTCAGCAGCGCTGGAGCGGTTGCTCATTCGATTCGGTACCATCGGATTCCGGCAACTCGTAATCGCATTGAAGTCGGGAACACAAATTATTCGTGCGCCGAAACTCAGTAACTTCGTCAACCCTATAAAGGAGAACAAAGCTACCACAATTGGTCGAGAATCGATGTACCTGAGTCGATGGAAGTTTTAAAAATGGCGGCTCTTTGAGAGCAAACTCGATAAGGCCGCGCGGGCGCCCGTGGGATGCGAAACGCAATTTGCGCGAATTGCTTGCCTTTGACTGTGCGGGACTTCACTTGTGTTTGCCTTATTCACTACCTACTTGTATCGAGTTTGGTGCGTTAAAAACTTTACGAATTAGGTACACGTCTAAGATATCTTTAGGGGAGCTTGATCTCAAGAATAATGTTTAGTCGGAACTCTATTATTATTATTTATACTGAGACGTCTGAGACCACAATTTACCTAAAAGTAGATATTGGCCATGTATGAAGTGCTGGGTGAAGTCACAAGTCTTTCGTAATTATGGGTACGAGTATATCCATATTTTGTGTTTGCGTCCCCGCTCGGGTCAAACCATAGCTACCTAATAATTTAGTAAGTATTAAAGATTTGACAAAGTTGAGTCCGTACTCCGGCCACAGACGTAAGTACATACAATATTATGCATTAGTCTTAATATGTACCTAACGAGATAATCATTCAAAAAATATCTCGATATGTCCAGACATGAAATAAAATTGAAGTTTGATTTCATACATAATAATTATAGAATTACGTATCATAATCACACAGTTTCTTAAGAAGCTTCCACGAGTTTCTAAATAACTGAAAACTTTTAATGAGTGAAACGTCTCCCCACATTGAGACAAGTTGTCACGATTACTATTCATTCATGTAATAAGTATAATAACCGCCCTCGCCTCGCTCGCGATGCAAATGAAAGGGAGCGATCGTCCCCCACCAACTTGGCTAATTTTAATTTGTTATTTGTTCGCAATTTGTCCATAAGTTGGGACACAGTAAACATATTTATTTTTATCAGTATTTTAACTTCGAATACAGCGCAGTTACAATGTACCTACAAACCGTTATCGTCAAACATTGTCATTTACACTAACGAATAATGTTATTTTTTGAGAAATTAAATAATTCAACGTTGTTATAAAAGATAATATAAATTTATCAGCAAATATGGGCGAATCAACTTTTTAATGTTGTTTACTCTGTCCCCGGTATCCGAGGAACGTCTTCATACTGTTTCATAAAAAATGTTCGGTTGTCCAATGGACGTAACCATAGCCATGAGGAGAAATAAAAAGTTGATAGACTAATTTACTTTTTTTACAAAAAAACTGTTTTTGCATATGTTATACAATACCTCTTTGGATGTTATTTCAAAATAGCAACTCGTTATTCTGCTGCTGCTATCCGAAACAAGATTAGTTCGATAACGATACACTACCACTTATAAAATTTAATATGATAGTACACAACACAATGTGTACCTACTGGTATCTTAGTGGCCATCATTGGCACACAGTTCATGCCCAGAATTATCACAATTGCCTTTAAACTTGCTGAAAGGTTTCAATATACCCTACATTTGAATTACAAAGGGTATAGGGGGAGGATATAACATTAAATTTCTGAATAAATGATTTATGGAGTTAACGTACTGGCTTATTGCGTTGACTGTGATTGTCAGCCATGACTAGTAGTTAAGTTATTGCGGCTTATTGCTTTAGTCATCGTGACGATTTGTTCTCAACTCGTATTGTATTATCTGCGAAATTCTTTTTGAAACTGAATTATTGTTATTAAGAAATACAGTTATGAACTTTCCAGAGTTAAAAATCAGGAAAATGTTTTGAATAAATCGGTATTTTTGTGATTATGTAATGTTGATTTTGAGTTTTATTGATGAGGACTTCAGTCTGACCAATCATTGTTTAAAAAAAATGTGCTTTGTCTGTTGTAAGCTCTTTTTTTGAAGTGAAAAGTGCTTTAGCTGCGTTGGGCACTTTTTGGTAGGAATTTTTTTTATGGGTTCGTGTCCGACATGCTGTCGTCACGAAAACAAAAAACATACGATTGAGAAACATGTAAAATGAAATGTAAATGCAAAATAAAGTGAAGTGATGTGAGGTGAAAAGTGAAACGTGAAAAGTGAACAAACGAAAAGTGAAAAGCGTACAGTGTAAAGTGGAAAGTGACAGTGGAAAGTGGATAGTGAAAAATAGAGTGAAAATTTAAATCATTTATTACCTAAAATAAATAGTTCTAAGTTTACACTTCTATCGGTAGTCCCTATGCCTGCCTTTTTTATGGTCGGATTTTGGGTAATAAGTTTGTTATGAGGCATCATATAATACAGCTTATATCTAACGTAGTCTCAATCTAATAAAATACATAAGCTTGAAGTGTAGGGTATAGGTCGAAAGGGTTGGTTCGTGTAAAGTCGACCCGTTGCCATGGCAACCGTAACGCAATTCCAACCGCGTCCGGCCCTAACGAAGTCTACGCCCGCCGCGCCAAATCGAATCCTAATCCAACAGCTATACGTCTCAAATTGAATTGGCAGCGAGCAAAAAGAGTTGGATCACCAACGACAAACGAAGCGGACCTCTATTCGACAAGAGGCGTATGGCGATTTAAAACCGATTTTTGGACTGCACGGAAAAAAATTCTTATAGCAATTAAAGTACGAATTTGGAGGTAAGATATTTTAATTACATACAACCAAGATATGTTTAAAACACGGAATAATGCTTTGTTACAAATAAGCAATTATTGCTAAAAGTTCTTGGTTATTTTAACAAAGCACTAATTTGAATTCAAATAAGTGTCCTAGTAAATATAACCCTTACCTGATTCCCTTATTTATTTTTAACAGTTTTTATGATATAGTTTTACATACATATGTTAGCCAGGTTGACTTCTTTGATTTTAGTAACGAACTCTACAGGCTCCATGCCTATTGCTAGCTGTTTAATTTTTTCAGTGTGGTCAGAGGAAAACATCCTTTTTTATTTGTTTTGGTGCGCATCCTTTAAAGCTCTCGTAAAATACCAAACTAGATTATTTGAAAATATAACAATATCAACTGCTTTTTCAAATATTATAACGCAAAAAGTTAAACTATTGCTTAAATTGCATTTCAAAGTATAAGTTTTATCTGATACAGCCCGAGTGTAGTTTAAGCAACTAATACGTATCAGAAGTTTTAGCTTAGTTTAATACGATATAGCTATTAATAGTCGCTATCGCATCCTTAACCAATCAGTGTAACTTTGACCCAACTGAGGGTAACTTTGGCCCATATAAAATCTTTTAAGTATAGAAAAGTAAATAAATACATAAAAAGGTGAAGGTTAGATAAAACTGTCCTCGACGTCCGAGAAACATCGTCATAGGTAATGTTTCATAGAAAATGTTTGGTTGTCCAAGGGACGTAACCATAGCTACAGAATCCTGGACCAAGTTAAATCCAATGGCAAAAGTAATAGGGCTAAAGTAACCCGGCTAGAGAATGCGATCTCGATCTCGCGAGATCTCGTGAAAATTTCCGAGATTCAATCTCGATGGCATGAGATCTCGGTTTTGCTTATCTCGTCTAATAATTTCGAGATTTCGAATTTAAATGCTTATCACCTAGAATTTCTAACTAAATAAGGAAAAAAATTGTGTTTTTTTTTCACGGTGTTTGTGCCCAGATAATCAGGATACATCTTACAAATATTTATTATCACTTAAAGAACTCAGAAGAGACTCAGAGACACAACGGGGGACCGTAGAGCTGGCAGTTACCTCGGTCAGCCTATTAGTCTCGCGATACAACGGGGTAACGCAGCCAGCATCTTCGGTACCAAGCCACGAGGGCCTTTTTTAGATTTAGTTTAGTTTAGGTAGCCGTATTATGTTTAGTGATAACGGATTTGTGTATTTAAGTCAATAGTAGTTTTAAGTTGATTTTATGTAATGTTTTTGACATGTTATTTGAATAAATGATATATTATGTTATCACTTTGGTAACTCACGTACAGACTATTGAAAACTATGCTGTTGAGTTGAGAAATAAGTTCATATTATATTAAATTCCAATGAATATGTTGTTTCTTTAGTAATAAAATATAACATAAAGTTTCCTAAATAAACGGTTTTTACTTAATTCTCAGCCAGTTTTGATCAATATAACTTATTTGCAACCAAATCTCGATCTCAACGAGATTAATCGCGGTCTTGACGGTTTAACTGACAAGATCTCGAATAGACCGATCTCGACTTCGATCTTCGCACGAGATCTCGAATTGTCAATCTCGGTTCTTGGTTTTCAGCCCTTATACCCCTGCCATATGATTTAACCGCACGCCAAATAGAGACCCCTAACAACGTTACCGTTACACCCGTTTCGTTCCCGTTACGTTAGTTTCGTTACACTAACGAGTTCGGAGTTTATCCGATAAGGCGTAATTATGAGCTCTGGGGATAGTTTGGCCGAGTAAGTTTGATTGTAAAGGAAATTGGAGAGAATTCTTTTAAACTTCGATCCTTTTTATGGGCCTGATGTAGTTTTATTTTGCCATGCCTTCGACTACTTACTGATTTATAAACTATAGATAGATATATAATATATAAAAAAATCACGATAAATATTTACAAAAACTTATTTATGACAGTACGGAATATAAAGGTACAGACAACATCATTGATATGTTTACATTTTTGCAACTTACTCCTTGATATAATAGATTAAGGTGCAAACGTATAAATATATTTTGACGTCGTCTGTATCAAATCTGTGTACTTAAATATAACTTTGACTAACACATTTGTACTTGTAGTTCAAATTAGAAATGAATGAAAATGATCTAAATTGTGTTGTAATTATAAAAAAGAGATTATAATCAAGCAGTAACATTACACCTATCGCCCACGATTACCCTTACTTAACCCGTACAAAGCGCACCCGCATGGCCAAAGGGTTACCCATGGGTTACCCCGTAAAAAGGCCACTCAATCTTTCCGCGCGGGCGACTACTGTGTTCGTTTGATTTATTTTTTATCGGTTAAACACCCGATTGCATGCAGGCGTTTCTAATCCGTACGACTGCGGGAACGGACACAGAAAATTGAAATGATAAAATCAGTCAATAGGTATCAGTCGCGGTGGGTCAAAATTTTTCTTAGGCAAGTCAGTGCTGATTTTGGCTTAAAATTTCTTCATGAGCTGTAGGAAAACTGTTCAGGCGCCTGAAACTTAGGCAAACTGATGGGAATTGTGTTCTGTAGACGCGCCGCCACTGATAGGTAATGGAAAGAAAGACGGAGAAAAAAGAATAAAACAAAAAAAATATTTGACAATGCAAGCGCAATATGTGGAATAAACTTTTGGTACTTTAGCTACGTGTGAGAAGATTGGTTTTATTGTGTTAATGTTAAGTTAACACTGAAGAGCAAACACCTACTATAAAACGTAATTAAGCACGATTCCTTAGCTGCGAAAACTTTCCATAATCTGAATGATTCACCCTTTAACATTATCCCACAACATTAAACACATTAAATATCATTTTAACCACAAAACGTATTAAAACGATACTCATTGTACGCGCTCATGGCCGTAAAGCCCGGTCCACACGCACGGCACGCGCGCAATATTGTCGGCGCCCGCGGCGCGCAGCGGGAAGCTTCTGGCTTGGCTGAATACATATGGGCATGAGTCAAGTGACCGGTGGCGTGGAAGTAATAGCTATCATTATAGTCAATATTTGGACACCTTCTCAAGTGGAGTAACATCGGGGAACGGAAACGATGAACTGAAACTGGTGAAAAAATATGGGAATAATTTTGTCTTTCACTGGCTAGAGTCTGGTTGTTTAAATTAGTGAATAGCTGCATCAGCCACAGAATACGAGTATCTATAATGTAAGCTATTACTTAATGTTGAGAAATCAGAAAACTATCATTTGGAATGCCACAAGATACACCTATTAAGTAAACTTCATCTTTATTTCACATGTAATTTGGGGAGTATTTTCCTACCCACTTTGATAATGAATAGAAGACATTTCGAGACGATTACTGCATCCGGGCTTTAGTTTAGAAAATTTTCACTCTCTTGACATACGACATACGGAAATCAAGATCCAATTACGGTACATTTAGCATCAATGGCGACACTCGAACACGCTTCGCCTAGCACGTGCCATTCGTTTGTTTTCTACCAGATTTGAGTCAATTTAGCGTTAACAATCGCCATGCCCTTTAGCTACGGGGGCGGCACCCCTCGGAGCCAGTCGGCGGCATTCGGAATGACTCGGCTTTTTAACGCAGTGGGTGGTTATGCTACCACAAAGTTATGTATGCTGGTGGATAAATGTGGAACTAATACGCACAGCTACTTGCGTTTGTAGATTGTATTGGCATTAATGACTACATGGATAAGTTTGTGCGTGAGTGTGGACATAGCCTATTGTCCGTTTTTGTTGATTGAAATCTGTTTCGCTATTAAGATAGTGCTTTTTTATGGTGTTTGGGTTTGGGCGTCGATTTATTGATGCCTTGATTTATAAAGTGGTGTGAATAAAGCTACTGGGTAGTTGAGGGCGGTTTAATGGGCGTTTTAATGGCGTTTAAAGTGTTTTTATTGAATAGCTCTTGTTGCAGTTCTGCTTTTAGCCACTGACAATTGACCATGAAAAATCTATTAGGTAAATATTATTTTCTTTACGACATACATACATAATTACATATATGTATAAGGTAGCTTCAGATTTCATCTCCATATTGTTGGCTCAGACAAACAAAAGATGTTATTAGATAGATAAAATGTTGATGCATGGGACGGCGCCAATTTATACATTAAATTACTTGATGCATGAGCATGTTTAATATGTTTATACATCTTAAGTTGATTTCCACAAGTATGTACTACAACTATGTAGTCTCATAAAATCCTTTGGCCTCCCTGGAAACGCATACCTACTGTCAAATAGGCAGTAACACTTTACATGCTACTTAGAAAATAATATATCTTTTTATAAAACAACAGTCATTTTATAAACATACTTCATACCCCACTCAAAAACAAAAGGGTTTATGTTGATACAAAATTCTCTTTTAACTGTCCTTTTAGAAACTAAAGTATTCAGCCATCGAGCGGCTCGGTGTTCATTAGCGGCACTAATTAATGTTTAATTGAGCCAAATAGAGTATCAATTTAGCGGACAATTGGATCATGCATCCGCGCGCTTGAAATATACAGTCAGGACGGAGAGCATTGGCTCGTCAGGCTAGTCTTTCTTAAAATATTGTCAGTCAGAAAAAAAATAACAATGACAGAAACATGAGAAATTATCGACTGTCACAAAATATACAAACAATGCTTGTTGTTTACTAATGTGATGGTAATAGCTACATACTTTAATTTTAGAACTGTCATACATAAGCATGAGTTGCAAGGAATTAAACATATTTCAGTACACAGATAGAAAAAATCTCTTCAACCAAAGAAACCTATTTGAATCAAGAGATATCCAGTTTCCCATATAAGGAAAAAATAAAATTCTTTATTTTAAGATATAAAATGTTTCAAAGTTTATTACTTAACCTAATAAATTAAATACTTTATCCGAGATATAAAAATCTTCTTTTTAAAATAGCTTAATATTCTCACGAAGAGCGTTTGAATTTTGTTTTTGTATTGTATTTTTTTTTAAATTGAACTTTATGTGTCTTAGTGCAATACATAAAGAAATTAAGCCAAGAAACTTTGTTTCTTGGATGAAGACTCATAATTTAAATTGAGAATTGAATTTCTCCACGGAAAAAAGAAAACGCATTAGTTCAAGAGCATGTGTTACTTGATGTAAAATTTGATATTTTCACACCAAGATCTAAAATTTCTTGGCGTATGAAATCGATTACTTGAAACAAACAATAACATTTTCTAAGGCGGTTATCACACTGGCGCGGATCCGCATGCGGCACCGGTGCGCGAGCGAGATAGCGCTCTGCATGTGTATAGCGCTATCTCGCTCGCACACCGGCGCCGCATGCGGATCCGTCGTCAGTGTGATAATCGCCTTAGTGTCTCAGTGCACTACTTAAAAAGCTAGTAGCAGAAACTGTGTTTCTCGGGACTAATCCCAAGAAAGGAAGTTTAACTAAAAGTAGATAATACAAATATAAATTATGATTAATTATATACTCACAATTTATAATCGTATTAACTAGAGCTGAGATTGCTATTGTGAATCTCAAATAAGCCCGGGTAAAGCGCCGAGGGTCATGAAGTTACGTCGAACAGACGTTCGCGTGTTCTAACTTACACGCAGAGACATCTATTGATGCGCAGGGTAACTAACGTCCAAAACTTGAATGTTTCAAAGCAAAAATTATGTGCTTCTTCTTTGGAATAGCTGTGGCTCTTGATTGTAGGTTGAAAACATCAAAGCAAAAATTAATCTCTCTTGCCTAAAAACTTAAAAATCTCAAATCAAACTTTTGGCGCTACTTCTTTGAATCAGCTTTGGCTCTTAGCTGTAGATTGAAAACATCAAACCAAGAACTAATCGCTTTTGACGTAAACACATAAAACTCTTAAAGGAAAATTTTGGTGCTGTTTTGCCGTAAATAATTATTATCTTAACTCAAATCATTACTATTCGCTATAAAAATGGGTAAAGCTAAAGCTGAATAATTTTAATTCTTCTTTTAAAAATCATGATATTTTTAACTCAAGTCATGTTTATTGGTCTAAGGTATTTATTACTCTCTTTAAAAAACCGCGTGCAAGAGAGTTTTGCGTTTTGAATTAAGATATTATTTCTATCTGTGTAGGCTACTAAAGATAATGTCTTTTCGGATAAATTAGTAAAAATAATTGATATGATTAAATAAATAATTAAAAATATTTTAAGGAAAGCTTGAGAATTTATAGCTGAAACCATCTTATGCAATAACTATATTTGCGCCGTGTATAGAGACTCGTAGCTCGTAGCTATCGTCTTAAATTATAATGGGCAGCAGAGGACTGTACCAAAACATAGACAATAATAACGCATCAGAGACAATATAAACGCGACACAGGAAGGCCGGAGTCTCAACGGTTTCATTAACTCATTAATAGCGCTAATTGACTTGAATGGGCCTTGTTTATGCGATGACAACAAACGCAAACGCGTCATCTACAAGTACTTGCGGCGCCTCTGGTAATATTTTACTAGCTTTTATAAGCGACTTTGATCAAAATTCGCAATGTACTTAATCGTAAAACTCGATTCGATATTAAAATCCACAGAAAGAAAACTTCAAAAAAGGAGGAGGTTCTCAATTTGAATTTTTAAGTTTTCGGCTCCCTAATCCCAGCATGACTTAGGTTCGCAGTCGCCCGCAGCTACAACCTTAAACCTTAAGCCTTTTGGCATTAAGTCCGCCTCTTATACGATAAGTTTTCTTTTTGTGCAATAAAGATTAAATAAATAAATAAGTCGTGTCTGAAGTACGGAATTGCGCGCGACAACGTACCGAAGTCATGCTAGCTGGGCTGATGTATTAATTGATATTCTCTCAAGGAATAAACATCCATCCGGCGCTTAACCAATTAACCGATTTTCAAATGGTCACCCAGGTATGGCATTAAAAATAAGCGTTTAAGGCAAAAAATATATCAAATTGGTATATTTTTTAAACCGAATTGGAATTTAACGCTATGTAAACAGAGAGACAATAAACTAACGATTGCCCTGTTTAAAAGTTTTATGTAACTACAAACGTTATACGTACCTTCTCATGAAATCGTTAGTCTTAGTTGTCGAGAAACCCCGCCTTGTAATCGCGTTACTGTGAAATAGCGCATGTGCACTCGTTAACGCATTTAAGTTGGACGCTAAATGCTGTAATACGGTTAATTGAATGATTTCGTCCGAGCTTAATGTCACTTTGGGGTACTTTCAACACGATAAGTAATACTTGTAGGACGCTTGTAGGACGAATGTTAACCAATTTTCTGGGAAATCAAAGAATATTCTTTATTAAAAGACACACTAAAATTCCTGAAAGCGATAAGTAAGGTTAGTTTTTTTTTTATCGTAGGTAAAAGGTGCGAAAATAAAGACAGAATCTTAGATACAGGTAATAGTACATTATGATACAAGTGTGCTTAATTGATCATTACATACGAGGCGCTATTGTGCGCACGAACGAAGTGAGTGTGCACAAGGAAGCCGAGCTATGTAATGATCAGGCACACGCGTTTCATACGACGTTTTTCAACACACTTGCGAGGAAAAAACAGAAAACTGTAAGTAATAACTTTTGATAAATACATTGATTTTCAGAATGCTTACAGGATAGCGGTACCTACTGACTTTGTTAATTAAATTAACTAACCTGTTTTTTGATGTTATTGACTGGATCTATTTCTCTGGAACTCTTTTTCGAAGCATTTCATAAAATCCAACACTTCACATTTATTGTCAAATAAGTTAGAATGTTTCCTTACATGTATTTCTCACTCGATTTTTATGACAACATTTTACTAGTCTGTAGGAATGACATATTGAAAACATATCCGGACCCGGAGGTTAAATGAACACTAAAGTTGGTTTTTTACTCATTTAAAGTATAAATTGTTTAAATGAATAATAATAAAACACAACTAGAAAAATCTAACAAATAAACTGTAACTTCAAGTAAACTTTTAATATGGCGCCCATTTTTTTGCATTCACGCGCACCTTGAGGCAAAGGTTTATGACAAACAGCCAATACTAAAACATAATTTGTGTTTAAAACATAATCTATTGTGTATTATGAGATTTATGAGTAAAATAATTACTAGAAATGATTATTTTTCACAATTAGGATTTTATAATTTGTATTTTCTCGTAAATGTGTACTATTTTTACTTTTTTGCCATGCAAACTCCTAATCAGTTTAGAAAAAATAAAAATAATACCCGTCTGAATTTAATCACCTCTGTCTGCGCACATAAGACTTGGTACTAGAATACCAACGTCACTTGATGGGATTTATTACATTATAGCACTAGTTATATAATTATCGTGAAAAGCACGCGTGTTTAATATCTAGGATTATGAGCCTAAAAGCGGTGGAATAAGTACCTCGTTACAAGCAAGTGTGTTGAAAAAAATATTATGGACTTATATTGAAATAAATTATAAATAGGAGATATATATTGAATTGAAAATATTTTGTTACTGCATGTTTTTAATGATTTTTTTAACATTTTCCAAACTGCATGGCAACTAAATGAAAATTATAGGATTTTTGATGATTTACAAATATGCTACAACTGAATATCATCACAATAGTAGATTCAATAGAAAATAAGTACGTAAACATGAAGACATAATTAAAAAAAAAATTAAAGGTCATTTGAAATAAGAAAAAACAACAAATCAAGCATCCCATACAACAAAAGGTCAAATCAATGGTAACCCAACAGGGTGTCGCATCGGCACGGGCCGAATAAACCTATTTGTCATATTAATGTGGGCTATTACGCCATGCGGGCGAAGGGTTGAGCAGTGAACGCGAAACGCACGCGCCGAACGAACATTACGTAATTGGTGCCCTTAATTATGAATGAAAGTGGCTAATGCTATCGCAATTGTTTTAAAAAAATAGTCTGCAACGTTTTTTCTATACTTTGTGTGATATGGCATTCAAGATTTGAGCACACAGCTGAGCGAGTGAATACACGTACAGATGTGTCCGCAGGATATGCCTGGCGGACAGATCCATCCGTGTCTGGCGCTATTTAGATGTGACCGCAGACAAAAACGGACACGGACGGATCTGGCGGACACATCTGGCGTGTATCCCTAGCCAATGTCGTCTCGCTCAAATATGTAGCAAAGCCCAACTGAGCAAGTAGCTTAACCTTATAAAAAACCGTATCATCGTTGTTGGAAATCATAGCAAAATTGCCTGTTAATCATCACATAGTGTAATCGTATTTGAAATTTGCATAACGTCAACTGCTATAACTTTGCCTGCGACGCACAACTTTGCCTGGATTGAAAAACATGGTTTTCCTCACCAAGCACCTGTTTATATCTTATTCCTGAGATGGGAGGCAGTATAGTGAAGTAGCCAGGCAGTAGACTGTATAAAAATTGGTGAAGAAAACCATGTTTTTCAAGCCAGGCAAAGTAGTAAGTAACAGTTGACAGTACCTAGGTCCTATGTAGAACACAGTTCGAACTTCTACTGTAAAAGTACAAAATATCAACCTTGAATTATGATGCAAATTTTCTAGAGAAATCCTTAATTAGTTACATTGAGTAACAGGAGATGAAATCCCTAAAATTTTCTTTGTCCCAAAAGTTGTAGTAAAAATCACTACAAGTCTATACTACTCTTTGATTCAGTCATAGCTGTCGACCGCCAAACATGGCGCATACAATTTGTTCTAGATGTTACATCTATACGGAGTTTAGTCTTATTATTGGAGGCGCCGTGTGCTCTACGACCTATTTAAACTCAACTGTGGAAACGTCATAATTGGCTAGGCATGCGCCCGCGTCGCTTTTCGTTCCAAATTCCCGGCAGAACGTATTGTTATTAGGGTTACGGCCCAAAGGGCGCCGACCCGCCGCGCAATTACTTTGTTATGCGCGTTATTGATCGGCCAGAGTGAGATGAGTCAATTCAACATTCACTTGTTTTCTTGACGTCATACGTTGGTTAAAGGACCTGCAATACTGTCTCAAACACCATGGCAAGGATAGATTTTAAATGAATTGTTGTCTAACTAAGATTTCTTTCTTTCCTTCTTTCTAAATCCAAAAAACATAGATATAGATTTTTTTATGTGTAAATATCTGTAGCCGCGTTGGGCACTTTTTGGTAGAGGAAAATCTTATGGGTTCGCGTCACTGACCCAGTCACAAGCCATGAGATTGAGAAACATGTAAAATCAAATGTAAAATGTAAATGTAAAATAAAGTGAAGTGAAGTACAAAGAACAAACTTAAACGTGAAAATTTAAATCACTTATTTCCTAAAATAAAAATTTTAAGTTTTAACTTCCTGTCGGCAGTAGCTACCTATAACTGCCATTTTTTTTACTGCTAATGACAAATGAGGGTTAACGCGGAAAGCAAAGCGAAGATGGTGCCGCAGTCGTTTCAAAAAATAACTTTGGTCTTGACAAATCTTTAGGTACCATAGACATCAACGTTTGAAAACTTATAGAAGGTCCCATCTCTCTCTTCTCTCGCACTCGTATTTTTAATAATCGCTTATAGTATAACCCCCTTATTCATAAACGTCTACTAAAGTTAAGAGGCCTCTGATAATCGTTTGTCCCTTTCCGTCCAACCTATACGAGGGAAAGGGACAAACGATTATCAGTGATCTCTTTATAACTTTAGTGACCGTTTACGAATAAGGGGATAAGTGTGAGTTTTGATGATTCTGAAATATTAAGGCATGGTCATACTATCCTACGCGAGAGGCGATAAGTCGGTGTCGTAAGCCGGGATACATCCGGACCGGAAAGCGTCGTGTGGGGGAACTTTTATTCGCCCATACTACATTTGGATGGAAACATCTCAGTTTGTTGGTAGATAGGTACCTTAGGTAAAAAGGAATGCACATGAATTTTCTTATAGGTACCGTACCTATAAGAAAATTCATGTGCAAACTTCCGTGAAAACCAGAATATTGAGTTCTTTTTTATTATAACCGTAAAATGTAAAACACAAGATTAAAAAAATTCATTGATCTGTTCTTTGCACAAATTTTACAGTGCGATTGTCCAGATTGGGTAGATATATTATGTAGTATTAGTAAATTAGACAATCGAACTGTAATTGTATAAATACGTAGCTATTCCAGAAATATGAACAACTTTACTAAAACAATATAAAAAAACCAACTACAAAAAACTAAGCATTTAAGCTCGATAACATGGATTAGCTGGCGGATATGCCCGCGGCGCACAGATCCGTCCATGCATAACGTGAATTGGATACGGATTTGTCTGCGGACACATCTGAATAGCACCATGCATGGACGGATCTGTCCACCGGACATATCCGCCGGACAAATCCGGCGGGAAGATCTGTGCTTGTATCAGCTAATTCTGCAGACGCCACATCACTGTCATACAATACAAAACTTTAATCACTTTAATCAATTAGTTGACGTAAAACAAGGCGGAAATCAATCTCCTTTGATTAAGTAATGACGTCGTAATAATTAAAGAGAACACGAAGTGAATTTCTCAATTGGAGTCGAGTTAGCCCGGATCATTATTATCGACAATTAAACTTTTAATTCGATTAGGGGAATCTTCCAAGTTACTTGTACCACGGAGACGATGTTCAGGCGTAAGTGGTAAGCGGGAGTGGAGAAGTTATACGAGCGATTTAAATAAGTCACTATCTATACCTATTTGTTTTAAGGCATCTAAAAATAAATTAAGCTTTCTCGGGAGCGCGTAGGTAGGTTAAAAAATTTGGTTAATAGTTTATCTCAATCTTTACAAAAGAATAACATAGATAGGTAAGCCCTCAGATGACAGTCGTAAACCTATTGTAATTGTAACATCAAAAAGTTCTAGCAACATAAAATACTTTTGAAGATTCGCCAAAATTACGCAGTTGGATTTTATTCTTCGTTACAATGATTTTATTATTATAATAGTTTGATAACGATTACTGTTAATATATGATTGTATATACCTATGTAATATGAATTAATATACCTACCTAAATATTGTAATTCTGAAAACTTTTTGAAATATAAATATATTATTTATTTGACTAAATTATCTTTAACTTATCTTTCTACTTCTTAAAGAGTATCAACGATTGAAGCGAAGACTACAATCAATTGGTAGAGAAGAACAGCCTGAACAAAAGCAATATCTTCAATAACTAGTACAGGTAATCTAACTTTTAATTTGCATAAAAGAATGCGTTTTTGATTAGTAATACTTAATCCACCTCCACCAATAGCTTGTTGCTTACACCACCGGCCAATATAATTCTGTTTTCAGTTATCTGTCACTCGGCTGGATTAGTTACACTAATACTCAATCAAACCCAATTATGCGAGTAATGTGTTTCGATTACATGTTTAGCGAGCTCTGATGGGTTAATTATTTAACGTAACATGACATTAACATCTTCATGTAGATATGTCTACGTTTGTATTGCATATATGTATTATGTATATACCACGTGTGTTGGGAAGAAGGTTGCGGGTCACTTTTGGATGAACTTGGCTCAGGACCGGGTCAAGTGGCGTACACAAAGAGAGGCCTATACTCAACAGTGGGCGATAGAAAGGCTGAAATGATGATAATGATTGTTTCGGTTAAGTTACTCACGCCTATCGTAAAACTACTGATGAAACTAAAGGCCCAAAGTGGTTTTAATAAGTGTTATATTTTGTATTTTTCTGGGAATTCTTGGCAATATTAATAAAGGACCCCGCAGCAATCATAGGGAAAAAGTGGTTTCAGTTAAATCTCATGAAATTTTCGTATGATGTTAATTTGGCTCTCTTGATTATTTTTTTGTATGGGCACAACTCTCTCAGAAGTATACCTTCAGAAATAATCAATTTTCTATTTACGCGAAATACATATGTTTTCTAAAATCGATATATTGTTATGACACGCATTGACAGTTACTGACGTTAAGAAGTCAATTAAGGTGCAGCCACCAACTGTCAGTCATGTACGCTTGTCTAAGCCCGTGTATTTTTTGATTCGTCCCAATGGTATGAATTATATTATAACAGTCAGTCATAATTCATCCGGTAGCAATGATTTCTTGCTGCCATCATCTGCTACAAGTTTTTTTGCATATTTTTAGTCATGTGCTTATAATAACGTAATGGTCAAAGATAAATATTTCTGTCACGTTGACATCGCATGTTATTAGTTATCTATGTTACGAACGACATGCAAAACAGGACAAAAAGGAGGAATTACTTAAAAATTGTTAACAAACACGTCTTCTTCTTCTTCCTAGCGTTTATCCCGGCTTGGGGTCCGCTTGACAACCTAATTCCATGAATTGGCATAGACACTAGTTTTTACGAAAGCGACTGCCATCAGACCTTCCAACCCAGAGGGGAAACTAGGCCGTTTTTGGGATTAGGTCCGGTTTCCTTACGATGTTTTCCTTCACCGAAAAGCGACTGGTAAATATCAAATGATACTCCGTACATAAGTTCCGAAAAACTCAGTGGTACGAGCCGGGGTTTGAACCCGAGACCTCCGGATTGAAAGTCGGACGTCTTACCGCAAGGCTACCAGCGCTTCAGATTAACGTCATACTAAAATTTCGTGAGATTTAACTGAAACCACTTTTTCCCTATGTTTGCTGCGGGGTCCAAATCTTGGGACATTTATATCTTGTTGAGGTTTTTCCGTTATGGTATTTTAAAGTCGGACTTATCCCGACAGAACTTAGCTACCTTCTGGGCTAGACTGGTACTGAGTTAAGTCTAGACTCTAATGTAACCTAGGACCAGTGAACCGTGGCATAATAGGCCATAATAATGCTAAACAATGCAATATACATTTTTTACCAAATTTGCCTTTTACAAGGCACAGCAGGGTAAGTTCCCAGTTGCCTCTCTTTCTAACAACCATATTCGTTAGTTAGAAAGAAAAACAGTATAAAAATAAATTGCAATTGTGTTGTAATTTTTGAGGTGTGCAATAAAGCATTTATTCATTCATTCATTCATTGCATAAAAGTGACCCGGGCAGATATTTTTTTATAAATGTTTGCCATAATGTTGTACTCCAGTTTTCATTCTTTGATTAAATGTGCGTTTGGATCAAATAAATTACAACACAGTACTTGTTTAAACAATTTGACGGTCACCAGCCCAAATAGCTTCGTTAGTTGTTATCACTTCAATTGGTATTAAATCACTGTCAATCAATGCGCGTTGGCTGATATCTGTTACACCAATAAGTTTAACGTACATTTGATCAAGCGTGATTCGTAATGAATACGAGTACAAATAGTACAATAAACTTACTGACGTTCTCAGGCCCTACAAATACGTATTTATATTTAAGCATATAAATACCTACAGTTAGCAAGAAAAATCCAAGCTTAGGGTATTTTAACACCTCAATTTATAATACCTAATCTTATTTATTTATTTATTTTTATCTTTTTTTATGTTTATTTACTTTACATAATCTTTGAGTACTTAAGTATAGTATAAGCCAGTGTGGGTAAATCAGCGTTAAGCCACATACAAGAGTTTTTGATCTTATAGATGAAACGTGTCAGTGTCGTGTCCATCCTTAAGTTGACGCATTTTATGCATTTTGCATATATATTTGAACTGAAAATTGTCGTGTAAGGTTCTATCTTTGTTGATATTTATACTTTCAAGACCACCTACTATTATAAAGACCAAAAGTTTGTTTAAAAAAATGCTTGTTGTATTTAATAACGGCGAAGAATTATAAAACAAATGATGAACTAAAGTAAAAGTACTAACACTCAAGAGTTTTAAAACAAACAGCCCAGTAAACTATAAGTATAAAGTACAACCAACACAGTTACATTATTTCGTCAAAAGTCGTAGTTTTAATCACACTAATACACAAAACTCCAAGACGGGTTAGTCAAGAGAACATCGCGCGCAATACGATTATCTTTAATTAAACCTCACATGTAGCCTTAATTTCTAATTGCTATCATGATCATCACGCCAGCCACCAACTGACTGAATAATAACTTCGGAGCATAAAAAGTTATGGCTACTAAAGCTATTGCGATTATAATACTAAATCTAACTTCACCTAATCATAATGTTGAGTCTTGTGCGTTCTTTTTATCGCCCAAAGTTTTTTGGCAGATTGGGCATAAAAGGTTTCTAAAACCACATAAAGAGCTAAAAATCAGTCTAAATCCATAATAGCATTTTATGCAGTACTCTTAAATTTCGTAAACCAATCTGATTTCTTCAATAAAGTGATGTGTCAATTGAAATGTACCTAATCATCAATACCATCATCGATTTGTCCACAATACAATAAATTGATATTGACAGATGATATTGATATAGACGTATCAATATTGTCGCCAAACACAAAATGTATACCCACCTATTAATTTATTTCTTGCACATTATACAAGATGCTATCATATATTTCGTTGCAGTTCCAGACAAGCAGCAATAACAACGTCATGACGATTCAGCACGATGCCGTAAACTTCTCATGTCAGAACTTCGGTAGACTGTCCCTATTGCATTAGACCGATTCAGCCACCAACAACAGTATCACCACAAGGTTTACACTATAAATCATCTGCACACAACATTACAAAGACAAGAGGTCCAATGATGATCATTATATTAATGATTTCCCTCTTACAGTTCAATCGTAGGAGTATGAGGTTCCATAACAATTTCATGGCTCGTATGAGGTCGGTCAACCGTATAGTAAATTAGCTGTTCATCGACGGCGCGGACGATGGACAGCTGGTCTCCCATCTGTCTACGCTCATACTTGATCTAGTTAGTGGTACTCACTGGTCGAAGGGTGAGAAGATGTGGTGCTGTGGCCGCGGCTCGGGCGCCGTGTCCCTGGACCCGGCGCTGCCCACCGACGGCGCGGGAGACGGACAGCTGGTCTCCGACCTGTCCATATAAAAATATAGTTCGTCAAGTAAGTGATCGTACTGGAAATCTCAGAGATGGACTGGTAAGAGTAGCTGTTATTGGCCTTGCAGGAAGACTATTACTTCATTTTGAGCTGACAAAATTAATGCCAAAAAACATCTCGCAAATGTTCCGATAACTATATATACGGTATTGGTACCATCAAATGTATTTTGTATTTCGCCAAAACACCAATATTTTTTTTTACTTTGTGTTAAATCCAAAACCAGGTTTCAGAAAAAAGGTCCATTCAAGACTTGTACAAAATGTATACCGACCAATATATAACGAAATAAGTGTATTCCAAAGAATTTTACCGAAATGAATATGCTGAAATAGGCATCTTCTTTAAAAATATGAAATAAACCATGAATTAATGAAAGGACCTGTCCGGCCTCGGCGACCTGTTGGGCGATCGTCTTGGCGAGCGGTGCGGCGAGCGGTGCGGCGAGCGGCGCGGCGAGCCTGGCGTCACGGGCGGCGAGCCGCGCGGTGACACCACGCCGGACACGGGGGACGCCTCCGCGGACCCGCGGGACAAGCACTCAGATGAACCCTGCAACATACCGATATGGTCTAGGTTTGAAATTCAATAGTCATTAATACTTTATCAGCGTTCAAACAGAATATCATTAATACGAGAATGTCTATAGTAATTTCCATAGCAAAACTGAAACACACTACAGAAATCATCTGCACAGATGATTTTTTGGACTGAAAATCAGCGTTGCGCGGTTGTTTGCAATGGCTAACGCAAAATATGCTGAGGCCGCTCCTTTTGTCACAGATTAGTTATAAGTACCTACTTTTGTAACTCAGTTGATAATTTTGTGTGACAATAAACGTTTTCTTATTTATTCTTATTCGTAAAATATTTTTTCATTAAATAAAGTGAGGCGCTTTAGCCCTAATATTTAGAACAGGATAGGGATGATGATGATGACGATGACCCTTCCGGCCGATTTCGACCAAGGCGACCACTCCAACTCCTAGTTAATCGCTCGGCGCTCGTGCGCCCGAAGATGGCTGACGTAGCCGATCTTCGAGGTGAACCCCCGTGCACATTGAGGGCACGTGAGGACACCAGCCACGTAGTGGTAGTGAATGGTAGCCGGCTGGCGTGCTTTCGGGATAGGGATATAATAATAATATTGAAATTAGGTTACTACCTTTGTTTTTGTAATGTAGCACTTGTAGCAGTAGTTAGTAAGTTTTAGGTCTCTGTGTGTCTAGTAGCAAATATGTATTAAGGTTTATAATACCTTATCATCGGCAGGGTCCCTCTTCGGAAGCACCTCAACGCCTTCCCGCTTCCTCTGTTCTTCTTTCAACCGCTCCGCTTTCCGCCATTTCGCCCGCCGGTTTTGGAACCACACCTGCCACAAAATTATTCATTTGTTATTTAAAATAGTTTATCTTTTTTCGTTGCAATTAAATTCATACGAAATTGCTTATGGCTTTTATTTACATTTATTAACCTAAAATGTAAAATTTTATTATATTATATTAATTTATGTTTTTTTTTTAAATATCAGCAGAATATAAATGCTGATATTTTCTCCTATCCAGTTATAGAAAACGGATCAATAAAATAATTTCTTCCGAAAAATCTCACAATAACATCAATACCCAGTTGTGATAGTCTACGTCAAAAGGTACCACTTGGCGTCCAGCGCTTACGGTTTTGTCGCTCGAAACTATTGTGAATCTGTACTACAATGTATAACGTAAACGGTAGCCAAATGGTACCTTTTCCAATAATTTCTAAACTTCGATTATTTACGCTGAACAAACAAGTATTTATAACTAATGAATCATCCAACAAATAATGATAAATCATCCGCCGAAACACATTACCAGCCAAATCCTGGGATTATCCTCATCTTGACCCATAAATATCAAAAATAACACCACTGCACAACGAGTATTACCACCCCTGCGCCTTGTTATAACTCAAAGATTAAATATCATTTTGATATACCCCTAAAGTACAGGGGTGCGAAACTTAAGAACCGGTCAAAGTGAGCTGCCGCTGAATAGAAAATACACAGTGTAACAGGTCACACGGTGGTCGGTAGGAATTTATCGCCAATTATAGATGAGCTTTTATTAGAAGTAACGACCAGAGAATGACGGGGCAAGTTAGGATGGTGGCGGTAAGCTGGTTAGCCGAACACAGCGCCGGGCCACATTTGCACTGCAATTTTCGCAATTTACTTTTAATAAGCCCTCTAGTGGGTGAGTGCTATGAAATCTCGCAGTGATGAGCGACGCAGACGCAGAGGAGCCAGGGCACTAATAGGGAAGATGCAGTATTTTAATTTATGCTTTCATTTTAAAGGATTGCACGTACTTACAATAGACCACGAGTGTATTACAAAATTAAAATAGTCAAAAAATGCTGTTACAAACTGACAATTTAAATTTTCGGGCCTAAACGGATTTACAGTTCCTGTGACGTCACTCATGTGACACTTGCCATATTTGTTCGTCCTTGGTTCGTACCTGTCAAACTTATCAACATTTTTTAATTAATTGTCAAACTTATCACGACAACACACAACACACAACACTTACCGCGAGAAGCAGTAAAATTACTATGAGATTTATTCGGAGAATATATTTTGTCAAGATCAAATTTTGATCAATGTCAAATAGATGTCACAATGAGATTCCTTAATACAATAAGTCAAACTTTTAATGATATGTATTAAGCGAATTACAATTTGGTAGAATTTGCCTAGAAGTTGTGTTGACAACAAAAATTATCGTATCGATAACAAATCCGTAAAAAAATTAAGTAACTATTTTAGATATTTTTTTTGTCATGAATGTCATGATTAATGTATGAGCCACTGGTATTTAATACTTACTATTGATTCAAGCACTCTACATATCAGAAACCATTTCCTACGCGCTACGGCGTAGCACGTAGCTTTGCATTAGACATAATATTATTTGTTAATAATGCGTTTAAAAATCAAAACAGTATCAAAATGGAATCAATATACGATTTTTAAAATGTAAATACGTAGGTACTCTGCTGGATGGATTTTTTTAGATTATATTGAGAAATAAAGCCATATAAAAAGGCAAATTCAAGTTTCTATTTCTAATTCAAACAAATATACTAGCAAAAATAATCAAAACCAATTGAAAGCATATCGGGGTAAAATACTGCTACTGGGAAGGTTACTTACCAATGGTACCAGATATCTACAGAGAAGTGTCTATTCTGTCATAATCTTTGGTATCCCAAGTCCCTCGGCTATCGTAAGCTAATTTCGTTAAAATAATAATCCACCCATAATCCGCTCCCTCCTAATAGTTTTTATCGTTAAGGGTAGAATTAATATTTCAGCGCGGCAACCCTAAGTCCCCTACAACGTGTGAGGAGTTTTTTGCACAATGTTAGCCAGGGTTGGCGATAATGTTCTTTGATTATGTTAGCGATAATAGAGGTGTTATTAAGTTTGGGATGTTAGGATTAGTGAAGGACGGTTATTTTCGTGTTAAGCTGAGAGTAACGAGAAAATTAAGTAAAACTAATAAAAGTTACATGAACATAGAAGTTTATTTATAGCTTGTAGCTTGTAGTTTATAATAACAAATTTTCAGAGATTTTTCAAAGGACAAGTAGCTCTCAAACGATTTTTGCAATATTTCAATTTGCTGGAGTTTTTAAATGGCTAGCTAACCCATTCACTGCTAATGACGACACGTTGTCGTCACGGTTTTACGAAGCATTTTTGCTACATAACGGGAAACCCATGTTATCGGCTACGGCGTAGCGCTACGCGCGTAGCATAGCAGTGAATCTGCTAACCTACACTGTCTTATTTTTTACAAACTAAAACTAGGTTAAATTTTGAATCATGGCTAAGAGTGAATGTGTGCAAAACGGTACCACAACTGAGCAAAGTAAAAATGATTTATTGATGAGGACTAAAGTATTGTTTGCATCTGTTTGTTTAATATGTCAAACAACGTGACATATCAATGCAACGTAACAACAAAACATCAAGAAGCCGCTTTAATTAAAAAACCTATAATATAAACATAGACTTCTTTAAATTAGAGTACCACGCAGCTGAAAAACAATTGAGGTGATTATGTTCTTTGCAGGCACAACGCGTTAATGTGCTTTCATATTTTTATTAGAAGTTAGAGTGGAAACAATTATGTGAACAATTTACAAAACAAATTAGCTCTCGCCCATTTAATCTTAACACAACAATCACTTAACGAAAACCAACGCTTACTAAACGACAAAATCACCCCAAAATTCACAAGGTTGTAATCTATCAAAAACACATGTCAACTTGCAACCTTGTCATTCTTAACTTAAAACAACCATTTAACATTGATCTGCCTCACCCTTTGCGAGTAAAACATTATTGAAGAGCAGGGTGCATTGTTGAGCCCAAAAGGTATCAATGTAGACTGGTGTGGTCCGTCGCTTGAGTAAGGGGTGTTTCTCACTGTAGGGGGCACATAATTACCTACAGTTTGGCTCGTTTGTTTGCGTTTCGCTACTCCGGGTTAAATAATAACAAATGTATTGTTTAGTGCAGTGTGAAGTGTGTAATGGCTCTTTAGCGGGTGGTCCGCAATTGTTTCCTTTGTCTGGCTCTATGAAGGGAATGGAAGCTTTTATTCAGCTGTTTTAAGGGCGCTTAGAGCGATTTTGCAACAATGAGTTATCACCTCTTTTATTTATGAGTAGATCGGCTTGTGGTATAAGTGGTTTTTGAATTTTTTAACATTATTATCCCGCTAATGATCTACTACTGTGTAGGTAAGTAAACTTTTTACATATTGTTATTGGGGTTCATTAACAAAATGAAAATAAGTAGTTAATACCCAGTATATGTATTTATATTTAAGATACCTAATATAATACGCATAAACCCGAAATATCCTATTTGTTGTATATCTTCGTGACCTTATCACGTAAAGATCAAGAAGATAGGCTGTCATAGAATGTATGTAAAATATTACCAACTAACTCAAATAAATCGTACCTAATACAGTATCTAACCAATGGCTAAAATGTCTAAAACAATTTTATGGGAAACAAAATTCCACCCCCTTAAAGTTTACCAAAAGACGAAACCCAAAAACACCCTTCATCTTAAAAGCGTCTGCTTCACATGATTAACCATCCAAAATGAATTCCAAACAACTTTTAAACACACATTAGAACCGTAAAGTCTCTGCACTCACCTACTTAAAAGTTTCTACCTGCGTAATTATGTCAGCGCAGCTAATGTTTTAAAACACTTCATACGGGAAAGTTAAAGCTTAATGACTACAGAAAATATACAGAGAAAATGGTACTCTTTGATATGATGTTCCTTTTAAACCAAGGGCTCCGATACGAGTCGGGTTTGAAAGAGAATTTTAGACCCTCGGCCGGTAGATGGCAGAAACGCGTGGAATGTTCGATTGAAATTGCATATGTCAGCTTTGCTTGTGCTCTGATGAAGATTTTTGGAATCGGTGTGACGGGCGCGGTTTGAATGAATGAATGAAAAAGGTTTATTGCCACAAAAACAAAATTAAATTATATACAGAGTTAAATTAAATTATAAACTACACTTATTTTAAATTATTTCTAATAAAAATAGTGAATAGTTTGATGAAACTATATGACGTCAAATTATTATCATCCTTTAAAATGCCATAGTTCAATATCGTATCGTTATAAAGTTGCTAAATGAAGACGACAGAAAGCCTTAGACACAATTATCTATGTGTCAAATATTAGAAAGTAATTATTCCAACAGGAAAACGTAAAATAATTTAAGAGGAAAATCTAATTGCATACTTATTTTACAAACGTTACAAAGGGGTTTCAATGATATATGTTCATCAGTAGGTACTCAAAATTCATATACTTGCAATTATTAAAGAAACCAGTGTCAATATAATTCATTTATTAATTGGGTGTGCAATTATGAACCCGATGGTACTTAAACTACACCTCAACTGGATCAATTTCTAATTTTAAAACAAGTAATACGTAGGATAATTAAAAAAAAGTATTTATAGTTGTGTTAATTTATGGTAGGTATACATAGATGTTTATGAACTGCTCTGATGAAGCCATGGTTAATTTATACGATTCACCTACATACAAAGTATTTTACCGATCCTCCGCAGATTGTATAAACCTAAACTTTCATAGTTGACTAAAATGTATCACTAGCCTTTTCAATGGAGTAAAAGTAGGCACATTAGTTTTCCTCGTAGGTAACAATCTTAAGGATTTAAAGACTTCCTAAACGCAAAAAGATCAAAGCGCGTTTTTAAAACGCGGTCTGACTGAAGCCATCGTCCCGCGAGACGGTGAATATCTGAATAATCCACGAGATAATTTGCCAAAACAGGTTAGATGCGATACATCTTCCATTTTGTGAGAATTACACCACTCTGCGCGGAATCTAATTACTTGGGCGAGGATGTGGGAATAAGAAACGAGTGATAAGGAAATTAGGTACCAGAATTTATCTTTCTTGTCTTATCATGTAAACAAACTTGTGTCAATCTAGACATCGTAATGTCATTTATTGAAGTCGCTAGAATAATCCTTTTTGAGGTTATTTGTAAGTACAGTCGCCATCAGATATATCGTAGCGGGCGAGGTTCTCAAATACTTCTGAGCAGCCTCAAATTTCAATAATTTCTTTACACTACATAAGGCCAATAACATCTGTTTTTCATAAATATATGAGCAGCTATTTTTCAGTAAGGTCTGAACAAAAGGGGTCACAAATATCTGAACATTAAAGGAAAATATATCTTACGCCGTTACCTTAAAGTTCAATTCAATGTCATTGCAGTTAACAATAAATACGCTATAACTATGTGTCAAAAATGTCATCCCAAATTTAAATAAGTATTTGTGAACATAAAATGTGTCGTAGGGAATTTGAATTGTAAATTACTGACTTAAGGTATATTTTCCTTCAATGTTCAGATATTTGTGACCCCTTTTGTTGCTTAGATATCTTTGACGCTTTATGCGTTCAGGTGTTTTTTCCTCGCTGTGTGTTCAGAACTTACTGAAAAATTGCTGCTCATATATTTATGTAAAACTGGACGTACAGATGTTATATGAATTTATTGAAATTTGAGGCTGCTCAGAAGTATTTGAGGACCCCGCCCGCTACGATATATCTGATGGCGACTGTACATTACTTCAATTCATTAATTATATTAGAAATAATAGTTTACAATGGTGATTATTTTGTGAGTTTCTTTAAGTACTTATGTATATATAACAACATTTTAAGAGATAAACCCAGATAATAGTTTCTTTGAGAAGGGTTTGTTTACATGATATGATAAGTAAGAATGCAAGAACGGATTCTGTATATCACTTCTTCGACAACATTTGGAAAAGCATTAAGAGAAAATAAGTGCCTAGACCCTCGATGAATATAATTAAATAATAGTGCCATAATAACTTAAGTATTTCTGTAACGGCTAATGTATCCACTTGTCCCATTCATCTGTTCGTATTTACATTCGTAATTACGAATTTATTTTACTTGTAATAATTTATTATTATTTCTGGATTAGGTAGATTTTTAACACATTTACCGCTATGCTACGTATAAGTACACTACACTAGCTGATAACATATGGTGTATTTTAGTAGATGTGTGAGGCTGGCTCTACATGATGGGCCATCATAGGGACGCAGCTATACAACGGAACGAGATGGCTATATCGTTAGCTCCCTCTAACGCATAGCTGCGTCCCTATGATGGCCCATCATGTAGAGGAGCCATGACGAAAAGGCGTGTGAGTGAGTTGTTTCGTAATGATGCAGGTAGGTCTATCAAGTCAATTAAAATAGTACATTTCGATATTAGTGCGGAAAGTATGTCATTACTTCACGAGTACCTACCGAGTACCTATATAGATAGACTCGGGACGAAATGACGTGAAGAATGACATTTACGCACGAGTATCAAACGACGTTTTTTAATACAGTTGCGAAAAAATTATAAAATTGTCAATTATTCACTTTGAGGTTACTTTAGTACATGTATCCGAACGCTCCGCGCGGTGCGGTGCGGCGCTGTGATTGGCTGTCTGTCACTGTCATTAGCTGTGATTGGCTGGAAAAGTAATAAGCACTAGTGCGCGATATCAAACTTTCCGCACGCTAAACCACTACAAGAAAAGCACTTTTTTGAGCAACTGTATTAAAAAAAGATTTTAAAATATTAATAATTCAAAGAATTAATTTGTTCATATATGTACAAGTAATACTGAAAATACGTTATGCCACATCCAAAAAACATATTTGATTTGTTAGTCTCTAAGAAAGCTCTCCGAGTCTTAGCGAGGATAACCGAGGATTTGCCGGATCCAGGAGCCGAGGGTAGAGGGGGCAAAGGGGAGAGGGGGGCAATTTGCCCCTAATCATGTGATGAAAAACTTAACGCCAACTTGCGCGAGTTAATAATGTAAGGGATTTTTGGATTGAGTAATGTGTTCTCGATATTCGTTATGTAATATTTTTCATTATGCTTATTACCTACTTATCCTTATACCAGCTTTAATACATGGACCAGATCTCCAATGGTGTCACTTTGCTCAAATATAAACCTAAGATAGAAGTTAGTTAAAGATATAAGTTACTTAGTTAAATAGTCAATGGATCGGCAACGCACATGTGATACCTCTGGTGTTGCAGGCATCCAAGGGCTACGACAGCTGCTTCCCACCAGATTGTATCCTTGTTTGCCACCGTCGTGATATCAAAAAAAGTTACTACCTTCCCAAAATCAATTACAGAATTACCAAAAAAACTACTTAAGGTCACCGCCGTCACCGGGGACCGTAGAGCTGGCTCGTTCCTTGCACAACGGATGGACCAGGTACCTATAGCCGTCCAAAGAGGGAACGCAGCCAGCATTATGGGAACTCTTCCACAAGGGACCTCGGTGACCTTACCTAGTTTATGGTTTTTAGAATTATTTGTAGGTATATTTTAAGTTTTCTTTTTATAAATATGTTGCATAATATTGTAATTTTAGATTGAAATAAACACCCCAAATGTATTTTATTTCTTTATTTGTATTTGTATGCGTTACAACCAATTAAACGCGCGTCAGAATGAAGTGGCGTCTTCCACTCGGTTTGATTCCAACACGGGCTGATTGACGGAGTGACAAAACCCCCATTTGAGGGGTGCGGTGGGGTTGTTTTTGTTTTAGTGTCTTTATTCGCAAGCTTATACGTTTAGACTCAGGTTTGATTATTTAAACATGAAAATTTGGACATTTTGTATAGAAAAAACATAGTTATGAATGAATTATTTAAGCGGCTTCAAGCTAGGATTACACCATCGATTCTTGTCGCTCGTAAGATAACACCCTAATTGTGTAGCAGTCTAATCATTAGCTAGGGATACACGCACCGATCTGCCTGCCTGATTAGTCTGGCGAATATGCACGGCGGACAGATCCGTCCATGTGTGGCGCGAATTGAACACGGATTTGTCTGCGGACACATCTGAAAAGAACCATACATGGCAACAAATTAACCGGTAGGTATTCAATATCGGTTTCTCGGCTGTTAATGAATATTTTTTAATATTTTAATAATTTATTACGTTTATCTAAACTACATTTCAGAATATCACGTAAACACTGCAAGAGTCGGGCGGGCGCTATTCCGATTTTTAGTGATACCGGTAACGATATCTGCATACATTCCGGCAAAAAAGTGTAGAAATTAAAAATTGGCAACATCGTAGTGTCGTTAAGAATCAATGTGCCATATTCTAATTTTAAAATGTACAAACAATACATTAACAACAAAATCTGTCTTAAACATAACTCCAACACTCAACCAATAATCAGCCAATATTGAAGTAGTATTGTAGTTGCAACGCAGTAATTTTCAAGTAAATTCCGTCATTTTTGATTCAGACGTGTAGTCGTAAGCTGTATAGTGTTGTTATTGTATTGGATTTGCATTGAAGTTGGATCGTGTCTGTGCGTGTTTTAAAGTTCGGCCCAATCTAAGAAAACGGAACGACACTACGATGTCGCCACTTTTTAATATCTACATTTTTTGCCGGAATATACATGACGTGGTACATACCTACTAATACGTCTTTATAAATGTAGATCTACTGTTGTAGCACAGTGGGTGCATCGTTAGATACCTATTCACATTGTCGCACGGCGCTAGGGTTACCGCGGCCACTGGGGGCGAATTAGCGCAGCAAATTGAAATGTGATACGAACCGGGTGATTTTCACGGTAATGTTTTAAGGGAGTAAAATTATGTTGTTTAAGATATTCTAGGCTTAATATATAATGGTCAGCTTATGATTTTTCATTTCATTTATAAACGCGCTTATAATATTTAATGAACGTTATAAAAGAGAAATCAATATATCTAATACAAGAATTAAAATAAGTACGATATGATAATATTTTGTACTTGTACCATGTGTTTGAACTTTACATATTTAAAAAAACGCCGTTCTTAATTGATTGATAACTAAATCTACATAATACTTAGGTATACTAGTAGGTATAATACTTAAGTAAACCCTTGAACTTTTATAATAACTAAAACAATGTTTAAAAGCTCTTTAAAGAATCACAATACACTTCAACAGCGCAAACACTCGAAAATAACATTTTAACAAGCAATTATTTCAAACGCGTCGCAAACTCAACAATGCACAACCCTACACAACCGTTATAATTAAAAAATGACGTATGTGCCCTAATTTCTAGCTTCATTTAAGTTGTTTTAAAGTGGTAGGTATTACAACACTTCTGCCGAATTCGTGAGGGCTCTCTATTTGTACGACAGTCTGTGGAGCCGCTGGCAACAACCCTATATTTTAAAAAGTGTTCTTCCGTCTCTTTCATACTTCAGGTATGACAGTATGTGCAACAGGAACAACAAAGTTACGCGTTAAAACAGAAGGTAGGGTGGTTGCAATCAGTTTGGCCTCAGTCGAGAAATAGCGTCACTTAATTTTGAACTTCAACTTAATTGTGATTAGGTAGTTTTTCGCTTGCATTTTCTGAAAGATCCTAACCTTGTGCTGGTCCTACAGCTTCGATAGGGATGTCACAAGGACCATTGGCATTGTATTCATAATACCTTCATTGTTTTAAGGACTCGAGGACTCTATATCAAAGTCGTATTGAATTAGATTTTTGCTTTAGTTTATTTGTTTGAAATAATTACGTGTGACGGGTGAAGTGTGATTTTTCAAAGAATTGTAATGGGTGGGTGTGATTGAAAGAAAACTCTTAAGCCACTTTTGGAGTTATTGAGATCATTGAAAGACAACTTGATAGGCTTTTGGTAGGTGCGTTTTGGAGTGAGATCATTTTTCAAAAGAAATAATTATTTAACTGTTAATAGTGTATAGTACTAGTAAATACATACTTAAGTATTAGTCTGTGGCGTAATTAATAGTATTCAAATAAGAATATCAGAACTAGACAGCGCATACATCACTGCGTTTTGATCCAATCTCAATACCTACGTCAAATGCTCGGTACATTAGACGCTCAAGAATATTATTTTCTAAATAAATAGATATTATATACAGTCCGTGAGCTCTGAAAATAACCTTCGGGTTTTAGAAAGAGACATCGGTTATCAATCGGCAGTGACACACGATAAAGCAGAACAGCAATATTACCTTCGTGTGTTCTCGTCGATTGCCGAAGGTTGTAGTTCAGGCCCCGAAGGGCGAATATGCGGTTTTTAAGAAGTCGCGTTTGAGTAAAATATAAACACATTCATAGTTTGAAAGCAATAACTATACTTACCTACATAGTTACTTATGTTACGGGACAGTTCCATCCAATCTGTCGCAGTGAAAATTCAATACGGTCAAAATCCACTAAAAAGGTATGTTCCACACACCACCGTTATTCGTGCCTCGCGGTAATCCAATATCTCTGACAGCTGCTCCCAAAGCTTCCTTTTTATATTTTTCGGGCGAATTATCACCGACACTCCCGCCGGACGAGGATGCGAATCAAATTGAAAGCCGACTCAATTATATTACCAGTCTTTTAGGGTTACCAGCATTATCGGCCTTTGTTTTTGGCATTATCGTTGTATCGCGCGGAGAACGCACTTAGGGGATACTCTTATCCGTTTTGAATGAATGAATGAATGAATGAAGTGGTTTTAGTGTGTTTTAAATAAGAAAAGCTTTTAAACGAACCTATCATGTGATATTTACATTACTCAAATATGCTGTCTTAGAAATAAAATTCTACCTAATAGTATAACCTAGCTAGTAACCTAGTTTTCAATCCTGCAACACCTCTATATCTCAAAGAGCATTTTAACCGCCTCTCTTCTATCAGAGCGTCGCAAAAGCACATTCTTGCTCCTCCATCGTCTTCTTCTAAATTTCGTTCGGCCGTTCGATTGTGGAATGCATTGCCGGTAGATGTAAGATGTGCTAAGTCTCTTACCATTTTTAAAAATCTGTTAAAACAAAATTACTTTACGCTCCCTTAAGTTGCCTTTATATATGTATGTAGGTATTTATTTATTTATATGTGTATTTTATATTGGGTATATATAGGTATGTATTATTATTTTGTATCTATATGTGTATTTTTGCTTGAAATTAAGATGTTTGTGTTATTTTTCTCCCTTTTGTTGTTTGTGCACTACCACGTTCTTAGTTCTTCTTTTATTATAAATCTCCTGCTACCCAAAGGTTGTCTGGTAGAGATCGCTTTTTAGTGATAAGACCGCCTGTTGCTGCCTATGTAGATTCTAAACTTTTTATTACTGTACAATTTTTATTTCTGGTGCAATAAAGAATATTGTATTGTATATTATATTTTTGACTAACGATCAAAGATACATATCTCGAATTAAGTATCTGTGTGTTAAGCTAAGCCGTTGGGGACAAACTAGAACATTAATAGTTAGGGATATATGCATGAATTGGACATGAATATGTCTGCGGACACTTCTGAATAGCGCCATACATGGACGGATCTGTCCGTCAGGCATATTCACCGGACAAATCCGGCGGGCAGATCTGTGCGTATAACCCTAGCCGATAGGTTTAATATATACAGTCGATATCATTATTTATCTCGAGTAAAAAACGGGTAACAATACATAATTTTTTTAATTATAATACAGCTATCTATCGCCATATAATAATCGTATATACCCGAATTGGCAAGTATCCGTCAATATTCTCTCGGCCGCCATAAATATCGTAAGTCCGCTAAGCCACAAATCATTCGGCGACACCCCTAATCCCGGTAACACGTTCCGAAAGGTGCGAAAGGGACGAACGGGCAGCCTCATACCGTAATACCATTCCGAGATGAACGACTTAAACGCGTTATAGACCACCACTCCACTCTGACCCCCTGTAACGATCTAAACCACAACGAGTCCAATGAGCGGCCAAAGATCCAATAAAATTGGTCGTGTATATCGTTCAATTCTCAACTGTTTTGGTGGTTTTGCCAACAGAGTGGCTTTTGACAATGCTAGTTAACTAATGGAAGTGGATCTGCGAGATCGACGTGTCCAAATTGGTCTTACGTGCCCGTCAGTTGTGTCAATTCTGGATGGACTAGTTTAGTTTGAGAGAGAATTACACTCGGAGGAACACTCGTTTTTGATCGATTGGAAAAAACTTTAATACGACCAATACACGTATTGGTGTGGGTCGGGTAAGTAAATTGGTTGCAAGGGAATGCAATTTCACAGTAAAAGCATATCATAATCATATATTTGGGTATATTATCCCATCTGTAGTAAAAAGTACGGTCGCGTTATATGAGCTAAAATGTTCAATACAGAACATCGATATAAACTGATGGCTGATATGGCTTACGTATCTATAAAAGCTCTAAACGCGTAAACATCACATTACCCTCAACATAAAACGCCACAAAAAATAACAACCGCGAAAATTACTTTCCGAACCCCTCCGCCCATTAAGGGTTAACCAAACACTTTGCCCCGATTTCCGAACTCCCGTTTATGCCATAAAAACCATCGCGTAGGCCTCGAAGCGACAGCGAACCACTAAATTCCAACAGTTTCGTGCTCAGCCGTCGGAATTGGGCAATTTTTATTTGGGCATAAATAAAACACGCCCGGTTGCTCCCAGCAATTTGCCTAAAACCGAGTCGCAGCGCGTGCCCAAATATTGCATGCAAATGACGTAATTTACCTAGATGTTTTTCGAGCGACACGCGGGGTCGATTCGGCGCTGTGTGGAATATATTTGTTTTCGTGCGATGTCTTCACAGTTTGTGTGTAGTTTATTTGCGACTTATTGTTGAATAAGTCTGATTCAGTGTAGTGGGTAAGTGGGTAAGACATCAAGGTGTAGTCCGCACAAAATGCCTTTCTACACGTTTACGTAGCTATGATGGAATAGTATTATAATAATAGGTAAGTTTATATTAAACTTGATAAATCCATAGCACGAGTAATATACAGGCTGTAACAAAAATACTGGTGATCCGTTAAAGGGCATTATTGGTATCGCATTGCAAGTAAGAAAAAGTAAGAGATAAATTTTTTGGAGGCGAAAAAATTTTTTTTTATCTGGGACACGTCGTCCCAGCTGGCGTCCATATAAACCAAAATATATTTTCACGAAATAATTTTTTTTCTTACTTTTTCATAATTACTTCTCAGAAAACTATACCAATTATGCCCTTAAAAGGATCACCAGTATTTTTGTTACACCTTGCGGAATTAAAGATTCAACACAAATGTATCAGATTGTCTGATGCGTGTATAATATGCGGTTACTTAAGGAATTAATCTGAGTAGCGATTACTTTTTGACTTCAAAATTATAGGTAACTTTTGCTAGGTCGATGTGGACACGATGAAGAACTTTATCATTTAAGTATTAAACGGCTATTAGACATTGCAACCTGCAGGGCCCAATCTGTTGTGTACCCTGCCTCTCCCTGCCCCTCCTTCAGCTCCCTACGGCCCCTAAATTTAATTACACCTTCCAACCTGACAGATTGGGCCCTGCAGGTTGCAATGTCTAATACCGCTTTAAACGGCTATTAGACATTGCAAACTGCAGGGCCCAATCTGTTGTGTACCCTGCCTCTCCCTGCCCCTCCTTCAGCTCCCTACGGGTCCTACCTTTAATTACACCTTCCAACCTGACAGATAGGGCCCTGCAGGTTGCAATGTCTAATACCGCTTTAAAGACTACGGGAAAACATAAGCTAGGGACACACGCACAGATGTGCCCGCCGGATTCGTCCGACGGATGTGCCCGGCGGAGAGTCCGTGTATGGCGCAAATGGGATTTGTCTGCGGACACATCTGAATAGCACCATACACGGACGGATCTGTCCACCGGGCATATCCGTCGGACAAATCCGCCGGGCACATCTGTGCGTGTATCCCTAGCTATTGACACGCTACGTGCTGTACATATACATATGGCCGGCAGTATTTCCCAAATGGAATATTGAGGAATATCGGGTAGTTCACGTCAATTCCATTACGTAAATACCTATCACAAGCGAGCGTAAACTAACCAGCCGATATCTTCCGAATGCAACGGAAAAAAAATATAAAATGAACTCTCGTCCAAAGTTTGCGTTTCGTAGATAAAAGCTGTGTTGTGGCTATTGGATAACGTCTGTAACTTGCATGTTTGTTTTGTTAAATACTGGTTTATAGACGAGTTTTTATATCGGACAAAAATTGTTTTAGGGACAAAACACACCTGAGCTGAATTCCGCAAATTCATAGACAAAATGATTAAATTTGTCTATGGTTGCTTAAATTTATCTATGGCCTCCATACAAATGTAAGCAACCAAAGACAAATTTAAGCATTTTGTCTATGAATATGCTGAATTCAGCTCAGGTGTGTGGTGTGCCTTAGTAAAGACCACACATTACACTGGGAGGACTTTAGCGGGAGGGTTTCGTATTTAAATCTTCGTTTTATCTAAGTACCTTCAGTCGGCATCAGATCCAAGGTGGTCACAAATATCTGAACGACGCCTCTGTCAAGGCGATAAAGTGCATGTTCAGATATTTTTGAGTACCCTGGCAGCGCCGATATATTTGACGCGACTGTACATTTGACTTATCAAGATAACGTATAGAAACGTGTGTTGCTTGTGTGCTACGTAACACATTGATATTCATATTGAATTAGTAATATAAGTACGAGTATTGTTATAGAAAATATTACGAGTGAGTTGGTTATTATTGTTGTGGATTGTTGTGGAAGGCGAAAGACCTAAAGCCCATACTAGGTGGTCTAACCAAGTTAAAAAAGCCACCTCAGACAAACTCCATGAAGCGGTGAGGGCTACGAGAGATCGAAACCGATGGAGACATATTACCAGAGCTGCTAAACCAAGTGGTCACTATCCTCAGTAATGAGGGACCGACATGAAGAGAGAGATTTGTGATGTCGTCCCGTACGTCGGAACGGGCGAGACGGCACACAAACCCCTCGGTCTCAGCAGGACCTCGGGTTTTTCACTCGAGCTAGCTACGGGATGAGATGGATACTGGAGAGAGCAAAGAAACACTAGATATATGGTTATACACTCAACGGACTTTTATGCCGGTTTATTTATAAGCACACTTATATCTATAGCGAGCGCGGGACAGGATTCCCCCGATGGGAATTGAATACGGGCGCGAGGACTTATTCTATCCGCGACGACCAAGCGGGGTCGTTTGACCCTCCAGGACGGAGATCAGGGTCAGGCCGGTTATTGTATCGGAAGAGCGGGGTAGACACGGGATGGAGAACGTGCTAGTACGCGTCTTGGACACACGTAGCACCTTTTATCTCCTAGGCGGGAGAGCGGGATTAGTTGGTCCTTGGAACAGGATCCGGAGAGAGCGGTATGGTATTGATAATGTGCTAGCACGCGTCTTGGACACACGTAGCACCTTCTTATCTCTGGAGGTGGAAAGGATAACGTGCTAGTACGCGTCTTGGACACACGTAGCACCCTTTTATCCTGCGGGGCTAAGGTAGGTGAGGTGAGGGGGAAACCTAGGTGCGTATGCGTCAGTACACGCACGGCACGAGCCAGGTAGCAGCGATCCTAACAGTCCGGCGACTGTGAGAACCACTGCCGCTCTGCCTAGCGCGCGCGGCCTTTATATACGGATCGGGGCGCAGGGGCGCGCGGGGGGGCGTTCTGCCTCAGTCTGGCGGCGGCCGCTGTGCGGTGCGCTCGCGGCGGTGTCTCGTCGCTGCGTGCGTAGCTAAGTTGTGTGCGCGCTCATAGCGCTGCATCACAGTCCCGTCCCGGCTCTGGAGATTTTTACCTGTGGGAAAAATCACCTTTATAACCAATTTTAGTGCGAACTGGTTCCCCGTTCATGTAGGTTTAAACGGGAAGTTTGTGAAACCCTTTTTGTTTCATATTTATATGGTATTTATTTCTCGCTCGGGGTACTTGGTCTTTCTTTCTTATGCCTATATCTTATTTAATTACGGATTTCCTTATCTTAGGTACATGAAATTAAAATTATTTTATAGTTTAACAAAAACAAAGTGGGCTCTTTGCCTATCCCAGCTCTTGTGTTTTGGGGATAATATTGATAAATACACACTACTCGTATACCTAAACGAGTACATACTATATTTTAAAAAAAACTTTCGGACGGTTAATTTGCTCGTTTTACGTATTAGTTTGGAGAAATAGATAATGATTCTTTTGTACCTTGTCGCTGCCCAGTTACTTATGTGGTTTTCCCCTTTTGGTGTGTCCTGGGCATGCGCACTATGCCTTTTCGGGACCCGCCATTTCTTTTTCTCCCGCCCCTCCGTGTCCGTTTCCGTGGGCGGGCTGGGGTTGCCGCTGTTTCTGCTGGTTGGCATGGCGGGTCCGGTTGCAGGTTCTGCTGTAGCAGGAAGGTGATGTACTCGTCGTGATCGGCGAGTAACGCGAGTACGTCGTCCGGTTGCTCGGGTGTTGATTGCGGCCTTTGTGCTGCCGCCGGGTTATCCGGTTCCATCTGACCCGGTGTCGCCGGTGACGGCGGGCTTGCTGCTGTTGGTCCGGTTTCGGGTTCATTGTGTGTGCCGGGGTGGTGGTATACTGGGCCTGCCTTAATTTCTCTAATGTTTCGTCGATTTGTGGTAGCGGATATGCATCCTTTTCGGAAATTTCGTTTATCTTCCGGAAATCTATGCAGAAACGGTACTGGCCGGATGGTTTTTTTACTAATACTACAGGTGAGCTGTACGGGCTATGTGATTTCTCTATAATCCCTTGTTCTAGCATGTCGTTAACGTGCGTGTCGATGATTTGTTGCTGCTTGGGGTTCCTTGGGTAATATTTTTGTTTGACTGGCTCTGTGTGTTTCAGTTTTATCTTATGTTCTATCCATGTGTTTCCTTTTGGACTTTTTTCGCACAGTTCGAATTCCCGTTGTAGCGTCTCTTGTAGTTTGCTGTTCTGTGTTTCTGTTAGCGTTTCCGGTGTGTCGGTTGTGGGTTCCGTTGGTACGGTTTGGTTTGTTGGTTTGAGTGAACCCTCCGTCGTGTGTTGCGTTTCTGAGCATTCTGGGGTTTGCGGTATGTCAGTTTTCGGTTCTGTGGGTACGGTTTGGTTTAATGTGTCGTTTTCGTCTTGACCTTGATGTGGCGGTTGTGTGTCATTGTCGGTGTTAGTTGTGTCATCCTGTGGCCACTGCAGCTTCATTCCCAGCCTTCTCAATACGTCCATGCCGATTATTATATCGGTTGCTGTGGGTAATACTCGTAGCCAATGTTTTAGTTTGACGTTTTTTATTTGTAGTTCTACTAGTATGCTCTTTTTGGCCTCAGCTCTTTGTCCGTTTGCTAATACGATTGGTCTTAATATGTCTTTTTCAAGTAACGCTTGGTTCTTACATTCGTTGTATATCTGCTGATTTACGTATGTGTTTGTTGATCCGGTGTCGATTAGTCCGCGGTATTCTTGTCCCATTATGTATATCCCTGTGTATGGTCGGTTATCTTCTCTTGGGCTGTCCGATGCGCCTAGGGCTTCGCTTTTCCCCCATAAAGGCTTTCTGCAGCAGTTTTTACTGAGGACGCCTAGTTTTCCGCACTTGCTACAGAACACTTGTCTTTTCCCCCTGCACGTGCTTGTGTCATGTCCTGGTTTTCCACACGACCAGCAACAGGTCTTTGAGTCGTACTTGGGGTGAATTTTGCGGTGGTCCTCGGAGTCTTGTGTCCTCGGTTGGCTGGAACCCTGTGGTCTCCCTGGGCTTACGGTGTACGTTGTCTGCGTATCTTGATCTGGGTTTGCTGTCTTCCAGTGCGTATTGTCGTACCTCTTGTATGTTGTGGTTTCTGTCTGGGGTGTTTTTAGTGCAAAACTTTCGTATTCATTAGCCAGTGTTAACAAACCTGCGAGGTCTTGGTAGTCTTGTCTTTTAATGTATATTTTGTAGTTTTTTAGCATATTCTCGTGGATACGGTGTAACTTGTCTGCTTCGTTGAGGTTCCCGTGTCTTCTTATAAGTGTTTGTAGGTCTGTTACATATTGAGTGAACGTTTCTTGATACCGTTGCTTCCTTGCGACTATCTTGGCAAGGAGATCCTCCTCGTAATTGTTCGGGAAATAATAAAGTTTAAAAAGACTCACAAACTCATCCCAGGTTGTCCATTTCTCGGCGTTATTTCTGTGCCACAGGAGTGCTTTTCCTTGTAGGATGCGTGGTAGCGCCGGAAGTATGTCTTCTTTCTCGATTCTGCTTGCTGCTTCTAGTTCCTCTAGTCTTTCTATAAAATCTACCGCACAATCGGTGATTTTGAAGGATAGGTTCCATTCCCTTATGAGCTTTGTGATTATCTTCGCGTTGCTGTCGGACATGTTTTTTGATTCGGATCCTTTCGGGGTTTGGGAGGTGGTTTCTTCCTTTACAATTTCTGCCAATCCTCTGCGTATCTCTTCTACTGTTAATCCCTCTGTCGGTATGCCTCGTTCCGTTGCTGCTTCTATGAGTTCCGGTTTCTTCAGCCGGTATATCCAGGCCGTTGGCATCTAGTCGTTTTTTGTTTTCGGACGGGAAATTAGCCTTTAGCTATTTATATCGGGTATATATCGCCGTGGGCTAGTCGTATCAATTTTGCGTGTCGGAACTGCCGGGAATTTCTTCGGGTGGGTGGGAGAACGTGATCTTCTGTGAGTGTCTGATAATATATCCTGTATCCTCTCGAGCGTGTGAGCTCTTACGCGAGTTTTTAAGTTGGGCGCCAGATGTGATGTCGTCCCGTACGTCGGAACGGGCGAGACGGCACACAATCCCCTCGGTCTCAGCAGGACCTCGGGTTTTTCACTCGAGCTAGCTACGGGATGAGATGGATACTGGAGAGAGCAAAGAAACACTAGATATATGGTTATACACTCAACGGACTTTTATGCCGGTTTATTTATAAGCACACTTATATCTATAGCGAGCGCGGGACAGGATTCCCCCGATGGGAATTGAATACGGGCGCGAGGACTTATTCTATCCGCGACGACCAAGCGGGGTCGTTTGACCCTCCAGGACGGAGATCAGGGTCAGGCCGGTTATTGTATCGGAAGAGCGGGGTAGACACGGGATGGAGAACGTGCTAGTACGCGTCTTGGACACACGTAGCACCTTTTATCTCCTAGGCGGGAGAGCGGGATTAGTTGGTCCTTGGAACAGGATCCGGAGAGAGCGGTATGGTATTGATAATGTGCTAGCACGCGTCTTGGACACACGTAGCACCTTCTTATCTCTGGAGGTGGAAAGGATAACGTGCTAGTACGCGTCTTGGACACACGTAGCACCCTTTTATCCTGCGGGGCTAAGGTAGGTGAGGTGAGGGGGAAACCTAGGTGCGTATGCGTCAGTACACGCACGGCACGAGCCAGGTAGCAGCGATCCTAACAGTCCGGCGACTGTGAGAACCACTGCCGCTCTGCCTAGCGCGCGCGGCCTTTATATACGGATCGGGGCGCAGGGGCGCGCGGGGGGGCGTTCTGCCTCAGTCTGGCGGCGGCCGCTGTGCGGTGCGCTCGCGGCGGTGTCTCGTCGCTGCGTGCGTAGCTAAGTTGTGTGCGCGCTCATAGCGCTGCATCACAGATTGTTATACAAGGTGTAACAAAAATACTGGTGATCCTTTTAAGGGCATAATTGGTATCGTATTCTTATTGTGAAAAACTAAGAAAAAATAATTTTCTCGCGAAAAAAAATTTTGGTTTTGTATGGAGGGTTGACCAGCTGGGACGACACGCCCCATACAAAAAAAAATTTTTTTTCGCGTCCAAAAATTTTTTCTCCTACTTTTTCCTACTCGCAATACGATACCAATTATGCCCTTAAACGGATCACCAGTATTTTTGTTACACCCTGTAGAGTTTTTTGCTTCGGAACGGCTACGTATTCTAACTTTAAAACACGTGTAAACACGATCCAACTGTAATACAACTCACTACATTAAGAGTCGCCAGGACGCTCGCGTTTCCATACAAACGTAGTTTAGCTCTCATTTTAAAACGACATGCTTTAGAACCACGAAATTTGGCATGGGCATTCTAGTAGTACAGATATATGTCGGTAATTCGTTTTCGTTGCTAAAAATTGTAATACAAAGAAAATACAGCCAGATACAGATTTACATACAAAACTTATTTTTGCTATATTTTCTTTGTATTACAATTTTTAGCAACGAAAACGAATTTACCGACATAGATCTGTACTGCTAGAATGCCCATGCCAAATTTGGTGGTTCTAAAGGTGCTCTTACACGGGCGATTTTTCGGGCAATTATTGCCCGGCGATACGCTGCCGAAACGAATGGAGCAATTTAGAGCAATTAATTGAGCAATACGAGGCAATTTATAGATGTAGCGGCAATTATGTCGGCAATCATTGCTCCTGTCCGGTGCCTTTATACGGGCAATATTTGGGCAATTTGCCTAGTTTCCCGAATTGCTGCAAGTGGGGCAATTGAATGGAGCAAGAATGGCGCCACACTGGAGCAATGATTGCTCCATATTGAGCAATATTTCGTATTGCTTGAAATTGCTTGATATGGCCGTGACGTCAAAATTGCGGTAATTCGGCAATTTTTATCGCCCGTGTAAGAGCACCTTAAAGCATGTCGTTTTAAAATGAGAGCTGAACTACGTTTGTATCGGGACGCGAGCATCCTGGCGACTCTTAAGTATTCAATACAACTAACGTCTGTATGACTAAATCAGAAATATCAGAATTTACTTGAAAATTATTCCGATGCAACTCCAATAAAATATTTGTTGATTATTTGTCGTGTGTTATTATTACGATTGAGATACTTAGATTGTGTTTTAATGTATTATTGATGTATTTTAAAATTATAATACGGCAAGGGGGACAATGCATGCCCCCAATCAGTAGATGTATTACTTAACACATTCAGCACCGAGAACCCGACAGTCGGGTTCTCTGTTCGTAGCTACTACGCGCTACATACGAGGAATACCTGGCTACGCGGTACGGAAAGTGTTAATTAAGGTAATATAATGCTACGCGACGCTCATGGTGCTACGCCGTAGCATATAAACATTTTCCGTACCGTAGTTCGCTACACGCTACGCTCGTAGCAGATTCCAGCATTTTCCCGCTTTAGAGTGGAAATCCGCTACACATAGAGAGCCCGCGTTCCTTGTGCGGTAGTATTAATAAAGAACGAGTAGCAAAACCATGCGTCATTGAGCGGTATTCGTACTTCAACATATTGGTGTTTTACGGATTTCTTATTGAAATAATTTCCTTATATGATATTTAAAAAAATTACGATTTTGAAAAGCAATCAATATCACATTTTTTTACGTATTGACGTTATGCAATGTTATACGACATGAACTTCATAAACAATGAAAAACAGGAAAAGGCTGACCTGAATAAGTTCTTGAACGTCACTATTGACGGGTCCAATACTGTTAAATATCAAATTAAAATCAAAGTAATATAAAATTTCGAGATAAATTACATTTATCTAATAGAGGGTTAAAATTGTATTAAACTTTGTCTACATTGTCTATGGGTCAATAATACCGTATCTGTGACTGTAAAGGCGTGTGCACACTCGTACAAAATCATCCCTACATGCAATAAACTGCTCAAAGTATACGTTCGTCGTACAACGTCATCGCAGCGCTCGTATTTCAGCGGTTTACGGCCAACGTGCAGGTTAAACTTGCATGAGCCTCCATTTTGTATACAATAAGTAATCATATTACGTTTATGTTGTTGATTTTACTATGGGGCTCTTTATATATTAATAATAATAAATAAACTTTATTGCAGACAAATCATCTTTCTACTTACTAGTTCATACATCTTTTTAGTTATAGTAATTTTCTTATAATCTAATGTTAGTACCTAAGCTAATGAGTCAATTGCGCCCCCCTAAAGATACCGAAAATGTAAGAGGAAATGTCACCTGTACTGCTACTCCACCTAGTAGCTACTAGTGTACTACTAGTACGCTATTTGTTACATTTTGGGTATCTTTAGGGGGCTTTCGGACAGAGGCCCGCAATTGACGTGAGCTTCAAAAAGTTCTTAGGCTTGTGCTGCTCTACTATAGGTATAAGTTACTCTATGGTACTGATATTATGATATGTTAAAGTTAGGTTTCAAATTACGAAATATATAATAACTATAAAGCAATCGTGTAAAAATCTAAATTTTCCTTAATTATTGAATTTTTTTTTTACTTTTTAATCATTTAAAATTTTGTATGCAATATGTGGATTTCTACTTTTTAAAAAAAATTATAGCAACCGAGTTCAAGGGAGAATAAACGATCTATAATTATCATGAATTATAAATTGTTATTTCCCTTCCCGAAAATAAAGCGTAAGTATCCTTTATTTTCGAACCAAATTTATACCTTACATTTTTTTTGTGTTTTTACTGTTGACGGAGTGGTCGTGGTCACCATTTCAATTGACAATAGCCATACTTATGTAAAGATGTCGCTCTTGTTGCTTACAACCTTAATTGTGCTATGACTGGAAAAAAATGTCAACTCACCTGCACTCGGGCCTCGGTGAGGTTGATCTTAAGCGCGAGATCTTCCCTCGTGAACACGTCCGGGTAGTGCGTCTGCGCAAACGCCGTCTCCAGCTCCTCCAACTAAATCAAAATTCACTATTAAAAAAAAAGTTAATTTAAATAAAACTAAGGCTCAAAACACACCTAGCGGAATGGAGGCAGTATGTATGAGCTTTGTCGATGGTAGCTTAAATTTGTCTATGGCCTCCATACATTACTGCCTAGTGCCTCCATTCCGCTAGGTGTGTTTTGAGCCTTAAAAAGTTTGGTGGACGATAGATTTCAACAAGACGGGTGATGCCGCTAACCTCCCAGCTTTGACAGGCATCTGTTTTTCTATATATTCCTATTTGGGCTTTCTGCTACTAGCGGTAAAGCGGGTATTAGACTGTTTGGTGGAATGGTAGCCGGGGAATGCTCCTACCAAATTTGCGCTTCCAGCAAAATCTGTTAAAGAGAGATCTCATAATATGAGAAAGGAGCAGTATTAAAGGCTCAACCATTAATTTCGCGCGATGGCAGCAGTGGCGAGTGGCGGCCATAAGTGAAAACGAAAAGACGGGGAGCGGTATCTTTCTCTCATCTTGGTCCGTACTGCTAATGACACTGTCTAAAGGCAGTTTTGGGGCCTAACAATCTAATACATATAAATAAGTTGACGTAAGTTTCTGGATCTAAACTGTGACCATGTAATCCCCAGTGCCTTCAGAAGTGTCCAAACACGCGTGGTGTACTGCACCTCACTAGCCAATCTAGCCATATGAGATCATTTTGAACACCTGACCCAATTAGCCTCTGCATGGATTTCTACAGCTTAGTGACTTCTGCAGTGTAATATAGAATTTGTTACAATGGGAGTATAGCTGATTGTTGTTTTATTGTTACCTGCTGAAGCGTGAAGGTGGTCCTGTTGCGGCGCTGTTTCCGACGCACGAACGTGTCATCGTGTATCGCCGGGTGGTACGAGTAGCTTGTGTCTGAAACAAATAACATTTGACTAAGGCGGCTGTCACACTGCTGCGGTTTCCGCATGCGGCGCCGGCGCGCGAGTTTGATAGCGCTCTGCATGTGTATAGCGCCTATACGCTTGCACACCGTCGCCACATGCGGTTGCGTCGCCAGTGTAGATAATCGCCTCACTGACTCAACTTAATGTGATAATCCATATTGAAAGGGCCCTAATGGCGGGGCTTACGCCTTTATTGCTTGAAAATTATATTGAATCTGTACAAGAACTACAACGTAAGCGCCCTTTCAATATGAAGGATTGTCTCAAATCATTATTTCATTATGGATCAATATCATTAAAGTTGGAACTCTAGAGAAAAGTATTTGTTGTTCACATGTGTTGTTTTTTCTATGTAGTATGTAATTCTAATTCTAATATTAATACTAGAATTAGAATTACATACTACACAGACAAAACATAATATATAATGCAATGACTAGAAAAACATATTCATATTCATATTCATATTATTTATTCATAATATATATAATATTACATGTCATTTCTAATTAAAATTAAAGAATATACATATATTGTACATTAGTAACTAATAAATAGGTACCTAAACATAATTAATAGGTAGGCATAATTAGGTACCTAAACTTTTCATTACCAGTGGCCAATAGATAGTGTAAATGACTGACACATTTTTTTAAACATTTTTAAAAAAAATTTGGAACATGGTTCCATTCTAAAGTAGGTATATTAATTTAGTTTAGTATTTGTACTGTAGTACCTCTGTATATTTAGTTATGTAAATAAATGTTTTATTAATTTGGTATATTATTGTGGTAAGTGATCTTTTCTTTATAAACAAATGAAAAAGATAGTCAACTCATACCATAACAAAAAACCCAAATCACCATAAACGCAGTAAAAGCTAGAGTCACCCCACGTCATGAAAAGACCGGATGCTTGCGCCATTACTCCGGCATGTCCCAACGATTAATGCAGTGGGGACACTTGGGAATACGGACGTTTGCTTAATATATGCTTAATTGACTTTACTTCTAACTCTGCTAGCGAATGACTCTTAGAGGATTAAACCGGAGTGGTCATGTCTGTTATTTTCTATACAAAAAAAAGTCTGCCGATTTTTGCGGGGAGGGCAACATCAAAAGAGCCACGTCATATAAACATCAGTCCATACAATAAGTATGACCATTGGTCACATATTTTCGGAAGAGGAGAACGCCTGTCAATGGACTTTTGGGTTGGTTGAATCCTCAGAAGCAAAAAATAGTCAGTTTTTTGTACGTTCACTGATATTAGTGATATTGTAAGTAGGTAGGTAGTTATTTGTTTTAAGATAAGTAACGCTATTATAGACGGAGAGCTGGCCACGTCAGATATGACACAATATTGAGAGCAACGAAACCCCTCTAGTTAGTTTGCTGTACTATGCTTATTTCTAGATCCGGACATCTGGCAGCTGTAAAGTGGTGGAGGTCAAAGAATGCAAATAACTTGAAGAAAACAAATTCTAGAGTTCTGAATTTGATCCAATATTATGAAAAATTATGTAATTAATTAGATTATATCATATCCAAAAGTTTTGGTTGGGGGAAGTAGTATCAAATGATGTATAATGTAATTTTTGGTTACTCGCCTACTATTTTCGTTTCCGCAATAATACACCATGTTTTTTGTTGAAACGTTAAAATATAGGCCCTGTTCTCTATGAATGACACAAATTCAAAAGTTTTTACCTATTTCGGTTTTACCTTTTTCCAACTTTAAAACTTTGTTGGTCTGTCACTCTGACCTCCACCCATTAAAAGCTGCCAGATGCCCGGATCTAGCAATAAGGATGGTTATGCATTCTAACTAGACTGGTTACATAACTCTCATTATTGTGTCATATCTGACGTGGCCAGCTCTTAGACCATTATGCCTACTTACGAAAATTATAAAAAAAAAATTACCAACTTCCAAGAAAAAGGCATTACGTTAGAGATACATATATACTGTTAAAGTTTTGAACAAGCCCTTATTAATTCCCGAAATCTAGTTATAATTAATCATTATTTGTTTTATTTGTATGACCGACGGCAGAACTATGTATACTCATACTTTTACTCCCTCACTCGGTTCGATAATGTACAATAGCGTTTCATATTACCTATTATTGTGAACTTTCCCGAGAACATACTGTATACAACACATAATACAACGTTTTAAAATGCTAATTGGATATGACGTTAAATCGCATATTAATATCGCATCAATTACGTGCGGTCAACGCGAATAAAAGTGTATACGGGTATAATTATGAATGGCTATTTTTATTCGGAACTTTATTCATTTATTCATTTCAATTTGCAGCGCACTCGAGCTATAATTGAGTTTGATAGTTTGTCGAGGCCTATTCGAAGAATGCTGTTTATTATTAATTTGATATTAAACTGGATTGGACCGATCTGAAGTGACATTTGGTTTACTTAAGCCATTTTTTTGTTTCAAATTAGTTGTCAAGTTCATGTCAAGTTAATATCAAAATGAGATTGCTTAGGTTAAGTACGATATGTCAAATAGTCAAATGATATTTGATGCAATATTATGGGAAATTAAGTAATTAATTAGATTATACTCGTATCATAGATAGACTAGCGGAATAACAATTTGATAACGATAGTACGTCATAATCCAGTCAGAAAAGACTACTACAAGAACAAAAATAAAATAAAATCTTTTCTTTTTTGAGGTGGTTAAAAATTACGTAGGGATTATATTGTAGTGACGTCTAGTATTTGCAGAGTAGTGAACTAGCGTGTATCCTTTGTAGTAAACTGGATAACGCACACATTTGTCACACAAACACTTATCAACAAACACAAGCACGAGGTGCCGCGACTAATTGCCGACTCAACTGCGTAACGACTCACTCTACGTCTGCTTCTGTTGCAATGCAAATTCAACTTTCTATTATACAAATACAGTGTAATTTGGGTTGTGTATGGTTGTCACTTTACCGTGTTTGGATTGCTGCATTAGAAAATGAACTTTATGGTTTTATTATTAGTGTGCATTGTGGATTGTACAGCGCTTTGTTATAGATATCATATGGGTATAGTCCTTCCTAATTGGAAAGTTGACTTTCTAGTGGTTAACGGAAACTACCTACATTATTTACAGGACTAGATTTGATTTAAACATACAAGTTATTTATATACGCCTAATACTATCAAACAAAATGAATTGATATGTCTGTTAGATACTTACAAGAAAAAAAATGACGCCTGTATTGTGTTCTATAAGTTCTATAACTATTCTGCAATTGTAGTTTATGTATTGATGTTTTTCTCCTAACAGATATTAAAGTGGAACTGGGCTGATCATGTCTGCCGCATGCCGAGCGAGCTGTGGGCCAAGATCGCCATCGAGTGGCAGCCCACTTCAAAGCGGGGATCCGGCAGACCTCGTCAACGATGGCGAGATGAATTAGACTCCCTTTTAAAGGAATGGCCGGACGCTGCAAAGAATCGGGAGGGCTGGAAAAACCGGGGGGAGGTCTTTGCCCAGCAGTGGGACATTACAGGCTCCCAATAATAATAATAAAAACAGATATTAGCACCCAAATTTAAACCGCCTTAAAAAAATACTTATTAATTTTATAAGACCTACTTTATTTAATTAGTACGTTCTACTTTCCGTACGGTAAAACGTAAAACAAAATAAATAAGTATAAACTCTAATACCCGCAAGCCTAATAAATACCGAATTAAATTCCGCACTGAAAAAAATAATTTGTTACAAGCAACCAAATTTCGTCTACCAGTAACATAAAAATAGTGACTACATAACTAAGGCTTATTCTTACCAAAATGTTTTGTTATTTATACATAAACCATGTGTTATTAACAAATGAACTTGATTAACTCTTTACCAAACTTTGGTTATTGATGAAATAGCCAAAGTAGCTTTGTTATCCTTTTTTTTCAGTGCGGCGAAAAAGAAATTTTAAATAAACAAAAGCTCGGATTACCTCGGATTACAAATATTTTCATTAATTGAATGTTAATAATTGAGGGCTCATCACGTAGAAAAATCCGGAGAGCGGAAATTGAAAAGTTGGCCGCGTCCGGCCGGCGGGAACTATCCTGGCGGTACTGTACTGGCTTGATGAGTTTTATTTCTTAAGCTTTTGGGATTAAATAAATCTAAAGTCTGGTCACCTAGGGCTTGCAAAATCGGTATTTTTTGTATGGCTAATAATGACAAGAAGCACTCACGCGGTTTTTTCGTTAAGGCTTGGATAACTGTGTCAAATACGTAAAGTCTATGGTAAAAAGTTTCTAAACGTATTTAGTGTATTTACCAATGGACCATTTAATATTTTGTTTATCCGCACTTAGCAGTCTATATAGTTACTAACATTATAGGTGTAAGTATACCTATTACCTGTGTCCTTACAGGGGAAATAATAATGTAATTTACGATATGACGTCATATTCTGAGTATTCAATATTCCGAGTTTTACGAGGAAGTAATTCAGGAAAACGCTATAAAAAATCAAAATATTTGAAACCGTTTGATTACAGTCTGATAAATACAGTTTTGTTTGTATTGTTAGATTTAAGTAAGTGACAGGTTGTTGATCATTCAAGGGTCAACGTCTTGATAACTCTTAAGCTTGAAGTTTCCTAAGTAACATTGATTATAAGACTTTAATCGGCTCAGGTGACCCGGAGCAAGTTAAAGTATTTGATGGCCGAGCACAGAGCATGGAATGTACTAACCTAACCTTACAATAAAGTGCTAAGCTTTTAATCACTTGTATAGTCCATTTTTTTTTTGGTCATACCTACAAATACTATAAACTTTATCTCACGTACTATTTGTCGACAGATCGCCCTCAGAGGTTGATACCACTCCGAGTACTGATATCCTGTATCTTGACAAATATTTTTTTAAGTTAAATAATACATTTAGGTACTTGCCCTTCCTTGAAGCGTCTTTAGTAAGCTGAATGTCTAATTTTGGTCTAAATGGCGTCTAATCACATCCCTTGTCTAGGATAGTACCTATAGTAGAGGTACGCGCACCAGTGAAAGAGTTTAAGTAAACGGTTCACAACTCATCGCGCGATGTGATTGCTAACCGCCCGACTCCGAGCCAAATTGCTTTATGCATTTTTAAGCGATCCGCTTAGCCGCGTTTTTACCCACTACGCTTTTAAAAACCTCCCAGCAATTCGTTAATAGATTTTAAAAATTAACAATATCCAAATTAGGTACGCTGGCTGTCATTTTCGACGGCCGTAATTAAATAAGGCCGCCGAGTAACGCTGTTAAGTTCTCTTTGATCGCAAAAAAGCTGCTGGGACTAATCAAAAGTGACATGATCCTTATCGAGTTAGTGGACGTAACTTGGTTAAAGCGACATTGGCGCGACTCAAAAACTATTTTATGAATAATAGATGACGCCAGCGGCGACCAATCCCAGGGGAGCCCCGCCCATCCCCCTCACCCCGCGCCACCCCGTCTCGTCTGCCTTCTATTCATTAGCACATTACCACCCCTTGCGAGGGGTTACCGTAAGAAACAGATTTTTTTGAATTTGGAAGTTTTGGGGCGTTTTTAGTGGCCAGTTTGCGCAGTTTTAGTGGTTTGTTTTAAGACATCTCCGTGTTGACTCTGTAATTTTGTGAATGGTGTTCATAAAAAAGATAGAGTACCTACGAAGGTATATTTTGGTCGGTTGAGATGATTTTAAAAGGATTGTAGTAATTTTTCCATTTCTTTATAAAATAATTATTTGATTTTATATTATATACGTACATAGGTACCCGTTATACACGAATGAATTTGAAATTATAAATATTGCAACAACTTAAACCCGCAAATATTCAATTATAGACATGAATTTACTTATCGATTAAAATAATTAAAATTACACTTTACATTTGCATAGAGGCATAAAATATACATATATTTCGCCTTTTCCTATAAATTTTTCGTATGTAAATTGTATGACATTTTAAAAACCGCAATACAAAAAACGATCATTAATTCATCGCAGCATTAACAACAAAAAACTGCAAATCCGATTAACCGCTTTAAAATTTCAAATTTCGAATCAATTAAAACCGTAACCGAATTCCAAATTCAATAATACAGATTCATTAGCCGTCCATCGATACTGGTATCGAGTTAGCGTTCAAAATCGAGTTGTAAAATCGGTACAAGACAAGAGGTTTAGAGGATAATGGAGTTAGTGGGGAGTGGGACTGGGAAGGAACTTAGTTAGGAGTTTGTAGACCGATAAGTGGAGTAATCGGCGCTCCTGACCTATGTTAGTATGATGGCGTGTGGCGCTTATAGGTACCTATATTTAATGATTATTTGTGGGGTGACTACAGGAAGTAACCTACATACAGAATTTATATTTTGTCTTATCATATAAACAAACGTGTGTCAATTATAATCTCATAATGTCATTTATTTTTGAGGTTATTCGTTCGTTACTTCGATTATTGAAAGTTATATTTATTAATCGTTAGGTACTTGGTCAAATTAAATAGTAGGTAAATTTCTTTAAGTTTAAAACAACATTTTAAGTGATAATCCCAATTAGACAAGGAAGGACGAATTCTTTACACCTCATGTAATTTATAGGTAAGTACGCTCGAAAAACTATCGTTACTCGTAGTCCTTACTCAGTAGGTAGTTCAACAAATTAAATATGTAATTGGATAGATACAGAATGGTGCCCTAGTGGTATTTTCAAGGGTGCGAGGCGGTGAAAGGGTACTCCAGGGCTGGTAGCCTATGTTGATGAGGCGGCAGACTTGGCGGGCAGTGGTATACTTGGCCAGTAATGGTGCCCTAGTGGTACTTACAAGGGTGCGAAGCGGTGAAAGGGTACTCCAGGGCTGGTAGCCTATGTTGATGAGGCGGCAGACTTGGCGGGCAGTGGTAGCAGAAGAGACCTCGGCTGCCGCCACCGCCGCTCGCCAGCTGAAACCAAAACAGCTAGATAAATACATGGTGAATAATCATCTATTTCTTTCTTTTTGTAAGTAGAATAACTGTATTCTTAGATTATGTAAAAAAAAACACATCGTTTAATAAAAAGCGCATTTTTGTCCTTGTAATTAAAATGGTATGACATACATATTCCTTTTTTTGAATGACTTGACATAACGGACACGTTCCCAAAAAGGTTTTCGGTTGTACGTTTTGCACAATACAGTACCCAAATGACGTTCATTAAAACACGACAGGACTCGCAGGGCCGGCATTAACTATCATTGTTCTTTTAACAATTACCACCATTAAAATCGCAATCAAATCGATCACTAAACACACCATTTAAAACTGCACACCTATTTCCCCACAACACAACACCAGATTAATATTCAATAAAGGCGCCAGCTTAATCTATGATTATGACGGCGAACACAATTACAGTGCGCGCGCACAAGAATAAAGATCTATAGATCTTTAAGCCGTGATCCAGATAGCGCCCTGTAATCAGCGGGCTCGTTTCTATGGTAATGCGCGAGAGTGTTAGATTCGTGATCGAGGTGTAGATGGCTTCATTTTTAGTTTTGTCACTTTCCAATCGTTAGAGTAAACCTATAACTACTACCCGATGGCCTGTAAACAGCTACTGGCGTAAAGATACAAAGGCGCCATTTATTTATTATGCTAAGGATGTTGATTTTGGGGCGGGGAGAGGGGTTGATCATATCCTTACGAGAGGAGGATTATTATTCTTGTTTTTGGCGGGCGTTAAAAAGTGGCAAAAATTGTCTTACGATAAAATGAATGACGCTAAAAACTACGACTATCTGACTCCTTTATTGCCACTTAATAACATTTAACGTAACTTTTTCTCTAAGTTCCTCACATTGATTTACAATACTACAGGTAACGCACGTTTAAAGCTTCTCCAAGATAATTACTAAAAGTTTTCGCATTAATCTCAAGTTATAAGCAAAACTGAAACAAAAAGAGCGCCTACTAAATCTGAAATCTTCACAATTTTCTGGATACCCCGAAACATGCCATCCAACACCTACGACTGCAGTCATGCAGAGCATAAATAGTCAAGTGCGCATACGTTGCAACGGATTCAGTCGGTGCAGCAGCAATTTACTCATCGAAATTAATTGATTTATGCCCGCCGTGTCCTTTGCCTGTCGGGGGGAGTTTATGTAACCGGTCGGCATATCATTCGTTATTAGAACAGTCTATTCCAGTCATCCTATCCTGACCGATTTTAATATCCTATCTAAACTGGCCTGTGAAAGCGTCCTTCGTTAAGTCTTTTAGTAGTCCACTTACATGTATAGCGTCAAAATGTCTTTTCCTTGCATCCTCTCCATGTTTCTAAGAAGATCAAGGTTTTTTTCTAAATAATCTAGTTCATAACTGAAGAAATTGAAAGACCCTTCGGCCCGCCAGTTCGCTAGTTATATCACTTGGGAGAAGTATTTGATTCACACACTCGTCGGGAAGCTTAAACACGACCCAATATTAAAAGTGTCACCTACCACTCACCTTGGGATAGCGCCTAATAACAGTAATAACAAACCCTCTTGTGTGTCTACATTTAGAGTTCTGTGCCTAACAGAGGGACTTGCCTTTATAAGTATAATTCTGGAGAAAAACCAACACTTTTTGGTTGTGGCATCTAGGTATAATCTCCACACTAGAACTCCTCGTTCCGTATCTACTACGTTCCGTAGCTACAGGTATATTCACGAAAGTTGGCGCGAGATTTCTACTGAGTGACAGCCATTTTCATAGAAATTCTGTCAAATCTCGCGCCAACTCTCGACAACAGGTTTGTGTCGAGCGAGACGTCATAATTTCCATAGACGTAAATCCTGGAATCTCCAAAAAATCCGATTATAGGCACCTTGTTAAATATTATTTTATTGAATTTCCTTAGTAAGTTGGCAAGTATGCCAAGCTTGAATAGTTCAACACTTGCGTCATACCAAAACAGTTAAATCAAACCAGCAATCTCAAACAATTTTGTTAACATTCTTTCAGTGACATAACTTCGTTGAGAGGAAAATGGCAATGAAATTCAATTGCAATGGCCCACGTGTTGGCGAGCATAAATGACATTAATGGAGCAATAGAGCTAAGCGATGCGCGGGCGCGCTCTGACGTCAGCGCGCAGGGTTGTCATGCAAGAAATAAATGTAGATTTTCTAGGGTCAAATATAAATACAGTACCTTATGTAGTATGTAGCAAACGAGCAGACGAGCCGTTAAATGGCGAGTGGCCATCGCCGCCCATGTACATACTCAATATCAGAAGAATTATAACCCGAGATGACGACATTTTAAAGCTCTCTGTATGACCGCTTCTTGAAGAACCTCATGCAATAGCGCAAAAGAAACACTGCTAAGATAGCTCATTCAACATTCTACACTTTCAGGGAAAAACGAGCGTGATTCCTGCTTATATTTGGTTTATTATATCTACTAGCTTTTGCCCGCGACTTCGTATGCGTGGAATTAGTAATCCCCCGTTAATTAATGAATTCTGGATATCAACTATTCTATATCCTTCCCCAGAGCTCAAACTATCTCCAGCATTCAACGGTTATTGATTCCCCATACAAACTTTCAACCCTGTTTTTACCCCCTAAAGGGTTGATTTTCGGAATATAAACTATCATATATTATTTCCCGAGGTTTAAACTATTTATGTACCAAGTTTCATCTTAATCGTCGGTTCAGCGGTTAATAGGTAATTCGCCATACAAACTTCCAACCCCCTTTTCACCCCCTCCAGGGTTGATTTTCGGGATGAAAACTATCCTATGTCCTTTCCCGGGACTCAAACTACCTCTATACAAAATTTCATCAAAATCCGTTCAGCCGTTTTCACGTGATGCGCGGTCAAATAAACAGACAAACAGATAAACAGACAAACAGATAAAGAGACAAAAATTCTAAAAACTGTTGGAACGTGTTCTGTTATCGATTCTAAGTATCCCCCGCCAACTTTTATTCGAATATCTTCCATGTACAGACTTTCGACCCTCTTCAGCTTTATTATATGTATAGAAGATAGATAGGTAATGAGGATGAAGCTCAGTCCTTTAGCGAGAGACGTGATGGTAGAACGAGATGGTTCAGTGGCACCAATTTAAAAAGATCTTTGGTACTGGTACGGAGAATGTACATTCTCCGTTATACAGTCGATGAAAGAAGAGAATTCTGTAACGACACGCCGCTAATCTTTACGGATATACATAGCATGCAGCTGAAGTTATTTTATTCGTGAACGCGTGAATTAAACGTAAGTAATTTTTACAGACAAACTTTGACCGTGATGTCTCTGTCAAGAGCGGAGGACAGGAAGAGAAGTACTTTTGTGTCGATGACTAGGTTTATATATGTGTAGAAGGCTTCCTCTAAAAAACCACCCCATGGAATTATTTTTGACGTTCGTGATCACTCTTTAAATAGTACAAATACAAGTTTCTTAAGCATTGCACTAGCTATTTATCGCTAGAGGAACAATTACTGGCAAGCGTTCTGCTTTAAAACCATCGTTTTCTTAGAGTTGAGGAGACGCATTCCAATAAAAATAATTATGTAAGTAATTGATTTTATGTTGACTTAAAAACTTTCAATGATGAATTAGTGTATAATATTTGCAACTTTTTACCAATGATCCTAGTTATAAAAGATCGCCGAGTGTAACCATCGCGGTGTGTATTGGCTCGTCCTGTCGACGCGCGTGGGGTCCCAACATAATCCCATTTATTATATTATCGTTACTGGTTATGTTATCACCAGTTATCTTGTTACGTGTTCAATGTCAATACAACACTACTAAGTAATTATAAAGTTTGTATAGACTAAAAACTTCTAATATACATAAATAAATAACATACCTACATAAATAACATGTACTTAACACAAAAGCTACTAGTAAGGGTATAATAATAACCTAGATAACTCTAAAATCAAATACAAAAACCAAATTTACTTCATTTAAAATACTACACGCGTTTCCCTCCCTACGCTATCAATTATAGAATTCACATAGAAAAGAAAAATTAACGTTAAAACAAAATCCATATACATTCATACAATTACATAGTAAGTTGCTTTTGAATGCAGCTTTTAAATGTTACTGTCAAAAAAGCATCAAATTATTAATGCATGCTCCTATTGTCTACTAAACTTGGCATTTTAATGACTACCCTTGAGACACCGAATTTCACAAATTTTCATTAGCCAACTTCCAACTGCATCAGATCAGCTCCATGTTTCCATACTATTTTATTTCATTATCACTGTATGGCAGTTCTTTCAAACTGATGTTGACCAGAACGCGTATCATGGTTGTCATTTTATCGCTTATCACATCATGCCTCACTTTCGCACTTACATACTAGTTAGAACGTGACAGCAATGGTGACAGGCGATAAAAACCCGAAATTAGGCTAGCAGACATTTTATCCTTCTTCATATGTCCGTGTCCGTATTGACATATTTCGCTAGCCAAACTTTATAATTTTTTACAGTAATCCATTATCCAGTATTGCAGCGTCCTGGCACCGAGTAACTATTATTTAATCTGTGGCGTGGGGCTCATAATCCCATTTATTTAGCATTACGCTCCGCATCCGCGTGCCAACCTTGACATGCTTGTCTTGACAGGTATTGACAGTGATTGTAATGTCGTTAATCGATTATCTACCCCACCGATTCTGTTTGTGTGTCTGAAGATTAACGGTAGGCTTAGTCATGTTTAGCTCTCTAGAATCATGCGAAGAACTCTTAAGTACCTAACATTCAGACATCTTAAAAAATCAAACTTAGGTCTACACCTACGTCTACACGTAGGTATACGTTAAGATACCTATATCTTTTACATGAGAGTAAATTTTATATCGATTTCAAATACTCAGTAAGCATTGGTGATATATTTTCCTTGCTCATCAGATTTTTAATGATTTTTTTAAGTCGGTTAGGTACGATGCTTAATGCTGCATTTTGAAGCAGGTAATAAAAAAAGTTTGTAGACTGAATTATATTGTTCAATTCCTAGATTTATTCAATTAGAACCAAAAACTTATAAAATAAGGCAATTTAGCGATCAACATATAAGCGAGATTGCATGCCAAACAAGACTATACTTCCTTATTTTGATATAATCCCACTACAAAACCACAAAAATCTGATTAGGTACGTTCCATAAATAAAATCTTTAACAATAGAATCTCAGTTAATAAAGTAAGCACCTCAATGTGTAAAACAAAACACCTGCGAGTGTCTGAATAGCACTCCGGGGCAGGACATTCTTGTTAGAGATGTTAAATCACACACATCCAGCCACTTACCTCATTAAAAGACCTCATAAACAACGTAATTCAATTGAGAAAAACAAAAGACGCGATATTTTCTATGAAGTCGGTAAGACCTTCGCAAAGGTTCTTTTGTTAGGCAGCGACAGGCTTCGTGTGAGAACTGATGTTATCTGGTATTCTTTATGTTATTCTTCCAAGCTTTTTCATGTAGGTATCTGTATTTCATATATCCTATACGAATTTGCACAAATGCCCAAAGGTAGCCAGACATGGATTTAAGGTAGAGTGGCAATGGTTGGGCGCTATATTTTCTTGTCGCAACTTCATTTCAAGTCAGGACATTGGGATTTTAAGGTAGGGCATTTCCCCATAAAGACCCCCTAGGCCTTTGATTATTAAACCAACCGGATGCGAGACGTGCTCTCATTTCTATCGGAAAAAGTCTGCCGTTTTTTGCGGGGGAGGGGAACGTCAAATGTATGCGAAACGTCAAAATAGCCACGTCAAATAAACGTCAGTCCATACAATGAGTCAAACTGGTCAGACTCATTTGGCAGAGGGGAACGCCTGTCAATGACTACTCCGCTTGGTTTAAAGCTCTAAGCCCTAGGCACGGCCTTTACTTAGAAGGTAGGTAAGTATAATATGTACCGTTTTTTAATGTTCAATTTGAGTATCTTCATTCCTAAGGCATATTTCTACTCAATGAATATTAGTAGGTACACATAATATCTACGATTAAAGCAACTTCATCTAAAGTACAAATTAAACGAATGAAAATAATTAACAAATTTAAACATTACGCATAACGAGCGCAGGCACAACATTAATTAGACGTTTTAACTGAAATTAATCCAATTCATTAATCGCGAGTCGCCGAATTAAGCGATACAAACGCGATTGCGCGCCAAATTGTGTTTGCTCCCGTTTTTGAACGAAAACTGTTTGCTGCCTAGCTATTCGACAAGCATCTAATCGACAGAAAGCTTCTTGCTAGCTTAACTTCAACCCTGGATTCGTAAGGATGATGTGATCGGTGGTTCTATTTACACTGGAGCGTTTTACTGAAATGGTCTAATAGCGCTATGAATAACGTGTTTGCTGAGCTAACACGGGGATATTGGCGGATTGGTATGTATAAATATAGCAATATACTTTTTATATTAGCTAGATCATATTCCAAAAACTCGGTATATAGCAATTTATTTAAATTGTGGAATGCACTAACATCAGTGTCAATAAGATTTAAATTAGTTTCTTATTAATTCGCGTCCCCTCACACTGAAAAAAAAGGATAACAAAACTACTTTGGCTATTTCATCAATAACCAAAGTTTGGTAAAGAGTTAATCAAGTTCATTTGTTAATAACACATGGTTTATGTATAAATAACAAAACATTTTGGTAAGAATAAGCCTTAGTTTTGTGGTCACTATTTTTATGTTACTGGTAGACGAAATTTGGTTGCTTGTAACAAATTATTTTTTTCAGTGCAGCTAATTATTGTCTCTAAACTCTTGCCACCAGGACAATAGACATCTTAATTGGCAAGTGTTGTGAGGGAGACCAAAAATCTCCACAACGACCAGTCAATCACTGCTCCTTGCGCCATTTTTGCCTTCGGGTCGTAATATTTGCTATCCACTTTTTTTGACTTTATTTCAATTTCAATTTCTACCAAATATGTTCTACCAAAAAAGGCATGCAAAATACACATTATTTACATTTATAATATTTACAGGCATGGTAACAATGCAAATATATACACAATTTACAATATTAACGAGCATGAATACAGTACTTCGTTGATCCTTTGCGACGTCCTATTCTTACGAGCTTTTTGGAGTCTTAGGCAGTGCCACTGAACAAGGAATGTTGTCTTTTTAAAACACAGCTTAGGTTAGTGCATTCCAGTAGGTCGATGATGGCTTGTCATTATCACATATGACATAATTGTCCGTAGATAACGTAAAAACTTGGTTAAACGATAAAAATTAAGCAACTGTCATTTTATACAAGCTTATGTCACACTATCCACACGATTACTGCTGCCATCATAGAGCTGCAGTTATTTTATTTTAATATTTGAGCGATTCTGTCACGCCACAATGACACACAAACCAATCAATTTGGTCGTGAATATAATTAATTTCTTTGGTAAGCGACTTAATGAGTTTAATTATCCTTCGCTGTATCGAATTTTGACAGGGTACTTGTCTTAATCTCGTATTTTTCTTTGGTATTACTTACGAAAATCAACTTTGTATGAATTAAAGTTCATTTTATAGTTAACGGGATGAGGAATATAAGAGGCTAAGAAAGTTTTCAGACGTTTGCTTTGCCATGATTGTAACCAGTGAGTTTGACAATGGGTATATAGGTTGAATTAGACATTTGAAGATTTAATCGAAACGGCAATATTGAATAAAGATGTTAATTTGTGAATGTATACAAGAAGATAATAACTTACAAACAAGAACTTGTATTACTTATTTATAATTCGCTATAATCCTATCATATTAATAGTATAGGTATATAGTGGCGCTGCAGTTGGGTCAGATATTTACCCATGAATATTTATTTTATTTCTACTGGCTATGCTATGACGCAGTAGTTCAAAAGTAGCTTATCAGTTTAGTATTATCAAGCTTATATGTATATGTCGGCGGCCGATCATAAAATCAGGCAGATCGTAATGTTCCTGTGTATTGTTTTAACGATAGTCACATTAAACCAATCTAGTAGGTTAGGTGCGCTAGGTTGCTTCAGATGCCCGAAGGGCAAACTGCCCAGAAATAGCGCTATGCGGGGCAGCGTCGACTCAGGGAACGAGTCAAAGATTTTCATGTTTCACGATATGCCTGATCTTACGATCGGCCGCCGACATATATAAACTCATAGTGTTGACTGATAGATAATGCTCCATAGGTTTAAGTTCACCTGTTGTACGATTGTGATTTCTTTTGTCCAATAAAAAATAAATAAATAATAATACTGCAGCAACGTAAGGCGCATATCCGATAGATGCACCTCATTATGTAAATTCATTGTTATCAATTGAAACAAATTATTTTACGATTCAACAATACGATTCAGCCCGCTTGTTTCTAAACAATCAATAATATTTAATCACGGGTATCGGAGTTTTATAAATGGTAATGGAGATCAATTGAACGCTTAAATTAACTGTTAATAACGGGTTACTTGGGGCAGCGTGCGGTGGAGAAAAACGTATTGAATTACAGAACATTGACTAGTAAATAAGTAACCACAGAAGAATTAGTTATACCGTTGAACGGGTTGTACCTGTGTCAGAATAATCTTTGTCCAATTAGAAAAACAAATTACAAGATTTTTTTACAACGAACTTTTACTGCTAACTGTATTTTTACACAGTTTAATTTAGGTATAAGTTTAGTTATAACCTAGTTTTGTAATTTGACTTTTAATTGGTTTTAAAAATGTAAGTTTAAACGAAGAAAAAAAGATAGGAATTTTAGGTTGACCCCATAACATATTTGTTTATATGCATCAAATCTTGTAAGTAAAATTTCAACCATTTCCCAGTGTCTGATTAAGCTGAAATATGGTATGTTTCCGTAGTTTACATGACAATACTTCTAGGTACAGTCAGCAATAAAACTGTGTACCAAAAAATTTTTGGGAGTTACTTGTTCTATGTACATTTGTACAATACATAACTGTTCACCAAGACGAATGCAACGAGTTCAAACATGATTGGATACTGCTATGTATGTAGTTGAGGAGTTCCTATGAAAACCTTCCAGCTCCATCATCAGACCACGTCCATATTATCATAATATTGCATTGTCATGAGATATGAATATGCGTACAAAATTTCAACTCAATCGGAAACCGATAAGTGGGTCAAATTTAACTTGCAAGATTTGAATAAAGACAGACAACATGACAACAATCGAGATATCTAAAGAAAACACAATTTTTTTAAAGAACTTATAGTTTGAAAATTACCCTATAAAATAACCCATTCTCATAATTATTGAGTTTTTAAGCGCTAGTGTATTTTCCAAAAGTCACCTGCAAGTCTGGCAACCAAACTACGTATTTTAATCGAACTACACGCATACCTTCACCGCATACCTCGGCGTATCCTTCTAGCCTCCGAACCAAACGACTTAACCGACAACTTTGACTACACTACATACGTCCTTTTACACAACAACTATAGCTCAGTCATATGCTAAGTAATTCCTATGGTTACCTCTCAGGGTCAGGATATAACCAGTATAAAATTGAATCTTCGTCTTTCGAATAGTTATGAATCGCGGATACACTTATATCAGTTTTCTTGAGTTAACTATTCGGGGATTGGAACAGCACGAACCGTCGAGATCAATTACGAACAATTACGGACGACGCGGCGCAATTGAGCGTTATTTCTATTGAATAAACTTCGCATGCTGACCCTATTAGTTCTACAATATTATATGTGCAGTTCAGTTTCAGTATGTAATGGGTTTCGATAGCGTACACGTTTTGTGACTAATTCGCTGTGTGCATGATTGTAGCGCCGTCTCTTAGGTCAGGGCTCAATTTTTTTTATGAATGTCTTGTACTACTTGCTTATAAGAAATGTCCCCGGCTGATTCACTATTTTGACAGTCGACCGAGTTGAGGTAACATAGATGATGTATCTTTGCAGTTTTCAATTCTTGTCACATTGTGCACTGCGATCTATTATTAATTTATTACCCTTTATGCCAATTTGAAATACCTAAATAAAACAAGATACTTAATTTAATTCTGTTCGTGAACAGGCTTTTGTAGATTGTAAATTAGTATCCAAACTTCGACGTTTGGATATAATTACCATTAACACACCTACTGTAGACATATTTGGTGTATTCGGGTAATTCCGCAATTCGGATAATTCCGAACATCATTTATATTCCAGAGTCCACTAATACCCGAATACACCATACGTGCCAACTTGTTCGTGTATCCCTAGCTAATACGACATAGACATGTGTCTCATAATAACGTACCTAAATATCTAATCACTTACCTACATAACTATCGTAAATTTTCACACGACACCCAAGCCTGTATTCTACATATGCATATTAACGACACGCAAACAACTCAATTTGCTGCTGCTATAGTATTCACAAAAGGCCGAAGCTCCCCTAGTTTCGAAGCTTGCATATAATTGGTATGCGATTAGGCTATTCTATAAGCATGCGATATAGCAGATTCAGGTATGGCAAGGGAAAGTTAGGGAGTTAGGAATGTAAAGATCCGACGTTGCACCAAGGTGAGAGACGTAGGGGACACCATTACAACAGTCAAATGGAATAAATGGAAACCGGCAGGGTAACGGCAGCTGGACTAAAGGACGGCCACTTTCGGGTGAAAAGAGTCCTTGGTGTTCGTTGGTTCATTTGGTGGACGACATTCGGAAGATTGCGGGTCACTTCTGGATGAAATTTACTCAGGACCGGGACAAATGGCGTACTTTGAAGGGAAGCCCCTCAGTGTGGGGTGTGAGTCACAAGTGTCCAAAATTATGATGAAGGCAAAGTTGATGTAGGAAACGGCCTCCATAGTCTAGCTTCCGTAACTAGTGGTTGCCCAGTTTACGGAGAAGAAGTCGGTGGATTGGAATCCCCGCTAATCTCGTCTATTTGTCAATCAGGTAATCGCTACATGCGAAAAAAATGCTACCTATTAGGATCAGCTATGGACAAAGTGTGTAGCGAAGTGTGGTATGGAAAGTTTGCAAGAAGGAAAAACATCAAACCTCAAAATTGAGCTGACCTGCATTTTTAATTTGGTTTACATTTTAATTTACCTTCGTTTACCTATTTGAACTTAATGCTTGGCGGCGTCCTTCCTACAAAATTTTAACCGATTCAAGTCATATTATCGTGACGTCGTGAAGCAGTTTTGCTACAAACCCGGAAAACTAGGCTATCGGCTACCACCTAGCGCTACGAGCGTAGACTGTAATTTTATTTAACACTTTCCGTACCGCGTAGCCAGGTAATTCTCGTATGTAGCGCGTAGTAGTTACGAACAGAGAACCCGACTGTCGGGTTCTCGGTGCTGAATGTGTACTTTCATTTTAATTTCATTTAATGTTTTTAGTGTATTTCATAAATTTATTGCACAAGTAACAACGCGTAGGTACAAAAAAAAACTTATGTAAACGAATTAAAACTAACTAACTTAGAATAGTACATTTCGATATTAGTGCGGAAAGTATGTCACTACTTCACGAGTACCGAGATATCGAGACTCGGGACGAGTGAAGAATGACATTTACCCACGAGTATCGAACGACATTTTTTAATACAATTGCGAAAAAATTATAAAATTGTCAATTATTCACTTTGAGTTTACTTTAGTACAGTCGCCATCAAATATATCGGAGCGGCCAGGGTACTCAAAAATATCTGACCATGCACTTTATCGCCTTGACAAAGAGGCGTTGCTCAGATATTTGTGACCACCTTGGCCGCTCCGATATATCTGATGGCGACTGTACATGTATCCGAACGCTCCGCGCGGTGCGGTGCGGCGCTGTGATTGGCTGTCTGTCACTGTCATTAGCTGTGATTGGCGGGAAAAGTAAAAAAGCACTAGTGCGCGATATCAAACTTTCCGCACGCTAAACCACTACAAGAAAAGCACTTTTTTGAGCAACTGTATTAAAAAATAGATTTTTAGTTTTAATCTATTTCTAAAAGCAGCGTTTCAAATGTTTTTATATTTGTATCGTTAGAGTTATATGGCATAATTGTGTAAAGTTTAGCGTAGAATATCGAAACAAATACTTTTCAACTGTAAATTAAGATATACAGGGTGATTTAGGGGTCGTGTATCAAGCAATCAAGGCATGATACACAAGCTTATACTGAACAACTTTTACTATGGGACCAATTCCCATATATATTCCCAATTTTCTGTTGTAATATTGTTAAACTTGTTTATGTGCAATAAAGTGATATATACATACATACATACAATTCCTAAAACGCAAAAAAAAATTGGTAAATGAACGAAACTAACAAAAAAATTTTCGCTATTTCGTACGATAGACGTTCGGTCATATACTAAAATTGCTATTGATCTTGTCATTTGAAAATAAATGCATATAATAACTTATATTTCGTTTCACATATTCCCGAATAACCCCCCTCGCAGACGGATCGAGTTAGAGTTGAACGCGGAGGCTTTTAATATCAACTTTAAACTGGCTTTACATAATGTCTACGGAGTTAATGTTACTTGCGGTAATTAGATTGGTCGAGCTTAGTTTATTTGGCGATCTAAATTTGGATCGGTACGTTTGTGAAATTACGGTTCAGACGATCAGGGTTCGAAATTATCCAGATAATTATGATCATTGATAGTTATCGCGATAATTATCCGATAATTATCCGATAATTATCGGATAATTATCCCCGGTATGGGTTTTTTTTCTTATATGTGGTTCAACTACTGGTGTCCAAATTCGAGACTCATATTTTTTGTACGTTCTGGCTTTACAAATTTTGGGTTATTATCAAATCGATAATTATCAGACATAAAAATCAAGATAATTATCGCAATAATTATCTAGATAACTATCATTGGTAATTATCATTTCGAACCCTGGAAGATATACCTAATATCAAAAAAAATACGTATTTATCTGCCAACTGCAATAATATTACTTTTCTGTACCGCGGAATAGCAAAGTAATTAGTAGGTATTGTAGTAGATAATATGGATTTCCGCAAAGTAGCGCCTGATTCCCTAACGTATTTTTCTGCATTAAGTATTAGCTTTAGCGACCTAACCTGATTTGGAAAGTAATGTCTAACATTTAGACATGTGTTTAAGGTCTAGGTACAGTCGCCATCAGATATATCGGAGCAGCCAAGGTGGTCACAAACATCTGAACAACGCCAATATTGTCAAGGCGGTAGAGTGCATGTTCAGATATTTTTGATGGCAACTGTATATCTATTTTAAAATTTTGATTACTTTTTAACGTTATTAATCGGTATTGTAAATCTCAAATAAGGTCGTAAACATATTTTATTGTCGACGCCTGATCAGTTTTCAATACAAACAATGCGTTTGGAGCAGTAATTGATCTTTATTGTATTTGACTGCGGAGATTGAGATGCGTTGTGTCTGGCCAGGTCACAGGGGACATGACCCTCCCCCAAAATCATACGTGTTGAATTGAAAAAAGACCCACTCAAAAATTCCAAAAAATTTTTTTTGCTTTAGTGACCCCCCCCCCCCCCCCAAAATTTCAGGCTGCGACCGCGCCTGTGTCTGGCACATACGTCCTATATGGCATATAAATAAAAAAATTATAATGGGACACAGTGCTATAAGGCAATCTGATTTATCATAGTATATTTTAGATTTCCTACCCCTTGGCATAGTGGGTGCTATCTCCTATTTCTAACCTATAAATTATCTCTGTACGACTTACCTAACTTATGAATGAATTCGCAAATGTCACAATACAGTCATATAGGTGCTGGAATCCTTTGTATTGTTTTTTTATTATAGCGGAAAAGCGCTTTTCCATCATCGCATCTTTAGTCAATGATACAATGTCAAACACGAAAGATATTTCGATTTAGTTGAAGTTTTCTGCAGTCGAGATAGCCCGTCTGTACCTTATACAGGATGTTTCCTGTAATAATAGAGCAATAAATTAAAACGTAGATTCTACTGCTCAAACAATAAAACTTTTGTTCAGTAACTTATACAAAATATGTATTTTGTATATTGTCTCTTTTTCATACAAACTAAATAATATTTTCAATGTACGTTAAAATCCATCTAATTGACATTGCTTGTCAGTTTTGGCACCCTACAAACATCAATTTCGAAATACATAACGTGTCCGAATAAATATAAAATGCCCTAAAATCAAACCATAAGTTATTTCTAAAAGTTTCTGAAGAAACATTGTCTGGTTTGAGGAGTAGAATCTAAGTTTTAATTTATGTGCAATAAATTAAAACTTAGATTCTACTCCTCTATTATTACATAATATCCACCATGCGATAGTAGAAATATATTAAACATACACACAGCTATTTATGTAATAAGTACTTATATAACAGTGGTAGTTCTAGTGGCGCCTCTGTGATCACATTTCAATGCAGCAAATCGAGCGGTAATTGAAGTTTATTGCGTTACTTTACTGCCGATTGAGACTGTGACGTTTGAATTAATTGACTGGAATTTAATATTCTACATAAGTATGTAGTAAGTAACTCATAAGGCTGCGTTTCGGGATGAGCGAGGATGCGCTGCGAGGGATGTGTTTGTAAGAACCAATCCGCAAAGCTGCGCTGTGCGAGGATAAACAAATGAAGTCATTCTATTGGTGCTTAAGAGTCGCCAGGACGCTCGCGTTCCCATACAAACGTAGTTTAGCTCTCATTTTAAAACGACATGCTTTAGAACCACGAAATTTGGCATGGGCATTCTAGTAGTACAGATCTATGTCGGTAATTCATTTTTGTTGCAAAAAATTATAATACAAAGAAAATACAGCCAGATACAGATTTACATACAAAACTTATTTTTGCTATATTTTCTTTGTATTACAATTTTTAGCAACGAAAACGAATTACCGACATAGATCTGTACTGCTAGAATGCCCATGCCAAATTTCGTGGTTCTAAACCATGTCGTTTTAAAATGAGATCTGAACTACGTTTGTATGGGGACGCGAGTTCACGCGAGCGTCCTGGCGACTCTTAACAAACAATCCTCGCGACGCATTCTCGCAACGCATCCTTGCTCATCTCTGGTGGAAAAGCAGCCTTAAAAGCGTGTATATCCTAAGAAAAAGGGTTGTGGTCTTGTTTCCTTCGTATGTATTAGTTTGTAAGTTTATGGTTAGTGTATATTTATGTAAGGTAGTTATAAGTAAACTAAAACTATATTAAATTAATAATAAGCGTTGTAAGTAGGGTACAATAATAAACAAAAACTTAAATATAAATTATAAGTTGACTTTTTTTGTATTTGAAATTGAATAAATTATTTTATATAATGTCCGTAAAAAAAATATATAACATTGAGAAAAGGTTTAGAAAAAGGGTAATGAACATTATTAGACAATGTTATTATTCCAAATATTAATCCATCATTTCTTTCATTCACATTCCATTCACCTATACTTAATCATTTTTTTCCGACGCTTTAAGCACTTATGTTATTTCTGCCGTAAAGCTAACATAAATACACCCTGTTTTTTTTTCGTTAATTTCAGCATATAAAAAAATATTTTTTTCATACAATTATTGTGGTATCGGTCACTAAAGTAACTAGGGTATTAGAGTGTTAAGATTAACTTGACCAAACAGTTGAAAATTATGATATAACATGTCAATGTAATTTTGAACATAGAATACTCCGAAATACAAAGCTAGGAAGCATGTTTTATGGACGTTGCACACTGGTGTATCATTTATTGCGGTGTTTCAGAGTACAAAGGCAATTTAAGGCAAGCAATCGTAACATAATAATTAACAATTTATTATCTCAGAACTAGAGTTAATTCGGACACTGATGTCTTTGAGAAGTATATTTAATTTATAATAAGTTCAGGAATGCACCCTTGCAATAACAGGACATATAAAAAAACACGGTACTTATATATTTATTGAACAGCTACCTATGTACAGTTGACGTGAAAGATATGTTTACACTTTTGCACCTTATTACAAAGGAGTAAAGTGAAAAAGTGTAAACATATCTTTGAGGTCGACTGTACATACGAGTACTTACATTGCTGATTGCTGACACATCCCTAATGTTGGGTTGCCCCTTTGCCGATGCGTCGGCATTAAAAAAAGAATAAATATCGAAGTGATTTGATATAAAGTTGATAAGAGGAACATTAGGAAGAGTTTTTACTGTTTTAGTACCTAGATATAAAATGTGTTTAGGTTGCTACTGACCCGTTCAAATGAACACTATGCTAAATTAAGAATAAATTTAAATCCAGTTTTATAAGTAAGCAGATAAAAAAACCGGCGGCGGCACTATGAACACTTAGTCACGTCTTTTTGTAGTTTTTTTTGTATGAAATCTTTAGAAACCAGTTACGTGCATAACCAAATTAATCAGAATTTCAAACTTTTAAAAATTAAATTGTTGAGCGGCATTTATTAAGCGATATTTCTGCGATATTGCTCACAAACTAGCGTATACACATTTAAAAATCGTCTTTTTACCCGACTGCGCGACGCAAAGGAGGGTAATGTGTTTCATGTTTTACTATTCATTTTACAGCGTCTGCTTTACATCTTGAGAAATAGGTTGGTATATACAGTGTGTAAATCTAATACGGGCGAATATAGGACATAAGAAATGTAATTAGATAAATTTTACTTACAATTGCAATTCAAATTTTATCCATACAAAATAATTCGGCCCGCAATGTAATGCAATTACACTCGCGTTAAACGCTCGTTGACAGTTGCTTTCAATACCATGTTTACAGTACATTGCTGCTTTCAAAAATTAATTATTTGGTCACAGTTAAATGTAACTTTAAAAAAACATCTTAATTAATGATTTCACTAATGAGTTCTATGTCTGGTTTAATTTATCGGCCGTATCAGATTTACACACTGTATAATTAGACATTATGGTTGGCATATGTGTCAATTTCCTTGTTATATTCATTTTAAAAATTAAACTAACGCTTTTAACGTTAATCCCTTCGTTAAATGATAAACGATCATATTCTAAAATTCATACAAAACTCATTCAAATAATTAGTACTTACTTACTTACGTTTTACAATCCAAGAAATTAGGATAACGTATTTCTTATATAATATAAATCATAGAGGCCGATTCGAAGAATATAATTTGACATTGATTTGATCTTGATTGAAAGGAATTTTCCTGTTAGAAGCGACGCCGACGGTTAGATCATTATCATTCGTTTCTTGTTATCCATCGGTAATCAAATATTACTAATCGTCTTCATGAAATCATGACAAACAGACATCAAACAAGATTATTTAACATCAATACTATACGTCAAAGTTTATGTGGCATTATAGTTATCAGAACCACAATTTATCTATACATTTTATTTTAGATGAAAAAAGATCATATAGTAAGAGAGAGCCAAATTCAAATTTCAAAATTAGAATGCCGGTCTTTGCTACGCTATGAAACTTTCACGCGCGCGTAGCGGGCGCTACGCCGCCGTAGCCGCGTAGCGCATCCTAATTTTACATAATCTATGGTTGCGCAATTTTTTTGAGGTTATTTTGACAACTTATGTACATAGTTTGAATTAGGTTTTTTTGTAATAAATAATGAATAATGTAATTAAATTAATAAATGAAAAAGTTTTAGAAAAAATCAAAAGTCGGCCTACATTTCAATAAGCAAGAAAATACGTTTCTCTACATGTCAATTAAAGCTTTTTTCCTTGGGAAAATATATTTTCACCCATGTACCTACGGCTAAGTATAACCTAAAAAAGTTTCTAATAACTTTTTTTGCAAACAATTAAAACTCCAATCCAAACCGTGTATAACCACTCAGCGAACCTTGAAAACACCACAAACACATTACCTTATTAGCGTCCGAAAATATTTTGTCGTTTTGTGGGCGGGAATGTTCCCGCCAACTCCGTACACACGCGATCACCACGCGCACATCCACTCCGCGCGAGCGCTCGCGCTAGACTGAAACCGCCCTCGGCCTCGCAAACAAACCCCACCCGCCGGTTCCCCCTCCACCCTCCCTCGTCCTGATTTAATAGCGAGCGCGGGCACTGATTCACTTAGCAGAACGCAACTACCGACTGGCTCCCTCTCTCTCTAGCATCCGCGGTTGTTCGTCTCGTGCACACGCGCTAAACAAATATAGGGAAGAGCGAGACAAAGCGCTTGACTCGATTTGCATGTGAGGCGGTCGCAAACTTTACGTCCTCGTTCGTTAAATTATTTATACGTTTGGAAATACTTTTAGCGGCCGAAAAGATTGCTTTAAAAGAGAATTAAGTGACCGTTGGGCGGATTAGGGAGGAGAGTAATCGAGTTGTATCTCTGATCACTCTCTAATTCGTCTAAGCAGCATTTTGTCCTTTTTTTAAATCTTCTTTGTATTTCAGACAAACTTCATTAAGCTTGGTTTGAGGAAAATGTCAGAAAGAAGGTCAGAAATGTTAAAAAAGTTATCAAACTGATTAAAAATTTATAAATAAGATAATTATTACCTACTACTATTTTTGTACCTTAATAAAAAGTCTCAGAATATTTTATTTAACAAAACTATATAAATAAAAACATTTATTAATAAAAAATATTAATTAAGCATCCTAATTATTACTTAATTAATTAACTTTAAATCCGGAGGTTCATACCCGGGGTTAAATAAAATCCTGGGTCCAAATAATAGTAAAAATATATGCACAATTGCAATATTAATTTTTTTATTGATGAACTTATAAATAAAATTAATAATATCACCAATAAAATTTGTTGGCTCCCTCTTGCATACTGTGTCTGAACTACAGGAGTCGGGAAATGCTTCGACACTCCGACAGGAAAGTGAAAGTGAGCTATGCATAATAAATGAGCATTGGTATTGAGTAAGGTATGGTACAGTCGCCATCAGATATACCGGAGCGGCCAAGGTGGTCACAAATATCTGAACAACGCCTGTATTGTCAAGGTTAAAGTCCATGTTCAGATATTTGTGAGTACCTTGGCCGCTCCGGTATATCTGATGGCGACTGTACCTGACTTCTTTAGATACGTTTCTTTTTCTTCATACATACTAACGTAAAGCACGTTCTGTTTAAGCTGTTTTCTTGGATTTTTTCTAACAAGGTTATACGAATGGGGTAAACGCACCAATTGATGAGCAGATGGCGCTGCAAGCCTGACAAGTTACCAATGTTACATTTAAATAAATTGGCAGTTATAGGGACTGCCGATAGAAGTGAAAACTTAGAACTTTTTGTATTAAAATTTGAGATTTCATAATGTTTGAATTAAAATTATCAACATCAATCTGGTTTTCACATCTACACACACTCCGAGCAACAATTGTACTATATTATATAGAATGACACGTGTGGGGTACTTACCAATAGATAGCTTCCAAAAAATTAGGACGCTGACTGATTTTGACTTCATTTTACGTGCAGCGTTTGGAAAGGGCAAAAGCTGGGGATATTTTCCTGAAATAAGAACTGCCCGATGTCTTTTAGTTTTTTTATGCAATTCTAAGTTGGACATTAGGAATGTATTTTACATCAGCAGTATCATTTTTCATTATTATTATTATCCTGAGTACCACATAACCGACATGTTGTATTAAAATGGATATTTGGTAGTAATTATTGTGAAAAAAAACTGCAGCCCTTTAAAGTTTCTGAAAGATGTAAAATAAATTCCTAATGTCCAACTTTGAATTGCATAAAAAAACCTAAAAGACATCGGGCAGTTCTAATTTCAGGAAAACATCCCCAGCTTTTGCCCTTTCCAACGATATGCTACATGCATACATTTTTATTCAATAACGAGATTTACTTGCTAATTTTGTTTAGCCGGAGTCTATCAAAAACTTAAGTAAGAGCTATGGACAAAATTTTTTTTTCCTAAACCTTGGGGCCTAGACCCAATTTATAGGGCTAAGTAAGTAGCATATGGCCCCACCTCTCTGCTGTTTTTTTTGTCCAACCCTCTGCCAAACACCCTGTATACAATCCTACATAATAAGTTCAGCAGTATTCTAAATTTGAAATCATGTTTTTTTTTACTTTTTTTGTTATGGAACAATACTTTATTTCGACATCACTATACTTACCTAAATTGTAATTCTGAGAACCAATTTCACTAAAACTTTGGAATCAAACTCATATCAAATCAATCATGAAATAAATATTGTGGTCCAAATTGATCCAAATGTCACATTTGACAGGTCAAACCTCGTTCAATATCAGATTTAATTATACTAACATTACAATCTTGGAATCTCGGTGTGATTCTACATTAGCACAAAAGTCACGCACCTGTAGGTGTCGGATCGGGGTATAATAGAATGCCAGAGGGCATACCGCGAAGTTCGAAAATCGACAAAATGATGGTCCCGTCTCTATCTCTCTTGCATATACGAAAGAGAGTGATGCAAATAGATGATTCGGTGAACGAAGTGCTTCGCGGTTATAGGCCAGGTAATTGCCCACATTCGATAATACGGGTGTGATAGGATAGGTGTTAATTTAGTTGGCGGATAGATTGCTCGAGCGTAAAAAGGGTTTAAAAAAATCTAATTGTACATTATGTTCCGACCAAAAAGTGCAGAAATTAAAAAGTGACAACATCGTAGTGTCGTCCCTTTCAAATCAGTCTAAGAAAACGGGAGGACACTACGATCTTGCCACTTTTTAATTTCTACACTTTTTGGTCGGAATATACTATGCACCTTAGTTTTAAGCGGAAAAATAGAAATAGAAATAGTTTATTGAGTAGAAATAAGTGCTTATTGCCACATACATGTTTTGTTGCGGTAGGTACATGGTACATGGTAAAAACCAAAGGTAAGTAAGTGTCTTCTGACCCCCGTACTAGTATAAACTGTATCACGGTGGGTCAAAATGAGGTGCGCTTGTCCTAAAAATATTAATGAACATGATGATCAAGAACATGATTAAAAATATACCTTAAAGATTGAGTCCCTCATATGTATTTAGTTGTATGTATAGTGCAATAAAGGTTAAATTAATTAATAAAAATATAGTATGATAAAGTTCTGCGTGACGTCACTCCGTGCTACAACACTTGTGTTGCCATTTCTAGCTTGATTGGAAAAGAAAAATACGTGTCCAATATTTTTTAATACTAATCTGTCTGATGGATGATGGATTAAAATATTAATTTTTATTTTTACTATAAACTACCCTTATCTCGTATATCTTGTTAAGTAGGTATATCCCGTACGATACGAAATTGATTAAGTTCTATAAAACATAAGCCTAGCTGGATTCTAACCTGAACCTACAAACAGAAATGTTGATCATCCTAAAACGGCTATTAGACATTGCAAACTGCAGGGCCCAATCTGTTGTGTACCCTGCCTCTCCCTAACCCTCCTTCAGCTCCCTACGGGCCCTACCCTACCTTTAATTACACCTTCCAACCTGACAGATTGGGCCCTGCAGGTTGCAATGTCTAATACCGCTTTAACTCCTCCGAGGCCTTCAATCTGAATATTTATTGCAAAAAAAATGTGGGTAGGTTCGTACACTATTTTGTTTAATAATCATTTGCCTAAATAAAGGTGTGTAAAACGTCATCATTGACAACATTCCTTTCAAAGTCATTTTATAAAATTAAATAATAACAATTATTTAGGTACTTAATTATTATTTTAGATTGGGATGATTTCAGCGTCAATTTATTTGAAAATAATAACAGTGACTTTCTATTTTAATACAAGGCAACTTAAACAAGATATTATAATTACCTAATTATTTTCCCAAAAAGTGGGATATGCACAAATCTGGAATGTCTGGAATGACGCCGTGGCATTTGATACCGAAAATAATATGAAAAAAGTTTCACTTTTATAATAAATAAATAAAATAACGATGCCACAGGGGCCCATTTTAGAGATAGATTTTTAGTTTCTAGTATTTTTAAGTAAGTTAATTTTAGGTAGTATATTTACATACATAGTTTATTTAAGTTTTTTTTTCATGTACCTATTTTGTACCAATAAAATAATACCTATTTTAAAGTTATTGGGCCGTATTCTAACTTTAAAACACATTTTGACAGGATCGAATTCAATCAACACAACTCCAATTACTTAATAAAAATTGACTTTAATACGCAATACAGCTCCGATAATGTTTGGCTCAGACACCAAGTCTTCTATCTCCTGATTTCTCCGGATTCTCCAGCTACCATCATCTCTCTGTGTGGGCCCCAAGATCTTACGGAATGTTTTTCTTTCGGCAACAAGGAGCTTATTTTCTTCCAAGAGAGACCAAGTCAGCAAGACTCCGCTGGCTTGGACACCTTGAGAGAATGCCAGGCGATAGAGCGGCCAAAAGAGCTTACATTGGACGTCCTCTAGGTCGACGTCCATCAGGTCGTCCTAGGTACCGCTGGAGAGACCAGGTCGAAAGAGATCTAGGCGCCCTACAAGCAGAAAACTGGGAGGAGATCGCACAAAACAGGACGCTTTGGCGCCATCTCGTGTCGGAGGCCAAGACTCACTTCGGGTCGCTAAGCCAGAGGAGTTAGTTTAGTTAGTTAGTTTACGCAATACAGCTAGCGCATACTATATATTAGAATTTGCTAGAAAATTATTCCGATGCAACTCCAGTACAATTACAATATTTGATTGGTTGATTTGTTGTGCATTGTTTATGTATTTTAATTTAAAATAAGAATACAGCTTATTATCTGATGAAAATCTACGTATTTACCGGAACTCCGACGTCGGTAACGTTCGAATTGCGATTCCGAATAGTATTTTGTGCAACAGTTACATAATGAGGGTTCTTAAGATTCGAGGGTCGAAGTTACAAAATGAGGCGAAGCCGAATTTTGTAAAAACAGACCCGAGAATTTATGAACCCTTATTATGTACCGTTGCACACAATAGTTTTTATACGAGTGCTTAAGCAAGCCGGTAAGAATTGAGTTCGACGAAAGCCGTGCACAACCTACTGCTTCCTTCAACCTACTGATTGTGCCGGCGGCGACACGCAATGCGGGGCCCGACAACAGTTTCACAATATTGTATGGAAATCCTTTCTGTGATTGTTATGGATGCTACAATATGCGACCATAGAAGCTCTATCAAAAAGTATGCGCTAGTAGTTCCGCCACCACAATCTCAATTCGAGTATTACAGTCGCCGAGTATAAAAAGGTATGGTTCGCGTCAGGTAACTGAGGTAACTTAGTTATCGGGCCCACTAACGCAGTTACTCATTAACCTTATCATTGATATCGAATTACTGGTATGTTTACCTTTAGGAGGATAATGAAATTAGCTCATTTGTTCGCAATATATTGACACTCAAGTTTTGCCTTTGAGTATTTGGTCCTCAATATTAAATAATAGGAACCTAGGTAATAGCAGCTTAAGACACGTAGGTAGAGTTTTTTTTTGGAATCGGAGAGAATTTAACACAAGTGATTTTTAGATAGGCAGGTATGTAAATTTAATTAGTGGTATTGCTGCCTATAGTCAAAATTCAGATTTTGACCTTTACATAATTTTAATACCTACCCAGTCTTGATTTTCCAGGAAAACATCTTATCCGAATACTTTCAAAATTCATAAACAGAACAATAAGACGACATTATTATGAAATATTCTCGGACAATCCAAAATAAGCAGCTTAATACTTTATAAGCAATCGTTTCAGCGTCTGATTCTTTAATCAGAGCGCTGATTCAAAATTTACTTGTCTTGTATACTGGCTTGCCAACTTAACTTTGCGTTTATGAAACTGCACAAAAACCAAACTTGAGCTTTGAAAACTAGACAATAGTGCGGATAAGTTGTTTTTTGGACTGCAAACTAAAGTTGGCAGCGGTGTAAGTGACAATAAAATGGGAGCTTAGCTCTCGAGGCCGTCTTCAAGTGGAACGGAGGGCGATGCAGCCGCAACAAGAAAACTAAGCCCGTCTCTTTCTAGCCCGCGAGTTTTATTTCTTGTCCGTTTCCCCCTACATAATTTATTTTGAGCGGGCACGCTTAAAAAATTGGGTTCGCGCGTATGTACAGACAAAATGGAGTTTGCGGGAGTACAGAAATAATAATATGGTAAATGATTTCATTTGAATTCCCGTTTTGCTGTAATCGTTGGGGGTAATGGCGCGTGGGAGCGTCCTGTTTTCATTTGCTCGCTGAATTTATTTGGCACTTTATTGCCGCAGTTGACTTTTATTGCCTTCGCCCCATACATATTCAGTGTCTGATGCCGAATACATTGTTTGCTATTGAATTTTTGTAGAGCTGGAACTTAAGTTCTATAAGTAGGTAGGTATTCCATATTTTACCTCATAGTGTCTTAGGGAATTAACTTTATGAGTTGAATGACCCCAACTCCCGAAACTCCTGAAAGACTTCGAGCAGATTTTTTTAAAAGAAAATTTATTTATTTCAGGTCGTCGGTTCACGCGTCTTAGCGTTTTAAATATAGGTATCTATGGATTTTTATTATCGTAAGTAGATAGTTTCAATTCGGATGTCATATTGGATTCTGAACCAATTTATTAAAATTGCTTGAAATTTCGGGTTGTTTGTGAGCTGAACATTTTTAGGGTTCCGTACCCAAAGTGTAAAAACGGGACCCTATTACTAAGACTCCGCTGTCCGTCCGTCCGTCTGTCACGAGTCTGTATCTCATGAACTGTGATAGTTATAACTACCTACAGTTAAAATTTTCACAGATCCAGTATTTCTGTTGCCGCTATAACAACAAATAATAAAAAACGTAATAAAATATATATTTAAGGGTATCCTGCCTTTTCGCCGAAAATTACATTGCCGAATTTCACATGCCAACCAACTTTTCGCAGAAGTTTCATTTGGCCTAACAACTGTTACCAAATAATTATTTCTCAACCATTTCATTTCCCAACCCCATAGTTGGAAAATGAAAATTGCCTACTAGGTTGGGTTAGGTTAGGTTGGATTATGTAAAGTTGGGAAATGAACTTCGGCCAAATGAAACTTCTGCGAAATGTTAGTTGGCAAGTGAAATTCGGCAATGCAATTTTCGGCGAAAAGGCAGAGAACCATATTTAAGGGGGGCTCCCATACAACAGGTATGATTTTTTTGCCGTTTTTATAGATAATGGTACGGAAACCTTCGTACGCGAGTCTGACTCTCACTTAGCCGGTTTTTTTTATACCACGACGCTGGTAAACAAGCATAATGCAGCCCATGAAGTTAAGCAGCTACCGTAGCCCGTAACTCCAGAGGTGTCACGTGCGCGTTGCCGAAGGGAGGATTCATTGTGTTGACGGCTAAAGAGATAAGAGGGTGGCCCGTCGTCAACTCACTTCCTCCGCTTTGAGTTCTAGGGTAAAGTGGCTGCGCTCAATATTATCGGCGAATAAACGAAAGCAGACCGTCTCCTATGGGTCGGCCAAGTTGTGAGAATGGGTGAGGATCGCTGTGCTATATAAGATAGCATACCTGGCTAGCGTAGTAGTCGAATGTCAATCGGTGGCCCCAGGTATCGCTAGGGCGATGCTGTGGAATCGGACCTTCACGATCTCCAAGCCGTTAACCAGTGGGAGATGGCGCAGAATTGGCAAAGAAAGAAGAAGGCAACTAGCATGAACTCGTGTCAGAGGCCAAGCTGGCTCAGTTGGCTTGGGTGCGCCATTGAGTTAGTAACCTGTAGCTTCTCGAATTAAGAAACCCTAGGTACCTAATGGGTACTAGGAAACCTGACAACAGAAATCAAATTCAAAGGAGATTCTGCTTGGAACCCAGGGACCCCAAGGTCCGCTTTCCAGCAATTCCCCGCGCGTACCTATATTAATGATTGAATGAAATTTAAGCCTAGTATAAATCCTGGATCCCCAGCAGCAAAATAAATTAATGACTTATTAAAAAACCCTCAAAAACAACGGATGACTTGCACACTTTAAGACTTAGCCCATAATAACGACATCAATGCTTACGTAATTGTATCTATCCTTTGTATCTCTGACCCCCGCCCTCGTGATTTATTGGAGAAAGCTTTTAAACCCTTGCGGGTTTGTTCCATTGTGCCATGGCTCATTGCCGGGGCTGCGATTTGCTCTATTAATTTAATGTTTCTTTTATGGGTTCGTGGGAGTGAGATAAAAATGTTTAGGTAAAAAATGAAAGTAGAAATGGTTGGTAATTAACTGTAAGTACCCTAGTATTACAGTCAAATCATGAGCCTTCTTTTTGGCTTTGACGTTGATGATGATGAAATAATGCCGCCGAGTTTCTTGCCGGTCATAATACCTACATTACCTACTTCTTGGATCAGGAGTGTAGGGTTAGAACTTTTGTCCCTCTCTCGTTGTATTGTTTATTCATTATTTTGTTGGCCATTTTATTGAAAGTTATATATTCCATTTTTTTTAATAATTTTAGGTGATTTGGACTCAGAATCGCGAGCTCTTTCGATCTGAGTAGGACACGAAAAGTGTACCTACCAAAAATTTTCATATAATTTTTGTAACTTCCATTCCTTTACGCCATAAGAAGTCTATGGATACCTAATAGGAACGGAATGGAAAGATAAACTTGGGAAACATTTTTTGTCCTCATAAAACCGAAAGAGCTCGCGATTCTGAGTCGAAATCACCTAAAATTTTCCAATTTGAAAAAAAAAAGCGGAATACTTATACAACTTTCAATAAATTATGGCCCTGGAGTTCGATTTTTGAATCTCACCGGTGCCTCTTTTTGTATGCAGCCGATGACTATTTAGTATGAAATAAGTCACCCGGTGAGATTCAAAAATCGAACTCCTGTAATGTGCCTAAATCGATGAATAAGTATCTTTTATCTTTTTAGGGTTCCGTAGCCAAAATGGAAAAAACGGAACCCACCTGCCTATAGTTTCGTCATGTCCGTCTGTCCATCCGTCCGTCCGTCCGTGTGTCACAACCATTTTACTCGGAAACTATAAGACGTATCTTTATGAAATTTTAATGTTAGGTGTATTTTGTGCGTGTAAAATATTTTTAGGGGCGCACGGCCCTCCGAACATGAAACTAATTGTCAATTCTTTTTGCCAAATATCAGCATGATGTATAACAATCGATAGGTCATCTGAAATAACATTGAAGTTTCATTGATTTTTTTTTTGATTAAGTGAATGTTTACAGAAATTGTGTCTCCCCGTTACTTTTGAACTTTAATTCCAATCTTTGAATATTCTTTCCACGAAAATTATTTTGAACATTACCTATCTGTATAGGCATTTTTGAGTTATCTCTAAAAAACTACGCAAATAGGCAAATGCGACCTTGCAATAATATTTTCGCAGTATTAGTTTTTTTTATAGTAGCTACGGAACCCTTCATTATGCGTGGTCCGACACGCACTTGGCCGATTTTTATGAGTAATAATATAATGTGAATTGTGATTGTCCACTTTACGATATTCAAATTTCATCTCGTCAGAAAATATCGTCCCACCTAGTACTCTAAAGTACAAGAATGACAAAACACAAAGTTCTAAATATGACTCGACCTTATTCGACTCTACATAACATATATACCTATGGCTATAACTAGTTGCTCTTCATTATTCTAATTTTAAAATACACACACAATACATTCAAACCACAAAATATCTCAAACATAACTCCAGAACACAAGAAATAATCAACCAATATTGAAGTTGTATTGGAGTTGCATCGGAATAATTTTCAAGTAAATTCTGGGATTTCTGATTCAGACGTTTAATAGGCGCTCTTAGGTGTATTGTATTAATGCATTGAAGTTGTGTTGGAGTTGGATCGTTTCTCAACATGTTTTAAAGTTAGAATACGGCCCATGGCTCCACATTATTGATCTACATCTAGCTTCACACATACATACACATATACTTACATAGCCACATTATGCAGGCAAGACGAAAATTTTGGGGGGAGACACTGATGTAGAATTTTTTTTTTCAAATTTTTGAGGGGGTCTGTAAACATTTTTTTCTATTAGAAATGTAGGATTTTGGGGGGGGGGGGTCATGTCCCACGTGACCCCCCCCCCCCCCTGGGACCGCGCCTGACATTATGTAGAATCGACGCTGTAGCTTAACATAATGTAATAACTAATAAATTACCCCTGAAATAGCCAGCCCCCGCAACCTTATGAAGAGGCGTAGCGGACGAAACTACTACTAATAAATAATTTTACTATGTTTTATTTCAAATTGTATATGTTGGTATTTATATTCGTTATTGCATTAACCTATAGTTGCAAGTGTTTGCACGGAACCCTCGGTGCGCGAGTCAAACTCGCACTTGCCCTATTTTATTTTAAATTGAAGATATCCCATCTCGTCTCCTATCCGTAAGCGGTTATCAATTATCATTCTGGCCAGTGCAAAGTGAATCAGTCAGATACCAAAATGACACGATATTGTGACGTGTCATGACGGTCATGACTGTCATGAGTCATGACCAAGTAATGGCGATGACAGTGATGACGATGATGACGGTGACGACACGTATTTGAAACTTTGGATCTTTTGCGTTACAAACTGTAAGCGACATCTACCGGGACTACCGGGAGTGAAATAAAATTTCTTCAGAATGTAATTACGTAGAAATAAAATTTGATTTAACATAAAAAAAAACCTTTTATTGTTTAGCCAGAAGTTTGTTACGAAAATAAAAAATAAAATAAAATAACATCTTGATGATTTCTGAACTTGACAGTGAATACAAAAGGTGGCGCCATCTGTTCCATAACTTTCATACTACTTGACAAGTAAGGTAAAGCAGGCAAAAAAGTGATTCGTTTTCGAACTAATATTATACTTATTTGAAAATTTTAATACACAATGACATGAAAATGGTTCTGGAAATTGTTTTATTATTTTCAGTTAAAATTTATATACTTTTGTGACGAATCTATTTCTATATAATTGAATTCATGACAATTACCGCCAAATTGCGGCGGCGTTGCTGCCATTTTGTGAACCCCGCTACAGGAAGTGAGTGTTATAGGTGCTACGCAGGCGCAAATTGACCTTTCGGTTGAAGAACCCGTCGGTCACATGTGAGTGTCGATAAATATCTTAGTTTTATCGTGAATCCTTTTAAAAACGTTGTGATTATTGTTTTCGTAAGTATGTTATATGGTGCCGATTTTTTCGTGAAACTAGGACGGTTTGCTGGTGCGGTTGTTGTGTAATTATCGAAAATAAAATAGCACCGCGGCGCCGGCACGTTTGTCAAACGCTATTTTTTCGTTATCTCTTTTATTCAGAGTGATTAAACTCACACGTTTCTGCTACGAGTTTTATGTGATAGAAGCCTTGTGTAGTTCGTTGAAAAGGTGTGTGATTTAAAATTGTTAAGTGAATTTGGCCGGAGACATGCCCAAGATGTCCCTTCGCCTCTCGCCACATGTTCGGGAGACCACACGGCTGGGCTCGTGTTTTCGTCACACCAGTTCAGGCCTGAATTTATTGTTCTTAATGTTAAAATTTCCTTTATAATTCATATTAAGTGATGAGGTCCCTTTCATATATTTACTTAAACTCTACAGAACGTACAAAGGTTTACTTTGCTTCGCGCTAGGTGGGGTTAAGCCGTCAAATTTGCGATACCGTGAAAATTGCAATCAGAGGCAGATCTTACACGTATAGGTTAGATATTTGTTGTGAATGACTTGGTTATTTCGAGTTATTGAGATGTGTAAGTGTCATTAAGAGTATATTTTTTTTGGTGAAGGAGTTCATTAACATCTATGGTAACGATTTTGTTCATAGCAGTGACTATCATTACAATACTAGCTAAGCATATGGTGTGATATACATTTGTACATGTTTATGGTAATACTGCTCAGACATTGAGTTCATAACTAATTCATTATAGTACAAAATGTTGACTTTATTGATCCTGAACTGTAATATTGGTTATGTTTGACTTGACAGTACCAACATGTTCCACATGGTATAGCAATATGGTTCAGTTGATTGACAGTTTTGTTGCTTTGTTCTAATAGGTGGTCATAATTTGGTCAGCTGATATTTACTAAAAGTTTACAAAAATCAAGTGAATTTGACTATTTGTCATAATAATATTCGGCTTGGTCTGAAGTAAAAGTTATAGTTCTACATATAAAACTATTTATGATTAATGACTATTATCTCTCGCAAAAATACATATATAGTTGTAAAAAAGTCATGAAGTGATTATAAATGGTTTACATACCTACATTATAGCACCCAGACAACAAAGAAATTGTTCCAAAACTAACTTTCCTTAATCATAAATGAAAATTTGAAAGTCAATTCAATACGAGCCCATAGAGTCGCAGGCGCAGTTCATACTGTTTCTGTGCTGAGGGTACTCGAACATAATACCCCAGTCCCGACTATGCGTCTCATCACACCACTGTGTCGTGGGATCACCGTCCAGGGATACATTTACTAATTCTATCTCAATATTCCCTATTAGTTACTTAAGTGCTACAGTAATGAGGAATGCTCTTCATATAACCTCTGCCTTATGACCACAATTTTCTTTTTTGATTCAAATGATTTTTATATATGGAATTATGGAAATTGTTGACCTGCTTAGGGTTTGTCTTTTCAATTTTGATGAACTACTTGTAAAAAAAGCTAGTGCAGGCAAAATTACTACAGGTCTTCTAAATATGGTATGTTGGTCAAAATTAACCTTTATGGCTCCTCTACATGATGGGCCATCATAGGGAGGCAGCTATGCGTTAGAGGGAGCTGACGATATTGCGATCTCGTTCCGTCGTATAGCTGCGTCCCTATGATGGCCCATCATGTAGAGCCAGCCTTAAAGTTTTATTGGTTGTAGGTATTTAGAAATAGCATAATGGCCCGTTTATAAGGTAATTTTTGCCTTTACCAATGGTACCTTTGCTCAGAAGTCTAGACCTATAGGGTTCACTGACAGGTCAACAACCTCTGCTAATTTTTCGGCACAAGTGTGACTCACGCACTACAGTTTAATGCCAAGGCCCTAATGGTTAGATGTCGGTTTTATTCTCATTGACACACCTTATTCATAGTTGGCTGCAGGTTTTATCACCTATTTGGTATTTGAACTTCAATTCATTCATTGTCAGAGTATTGTTAATAGCACATATGGCTAATTAATATAGCAGTAAATATGATTCTTTGATCAATTTTTATCTGATCAAAGGGAGTTTTCAATATCATAGACAATTTTTTTAGTTTTAGGTATATTAGAAATCAAGCTAAACAGGAAACAGGCAAAAGATCGGTACCATGTAATTATCATAAAATCCCCAAAACATCTCAAAAATACATTTCTTCTAGTCATATCTAAATACTAAAAAATATTTTCGATACACATTTAACAATACACTCCTTTTTTGGTGAGGCTTGTAAAGAGCTATCATGCCTAATGGTTTTTGAATATAACCTTCTTCTTCTTGAAAAAAGTTTCCATAATTTAATGTTATATTGATAGCAGCCTCGTCTATTCCGCAGATCACTCCAGACCGTAGTTAATACTCTACCACAAAATGGGTGACATTGAGGACACTCACTTTGAGACCGGGGACTCCGGAGCCTCGGCCACCTTCCCCATGCAGTGCTCTGCCCTGCGCAAGAACGGTTTCGTCATGCTCAAAGGTCGCCCCTGCAAGATTGTTGAGATGTCTACCTCCAAGACCGGCAAGCACGGACATGCTAAGGTCCACTTGGTCGGAATTGATATTTTCAATGGCAAGAAGTAAGTGTTTTTTTTTTTTATAAATTCCTATTAACTAGCAGCATTAACCCTTTGACCGCCACAGTCGGCTGTGGCCGACATCAAAAAGTTGTGCCATAGACGCCAACGACGGCAACAGCCGACAGGCTTTGTAGTCCAATAAGGAGCTACACGGGCTTCCGCAAAGTTCAATTTCGCTTGACAAAACGGGGTTTAAGTGGCGTTGGTGGCGCGTCATTTTTGTTCAATGCTTAGCGGTCAAAAGGTTAACACCTCATCACCTTACGTTATTCCATGGTTTAAAGGAGCCCTAGATCGAAAACCTCATCCGAAGAATTGGTGGCACTTACTAGTATTATTTTATTTTTTTATGAAGGGGACTGCTATTTTGTTCTCTCAACCTAGAGGGGAAACTATGGTTAATTGGGATTAGATCCGGTTCCCTGACGATGTCTTCCTTCGCCAAAAAAAGAAATCAGATATTTAGTTACAAGATACAGATATTTTTTTTATTAGTGGTATGAACAAATGTTTATACCCATAACCTTCGTATTGAAAAGCCAATGCACTGTCCCAATAGCTAAAGCCAGCTGACAGTTGTGTTGTCTGAACTTGTTTGACTGTATTTAGGGATGCCATCTCGAAATTCGCCGAAGCCGGACAATAATTTAAAAAACCCGGACATTTGGCGTAAATCGCATTTTTTCCCCCGGACGTGTCCAAATCAGCAACAAATAATTAAATTCAATGGTTGTTTCGTCACATAAAAAGGACACTTATTGAAAACCCCCCCGGACGCACCCCGGACGGGCTCCAAACTAGGACAAATCCAGGGAAACCCGGACGGATGGCAGCCCTAACTGTATTAGGGTTGGCGTTAGTAACAATGTATAAATATGCTGTGAAGAAAGCTTATCAGATAAGGTCAGAGGTGTAAGATAATTTGGCGTCAACTTAATAATAAAATTTAACTACCTATAATGTATTTGGATTAAATTGAATATTTGAATGTTTTTTAACCCTAAACCTTTTGTCAACTCATCCCATAGAGTACAATTATGTTATAATGAAATGAAATTCAGATAACAGAAGGCGTCATGTTTTTCTTAGTGCCCCTTTTTTAATGACTTATTTTAAGTGTAGTAGCAAAACGATTAAAATCGGTTGCATTTTTTCAGTGTACAAGTGACTCAAAAGCTATAAAACTAAAAACAGTTATTACTCGTCGCCTAGCGTGATGACGTCACGTTTGCCTTCTCATAAAGCCTTGGGCAAACAGGCCGGCGGTACGCAGCGCCGCGGTCGCGCCGCGCGACCGCGGCGTCCTTAAATATATGCTAACAGGTTAGCGACGTCAAACAGACTGCGTCCCGCCGGCATCGCGCCCCGCTTCTGTCCCGCCCCGCGCCGCGCGTCCACTCGGCGGTGCGCCGCGCGGACGCGGCGGGACGCTGCCCCGCGCCCCGCGCCCCGCGCAGGGTCACAATCGTACGGGACGCGCGACCGCGCCGCGTCCGCGCGCGCCTTGAGGGCGCGATCCGCGCGCGCCCTGTTTGAACAGTCATCGCTTCGGCGTCACGCGCTGCGGACGTCGCGCTGCGCCCCGCCCGCAGTTAGCCCAAGCCTTTAATATACAAGTGGTTGAACGGCATCCGCCCAAGGACGGCTGTCAGTACGCCCTTTCTTGTAGGCATAGTTGATATTGATATGTTAATGTGTAGTGCAAGTTTTTGTGCAGACTCCGCTTAGTATGCGTGAAACTCAGGGGCAATGAAAAGTAGCTACTATAAGGAAACCTTCATAAAAGGACGCGTTTTTATCGCTTTATTATTATTATAAAAGCCTTTTCTTTTCCTCCCAAAATATTTCATGTATGTATATATTTCGTTGTTAGTTTCTTAGGTAGGAACCCCTCTTTGGGTGTAGGCCTCTTTTATCGCTTAGGAGAGTAGAATTGGTAATAAACAAATCATTTAAAAAGGAGCATTTTTTAACAACAGTTTTAATTATTCTTACACGTTTTTTTTACATAGGTATCATACAAATTTAAGTAGAGAACAAGTTCAATATATGATGCTTAATGATAAATAAATAAATCACAGAGGCATATACATAACCTAATATATATTCTCGAAAAACAACTATTGCTCATTAAATGTTAAACATACTTGATGTAGTGAATCACCATCACAATTAAATTTATGACTAAATTTGAGAACTAGCATAGTTACTTCCAAGAAATGCTCGTTCTGTTCCATCACTCTCTAAAATACGAGCCCATAGAGTCGCAGGCGCAGTTCATACTGTTTCTGTGCTGAGGGTACTCGAACACAATACCCCAGTCCCGACTATGCGTCTCATCACACCACTGTGTCGTGGGATCACCGTCCAGGGATACATTAACACCACACAGTTTCTTATGGGCAGGGACCGGAAAACCCCTTCATTTGATTTATCTTTTCGATAGGGTAACCATTTTAATAGGGTTAACCATATTCAATGTGGTTTCCACAAGTCTAACCATTCTCTCCCCACCCACAGATACGAAGATATTTGCCCCTCCACCCACAACATGGACGTGCCCCACGTGAAACGCGAGGACTACCAGCTGACCGACATCTCCGACGATGGCTACCTGACCCTGATGGCTGACAACGGTGACCTGCGCGAGGACCTCAAGATCCCAGACGGAGATCTGGGCACCCAACTCCGCTCGGACTTTGACAGCGGCAAAGAGCTGCTGGTGAGATACCTTTTTCTGTTTTTCTCTTCAGTTCGAGCTCCTTAAATCCTATATACTTAATTTTATTTTATTTTATTTTTTTATTTGATATGAAACAAACAGTCATTCAAGAGTTACAAATTACAATCCATTTGCTTAGCTTTAGACCTATAGTTTCCATAGTTATTTTAATTAAAAGTAAACACAATGTAGCATATAAACTTTGCAAAAACAAAATTTTATATAAATTTACGAGAAAAGAAAGTATTGTAAATAGAGGTCAATTGAGACCTCGTAAGTAGTTGACTAATGGTAATTAATCTTACAATGTTCTGAACACATTTTTTAGAAAGCCTATGGTACAATTAAATATGTCAACATCTTTAACTACATTCCTATCATTATAAAGTGCACATGCACGTCTAATAAACATATTTTCACAGTAGTTGGTTCGACTATATGGGATGGAAAATAATTGTTTATGCTTAGGGTGACATCGGCGTTCTCTTATACCTGGTACTCTGATATGAATTTCATTTAATAGACTAGGGGCTTCGATTTGATTATTCAAAAGTTTGTATAACAAAACTGAATCGACACAATCTCTTCGACATTCAAGGGATTGCATTTTATGGCGTTTTAACGATTCAATATAATCTTTGTGATCAAGGCCACATTTAAAGTCGAGGGATTTTAAAAACTTTTTCTGTAATCTCTCTATTCTATCAATATGAACGTTGTAATGTGGTTTCCATACAGCACACGCAAACTCAAGGCGACTACGTACATAACTGTTATAAAGAACTTTAAGTGTCAAAATATTCCTAAAAGGTTTTCCAATTCGCAGTATCATACCTAATTGCTTAAATGACTTGGCTAAGATAGAATCAATGTGAGGTACAAATGACATTCTTTCATCCATGACGACCCCAAGATCACGAATTTCTTTAACTTTCACTAAAACCTTGTCACATAACTTGTAATGGAAGTCAGGTGATATCTTTTTTCTAGAGAATCTTATTGTACTACATTTGTCTGGGTTAATAAATAGATTATTCTCTTTACAAAAGGTCTCAAAGTTACACAGATCGTTTTGTAATAGTTCGCAATCAGCAGAACTACGGATAACTTTATAAATCTTTGCGTCGTCTGCATAAAGAAGAATACACGAGTTAGAGATAGATTTTACGAGGTCATTCACGTATAAGGTAAACAACAAGGGACCCAAGTGGGAGCCTTGGGGGACGCCAGAACTTATATATTTATAGTGAGAGGTAAACCCTGAGATCACCACCGACTGTGTGCGATTTTCGACGTACGATTTAACCCAACGAAACAGGTCACCATGTATACCGAGTTCCCAGAGCTTACATAATAAAGTATAATGACATATTTTGTCAAAAGCTTTGGCAAAGTCCGTATACACGGCGTCTACGGAGAATCCTTCATCCATAGCCTTTAATATATCATTTGTGAATGTTAATAAATTAGTATCAACCGAACGACCCTTGTAGAAGCCATGTTGATTTGTTACAATATGGTGTCGTACTACAGCAGATAATTGGTCAGTAACAATTTTTTCCAGAAGTTTGCTAAATTGACAAAGTTTGGATATGGGTCGATATTTTTCAATATCCCGACTAACCGGGCCCTTGGGCACAGGAGTTATCAATGCTTTTTTCCAAATTGAAGGAACACAACCTTCCTTAATAGATTTTTTAAATATAATTGTAATTGGAACTGCTAGAAATGAAGAACAGTTTTTAATAAATAACGGGTGTACTCCATCGGGTCCTGCGCCTTTTTGAATATTAATAGATTTTAGATATTTTATTACAGTATTTTTATTAATATCAATTGAATTAATATCTATTAAAGGATTAGTGGGCACCGGCAAATTGTCAATATCAGCAGGGCTCTTGTCGTACACCTCAAAGACAGAATGGAAATGGCTATTAAATAAGTTACAAATTTCTTCACCGTTAGATGTTACTGTATCCTTGTACGCCATGGTTTGCGGAAGCCCATTACTTGAAAAAATTGACTTAATATAAGTCCAAAAATATTTTGGATTATTTTTAATATTGGTTTCAGAGAGAGATAAAAAGTCACGATAGCGTTTTTGCTCCATTTTTTCAGCCCGTTTCCGCAAAAGTTTGAAACTATCGTAATCAAGTGGGTTTCCGTATAACTTCCAGCGCTTGTGAAATTTACGTTTTTCATTAAGGATTTTCCTTAAAGATTTATTATGCCAAGCTGGTAATTTAGATGAAGAGCGTAGTTTACGTCGTGGAACATACCTATCAATTAAGTCGCTTAATAAATTATAGAATTTTTCGACTGCAGCTTCACAATTAAGATTGCAAAAAAAAGAACACCAATCTATATCTTCTAATTCATCGTTAATATTTTTGTAATTGGCTGAATGAAAATTATAAATTTCTTTAACAGGAGACTTAAAAAGTGGTATATAATTCATTTCTAAATCAATAGATAGTGCTTTGTGATATAATGCGTCTTCAGGCACTAATGGCACATCACATAGAGAAACTTTACAACACTTGCTGCATATTACTAAGTCCAGCAGATTATTACATGAGTTAAAAATACAATTATACTGTTTCATGTCAGTAAAACATAAAAAGTCTGCTAAACTTTGCGAGGCAAAATTGCTGCCAGGCGATAACTCCATTTCCCCTGATGATGTTAATACCCATTGCGCTTGAGACACATTAAAGTCACCTACTATTAGAAATACATCATTAGTATGGTCTATTGTTAATTGGCTTACTATATCAAAAAATGAAATTATTGATTCCCTGAAACAAGGTCCATTTGGTATATAAACGCAAGCAATATTTAAATGACAGGAATTAGTTCGCATATTTGATCCTAAAAAAGTGGAATTATCCTGCGCGGCGGATAGAGGTACCGATACCCACACGCACTCACAGCCCGCTGGCGAAGGCACGTCCCAGTCGCAGCGCACGGGCTGGTGCTCAGACCGCACCGCCAGGACCACTCCTCCTCCACGCGTAGCTCCGGTATCCGCGGCAGACCGGTCACAACGATACACACTATACCTTTTATCAAAATATTCCCGGTCATAAAAATCATCAGTTAGCCAGGTTTCAGATATACCTATGAAGTCGTAGTTGGATTGAGCAACATGTGACAAAAATATATGCGATTTAGTTCGTAAGCCCCTAGCATTTTGGTAATAACCATTAAAGTATTGCATATTCACGATTTAACAATAAAAGTAAACTGATTTCCTTATTAAGCGATGTCAGAGTGTTATATTCAAGAACAAATGATTTTTTTTGTTGAGCACGAGAATAAAACGACCACATAGTGTAAACAAGCAAGTATTTTCCATCCCTTTCTATCACGTATAAAAGTATGTCAATTTCAGATGATATAATGTACCGAAATATTAAAAACACAACTGTGACACAATCCCAATAAATATCTAAAGGATATTTTTTTTTTATTAGTTGGTATAAGATAGGCATATAAATACAACCAGAAGTGGAACTAAACTTATAACAATTTAAGATACTAAGAACCAGATGCGCAGTATGATTAATAAATAATATTTTCGCACAATTGCAGAAAAACAAGTTAATGAACACTTTTGAACACTTAATGAACACTTTTCGTATAGATAGAGTAATAAGTAAGCTTGGAGTGCTTATACATCTGGTTATTAGCCCAAAAGCTTGACATTATGAAGGCTAGACTAGAGACTAAGGGAGCGCGGAGGGGGGCGTGAATTTCCCTTGTAAAACTTGGTCTTCAATTCACGCCCCCCGTTGTTATGTTCCTGGCAGCGGATATGTTATCATTTTCACCCAAATACCGAAAAAGGAGGAAATTAATCTATTTTCAGTTGTCTGGAAAAAAAATATGACGTTATCTATGAAAAGGGACCTAATCGTCGATGGCGCTTACGCCATTGTTAACCTTTTGAACGCCAAGCAACATACGGAAAAATCGTGCCCTCAAGGCAAACCGGTTATATTTTGGACGTGATATCACGTCCTGGCGCTGACGGCACGACTTTCCGTGCGCGTGATATGACGGCTTTGGCGGTCAAAGGGTTAACGACAATGCAATACGATTACGACGCCGCGTGAGCGCCCTCGACAATAAGGTCCCTTGTCATAGACAATGGCACATATACATATAGAAGAGATATTTCTACTAACTAATCAAGTTTTCTAAGTCACAAGTATATTTCATGGAACAAAGTTCGAGTATAGAGTCTCTGACATACTTCTATGGTATGTTGGTGCTAAATCTACTCGAAAATCAACCTCCGCCTTTTACCTGGGCTAGTGTTTTGTTCACTAGTTACATGGATCTTAGGCTAAGAGTACATTTTCATTTAACCTTTTAACTCGTAATTTCAAAGTCTGGCATGATTTACGTTGTCATTTACATTTTCACCTCAGCAGTTCGAACAACCCTACTTTCCTCACTCCCTGGAGTGACGAAAGTGCGACTTTCATCACTCAAGGGAGTGAAATTCTGTTTCTAGAAGCTTTGGTCATAATGATGATGCATTTAATTCAGGAATGTAAATAAATGTGTTTTTTTAACTTTAATATGTTCTCACTACTAAGGTAAAAAGTTGAGAGAGATTTACATCTCGTGTTCTTGAGATCCCTCGCTACGCTCAAGATTCTAACTTAGAATCACTCGCTTCGCTCGTGATTCAATTATAGAATCGTTCGCTTACTCGGGACTCTAAATCAACACTCGCAAGAAAAAACAAGCTCTCTTGTTGCACAAATAACTATTTCACTTTCTTTGTACATTGTCAAATAGCGGACTGTGCGGTTAGAAGGTTAATTGATATCACCCCATTTATACAGTTAAAATATACGACTTAATACCACTATATCTTTCGTGTTTGGCACTGATCCAACCTAACCCAGACTGAGTTTGGACAGTACACTTGCTATCTGATAAGTAAATATCACCTTGAATTCGTAACCTGAGTCACGTCTTCGTAACCTCATTCCAAACTTATCAACTCGATGTTATCATCACTTACGAACATGATAAATAAATGTTATAGATATACTTGAGTAAATAAAAATCCGGATTAGATTTTATACTTATTAGCTAATCTTTTATATTTTCTGACCTGGATGGGCTAGCCTTTAAATCCCATACAACAATAATAGTGACAGGTACAAGCTATGCTGGCACCATCTGGCCAAACCGTTGACAGTTGCCAACCCCGTTGGTAAATGAAAATGTTGCCTTTACCAAAATAATTACACATAATCTACTTCCTCTTTTTATGTAACACATAACTGTGTTTTAGGAGCTTAATAACATTGTTTTTGTCTTGTTTCCAGTGTACCGTGCTGAAATCCTGCGGCGAGGAGTGTGTGATCGCAGTTAAGGCAAATACGGCTCTCGACAAATAAACAACCACTCACATCAATAGGGATATAACAAGCGTATAATTTTTTTTACAATCAAACAACTCTTACTTAATGTAAAACATAATATTATGTATAATTTAACGTAAAATATCGTGGCGCGGCGCGGGTACGCTGCGCACCGTGTTCGAATCCGGGCAGTACTGTTAGAACAGAGTTTCTCAAAGTAGGGGTACACGAAGCCCTAAGGGCTCTCCGGGGATTATAAAGGGTTCACGACAAGACTAGCATTTACAGTTGCGGCTCAATTGCGCGTCAAAAAAATGATTGAAAGAGTTTTGCAAAATTGCTGGGGAATTCAATAGGGGTTTGTGGGGTAATACATTTGAGAAACCCTGAGTTAGATCAATTAAATGATGGAAAACCGACGTATTTTTGGTTGTGAGACCTCTCGGATCCGTCACGGTCGCGTCTCGGGCCGCGAGGCTGGCGGTGATCGCGTGCACGGCGTTTGATAGGCAGCGGTCCACTTGTATTAAGGATTCGAATCTAGGGGTATTGTTGTAAAGTCGGATGGTGTAATTGGGCCTCTAGACCTTCTCCAGAGAATAGACTATCGTTTAAGCACTGTACGACTGTCGTGGCGACAATGAAGTTGTCGGTGTACGTGGTTATTTCTCGGGAGGGGGTAGGAAGGATGACGACGCGTGCTGTCCGCCTTCAGTGCACTGCGACGTGTTGCTGCACACGAGGCCGCCCTTCACCGTGGAGCCGGCTACTGGCGCAGTAGTCCGGCTCCTGCGCCCGCGCCGCGCCGTCTGCAACTTCTCGTTTGTTTGTTATGTTTGTTCTCTTTTCGCTTCATCGACTAATTTAAACGTTACGTGGCGCTCCGAGAGCTTGTGGATCGACATCGGCGTGAATTCCATGTGGTGGATATTAAATGTTTTATAGTGATTTATAATCTGACGAAAAGACGGACGCAAACTTGAAGTTATTACCATATTTTAATGCTAAATTAATTAATACATACAAAAAAATCAAGAAAAACGATAAAAAAATAGAAATAAAGGAAATTCTTGAATGTGGTGTGTGATTCTTTGAGGCCGTCGCGAGGCGGGTTATATCCCTTCATGTGTAACACTTGACATCTGTTCAAATACTACGGCTCCGGCCCCGGCGATAACATCTCGTGCTACCTATAGTGATGACGACGACTGACTGACTGTTGACTGCGTGTTGCCGCACTCTACAACTATTTATCAAAAACCTGATCGCTTGATTAGATTTAAAGTTACCATCCGAAGTGTCTAGAGGCGACATCACGGAGCACCATCTTCTCGGTCAAGACTGAAAATGCATTTTTGTAGAAGTATTGATTTTGTTTTAATATAAGGAAATAGAACAATGTTGATAGATCAGTGCTCATCGGCCTTCCTTGCTCTCTGCATATTTGAACACATGAATTGTTACACATCGCTCGAGTGGGTCGCGTTTGCCTAACGTATTAACTAAATTTCTTATTGGCGCGGCAGTTGCCGGAATACTAGACCAAGCGTGGCCGTTATTTATTATAAAATAACATCAATAAATTGTCATAGACGATATGATATACGAAATTAATGTAAGGTAAGGCCCTATAGGAGAGATATTTTTTTATGCATTCAACTAAATTCGTACATCGCAAGTTAGAGTTAACTTTAGGCTGTTACATGACAGGTTTAACTGTTTATGTTCCGTACTGTACATTACTTTCGAAATTGCATAATCGTTATTGTTGGTGAAGTTTTTATACTTAGCAGCTTTTAATCAGGTTTTTATTTTATAAAACCCTTTGGTATTTGTAAAGACATCGGGAGGTGTAAAATAAAACAGTTAAGTCAAAGAGAACTTTTCTTTCTATCGCGAGCGCTCCCTCCCCTACTAGGGAAATGTAAAATCCTGTGGGAATTCTCTTTTATACTAATCTAATATCTTAGAATAAATACGCATCAAATGTGAGGAATCTTTTTGTGCCGATTTAGGAAGTAATTGTTGGTGCACTTAGGAGTATATATCTCTTGCTCACACGGTCTTACAACTACATATTTATGTAAAGGAAGTAGATACAATGAAATTTGACTATTCCTTGGTCGAAACTACTATTAACGTGTCTAGTTAATTGTCGCCTTCATAACTGTTTGAATTCTAACATGTGTCGAGTTGTATGTATAGCTTGTTATCTAACAAAAGTTTTTAAAACTTACTTGAAGTTTGGATGTAACGCGACGACTAACGATGACTGACTGTGCTGAAAGAGTGCTGCAGTTAATTGTTGTGTATATGGTAAAGACCTTGTGTTTAAGAGACGCATCAAATAAGCGACACTTAAATGTGCGAATTTTATTTAGAAATCTTAAATATTTTTTTATAAATGGGCGTAGGTTGGGTTGAAAACGTGTGATGGTTAAAGAGTTCTGTATATACGTAAGATTGGGAACTACACAGCTGGATATATCAATAAACTGATAAGTAACGTATTGACTGGTCGCGTATGTCTATGTGCAAGCACTACCGAATTACATTGCAATGGCCAATAACTAATGTAAATGCAGTTATAAGTATTTAACAAGTCTGTCGAAATAAATCTGTACAAAACAAACGATCGCGCGTTGTCATTCTTTGTAGATGTTTGGTTTGATTCATATTTTGTTCTTCCCTTATTGAGTTTGAAGTAGCGAAACATTGTTTTCGAAATTTTGTAGTTATTCTTGTTATTTTTATTTAAGTAGTAGTTTCTAGAGCGGGACAACGGAGTTGGGAGAAAATTAACACTCCAGTTGTGGCTTCACACTGCATAAAAACTGTTGTAAGATAGATAACAATGAACAATACAACAAATATCTGAACAACGCCTCTATTGTCAAGGCGATAAAGTGCATGTTCAGATATTTTTGAGTACCTTGGCCGCTCCGATATATTTGATGGCGACTGTACAAAAATGGCGCGTCACATTGAATTTCACAGTTTGTGGTCAGAGTTGGGAGTTTCTGCGATACAAAATGTTACCGTTGTTTTATAAAATTATTTTTTTGACCCCCTGATTGCGTTACGTAATACTTGAACGCTCTCTAAGTGTTGATAGCTCAGTTGGTCAGAGCGATCGGACCGGTGTTCCGAAAGGTCTCGAGTTCGAATCTTGCTCGACGCGGTGAAGATGTTTACAATTTAGCACTCCTTTGTAATAAAATACAAAAGTGTAAAGATATTTTTGACGTCGACTGACCAACTGTACAGAGATATAGACTGTACAGTCGCCATCAAATATATCGGAGCGGCCAAGGTACTCAAAAAATCTGCACATGCACTTTCTCGCCTTGATAATAGAGGTGTTGTTCAGATATTTGTGACCACCTTGGCTGCTCCGATATATCTGATGGCGACATGACGTATGACGTATTGGCCAAAAGGACGAAAATTACTATCATGCACACGCGAACATCATCCGTACAAAATAACAAATGAAAATTTTACCTGAAATCATCATCTACCTACATAATAAATCAATGGAAATCATGAAGATTATGTGAACGAGGTACCTATTCCACGACCGACCTATAGAACAGCGAGTCAATATCAAGATACAGTAACATTCATTCTACAAGAGAAGATCAATTACAAAGTCGAAAGGTTAAGTATTTTGAAGGTAAAATATCGAGTAAGTTCTTATAGTGTAGACCATGGGCCATCGTAGGGACGCGGCTATGAGTTAGAGGGAGCAAACGATATTGCGATCTCATTCTGTCGTATAGCTACGTTCCTTAGACTGGCCCATGGTGTAGGGAGCAAAGACTACTATACTCTGTAGGGAGCCCTTATGATATAATAACTATTATGTCACGCTTTGTATTTTAACCCTTCATTTCTCTTCTCCTTGAGGGTGGCCCCGTCTATTACTTTTATCCTACTATGTCATAAATATAATCATGCGCTGCGTGCAAAGTCTATTTTTGACCGGTAACACCGGATATAAAATGGTTTTACTTGACACCATCTTGACACCAACATCTACAAACAAAACGTCAAAGAACTGTTGACATATGACATTAGCTGTCAGTGTCACTGAACCGAATAGACGTTGCTTGAAGCAAAAAAGAAGGAAGGGAAGTGAAGTTTATTTTTCAATTTCTAATTTTATTTTCATATTTCTGTTATTTAGGTTTTATTTCATATACTTTATTTGTAATGGAGGTGGACGAAGATATATCGAGCTTAGTGGACAATCGCCCTACGGTAAGTTTTAAAGTATTCTTACTAGTCTTCAAGCTTTCCAATTCTAAATCATGAAAATTATTATTAAGGTTTAAAGATTCATTATAACAGTCCATTATATCTTTGTTTTATAGTATACATATAGTAAACATTGGACGCATTTATATTTTTACGCTATTTATATAAATTATACAATTTTTATGATGTACAGCTTGTTAGTACACATCAGATCACGTTTAGTTTATACCTATTGTCCAAACAACAAGATAAAGCAAGTTGATAGATAGGGTTAGGGCTGCCATCTCTAAATTCGCCGAACCCGGACAATAATTAAAAAAACCCGGACATTTGGCGTAAATCGCATTTTTTCCCCGGACGTGTCCAAATCAAAAATGGCACTAAATAATTAAATTCAATTCCTCACATAAAATGTGTCCGGGTTTGGACACTTATTGAAAACCCCCCCGGACGCACCCCGGACGGCCTCCAAACTAGGACAAATCTGGGAAAACCCGGACGGATGGGAGCCCTAGATAGGGTGGATGTGGGAGCACTAGTTTTCGTAATATAATTTTCTGTATATTTTTTTGTGAAATCACGCAGTTGTTTACACTCCTATCTGCATGAAAATGCATATTTGCATATTTATGGGTCGCAACAAGTCTGAACTTGTACAGGTAGTTAGGTTTGTTTTGTATTCAAATTTAAATTGTTTTTGTGGTAAGTGTGGTAGCTTGGGTGGTCAAAAACTGGAAGTGGATTGCAAACCAGCACAATACACAATGGTGTACACGGCTAAATATTATAAATATAAATTATAAATTCTCTTCACTCTGTTTTCAGAATGGAACTATCGGAAGCATCACAAGTACAGAAGTTATAGAAACCATAGATGTCTCAAAGTATCATACAAATACCAAGAGAAGACATTCAAACGCCTACAATAAGGACCTTTGTAAAGACAACAAGCCTCTAACAGATTTCATAAACAAATGTCTGTTGCTCGACCCAACCAAGGGCATGGAAACTGTTATTAACAAAGTCTTGCTTCCATCTTACCTTAAAGCCAACAAAGAATATAAGGAGTCTGAAAAATTTAGAAGAGTCATCACAAAAGCATTTCAAAGACTGACTGATGATCCCGATAGGAAATACACCCATATCAGTGATGTAGTTGATACTCTGAAGTTTCATGTTAAACCACTAGCTAAATTCAATGCAATACTTCCTCCTGAAAAGAAGAGAGTGAATTTTATCACTTTGTCTACTCAAGTATCAGGTAAATATGTCTCTATAGTTAAGCTGCCTATTTTAGTATATTTTTTCCTCAAGGCTTACAGATAGGGCTGCCATCCATCCGGGTTTCCCCAGATTTGTCCTAGTTTGGAGGCCGTCCGGGGTGCGTCCAGGGGGTTTTTAATAAGTGTCCGGGGAAAACCCGGACGCTTTTATGTGACCAACCCATTGAATTTAATTATTTAGTGCCATTATTGATTTGGACACGTCCGGGGAAAAAATGCGATTTACGCCAAATGTCCGGGTTTTTTAAATTATTGTCCGGGTTCGCCGAATTTAGAGATGGCAGCCCTACTTACAGAGTATGTACTTAATAAGGATAAGGCACTGGTCCCACCGCGAGCTAGTAAGCTATGAGCTATCGGCTATAAACACGAACAAAAGATAAGCACTCCCGTGTAAATAAAAGAGACACGGCGATATTTTATAGTTACTCGCCCAGCGGTGAGCAATAAATATCGCCGTGTCTCTTTTATTTACACGGGAGTGCTTATCTTTTGTTCGTGTTTATAGCCGATAGCTCATAGCTTACTAGCTCGCGGTCGGACCAGTGCCTTAGGTTGAGAAACTGGTGCTCTTTTAGGTGTCAAATCCATATACTCTATAAAACGTCTTAAATGTATGCGGGATTAATAGTGACAGTTTTTTCTAAAATATGTAATTTTTCATTAATTTTTTGTGACGTTATCACGCAAATAAAAGTAAAGATATTTATTATAAGAAAAAAATATGTTCCACACCTCACAGCGCAGGCTTCGTCAAAGTTGCTACAGCGAAAATTGGAATCCACTACATGCTTTATTCTCTTGCTTATTGACCTTATTATAATACAATTTGCAATAAGCAAGACTGCATAACCCTTCCAATTTACAATAAGCAAGGCTGCATTTCCACCAGAGATGAGTGAAGATGCGTTGCGAGAAATGTGCAATCCTAGAGCTGCGCTATGCGAGGATAAAGAAATGAAGTGAATCTATTGCTTTTCAAAAACACATTACTCGCTCTTTGCTCATCTCTGGTGAAAGCAGGCTTAACAGTTTTTTCTGTTAATTTTGATTCCAGTCAAACCCAATGATCATGATAGAAAAAGACCAATGCTTGAAAGCAGCAGCAGAAGCTGCCCACCAAAGAAATCAAAACCAGAAGTCATTGCACTGGACTGTGATGATGATGTCATTTCAATAGATAATGAAGCTAATGAAGACAATATTAATAATCAGGATAAAGAGGATCAGTGTAAGTCACAAACTATAGAAGGAAATCTGGTCAATGCTGACACAGATACAATTGAAATTCCAGATAGTCAAGAGGTGAAAATAGTTGAAGAAACAAATAGTAATGAAACAGAAAATGAACAACTAGTAAATAATTTAAATCATACTGCTAATGAACGTGAAACAACTAACGAAAATGAATTTGAAAAAGAAAATTTTGGTTCCAACGAAAACTTGTTAGTACCCCATAAAGAAAAGATTATTAGATTAGAGAAACCAAAATTAAAAATGAAGGAGCCAGCAAAGAAACCTGAAGACATGACTGAAGCGGAGAAAGCGCGGAGGATACGAATAATTGAGGCTAAAATAGACAAATGTAATAGAACTATTGCCAAACTTGATCTGGAAGAAGTTACCGATGATTCTGCAAATTCACCATATTATAAATGTGATAGGTGAGTTGCAATTAATAAAAATCTTAGTAAGTAGTACCACCATGAAAACAAAAAAACAAACAAATTATTCAGTACAAAAAAAAATCTTTTTGGACCCGGCAAGGCAGATTTAAACAGAATTTAAACTGCTATTTGGTAGTGGAGTTTGATTCAAAATTTTATACTCCGAGAATCCGGTTTGGTTAAAATTTGGTAGATCCAAAATGCAGTCTTCTGATAAACAAGAAACAAAGTTTCCAAATTTACTTTTAATAAATATATTTTTCAAACCTTAACGTTTAACATAATTAATACTGTAAATTAATGCGTGTTAGAAATTTAAATAAAAATAAATTTGGCTTTTATTTAACTTTTTGGTTGATGGTAGATTTACATATTTTATTAGGCATGAAAATATCAATCATATGACACCTTTTTTGCTTAACTATCTATTAATATTATTACAGGTTACGAGCCACAATAGTAAAATTATACAAAGAACTATGCACTTTAGTTGGAGAGGAACCTCCCAAACGCCGGAAAATCCAACTTCAGATTAAAGAGGGCGTACCTCAAGGCCCTATCAAAAGACTTGAGAAATTCCTCAATAAGCAGGCTGATGAAGAGGGTGAAACGCCCTTCCCGGACTTCAGCGATGTGGTTAGATGTGTGGAGAAAGCCAATGAAAAGGACGGTCTCGGATGGAGTAAAGCACAGGTTATGAGAGAAGGTTTGTAATGTTATTGTTACTTACATCTCTCCTTTTTCTTCAGGTGCCTGTCAGGTCTCCTTCTGAGCCGGAGATGGCTGGCAGAAGTGGCAGATGATGCTATTCGTTGATGCCCGCACGTGTCTTGTCTCCGCTCATTTTCGTTTTAGTGGAAAGGCAGCCTAACATGATTGCCAGTATACCGATAAGTGGGCTCTCTGTTTGTAGTTGCTTGCCTTTACAAAACGGGAAAAAGCTAAGATTGGCTACGAATATTTACACAAGCTGTCACCACACAAAACTAAAGAAACAGTGACGCGTATGTGACATCCACCATTTGGTTGGCCATTCGCTGTTTGATATGGGGAACCGATGGATACGAAAATACAACATAAGGCTCCGTCAGCCGCGTTTTGATAGTGGCGCGGAAACGGAGCGCGATGAGAGCGGCCCGCCAGCGCTGCCTTCACAACTCGTGCGCATCGCCCTCTCAATGGGCAAGTTATATTGTGTGTTGCCTCTGACTGCCCGCTCTCATCGCGCTTCGCTTTCGCCCCGCTAACAGCGCGCCAGTCTGACGGAGCCTTTAGTTGTGAGGGGTTTTAAGTAACATAAAATAACTCATTTTTGTATTAAGCAGAACGTCTGCTAACGACAGCGCAGTGAGGCAGTGGGTTTTTTCTACTTTTCCTTTATTTCTAAACATTGTGGTATCGTTAGCAGACGTTCTGCTTAATACAAAAATAAATTGCATGGGTTAGCGCATCGTTATCGGTGAATTCTCAATACAACTTGGGACTCCGATGGCCGGTTAAGAAGTGTAAGACTTCGTCGGCAGATGTCGCTAGGCGTACCCTAAGGCGCGAATATAAAATAAAGGATGTGGTGGAGAAATTCGCAGCCATCAGGTATAGTCTCAGTAGCTCAGTTGGCAGAGCGATGGGCATGTTTCCCAGAGTCGCGAGTTCGAGTCTCGCCTGAGGCAGTGGGTTTTTTCTACTTTTCCTTTATTTCTAAACATTGTGGTATCGTTAGCAGACGTTCTGCTTAATACAAAAATAAATTGCATGGGTTAGCGCATCGTTATCGGTGAATTCTCAATACAACTTGGGACTCCGATGGCCGGTTAAGAAGTGTAAGACTTCGTCGGCAGATGTCGCTAGGCGTCACCCTAAGGCGCGAATATAAAATAAAGGATGTGGTGGAGAAATTCGCAGCCATCAGGTATAGTCTCAGTAGCTCAGTTGGCAGAGCGATGGGCATGTTTCCCAGAGTCGCGAGTTCGAGTCTCGCCTGAGGCAGTGGGTTTTTTCTACTTTTCCTTTATTTCTAAACATTATAAAATAACTCGTCACTTACAAGCAAGCATCTAATATTGCTTGTCAATAGGTTTCATCTAGCAGTTCTCTGAAAACCGAGGTGTCGCAAATTTTGTTTTGTAAATTGTTATGATTTAGATTTTTTTCATAACCACTTGGTTTCAGCTCAATCAATATTCACTTACTGCGGCCGCGCACTCCAAAAGAAGCGGCAGCAGCGCGAATGGAAATATCTCCGCGCTCTAGCGGTCCCAGAAGAGTTCGAGGCCGACCCCGCAGAGAAAGACCTCGAGCTGCAGGCCAGGCTCGAGGCCAACCGACGCCTCGCGTGCCAGCGCGAGGCCGAAGTCCTTAACAAGTAAGTGTAATATGACACAGTAAGCAGAATCGAAACATATCCGCGCTCTAGCGGTTTCAGTAGAGTTCGAGGCCGACCCCGCAGAGAAAGACCTCGAGCTGCAGGCCAGGCTCGAGGCCAAACGACGCCTCGCGAGCCAGCGCGAGGCCGAAGTCTAAACAAGTAAGCGTAATTTATATGTAGTATGACACAGTACAAGCAGAATGGAAACATTAAAAATATTAAAATAATACTGTTTTGTTAGAACAAAATTTCCTATCTGTAACAATGTTATTATTGCTAAATAATATTATCGAATTCGATAATATGCCATAGTGCTATAGACAGGTACAAACAGCAAAACTTAACTGTACATCAGTGTACCTTATTACAACAGGAATAAGGTCCACCGATGGGCAGTTAACAGTGCGGGTGATGGTACACAGATACATATAGCTGTCAAGCTTAATAACATTTTTTGCATCGGAGGTTAAAAGTAGAATGTTTATTGCCTAAACTAAAATTTTACCTTAACCCTGAAATTTGCTACAGATTCACGCACATGGAAGATCTCCCAGAACCAGCTGCAACCACCAGCTTCTCAATAGAACCCTCAGACCACGAAGACAGTTCCAGCGACGAAGAGACTGAATCAACCCAGAACCCAACTGTTCTAAAGGAAACTAACAATAATGAGAACAGTACTGGTGTTGAAAAAGTTGTTACTACTACTAATGAGAACAGTACTGTTGTTGAGAATGTTGTTACTACTACTACTGATGAGAACAGTACTGTTGTTGAGAATGTTGTAGTGAAACAGGAGCCAGAGGAAGTGCCTATGAAAATTCAGTACCAGGGTGATGTGAGTTTGGTCATTAATATATCGGATTCTGAGAGCGAGGATGAGTGTGGTGTGTTGACGTTTTAAACTGCGGCTCAATTAGGCAAAAGAACGGAAAAATTATTAACGGTTTTACTTTTTGGAATCTTATACGTTTAGATATATTTCCATGGAGTACAGTCTGTGAGCATTTAGAAGAACCTTCGGGAATCGGCGATGACACACGAAGGTAATATTGCTGTTCTGCTGTTTCATGTGTCATTGTTGATTGATACCCGACGTCTCTTTCTAAAACTCGAATGTTCTTCTGAGAGCTCACGCACTGTATTTGTATTTGACGTTGAAAAGAGTTGGGTTTTGAATGGTTGCAACGCCATCTGATAACCTATCAGAAGCTGTATAAATTAGAGGAAGTTTTAACCTTTTCCACGCCAAAGACGTATATATCGGCACCACAGGTCCAACGCCAAAGACCGATATATCGGTCACCGACCACAGAGCAAAATAGACCTACAGCCTTGGCCAGAAATGTTGAGCACCAATGCGATTTTCATACAAAACTGGAAAGTTTAGTCCATCGTTTCCATCTTTGTTTAAGTTATTTTGTCAATTAATTTAAACTAATAGGCATGTTTTGTTGAAGTTAGTAGTAACTGCATAGAATATTTGCAATATGTCGCACCGACTTAAATTCACATTTTTGGTACCTTCTGTTTTCATATTTTTTAAGTACCTTGAAAGTGTTATTAAGTAAAGTTTTCTATATTTGTAAATAAAATATAACATTTACCGTTACCGTACATTGTTAGGATAGGGAAATAATGCTTAACATCAAAATTGTAAACAAAAAAAACCTATGCTCAACACTTCTGGCCAAGGCTGTACATACATGCATAAAGTTTAACTTCATTTTTGACATTTAGATGTCGTGGCGTCTGAGTAGTAGGTTTTGCGTTTGACATGGCGTCAAAAAGGTTAAACAAAGGTACCCAACTTTTAAACCATTGACCCCCAAGCATCGGACGGAAAAATCGTGCCGCCAGCGCGCGCGAGTGCGCAAGGAAAACCGGTTATATTTTAGACGTGATATGACGTGCTGGCGCTGAGGGCATTACTTTACATTTCGTGCGCGTGATTTGACGTCTGGCGGTCAAAGGGTTAAATCAGATCTTAAAGTCGTATAATATTTACAGTATTGGAACAAAAAAGGGGTCCTAATACGACTCCTTTTGCCGTACAGAACCGAGGGAATATTGTCTGTAATTCTTTGTATTAATGAGTTCAATGACTTACACAAATCATGTTTGTTGTCAACCGACTTCAAGATTTCGAAGGAGACGGTTCTTAATAATTCGTCTTTGCTATTTTTTATGTCCACCTATTCGAAGACGGCTGGACCGATTTGGAAAATTATTTTTTGTTTGAAAGAGTATACTTCACAGTTAGTCCCATCGTCACCAGGTCAGGATCTGATGATGGGATAAAATAAATCGAGCGAACTCTTCAAATATTATAGGCACACCTATAGTAGGTGTGCCTATAATATTTTTTACAGTATTTCGGGCATTTCCTTTTACAGAGGTGGAGTCTAAGTGAAGTCGGTTCCTTTTTTAAAGATTAAGTATTATTATTTTCTCGGCTCAAAGAGGATTTTCTCCGCGCCGCGCATACTACGGGTAGCCACCACTTCAAAAAAGAAATATATTGAGAATACTATTGAGAATTTTAGATTAGATCAAATGACAAGGGCAAAATAATAAAATATTTAATATTTGCGTGTAAAATGCTCAAACGTCAAGACAGCACCTGTCTTGACTTTTACTTTTAATGTTACGAGTATGTTATTATTGCGTATCAACTGCCAATTAGTTACTTCATAATTATTTCTTTATTATTTTGTTTGCTTTGAGGGAAGATATTAAATTTGGTTACCTGCCTAAGGTTGTTTAAATTAGGTTTTTGTAATGTATTTTTTGTATACTTTTTTATCATAAAATTCATAAATTGTCTAACAGGTACTTGTCAAAGCAGCAGTGTTATTGATTTTTTTTTAAATCTTCGCTATATTTCTTATTATATTCTTCTTTTTCTATAGGTAATCTCCTAAAGAATAGACCTAGAATATAAAATATTTTTATAAATATTGTATATTTGTATATCTGTTCAATTATGGCATATATGATAAATATTTACGTTAACTACTACTGACTGGGTTAGGCCGCTACATAAATACATGTGATATTATTTTGGCAAAAGTACCATTTTGCGGTAGGTTCCTACTACGCTTTTACTGCTGGAATACAATATTTATTCTGTACAACGTAACCGCCAAATAGTACCTTTGCCAAAATAGAAACACATACATTTACGAGAAATGACACTAATTAAGAGGTAGAAATCTAATGAAGGGGAGGGCAACAGTCAAATGTTTTGCCAGATGGCGCTAGCATAGTTTGTACAGTCGGCTACAAAAAGATGTATCCACTTTGAACCTTATTGCAAAACAATAAGGCGAAAGCAAGATATTGACACTATTGGTAAGGACTGACTGGTACAGTCTATATGTTCCGTTCCAAACCATCGACCGGCCAACACCATTCATATTGGTACAGTCACCATCAGATATATCGGAGCCGCCAAGGTGGTCACAAATATCTGAACAAAGCCTCTATTTTCAAGGCGATAAAGTGCATGCAAGCACCCTGGTTGCTCCGATATATTTGATGGTGACTGTACACAGATTCTGGTTTACCAAACTAAAGCAGCTATTAGAAATTGTAACCTGCAGGGCCCAATCTGTTGTGTACCCAGCCTCTCCCTAACCCTCCTTCAGCTCCCTACCTTCAATTACACGTTCCAGCCTGACAGATTGGGCCCTGCAGGTTGCAATGTCTAATACCGCTTTAACTCTGTATTGGGCGCTTCACACACTTGAGCGGAATTCAGTCGATTAGACAAAAGTCAGCCGGAAGTCGGCAAAACCGCTTCCGGCTTAAATTTGTCGATGGTAATTTTTAAGTGTGTAGAGCGCCTTATACGTATATTTTCGAGTATATCATCAAGGGAATAACTTTGATGAAATATATGTAAGGAAAACTTAATTACTTACCTATTTTTTCAACAACTTTTTTTATGCACGAGTACCTAATTTTATTTCAACCCATGTTCTATTATGCCTATTGTATACAGGAAGTTCAGCCAATGTTTTTTGTGCATGTTGTAATCTATGTGAAATTAATAAGTTTATTTTGAAAAACTCAATAAATTTTTAAACAAGTTACGTACTAATCTGTCGTTTTATTATTAATATCTCTGTCCATGCTTTTCTTAAGGCCTCTGTTGACTTCGAAACATTGCGGCTCTCGATTTATCATCCATTGATTGCGTTGCACCTACCTAGACGGCAATCGTATGCGATTTTTGTGTCGCTATTGTCCCATGTATCGACACCTTTAGCCTTTTGAAAGATGCCCAGCACGATCAAATAACATAGGGATACAAAAATGGCCCCATAAAAGTGCAGTAAGAACGACTCAGCACTTTTAAGACTGGCCGGTTACAAATTTTCACGAGCCATATTTTCAGTAAATCTTGTTGGAGTCTGTACAGTCTCCTTCATATTGTTTCTCGAAGATACTCCATTTTTGGACATGAAGGTTGATTTAGACGAGGACAATTTTCAGACGCCTAAATTACGGCGCCAGTTTTTTGCCGTCAGCACATCTCAGACCGTTTAGACGATGACTTTTTTTAGGCGCCTAAATCCTGCCGCCAGTGACCAGCAAACCGTTTACACGGTGCCTTTTCCGTGCCAGTACTGCCAGTTATTAGCACGCCGCCTCAGCCGACGGTGCTAGTTTTTGCGCCAGTCTTTCTACGCTAGGATCACCATCATTTAAAATGAATTCAGGAGCTCTGAAGTTGAAAAAGCAATGTATAACAACCAAACTATCCGCGTTATTACGAGAGGAGCGGAAAATAATTAGCCATTTAACCATTTTACACCCTATTTACTTTACGGCACGGAGGCGTGCTAGCGACTGGCAGCGACGTGTTTACACGAGGCCGAAAATTGGCGCGGGGCAAGCGAGAGGCGCGGGCGGCGGTCACTGGCGCCGAAAAATAGCCGTGTGTTCTATTCTGTGCCTACGCTGGCATGCCAACTGCCGCTGGCGCCGAAAGTGTTTATACGGTGCCAATTTTTACGCGGCATAGTTTTGGCGTCTGAAAATTGTCCTCGTCTAAATCAATGATATTTGGATAAGAGAATGGAAGTTGAGCCTAAGGCGCTCTACTGACCTCGCAACTAAACCTGCGATTTTCAATACATTGCGGTTTTTGATCCATCGATTGATTTGCACCTACCTAACCGAAAGACGGCATATCTAAGTTGCCAGCGATTTCTGCGTCGAAATTGCGCCGAGTATAGACCCCTTACCCGTTCGCGATTTGTATTGTCGGCCGATAGCGCAAAGAGGCTTTTCAGCTTTTTATCGCCTACTACAGTCGCCATCAGATATATCGGAGCGGCCAAGGTGGTCACAAATATCTAAAGAACGCCTCACCATTGTAAAGGTGATAAAGTCCATGTTCAGATATGTTTGAGTACCCTGGCCGCTCCTATATATTTGATGGCGACTGTAGATAGCCGACATAGGCCTTATTACTATTACTCCCTAAGATGCCCTAATATCGGGGCTTCAAAGTAAATTCAATTACTCCGTTTCCAAGTAAATATCGTTTTATTTAGAGAGGCCAATATGATAACAATTAGTGTAATAAATCGCAACATAAAAGAAATGGTTATTTGTTACAATAATAATTTTATTTCAATAATAATATTGAATCTCTTATAGTTACAAAGAATAAAATACTATTCGAATGTCAGTTCGGACTTTGAACAAATACTTATAATCATTGAATGATTTTTAAATGCGTTAGTTGAATTATTAAATGCGAAATGAAATCAGATTAATATAATTTACATCCAAACCAACATTCTTATTAAATAAAAAACTAAGCTATAAAAAATGCAAAGTAAATCAAGATGGATGACATTGGGTGAAGTTAAATAACTAATTTACATCAAATTATTATATACATGTAAAACGTAAACTCGACAGTCATTGTGTTCTTAATTTAGATTTTTACAGTATATTTAAATAACTATTTTCATAAATTACGAATTACATCTTGAAATATGGACTAATATCTTTCAAAGCACCATTGTGGTTGCATTGAACTAACACCGTTGCTAGTTTTCTTTATTTATAAATATATTTAAATAAACATTGAAGTAATATATATGTTGTAGAACAAACATCCTAAAGATCATTTTAGCCACTAGGATTACGTAAAAAAGGCGCCCGCCAAAAATTTAAATCTTCTATCTTGCACACTTGTACAGTCGCCATCAAATATATCGAAGCGGCCACGGTACTCAAAAACATCTGAACATGCACTTTATCACCTTGACAATAGAGGCGATGTTCAGATATTTGTGATCACCTTGGCCGATCCGATAAATCTGACAGCGGCTGTAAAAGAAATGCAAGCCTCTTTCTAATGAAAGCAATAAAAAAGAGACTTCCGATTAATGACATTTCTTTAAGTTTCAATGCAATGCTCTTACCTCAAGAAAATTCAGAACTTTAAAAAATTAAAACTGGTAGCAACAATCACGAAAAAATCACAGTTGCTACTCTCGTAATAAACAAATTATAGCACAGTATATGTGGGCGGCCGATCGTAAAATCAGGCAGATCGTAATGTTCCTGTGTAACGTTTTAACGATAGTCACATTCAAGCAATGTATAGGTAGGTTAGGTTCGTTAGGTTGCTTCAGATGCCCGAAGGGCAAACTGCCCAGAATTAGGAGCCCCGAGTAGCGGGGCTCCGTCGACTCAGGGATCGAGCAAAGATTTTCGAATTTCACGATATGCCTGATTTTACGATCGGCCGCCGACATATTTAAGCGCAGACGTCAGAACCTGCAGAGTGGGGGTGGCAGTTGCTGTCAGACCACCGCCCAAGGTGCACGTGTTGATGATGCGTTGCTGAGCTATATTCAGTGGTTACAATGATAAACTGAAGGATATATACCTATTTTTTGTTCTATTTTGTCCATAGAGTAAATTAAAGTCAGTTCTAATGTATACATATTACTTCAATGGATTCAAGTAAATTACGATAATAGCTAACAAGTATCGAGCAGTAACCTTGTGCAGTCTATAGTAGAGTAAGAAGAATTGTTGAGTTTAGATTGTATCGTAACCTGCTACGGAGACTTTGAGCTTGTCCTAACGTCGTTGTTAATGTCTACTGTTAATTCACCCAGTATCCACCTCACCTGAAAAAGAAAACATTTGTTATTTTAATTGTAAAATACTACCACATTTATAGAGCTATCGGGTATGTGTGAAGGCGGGGAACTAAGGAATAGTAAATGTAGCCGAAAAGTAGAAAACTCGGCATCACCGATCCTAGGCGACTAAGTCCAACAATAATACAAGGTTTTTTTTTTATTAGTGGCTTTCTCCCTTTGCACAGAGCAGTGGGAATTCTGCCAATGTCGAGTTTAACTAACGTAAATCACAATTTTATTTATACATAAATAAAGGCAACGTTGTTCGGTGAAGGCCTTGGTGATTGTAAAGTGATAGCCTCTTTACAAACACGTGGGCGGCCGAGAGCCCGGATAACCGTTCGTTCGACTAAAGCGTGGTTACGCGCGTTTTGAGACTAATTCTTCATTAGCTGCCACTTGTTCGTTAGATCACTGCACAATAAGCTATCAATATTACACACTGAATGAGCAAAAAACAAAGAACTACTCTAAAGACGCCGTCGGCATCTTGAGCTCAAACGATTAACCAATAATACAAGGTTTAAAAGAGTCAAGATATTGTCAGCAGTGAGGGAACGATAAAGAAGGGAAATGCACACCAAAGCAAGGTGGCAACTGTACTTCAATATGAATCTGGCTTACCGTGTTTACAGCGCCGAATGCTGGCCACATGTGAAATCGAATATGTCATTTAAATACATGTGCCAACGGGTTTGGTCGCGTCGCAGTTGAAAACTAGTTGCCTTTGGGTTGCCATATTTAAGAGTGGCCTAAGGCGTCTTTCACACTGCTGCGGTTTCGACGTGCGGCGCCAGTGCGCGGGCGAGATAGCGGTCTGCGTGCGTATAGCGCTATCACGCCCTGCACACCTGTCACCGCGTGCGCATGCGGTTGTAGCGCCAGTGTGATAATCGCCTAAGGCCTTTCGCCGACTTGAGCGGGCTTACGCGCGCGAGTGCAAATCGGGTGAAATAGTAGGCATGAGTAGCGGTAAATGGCGCAGGCGCGTGCGACGGATTTTTCCTTGTTTTGCATGGCCTTATAGAGCGCGTGAGAAGTTTGGTACAATTGGCATCGACCCAAAGATGATAATATTGTCTTCCGTAGTCTATCGTAGGGCTACAACTGTAGAGCAAGGCTAGATGGCTAGGACTCACTCGGCGGGCAGTCAGTCGGCGCGGGCTTGGTGCCGGCGCTGCAGCGCGACGGCCAGGTCGTGGCGCAGCGCCTGCGTGCGGCGCTCCACCTCCGCGGGCACCACGGAGCGGAGCCCGTTCACTATGTCCTTCGTTTTGCCTGGAAATAAATGAGTATAGTTTAGTATAAGGTTGTCTGCGAAAATTCCAGGTTCGACCGACCCGTCTATAATAATTTCGGGCGGCACCCTTAAATCTAAATATTCAATGTAGGAAGACGAAAATACACGAATGACGGGGTCCAGGGCCGCCTGACTTATTCACAGGCAGTTTATCTCCGATCATGTGATCTGAAGCATTTTGTGACAAATTGTCAAACAGAAACAATAGTGAATCTCCTACAGGAAAGTTTCCAAAAAAGTTGAAACGTTCTCGGAAAAATGAAATTTTTAATCCACATTCATTGTTCTGTAGGGACTGATACTTCCCTTTTTCAAACTTCCGCAACTCATATATCTGCAGAATATCCTAGGTAGTTTAGCGATTACGACAGTCTTTAAGTTAGCATTTTGCCGTAAGTAGGTACCACATATGACTGCCGTTTTCCATGGAAAACGACAGCCAAGAACATGTTCTTGGACGAAAATTCTGGAAAAAGTGAATTCATGATAAGGTATTGTGAGTAAATCTTACCGAAATAAATGTCATTGAGGGTATTTCTGATTTTGTTCTCCATGTCCTCGACCATGCGGCCGATGTTGGCTATGTGCGGGGTCACGTCGCTCACCGCTGAATCTTGCTCCGCCTAAAACACCATCATACATTTTTACCCTTTGACCGCCAAAGCCGTCATATCACGCGCACGGAAAGTCGCACCGTCAGCACCAAGATATGATATCACGTCCGAAATATAACCGATTTGCCTGCGCGCGCTGGCGTTGGGGGCACGATTTTTCCGTCCGATGCTTGGCGTTCAAAAGGTTAAGACACGAAGTATGCAGAGATATTCGGATTCGGACACGACAATGAGATAGCTAAAAAAATTACTAAATTATTAAACAAAAAAAAACGCAATTTTAATCGGATAATCCATTTAAGATCTACGCCACAGGATAGCGGTCAAACTTGTTAAGCTTGTAATGCGCGTTGCAACCAGAACCTCTTCTTACCACCTCCACACCCACTACGTGTATGAAGTCCTAGTACCTACCCTCTGATCTGCGACTCATCACAGCATAGCGGTGGACGTTAGCTTGTAATGCGCGTTACGGCCGGAACTTTTCTCTACCACCTCCACTACGTGTATGGAGTCCTAGTACCCTCTGATCTGTGACCCATCACATGCCTCACCTGTCTAGTAAGACTGCCACCAAGGTTCATGGTCCCGCTGCCCTCCTTGTTGGTCTGCAGCCACAGCATAGCGGTGGACGTTAGCTTTTAATGCTCGTTGCGGCCGGAACTTTTCTCTACCACCTCCACTCACCTCCACTACGTGTATGGAGTCCTAGTACCCTCTGATCTGTGACCCATCACATGCCTCACCTGTCTAGTAAGACTACCACCAAGGTTCATGGTCCCGCTGCCCTCCTTGTTGGTCTGCAGCCACAGCAAAGCGGTGGACGTTAGCTTGTAATGCGCGTTGCGGCCGGAACTTTTCTCTACCACCTCCACTACGTGTATGGAGTCCTAGTACCCTCTGATCTGTGACCCATCACATGCCTCACCTGTCTAGTAAGACTACCACCAAGGTTCATGGTCCCGCTGCCCTCCTTGTTGGTCTGCAGCCACAGCATAGCGGTGGACGTTAGCTTGTAATGCGCGTTGAGGCCGGAACTTTTCTCTACCACCTCCACTACATGTATGGAGTCCTAGTACCCTCTGATTTGTGACCCATCACATGCCTCACCTGTCTAGTAAGACTGCCACCAAGGTTCATGGTCCCGCTGCCCTCCTTGTTGGTCTGCAGCCACAGCATAGCGGTGGACGTTAGCTTGTAATGCGCGTTGCGGCCGGAACTTTTCTCTACCACCTCCACTCACCTCCACTACGTGTATGGAGTCCTAGTACCCTCTGATTTGTGACCCATCACATGCCTCACCTGTCTAGTAAGACTACCACCAAGGTTCATGGTCCCGCTGCCCTCCTTGTTGGTCTGCAGCCACAGCATAGCGGTGGACGTTAGCTTGTAATGCGCGTTGCGGCCGGAACTTTTCTCTACCACCTCCACTACTTGTATGGAGTCCTAGTACCCTCTGATCTGTGACCCATCACATGCCTCACCTGTCTAGTAAGACTACCACCAAGGTTCATGGTCCCGCTGCCCTCCTTGTTGGTCTGCAGCCACAGCATAGCGGTGGACGTTAGCTTGTAATGCGCGTTGAGGCCGGAACTTTTCTCTACCACCTCCACTACATGTATGGAGTCCTAGTACCCTCTGATTTGTGACCCATCACATGCCTCACCTGTCTAGTAAGACTGCCACCAAGGTTCATGGTCCCGCTGCCCTCCTTGTTGGTCTGCAGCCACAGCATAGCGGTGGACGTTAGCTTGTAATGCGCGTTGCGGCCGGAACTTTTCTCTACCACCTCCACTACGTGTATGGAGTCCCAGCACCCTTTGATCTTCTGTGACCCGTCACCGGCTTTTTTTATCAATATTACGCCTGAAATTTAAACAAGACATTAGATAACAAACTTTCGTGAGACATACTAACACCATACAAGTTTATAAGGACCTGTTCCCTAACATTATGGTGCTTGAAGATGGAGACTGAGTCTCCGAAAAATGTCACGCGTTGGTACTAAAATGTACGCGAGTTAACCCGTTAACTTTTATAGTGGACACATAAGGGGCTTTAGGTTTAGTATAGCAGATAGAAATTAGGAATAGAATAAAGTCACTATCTAACATGTAGGTAAATAAAGAAAATCAATAGCAGATATGGCAATAGCAGATATTCTAATCCTGACAGAACAGAATTAATTTTAGTAACATGCTAATTTTTTCAACTTGGAAGCAAAGAAAATAGAGTAATATATAAAACTAAGAAATATCTGTGTCCCAAGTTTGACAACCTAATTAGATGGTGCTTCTACACTGCTGTTTTGTGATTATCACATGAATGTACAGATCAGAAATTTATTTATTTATTATTTGTAAGCTGGCAAGTCCTTGTAGTAACTGATAGCGCCTGTATCTAGTAACCTCTTGACAAAGTTATCCCTTTTCATTGATTTTCCTTGGGCTTAATTTGCATGATAAATGTAAATATTAATATTGATAAGACCGCCTCTTGTTCGCCTCATTTTATGTTCATCATGTATTTTCTACTGTGCTATAATTTTTGAGGTGTAAAATAATAAAGCATTTATTCATTCATTCAATATCATTTGGTTTTTAATGTAACATGAGAATTTACAGATGATACTAGTATTAAAAACATTATTTAACTTTAGTAGTTTCCTTAAAATGAGGAAATGAGATTGAATCTCAACATACACTGGTAATAAACCATATAATGATGTTTTAGTCTATTTCCTTGTTTAAGTAAACTCTAGTAAAAATAACATAGTGCAACTAAAATTTATTTACATTGACACATAATTGACATAATCGTCACTTTTAATTAATTAATATCAAATTATTAATGATTAACTTCCATATTATTTTAACCCCACCATCAACTGTTACCTATTATTTACCTCCCATATACATGTAAATGATATAATATTGTCTACGGTTGCCGCGATAGTTATTCATGAAATAAAACAACTTTATACAACACTTTACAGCGTTCGAAACGTCGGGATGTAATTAAATTCAGTATACGCGATATAATCTGTTCAAAGTTGTTTTATTTCATGTAAATTATAGTATAATATACAAGGCATGAGTAAATAACCATAACTAGGGTAAAGTTAGTAAAACTTGTTTAAGACCAAGGGCCCATTTTCAAAAGCTTGTAACTTGTAATACAAGCAGAAATCCCTCCCTAGAAAAAGATGTCGAAAATAGCATCCGCTTCTATTACAAGCTTTTGAAAAACGGGCCCCAGTTTGAATGGACCCAGCTAAAAACAAATCTTAAGCAGGAAAGCGTATTATGTGTGTCTGTTGCATTGACTCTTATACTGCCTCCGCCCTCCTCCTCGTCCTCGAACTGAGAACTCGCGATTTCCTTACAAACAAGATGACCGATAGAACAAGACCCATGTGATGATTTTTTCGCGCCTTCTAGCTCCATGACGCGTTGATCGATCCTGCTTGTGCTTATATATGAACTCTCAAATTATGTGTATCTCTGCTACAACCCCATCAAGTTTCACAAAGATCAGAAAAACGTTACTGAAGTTATCTACGAACAAACTCTCAAAATCAAAAAGCCATCGAAATGCCAAGACGTCCCAGTAACCAGAAGTTGTTTGTAAGTTTACATATTATGTAAGAAGTCGTATTAAACGTGATCATATTAAGTGGGTTCAGTTCTATTGCATTTTGTAAATATGGAACACTATGTATAGAGATAACAATAGTCTTGGCATTCAACCAAGGACAATTATGAGGAAACCTGCTACAGTTGTATTGAGAATTCACCGATAACGATGCGCTAACCCATGCAATTTATTTTTGTTTTGTTAGCGCATCGTTATCGGTGAATTCTCAATACAACTTTGGACTCCGATGGCCGGTTAAGAAGTGTAAGACTTCGTCGGCAGATGTCGCTAGGCGTCACCCTAAGGCGCGAATATAAAATAAAGGATGTGATGGAGAAATTCGCAGCCATCAGGTATAGTCTCAGTAGCTCAGTTGGCAGAGCGATGGGCATGTTTCCCAGAGTCGCGAGTTCGAGTCTCGCCTGAGGCAGTGGATTTTTCTACTTTTCCTTTATTTCTAAACATTGTGGTATCGTTAGCAGACGTTCTGCTTAATACAAAAATATACTTTTGTTAATCACAAACTCCAAACATCATCAATGAGTAAACTTGTTTTTACATTGTGTAAATAAATAAATATTATGGGACAATCTTACACAGATCAACCTAGTCCCACAGTAAGCTCAATATGGCTTGTGTTGTGGAAAACAGGCGACAATATATATAATAGATATATATACTTAAATACATAGAAAACATGCATAACTCAGGGACAAATAAATATCTGTGATAAACAGACAAATACATGTCCTGATCAAGATTCAAACATGGGACCTCATAGGTAGGGTCACTACCCACTAGGCTAGAAGGCTGTTAGTAAATAAACACTCCACTTTAAAAAATGCACTTATAGTACTTCCACCCCTTTTCCATTTTCTATTTAGACCACTTTATGTAAAGAATACAATTAGTTGCTCTGGGGTTATACTGAAAATGCATTAAAGCAAGTTGAGCCAAAACCATCCTTTTTATTTCTATGCCAGTAGTATGCCTACATAATTATAATCTTCTAACCATTTAGCAATGCCAATAGTTTAAAATCTAGTGACCTAATTCAGTCCTGCATTATCTACTCCACTAAAACAAGTTCATTAACCACATCACAGCTACATGTTGCAATGTTTAGTAGGTATGCGCTTATCAGTGTTACAAGCTAGCATTATTTATCAGTAACAAACCTGCGAAACCGTGGTCCATATCCCACAAATATACTGAGCTGACGCCACCTTCGAAATACATTTCTCGGTACTGGTCGAACGCATGATTGGCGTCAATTTCTAGCTTTCTTAGTCTTTCTGAGGGCATGGAGCCATCCTCAAGAGGAGGGTCGTACGTGTTCGACCACGGCGACCTGTACGAGTCACCGTCCCTGTTGTAATCGCAGAGCAAATAGTCCTTCCCGTTGCTACGGTCTTTCGCGATCTTCAGCGGCTGATCCACCGAAGACAGAAGGTCCTCACATAAACTTGGCACGAGATCTATTAAATCTGTTAAATTCTTCTCAATTTGCTGAGGAGGCAACCTCCGCATCAAGTCCAAAGCACAATCCATTTGCTGCTCCGTCTGAAACAAACGAAACGATAACCGATCTGGCGAGCCTTTGCAAAATCCCAGCATTAGTCATCACAACAAAACCATTAAGTTTGACCTATTTGCAAACGTTATTTAACAAAACATGTCTTACCATCGTAAACTTAATTATTACAGAAAACAACAACTAAAATAAAATAACAAAAAATACCACTGCACTTTGGAAAAGTTCAATTACAAAAATTACCAAACCAAACCCAAAAGACTCCAATTGATTGACAGTAAACTACGTAATGTTTTTTTTAGTACCGTAACCGTAACTAACTCAGGCTAATTTTAACCAATTAGCGAACGATGAAATTGACAGTGTGAATTTTGATTCGTTGATATAATTTTTGGCACATAGCGTAACGGAAAGGAGAATAGTCCTATGTAACGTTTAGAAATGATAAACTTTTTTTTACAAATTAATAATAAATTAACCTTTTATGTTAAATAAAAACAATTATATTTCAGTCGTATGCCAGCACAACTAAAGATGATACATTTTGAATAAAGTTAACCAGATTGCCTTTTAAGAATAGTATGAATACTTTTAAATGGCAATATTTTATGCCAACAGACCGGTATATCTATTCCGGTTACACACTAATATAGTCACGTAAGTAAAAAAGAGACAAAGGTACCACTGAATTACAGTTTTTATGTTTCTATTGTTGCCTACCTGCAACTAGTGCAACTTCCCATGGAATGTCAGGAAGTAGCGGTGTGTCAGTTGCAAGTGTCAAACTTTTGTTGATGTTTTATAACTGGAATTAATTGATAAAGTTCTTTGAGCTTCTTGCTTTTATTAAGTCTTCAATGAGACTGTAATCCCACACATCATTTCACTTCAGTGCCTTATTCGTGTTCACACAACGCATCTTTAAAGGTTATATCGTGTAAGTATCAAAGTGATTCATGTTATGGGAATGTTTGTCATGTTATTATGGTAAAGTAGCTATTATAATTGTCGAAACAGGAAGCGAAGCATGAACCGAAACTTATTGTATAACCACTAACAAATAAATAACGCAATTTTTTTATCTTAATACCCGTAGAAGGCTGGTAATGAAGCCTTACAGTAAGGCTTATTAGAAAGTGCATAATTCCTGCATTTCGTAAAATGTACGTTGTCGTAAGTACATCTTACAGTTGTAGGTTAATACTAGTATTTGCCTAGATTAAGCATCGTCTTATTAGTACTTTATTAGCAGTATTTAATCTTAGTTTTGATATGCTTCCTGATGAGGTTATCAAATGATTATCTATTGGCTTAGGGCTATATAGTAGTTCTAGGACCTGCTTAAATTAATATGCACAGAAAAGCCATTGATCTTCTAGCCCAAGGGTCAAACTACGGTCCACAAGCCTGTTAATCAGGCCAGAAAAAAGAGAAAACATCCAAATAGTCTGGTTCACTAAAAGTAGCAAAGGTCCATCATCTGTGGCCCTCTTTGGACAACCCTATCCTAGCCCATTGGCTGAGACCTGCATTGCTGCGACTTTTGATTTGAAAAAGTAGCAAGGAACAAATCCTTACAACAAGCTTGGTAATATTTCTTTGAATTGTGTTAGTTATTGAGTTAAAATACATTTAGTACAGGAATCATAATATATCAAGTTCCATGTCAAGAAAAAAGTCTCCAAGTCTATCTCTCTCTTTTGGCCAGTCCCTCATGTTTGAAAGTGCACAGTCAGTACGAGGTTAGCATTTGAAGAACTGTATTCCTCTGGTTTTTGTCCAGCATGTCTCTTATAATAATTAGGTGAACCATGAATCTTTCACCTGGCCTTAAGTGTTATTTTAAATTGAGTAAAGTAATCTGACAACTATAATTGCATATAAAGTGTTTGCAAAGTCATATAATGAACTGTGCAATTGCTTGGCTAAATTAAAAACATCATTATAATATGCATCATTATAATAAACTTTTATAGTCACCTATCTATATCAAATTTAGTGAACTATGTTTAACACTTTCTGTACCACACTTCGCTATGCGCTACGCTCATAGCCGATCCTAGTGTTTTCCCGTTTTGTAGCAGAAACCGCCTACGAACGGAGAGCCCGCCTAGCGGGTTCCCGGTCGTGAAAGTGTTAAGTCTTATCAGCGCGAGCTGCCTGTCTAAAATAATGATAATAATAATAAACTAATCAAAATTTCGTAAATTTCCAGATAGCCTGTTGGTTGTGTAATGATGCCGACCCAAATGGTGAACCAGGATAATCACGACAACGATGTGAAGGTGAAGACGGTGTACAACGGTGATGTGATGATCACGTACATCAACCACAGCATTACGCTGGAGGAGTTTACGCAGGAGATGATTGCTATCTGCCGTTTTACACCGGATCAGGTACAGTTTTTTGTCAATCTATGTCTAGTCTTTATGGATGTCTATACATATGTATAATCAGACATATTGAGATTTACTGCATAAAATATATGTACACAACCTTGAAGTGGTAGTCCTGTTCATATATTATTGTAAAATTAATTATATTGATATTGCAGAACTCTACTGTACAAGAGATAAAGAAAGAATTTTACAGTTATTGAATTCTTAAAGTGGGATTTCTGGAAAACTTAGTAATTGAAAATGAGTCTCAATAGAATTATACCTTTTCAATGCCTTTAAAAACTATTCAGATTCAACCACTATAACAATATTGGATATGTGCAAGATACAACATACAAATGGTACATTTTCCAAAAAAAGTGTCACATATCATATGAGCGCAGTGTGTTATATAAAACGAGTTGAATAACTGTTCCCTGATAGCAATCTTTTATTGACCACTAAGCATATATTAGTGTAAATTGTATATTATAATCTGTGCTTAAATTACTTATCTCATACTTAACAACCATTTGCACAACTATTTAAACAAGGTTGCAGGAAAAAATATGTTAATGTAATTTATAATTCCTTACATGTAAGTATCCATAAAAAGCCATAAATCCTGCAGGTGTTCAATGATTAATGCTCATTAGCCATCTGCCGTAATTATTAACACTATGACACTTTAAGGGTTGTCAAATTAGAAAAATCTTTTTTGTATGTTGAAACACTTCATATCTATTTTATAGTCCATCCTAAATAGAAACTGTCAATCTTCAGTCCTCAGACCAATCATTAACTTCAAAAACAAACTTTAAAATTGTATTACCTACCTGAACTTTGAAGCCAGAAAAAAAAAGAAACTTTCAGAAAATAATTTCCACACTAAATGGTCGTAATGGGGTTGGCCGGTGAAAACTTTTTGCAGAGGGCGCTGTTCCAGATTCCATACAATAAGAGAAAGAGATACATACAATGATAGAAAGAAACAGACGATGAATGGTCCCTAACTTGTATGCAGGCATAAAGCTTTTCTTAGGCAAAAACCTTCCCTATGGCGTTAATCTACATCATTTTAATTTTAGTGTATTCCAAACACGGATGGATTTCAATTTCGGAGCAATTCGAGACAAAACATTGAGTCATTATCGCGAAAATAAATAAAAACTACTTCGCGCCATACAAATTTAGCTTTTCTAGGGACCAATTTTGAAGATGTCACTTTGACAGTTGCCAACCCCATTTCGTGCTATCCGCATTTTGGTCTTGGTTTGGTTCACCATTTTACGCGAGGGTTGTCACTTTAAATCAAACTTCGAAATGTTAGTAAAAACAAATAAGAGTACTGTGTTGTGTAGTGGGTGAAAATCGTGTTAATCGTGTAAGCTTAAATCAGAAACTAAATTAAGTAAATTATACCTGAAAAAGTTGACATCCCTACACACCGTTATGTGCGTGTGTGTAAGGCCTTGTCCCATTGTGTTATCACTGTTTACGTGCGCGAGCGCTGCGTGTGTTTAACGGAACAGTGGTGTTCTACTTATATTGTCAAATAAAATAAACTAAACTTAAGAGCAATGAGATTGAATCACTTTAGAATTTCCATTGAGATATAAAGATCAGTGGCGGAGCGTCCATAGGACAAAATTTCCACCGGTTTGGCAATTTTCAGTCAGCTGAGTACTTTTACGCTGGCTCTTGAAGAAAAGGAAAGCAAAAATAGCTCCGGCTCTCTTAGAATATGATGCGTCGCTACCGGTACCTATGTCGTCGGGTGACAAGTAAAACTGACTAATTACTACCACAAGTTCATGTTCATAGCCATAATAAGCCGTACTAGTAACAAAAGTTTGTAAGTGTGTTTTGGTTGCCATCTGACGATATATTGATTTAAAAGCTAACATGATTATTAAAATTCTAACGGTAAACTCTTGGTCATAATAACCGATTTTTACGGGGTTACTTATTTACGTTACGTTGATAGTAACGCGTGCCATTGTTTGAGAATCGCTACTGAATAATAGTAGGTAATAGGTACTGAAAAAGTGATGTAATACTCAGTGTACATAGAAAGAGCGAAATATGTATAATACACACAACTCTCTGACGACTGATCATTTGCATGTGCAAATATTTGTGAGCTGTTCACGCTTTAGACTCATCTAATACTTACCATTTAGTGACGTTAGGTAAATTTCGTTCGGTACTTATAATAACTAACAATTTTGGCTCAATGTTCCAAAATAACCTTGGCCTCCGAAATAAGAGCACGCCACACTGTCTCCCCTACGCTACGATACCTGGTCCTATAGTCAAAAATTTATTTGAGTTAATGCGAAAATTGTGTTACGTAATACTTTACTCAAGACTTGGTGCCAGTCGCACAAAATACGTCCAGATCGTCCCGCTATATTTTTTGTTTGGTGTGCTCTGCCTCGTCTCGTTTTTAATATTCCGTTAATATTTTAAATTTTTCAATCAGGTGTTTACCATGAAGTGGGTGGACGAGGAAGGCGATCCATGCACCATCTCCACCCAACTCGAGCTGGACGAGGCGCTGCGGTTGTACGAGCTGAACCGGGACTCGGAGCTGACTGTTCACGGTGAGCCTTATTACATACACGCTAAGGTCTATTATCGTAATGTTCGCGAGAGCGAGTAGACAAGGAATTAGGAAGTTTGGCGGAGTGGACCTTATAACATGCATGTTAAGGTCTACAATCAGGTGTAGCGGTGTTGACCATGAAACGTGGTCGAGGAAGACGATTCAGAGTACAGTCGTCATCAAATATATAGGAGCGACCAAGGTAGTCACAAATATCTGAACAACGCCTGTGTTGTCAAGCCGATAAAGTGCATGTTCAGATATTTTTGAGTACCCTGGCCACTCCGATATATTTGATGGCGACTGTACCAGATGCATTGCCTATCTGTGGATCATAATATGTATACTGGTACGTCTTAATTCGTCAATTTTAGCATTTGAACTTTTATTTAGGTACGACATTCTTAGATAACTACAGTCAGGTGCTACAACTTTGCCTACGATGCACAACTTTGTCTGGCTTGAAAAACATGGTTTTCTTCACCAAACAACAATTTATATCTTATTCCCATCTCGGGAACCTAACTATATACCTTCTCTTCTACATTTTCTACAACCTTTTACAAAATGTATACAAGGTTTATCCTTAAGGTAGTAAAGTGGAAGGCTATGTACCATCGGGTGTATAATTGTATACCCAATTTACAATGAATTCATTTATAAATTGGGTATGCAATTATGAACTCTATGGTACCTACATCTTTACAATTCAGACCAGGGATGTTACGGATGCTGATTTTTTGACATCCGCGGACGCGGATGTAAGATTAGGTACACAAAAAAAAAACAAATATAAAGGTTTTGTATTAAAAACAAAACAAACTCGTCATTTGTTGTCGCTGTCCGTCAAGGACTTAGAGATCGATCGACGAATCACGAAAATGTAACAATATTCCTAGTGGGTAATGGTGAAATTACCTAATTTACCTAGCACGTGCGCCGTCGCCGAGACGTTCCTGTACCGACTTGTTCCACATCTGCATCCGCATAAGCTCCGCATTGATTTGATGCGGAGGCGGATGCGGATTTTGAAAATGGTGCGGAAGTTCCGCGGTTGCGGATGTGGATGCGAATATTCGCAACATCCCTGATTCAGACCGCAATACAGGGGTCACCTACACAGAAATAAGGTGAGTTATCTAAAACAAGGTAAATATATACAATGCATATTTAAAGCTACGTTTCTGACGTTAAAATTCTTACTTCAGCCTAGGGCGGCTCACGTACGTACCGTAAATGAATAATTTATATCCAAATAGATCACTACGGCACTCGGAGGCTTCGTTTTTGTCCCAAAAACGGGGGTGGCATTCTGATATTTTACGATTGTATATAATACAGGCGAGTTGAGAGCTCTGCCCAGTATTAGCTCTCTGCTTGACCAGGCACCCGCCTTATGGCTGTAGATCTAAGTTGAAAATATGTGTCTGTAAAACCCCAATTGAATATCTTTCAAAGCCTTCATACATATAAAGACTTCCCATATTTCAGCGTGTACAATTTTCGCATCGATACGTCTGAGGAACGTACACGAAAACCAATGACAAATTACATTTTTTCTGTCCTCAAGCTCACTGACCTGGCGGTCCACTGACAAGGCGTCGGAAAGCGAACTATAAAAAGTTTAAAGGACTACCAGAAGGTGGTCTGTTAGACCAGTATCCCATCTTCGAAAAGATAAAAATACAAGTTCATAATTAAAATTTCTGACGCAGGGCTGTACCAAGCATGTTTCGCGCAACGGTATATTATAGTGCTATAGCACCGCAGTAGGTCGCCCCTTATTTCGTCATGTCTAACTCGGTGGCGCTACGTGCGTCGTCAGTTGTTTTTGGTCCGCGGCCTGCTCAGTTTTTTGGTCGAAGTTGGACTACGTTGTAAATGGGTGTACTATGGTACTACGGCGTTAATAGCGTTATTCATAAACGTCAGTCAAATCTAAAATCATCTTCTACGGGTATCGTTTGTCTCTATCCGTCATTTTAGCATATGCGTTTGTTAGAAAGTGACAAAATATAACAGACGTTAACCAATTTTTTAATTAACGAATAAGATAGTATTTGCAGTTCGACTTGCAGCCTTGGTTCGACTCGAATTACGCTTTTGGAATATTTTGCCTGGCTTTGGCTCCATTGCCAAAATAATGCTTAATTCGAAACCTTTATTATTTGCCTTGGTCTGACTGTAATGTTTAAAGTACCGCAGAATAGACTTCAAAACTTCATTTGAGGGTTTTTGGAGTGGCTTCTGTTATTTGAAATTTATTTATAATGAGGTTATTTTTAGGCAGTTGAACTTTTACGACTTTTAAGGCTTCAAGAGTTAGCGTGACATTCATCTTCTTCAGGGTATACAGTCAGCGGCAGAAGTAGCTAAGCGGATGAGGTGTTCAAAATGATCTTGGCAAGACTTTATTGTCAAGAGAATAAGAGCATGTGAAGGTCAATTTGAACACCCTACCTGCTTAGCTACTTTTGCTGCTGACTGTACAGGTATATTAAGTAATATAAGCGTCTGGGAGATAACGGGAACATTTTGTGTAGGTACTTAGATAACGAACACACAAACTAACAAACATATAGGCTCTCATGTCTATAGTCATTATGTTGTCTAATTATTTTTTCATCTTAGTTTTTGCAATTGCGCGGTCCCTAAGAGTACGCAGGGAAAAACTAGGCCTTTTGACTTCTATAGTTTTACTTAACTGTACCTACAGTGTTCACAGCATTAGTCGGACCTACCGGATCCTTATCGAGGCTCGTGTGCCGCTTATCGGCATTTCTTTCATATTCTGTTATTGAGCACTTTTTTCTACCACGACGATGGCAAATAAGCCTACGACCGCCTGATGTTAAGCGGTAACTGCATCCTATGGGCGTTTCTAAGTCCAGTGGCGATGTACCAAAGTTAGAGAAAGTCTTTGAGTTTCACCATTTGGTATCGTATTTTATATTTCTGAATAAGCCCCTTTAACCACATGTAAAGCAGCCTTTTTATCATTGCTTGTTTCACCGCCGCGCTGTTGTACAGTTCAAGGCATTTATAGGACAAAAGTTGCACCGGAACGTCCGGGACCTTATCGAGCCTCGTGTGCCACTTATCGGCATTTCCTTCATGCTCTGCTGTTGCCCGCAGCCACATACATTTTTACAGATGAGTAAAAAACAACCACTGGCAGTCTCTGGCATGAATATTTAAAAAAACTACGTAGAAAATAAACTACGCTAACTAACATTAAACTATTTTAAATTAATTTGTGGCAAACGGTTTTGGCGTCAAATGCTGAGTATGGCAACCCACACAAGAGCGACACTTCAGCACTATTTTTCAGGCAAAACAGAATCCCCGTTACATCTTACACTTCCACACTATCTCTAAAAGGTCAATGTACTTGTTTTTCCCATAAATTTATACCTGAGTTTGATTTATTATTCCTTTTTATGCCGTCTTCCACGTACTCCATCTTTTGCGTGGCTTTTCTCTTACATCCCTCCATATAAAGATTTTTCCCCAAATATAAAACCTTACTGTTTACTAGTCTCCGACTTTCGCTACAGAGGGCCTACCGCGAAGTTCGAAAATCGACAAAACGATGGTCCCGTCTCTATCGCTCTTGCATATACGAAAGAGAGTGATGGAAATATTCGATTCGATGAACGCAGTGCTTCGCGGTTATAGGCCTGAACCCTTATCTGTCCGCATTGCGAATCCGGTTCGCGGCCATTTCCATATTCAGATTGGCATTCCGTCGGCGTTATACCCGATTTTTTCTCGTGTTCAGTCACGTTCAACGCGGATCCAGTTTGAGTAATAGCTTTGTTTCTATTTCCACCGCTGCAGAAGTACCTATATGTGCGGCAGTGGCGGTGGTTCAAATTGAATTAGGCAAGCCGGTGCTAAATTTGGCTTAAAATTTCTTCATCAGCTGTAGGAAAACTGCTCAGGCGCCTGAAATTTAAGCAAGCCGAAGGGAATCGTGTTCTATGGACACGCACTGCTGTGCGGGCGGAGTGTTCAAAATGAATATGACTTTAACTAGGTATTATTAAACTAAGTACAATAATATTACTTTGCTAGGGGCTTTGTTTGGTAGGACAGTCAGATGCTCTTGGTTTAAGTTAAGTTGTGCAATCAGTCGTTACTTTGCTGAAATCCATATCATCATTATCAACTACAATAATATTACTTTGCTATTCTCTGCGGTAATAACGTGCTAGTTGATTAGTGACAACCAGTTATCAACTAGCACGTTATAATACCGCAGAGAATAGCAAAGTAATATTATTGTAGTTGATAATGATGATATGGATTTCCGCAAAGTAACGACTGATTCCATAACTTGAACCAAGAGCATGCCTGACTGTACTGTAGGGATTTCGGAAGTTTCCTGACATGTTAGGAGATTTAGGCGGAATTTATCTTTATCGGGAATATTTCAGATTTTATTCCTGTTGTCGTTTAGCCTTTCTAAAATAATCTTTCGGTTGGTCAGATCACTCAGATCTATAACTTTTTTAATGGGCAAACAAATTATTATTTGCATCTTTAGTTCGGCCTTAGATTTATTTATTTATCTTCCTTCCATAATTATGTCGCAAGCCCTCTATATATACGTGTCATGTAAAGAATTTCATTTGTCAAGGTAGGAGATCTGTTACTGAAACATAAAATGTCAAGTTTTGTTATAAAGAAATAAATTGAAACTTTCTGGAAAAGTAAAATGACTTTTTAGTATTCAGTCTCGTCACGTCCATTGTGGATTCAGTTTAAGCTTGAACGATAGGTACTAGCTTTGTTTCCATTTACAAAGTTTCTGCAGCTACTAAGGTTTCCATACGTTAGGATATTTCCTAGCTTATGCGACTTTCCAGCTGCTTTATGATGGCAGCTTAATCGTGTGGATAGCGTAACATAAGCTTGTCTGAAAATCCCCTAAGGTATCTCTAATCTAAGGGGATTTTCAGAAAATAAATCTAGTATTCTTGAAAATAGTTTCCCCAATTTTCCGTAGAAAAATTATTTGTCAGTTTTGGGACGTTCTATATAGATACAGATATGTATTTATGAATATAGTGTCGTGTGTGTTAACTCTTTCTTCTATTTACTTCTCTCTATCGCTATTTTTCCTCTTCTACTCGGCAGCCTCGCGGCCCTTCAGGCAAAAAAAAGTGTCGTGTGTGTGTATGTAAAATTTGTATAACGTTTATCCTGTATCTTGCTAGGGCTTAACGGATAACAGTAACAGGCAGTACTAAAATTATAATATATAAATTATATTTCCGTACATAAAATCTATATTTTATTGCCATTTCACTACGTCCACCCGATACACGTGCCATAGCATGGAGACTCCTGATGTGAATAGTCGCCTGGATTTGTGTAAAAGATCATCATAACCTCAGGGACTTATCGAGCGTGCTTTTGGTAACCCTAACCGAACAAACGCCCGGTTCTAAGCGCGTATTCATTCGCGTTATCACCGTTATTTTAGCGCTGGACGTCGCATCCGCATCTGGTGGTTTAATTTAAGGATGCCTCTCGCTCCGTACTGAGCCCGACCGGTGTCCGAGACATGGGTTTTATAATCTAAAGGCCAGGTTCAAATTTGTAGAACTGTTTTAACATTTCGTAAAAAAAAGCTATGCAGAATTTGCTGTAATTGCTTGCTGTCCAATCTTCGCCGACTGATGACGGTCTTCGCCGAGTTGACCTTATTCGTAGTTCATTGAGATTTGCTGTATGGAACGGTTGACAATTTATCTATTGGATGATAGCCACCGGAGCCATTTTTGGTAGAAATGTAACTCTACAATGCCTGGATCAAAATGCCAGGGATTTTGTCGTTACATCGAATGCGGTTTCCGCACTACAGATCGCTATAGGCTTGCTTATCGTTGACCCCTTCACACACCGAAGCGGCGTGCGAATTCCGCATCGGCGTTATAACCGCATTTTCGAAGTTGGCAACCGACTGCAAATAAAACGGAGGCGGGCAAACTTGCACGCAAACAGGGCGAAACTTGTTCTAATAAAGTACAAACATTGCGGCGCGCTTTGGCACCAGAACCCGAACAGGCCAAGTTTGGGGCTCTGTCGCGTAATTAAGGGTATTTCAATTAACTTTTCACCTCGACAGCTTGAAACAGGTTTATTTTTTGAAATCAGCTGTATTCAGTTAAAAGTCTATTGTATCTTACACATGCAGTACTGAAGCATGGTGACGGTGAGAGCTATCGCCTTAATTGTACATCTCCTCAAAAATGTTTTCTGACACATAAAATTCTGAACTGACAGCTGTCACCTACGCCTTGCTTTAACAGAACAGTATGTACCACTTTAATCAGCAATGAGCAATGCACATATATTTGTATGTCAGGTCTATTGTTTTTCTAGAGGTGACGAGGTGAAAATTTTTAGTGTTTCGGCAGCAAAGTTGGTTTGTCTTCTAGATACAAACTGTTTTCTTTGATGTTACATCTAGGAAAAAAAATCTTGAACAACCAGCAGGTTAATACCCATTTTTGTTAATTATCCTGGATTTACCATGAAGCATAAAAATTACGAGCAAAAACCAGCTTTAAAAAAATATAATAAAATCTGCTTTCAAAACATTTTTCGCTATTATATAACTCAACGTCCCGAGTTTGAAGAAGAGTTGTACCAATAAAGAACAAACATAACGCTTCGCCCAAACGAGAGTTTATTCCGGCGAAGCTGTCACTGCGCAATTAAGGATATTTGAATTAACTTTCTGAGCGTTATGAACGCTCCCGATTCCCATTCCGCTAATTGAATACGTGGCGAGTGTCAGTGTTGTTTGCTTACGGCTATTCGTTTAATACGTCCGCCATGTTCGCTAATTACTTTGGTGTCGCTTTCAAAATGGCCGCTTGAACTTTTGTGCGATTGTGCGCTGTTTTGTCGTTTTAGGTGATGATATTCTTATCGAATAATTGCCTTTTCTTGCTTATTCGGAAGTGTACTGAATATTCGCAATTGAAATGATAGTAGTTCGTTTTGGTCAAATTAGAATTTACAGAGGTGTAATTTCGCTACGTAAGGTGAAGTTTTCTCTTTTTCGAACGAAACTTTTAAGTAGTAAGTATAGTTAGGGCTATTCTTCGATTCGGACAAGCCACGCCTTATGATGAGACACGTTTATGGCTCCCGTGCACGAAAGAAAGAGAAGCAGCGCTCTTAATGATCAGACTTTTCGACTAAACTACGATAAATAAGCGAATCTATGAAGTTTTGAGTAATTTTGCTTCTGTTACTTTTTAGATATACCAGAATACCATATTTTTTACTTAGTTATATTGCTTAATCTCTTATAGTTTACGTAAGCCAAGAAAAATAAGGGAAAAAAGGACCCAACTTCGGTTTTTTTTCTATCGAGGCAACTTTCAGCAATCATGTTTCGGCTTGTGCCAAAAACAAGAGTATATAGTCTAATAATATATATTCGAAAATAAATTCAGTCCCTTTTCCCGTTTAGTCGCTAGAGCGTTTGAAAAAAACCTAGGTATAATTTTTCAAAGTAGCTCCTTAAGTAGTTTTATAAATCCAGAAGCTGTGTGGCTCTGTCGTAATAGACTACACGCCGTCATCCGCTCTTTACCTTGCCGAGATGCCGAGTCATAGTCTAGTTTTGTAATTTTAGAAACCGTGAAAACATAATTTTTTTGTGATATTACAACCTGCAGGAACTAAAAATAAAATGGCAAGAAAACTTGTACCATTTATTTATGCAATATTCATGATTGAGGTACGGTCCGATGTATTGTAAATAATTGAAATGAGATGAGCTGTTTTCGAATGCAGGCTGTTAGTGTAGTGATTCAAGTAGCTCCCAACTCTGTCAAGACCGCAGTGACGAGGTGATGTCGGGAACCTCCCCTAATTAGTGTTTCTACCTTGTCTGTGATGTGTTACATTAATTAGTATGTACTACATTCGCTATCGCGACGTGGAAATCTCTCGATCGAACGTCTTGTAATGCAGGGCAGAGTTGATGGTAGGAGACCACGTTGTAAGCCTCCCATGAGATGGACCGATCAGATAAGGACTGCAACGAACTACTGCGTGAACCAAAACTCCAGGCGCGCACAAGAACGAGGAGAATGGCGCCGGGTGGTAAAGCTTGCCACTAACACATGACAGCCACGACCACTCTGTCAAGAGTGTAACGACGAAGAAGAAGACATTCGCTATAAGTATGTGAAGTGCATGGTGGGGGTAACGTGAACGAGCGTAGTGCAATGACAAGAAATGAAACTGCAAAGGGACATCACCTATGTCTCCTCAACTGGATCATCTGTCGAAATAGTGAATCAGCCAGAGACATTTCATGATTATAAGCAAGGAGTACAAGTCATTCATGGAAAAAAATGAGCCCTGATCCAAAAGATGGCGCCACACAACTAATATTGAATAGTTTTCAAAGATTTTTCCTTAGCCTGTTTTAATGCCCCACTGCTGGGAAAAGACCTCCCCTTTTCAAAGTTAAAATGCTGAAATAAACAAAATATCACAGGCTGTTAAAAACCCGTTATAGGATCATGACAGAAAACAATTTTTCTAATACAGTTGCTCAAAAAAGTGCTTTTCTTGTAGTGGTTTAGCGTGCGGAAAGTTTGATATCGCGCATTAGTGCTTTTTAATTTTCCAGCCAATCACAGCTAATGACAGTGACAGACAGCCAATCACAGCGCCGCACCGTACCGCGCGGAGCGTTCGGATACATGTACTAAAGTAACCTCAAAGTGAATAATTGACAATTTTATAATTTTTTCGCAACTGTATTAAAAAACGTCGTTCGATACTCGTGCGTAAATGTCATACGGCTCGTGGCAAGATATCTCGGTACTCGTGAAGTAATGACATACTTTCCGCACTAATATCGAAATGTACTATTTTGTCTTCGTAAGATTTTTCCCCGTTTAATCTCATAGCAAAACTTTTGAGTAAGCTTAAAAACCCCGCAGCTAAATATGATATGTATAAGTTAGTACCTCGCAAGATCATCTAGATTTCACGCAACTTGGGCTAAAACAAACTTTTATACCTATTAAATATACTTACTCGTACAATTGTTTTAAACGTTATTAATTACAACAATAAATTGTAGTGTTGTGGCGAAGTTCTCGGCGGTGCTCGTAGTTGTAGCAAAAGAAAAGATATTTTCGTAGTGATTTATTTCACTTGGTAAGGAGTTTGTACGTAAATTACGTAACCTTGGTCTACTTTGAGCTTTTTATTCCATGGGGATTCAAATGAAAATAGCATACTACACTTAGCCAGCAATACAGTTTTTTAAAACACGCGCGGAAATACTAGTATCGTCAAACATTGCATTATGGGAGATATACATAACATAATACATACTAAATACTTATACGACGCTGGGAATGTTTTTTTTTTATTCGAAATTGCAGACTAAGGGCAACTAAGGGGCTAGTGAGGTTGCAAAATCTCCTTCACAGTGAGGAATCGCATTGAATCGCGCGTGCTCTATACAGAGTGGAAAAAATAATGTGCACTGGAGGGAAATTAGCTTAAAACGTTGAGTTAGCTCAATTAATTGAAAAACTGCATTTACAAATTTTCGGGAAAAACTACAGTTCACAAAAAAAAAACTCATTTTGTCATTTTTGCCATTAACTATTTCTATGATAATTGATGCCAATCGATCCTGTTTCCAACAACAATAAAAACTTCTTAATACCAACCAAGTTTATGACACAAGAGAAGCCATAAATAATGAAAAAAAAACATACAATTTGTATTGGGAAACAGGGAAAATTTAAAAAATATGTGAATGCAGTTTTACTTTTTAGGAAAAATAAAACAATGTTTCCTTTAAGTGGACTGAGCTATCTCAACGTTTAAGGTAGTTCCCCTCCAAGACCCATGATTTTTTCCACCCTTTATACATACCTACGGCATGCACAGCATTGCAACCATCCATCCATACACTCCACCGCTACTTTTAACTATCTAACCCACACGTTGGGTATGGCCTGTCTTGTGTCACTAAACAGCCTCGCTTAGATTTTATTTTCCGTTAATATCACTCAATATTTTCCAGATTATGTAAAAATGTTCCATTACATGTTAGGTAGGAATTTCGGAAAAGTTGTCAATCTTAAGTGTAAGCAAAATTGCGTGTCAAATATATGCCACATCATTTTTCGGATCCACGCTAACATGATTCGTATGAATATGATTAGATTACTTACTTTTGTGGTGAATCTTTATTTCTCTGCGATTTGCTCTTTCAGCCTAATTCTAATTGAACATGGAAAATATGAATGAATGAATGAATGAATAAATGCTTTTTTTAATACAGTTGCTCAAAAAAGTGCTTTTCTTGTAGTGGTTTAGCGTGCGGAAAGTTTGATATCGCGCACTAGTGCTTTTTACTTTTCCAGCCAATCACAGCTAATGACAGTGACAGACAGCCAATCACAGCGCCGCACCGCACCGCGCGGAGCGTTCGGATACATGTACTAAAGTAACCTCAAAGTGAATAATTGACAATTTTATAATTTTTTCGCAACTGTATTAAAAAACGTCGTTCGATACTCGTGCGTAAATGTCATTCTTCACTCGTCCCGAGTCTTATATATATAGATATCTCGGTACTCGTGAAGTAATGACATACTTTCCGCACTAATATCGAAATGTACTATTCATATAGTACGTTTTATTTAAGGTGTCGAAATTGTAGGTAGAAATCCCTAGTAATATTCCGACATATTAAATAATTACTACTTTACAATATTATAGTTCTCTCAGGTGTCGAGCGCCGCCCGACCGCGACAGCGTGGCCGGGCGGCGCACGACACAATATAGAGGCAGCAGATTGTTACGCATTTATTGAACTCTATTCTAACCGACTTGCCTAATTTGAGTGCTCGTAGAAAAAGTATTGTATACAATAGTGACATAATTGAGCTTTTCAATCTCTGCAAGTTTCGTGGCCTAAACACGGTACTCGATTGTAAAGCTCTTTATTATGTCACGATTGTATAAAATACTATATTGCACACCTCAAAAAGTACAACACAGTAGAAAAAGATATAATTAACAAAAAAGAGGCAAACAACAGGCGGTCTTATCGCTAATAAGCGATCTCTTCCAGACAACCTTGGGGTGATATGCACATATTTATATAAGTTTCTTACTGGCGTATATTACTTTTTATTCATTGAATGTATTTAACTAATATGCTAAAATAAGTGGGTGCGTCAAAATTATGTAGGTACTCGTAACTCTGTGCAAAATAGTTTTTCTCAATGAATTCTGTGCAAAGATTTCACATGTGATTTAAATACTTGCTTTTTTGGTAATTTTAATATTTCAGCTATGTTTGTCACTTACTGTTTGTTTGTTTTGTTACTTTGATCCGTTTGTGTTTTAAAGGGTATATTTTGATTTCAGGTAAGTAAAGAAATTACGCTGTTCTACAACTGAAGGATAAAGTAGTAAGTACCTTACTTACCCAATAGTATCAAGAATTCCCTAACCACAACCACTTTTTTACGGGTTTCAAAAACGGATCCATTGTCCATCCATCCTGTATACTTAAAGCGCTAGGCGCCAGTAATTGATTCAATCGTCGCCCAGGCCTCACTGTTCTAGAATTAATACCTCGTTCCGATGGAATTGCGACTGGAACTGCCGACGTAGTCTTCACTAATGATCTGCGATTTTTGCTGTTGTAAAAAGATCTTAAAGTTTACTATCGAACACGAGTCTGGGTCATAGTTATAGATGTTTATATCGTCTACCTACTTACTATATTTCATTAAAAGAAGTGAATACATAGTTACATTTACTAAATTGAGTCTATGAAACTTAAACTTAAACTAGTCCGGGGCATCGTCCCCAGCACACTAGCCGCATTACCTTGCTGGACGGCTAAGCTCAGCCTTTGGGCGAAGTAGGAACCTGTCCGTAGGTCGCCAGACACACCGGCCAATTTTTTGGGGCTACTTACTTATATATTTTGGGGCTTAATACTGGACTAAGGCTAGTCATAAATAGACTGATAATGTTAATGTCAACATGTTGTATCTGTTACTGTATCGACTAAACGATTTTTTCAAGAAATAAATTATAATTAGGTCCCGAAAAACTTGCTGATCGATGTTTTCATCGTCTTTTCTGGAACACGTCATAAAAATATAATAAAGCTTGTTTAAACCTAGTATGTTCGTCCCAATTTCAATAATAAAACATTCAATTTTAAACCTTATTTACAAGATATAAGTTTCATAACGGAAGTTTAGACGTAGATAGAGCAACGGCCGCGCGGGCGCAGCTCCCGTCGTGTGACGTCACGTCGCCGTCGCCAATTTCATCTCATCATAAAAATTACGATCCGGTGTACACTCGATATGATTACTGGTGACCAATCACCGGGACTAACTGTGCTCTTGTTTCATGTTTATGAACTGTGTACATTGAAGAGCAGTGAAAAAGGGTAACTCCGTGTGGAAATGTCGATAACACGTGATCTGTTTTTATTGCTGACTGTTTTGGAAAAGGTACCATTTATGCGGTCGGCGTTTACGTCGTACGTTATACTAAATCCAATATTGTGAACTATTTCGAACCGCCAAATGGTACCTTTGCGAAAATAATATCACATTTGTGTATGTAAAACAAATTGTGTAGGTAGTTAGTTACTTCCTGGTTTAATAGAAATAACAACTTTTACTTTTTTAAGAGAAGGCAATTTGGTTACGTTTTGCATTAGCAATTCCATTGTTGAGGTATCTATTTCACGATAAACTAATCATTACCAATAACAATGACTAATTTAACGGAGTGATGTTTATAGCTATATAACAATATGTACTTATTATATAGTTCCATATGTAGGAAAGTGAATAAAATTTTGATATAACAATGGCTATAAATAGTATAAATGCTATAAACATTACGTGTTTTTTACAGTGCAGATAACGCACTTAGCATCACCTTTGTCCTTTATACATAGATTGTACTGATGGTATATCCAGATTACGCAACAAAGAGCCAGCTAAGTTATGTAAATTTTTAAACCATCATATTTTGGTTCATTGTTCGCGCACCGATGATTGTCACCGCCGCGCGGGAAACAGTGGCGTCGAGAAAACCGGCGCGCGCGCGCGTGTTCGAACCGCGCGCCATTCGAATTACGAATTTGAATTTCGAAATGTCCGCGCGCACCGGTGAATGGAACGGTAGTGGTGTGAACCGGCCTCGCCACCGGGAAAGGTCGTTTAGGTGGTTTTGTGTTTGTTTTTGTTTGCTGCTAATGATAACGTGTGACCTACATCCGAAGGATCTTTCGAAATTCGCAGTGTACTTGTTTGCTGCGGGCCGTGCATCCAATCTGCAATCCGAGCGATACGGGTTTAATCGCAAATAGAGGACCGTTTGTTATCCAGGAGAAATGATATGGAATTACGTGAGCGGAATAGGTAGCGTGAATAGGAGCGGCCTTCGCGAAAAAGTGCAAAAAACTAATGCGAACGTCCAATGCTTTTGACAAAACGTGTCTGCGGCTAACAGAACAACAAAGGAGTTTAACTTATTAAACACATTTGCCAAAGGCATTCTCACGATTTACGAGTAGAAATCTTCGCTGCAAATTTAGTTAGAAGGTTATAACAATGCTATAAGCTTTATATGATTTGTTTATTACTTTGATTTCGTTAAGATTCAATCTGAACTCGACTTTAACGGGAAGGGAATAGAGATAAGATTCAGTAAAAGCTTTAAGCATAGCTAGGCCAATATCCTCCCTTTGGAGCAACCTTGATCTCAGTACGCGGAATATTTGATATGACTCATATATTATGTATATAGTTGTAACTAGCTCATTTGCATGGATTGTGTTGTATTGTAACTCACATGGGGTGTTTATTTGTAGACTAATTAACCTTACTGTTTTTGTTCCGAAGTACAGTCACCGGCAGTAGTATCTTCCTATACGAAGGCCGCAAAAATATTTGATACGCTCTTATTTTTAGGGCCATAAGAGCGTGTCAGACATTTTTGCGACCTTCGTATAGGAAGATACTTGCCGGTGACTGTCGCTGGCTTAATTTGTAAAATAAATTAAGCCAGCGAAATTAAAACTGTAATAAGTCTTCATATATATATCACCGTTGTAAAGGCGTTTTTAGTGTTTAACTCGTGTCCTATCCTACGTAGTTAAATAACTGTGAAAAAATGCAATGCGGCACCTATAAAGTGCTCATTTTAAGTAGTGCACTTGGCACAGTTTGTAATCACGTACGATATTATTTTCCGAACCCCCGTTGTGCAGACATTTTTATTCTACACATTCTCACGTTATTTTTTGCTCGTAAAAATGGCCGTCACGCTTAACGGCCAGTTTCTGTAAGTTTTGACTTTAAATCTAATTTATTAAACCTCTTTTGTTTCCTTAAGCATTTTGTTTGTCTTGTTTAAAACAAGGAACATAATGATAACATTTAGCCCAGAATGGTACTCAGTAGTCATTTTGATAACTTGATAATAGCAATATATTATATTGCTGAATATTCCCGAAACCTAACACATGTAAGTAATTCCGTGTGTAAACTTTATTTCAGGCAAAATCAATGGGAGGGGCAGTTGCCCAGCAGTGGGACACTATTGTAGGTTATTAGGCTATAAAAAAATTAAGTTACACACTATACAGTATACGTGCAGAAGTATGTATTTAAAAGCACTTCAATGTATTTTTTATTTAATTTGCCACGTTCATTATGCTGCTGTAGACCGATAAAGCTTCTTTTGTGGACTTTAAACATAGTGCTTAAATACCTTAATTGTTAATGTATACTTACTTCAACAAAATATTACAAGATTCGACTGGCAACTACAAAATGTCCAGTTTCATTGCATTTTTTCCTTCCTTCACGCTCATTAAATACGCAGGAAAATGCTAATCTAAATCACATATCGTTATATTGTATGTTTTTTGTTCCTTATACTGAACCTTTAAATGATTATAGACTCGCAAAAAATATCAAGGCCTAAAAAGTTAGAACATATGTGCCAGTATTTTGGTAAAGGTACCATTTGGCGGCCGCTGCTTACGCTCCTATTGCTCGAATAGAGTATTGAATACGACGCGACGTACGACGTAAACGCCGGCTGCGAAATGGAACATTTACAGAAATAATGTCACATATGAAGATTTACGCTTGACCTAATGGCGGACCTTAGTATGTTTTCTAGACATCTTTTTTGAAACAGCACAATGACCTAGCTGCCGACTCCTATGCCCTTGTGATGAGATCATTCTGTGATTTGGCTAGAACTGCGCCGCCAAATAAGAATGCGCGATTTGTAAAACTAAAACTGAGATTTGCAGAGGAGTGCTGCTAGCCATGCTTTTTTTATACCACGGCGGCGGCAAACAAGCATACGGCCCGCCTGATGGTAAGCAGTTACCATAGCCTATGGACGCCTGTAACCCCAGAGGATTCACATGCGCGTTGCCTACCCTTTAGAACATATACACTCCTTTTTTGAAGAACCTCATACTGTAGCCCTCTGGGAAAACCTCGGCAGGGAGTTCATTCCACAATGTGACAATGAGTTAAATTTAAGTGAGTTCGCTCGTTCGAATAGGTATTTTAATTTTAAAAATAGGTACCGGGCCTAGATGGGATAACTTTACTATCCACATCCACATGTTTAATGTTCCTTTTTCAAGTGTTTTTTTTTACTATTGCAATCGTATAAATCGATTAAAATGTTTGAAGTTAGTCGCGATTTTGAAGAAACCGGAAAAAAGTTATGACAAATAAATAGCGTTCTTTTCAATCTCGGTATCCTTGAGAATTTTACCGATTATTGCCCATTCGACCAACAAACGGGAGACTTTGGACAATATTTAAGTTCAAAACATTAAAAGAAAACCAGGAGTGTTTATTCAGAACTTGAACGCGATTCCGAAGTCGTAAGTATGCTCGCGAAGTTTTTAGCTAGTGATATTGTAATAGCTTACCGACTCGAGGCCCGAATCTAGGGTTTCTGCTCGAGAATTCTCGAGGCGAGAAATCTCGAGAAATTTGTCCTTCGTCGAGACGGGAAAAAAAAACCGCAATGCCTCGAGAATTCGAGAAATAAATCGCAAGAGCGATAAGTTAAAAAAACACGTGTTTAACACTTAATGCGTCTAGCTTATGCTGTCTGTGCTCTGTGCTTAACTTGTCGAATGAGTGGGACTGTAGGACCGGCTGTCCAGACCAGAGTGGGGTCGCTAGAGCTGCGTTCTCGAGGGTAGATGTGGAAACCTAAGTGGCGAGTTGGCTATATTATATGTTTAAAGTCTAGTGACACCTCTCTACCCCCAGCCCCGCACCGGTGTTGCCCTTGAGCCATCTTTGATGTCGCTTTTTATGGGATCCCATCTTGCGGAGGGCGAGTCACCGTCTGCCGGAATTAAAATTGGATACCGTTTTATTAAGCAGGCGTCCGGTTCTTCACCCAATAGCCCAGTAATTAGCCCATACTATTCACCCAATTCACCTAGTACATTTTAGACTCCATTAACTGAATAGTCCTTACACCATGGCGGGCGCTGTCTCTGCGTGCGTCCCATGACACGGGCAAGGGCAGCATCCTTTTAGTGTATCCCTCACTTTTCATTAAATTGTCTAAAGGGCCTTTGCGCTTTGGCTTTGGCTCCGCATACGCCTTCCAAAGGTCCGGAACACCATTGTTCCGTGGTCGGAAAAGACCTTCTAAAATTTCTCGAGATACTCGGGAAACTCGAGAAATCGTGGTCGAGAATTCCCGTGCCTCGAGAAATAAAAAAGGTCGAGAAACCAGAAACCCTACCCGAATCAAACCAGAGGGCCTGCCGCGAACTTCGTATATCGACATTTTACCTGCGTCTCTTTCGCTCGTACATGCAAGTGCGATAGAGAATGAGATCACGAAATTTCCGTGCACTCTCCAACTCACAAATATTTAGTTTTATATTTTTTTTAATTTAAAATGACAGTTGGATAATGGATTAAGCAGACTATGCAGTAATTTAGACACGTACGTCTAGTTTTGTATTTAAATGACTGTTGGAGTGGACAGATTGGGTCAGATTGAAGCAGACCGACCTGCCTCTTTGTTATATAGAGAAAAAAGATGTATAGCAAAGCTTTGATATCAGAATCAGAATCAGAAATTTATTCATAAAACACATTATTTTACATGTCAGTTTTACAATAGGTATATGTCATAGGTATATGTCGTATATCGCTTACGGATTTGTATAAGGTGCTCAAAGAGCTTAATACTTCGCTCTATATACTGCCATATATTACCCGGGTTCAATCCTATAATTTCTCAGCTACTTATATTAGGGGGCCCACCGACTATCAGTCCGCCTGACGATATCGGCCTGTCAGCTAGAACAAAAATTTGACAGCTCCGAACAACTGACATGTCAATATCGTCAGGCCGACTGATAGTGGGTGGGCCTCATTAGATTTTTTTTATATCGAGGTATTTGAGGTCACGTTACATTGGTGCACGAGACTTCGACTCCTGCGCTCGTTTATCTAATGGGAACAAATACACGGTTTGGAGACTTGCCTTGGAACCGCTGTTTATTTTGCCTTCTCTCTAGGGAATCGTGTAAATAGCAAAAGTTTAATTTAAATATAGAATAAAACTACATTTACTAAAATTTAGAAGCAGCAGTAAGAGTTCCGTAAAACTACACGACTATAGTTCAAAAGCTCCCAACTATGGTCCAAAACTGACTCGAATATCTACGATTAGGTCTTACTTTTATTTGAATGAAGCGCTTAATGAATAATTAAAAAAAATAAAACTAAAAAGAAGACTGGGATTGATATTTAGATTACGTATTGAAGCTGTGGACCATAGTTGCAGTACTGGACTATAGTTTTAACTATAAAACTTTCGTGAGACTCTAACATATTAAAAATATTTATAACGGGTTACTCACGTAATTTTTGTCGATTTTTCAACACAACATGATTTTTCGAAACATGTCGAGCAAAAATCGACAAAAATTACGTGAGTAACCCGTTATAAATATTTTTTAATATGGACTATAGTTGGGTAGTTTTACGGTTATTGTACTTAAACAAATGTGTGTCATTTTTGGGCAAAGGAACCATTTGGCGGAAGCCGCTTAGGTCGTACATTCTACAGATTCAATATTATATTCATCCAATAAGAGAGCGTAAGCGCCGGCCAAATGGTACCTTTGCAAAAAAGTGTCACATATTTGTTAAGCACCAGTGCGTCCGATCCCTAAAAGAAATGAATCTAGGTCGTATTAAAAAAAAACAGTTGCGTGCAATTCGCGGTTCCAATTTTAAAATCACGTACAACGGCATCATCTTACCGTATATCACGTGAGACAAAGACAACAATATCGTATTACATGCATTCAATATCGACTTGACACGTTTCGTAATCGACTTTCACTCAAGGCCGAAATAACCTATTACTGCATCTACGCCACAGATTACTCTGCTATAGATAGGGTATACGTAACGCGGTCGTGGAGTTTAATTGTTGAGTACTTTATGGTTTACATTGGACATTGCATAGAATAAGTATTAAACAAAGGAAAATAGGTTGAACCGAGAATACCTCAATAACTTAAGTCCGTCACTGTGAATAATGTACATCTAAATAAACTAAGTAGCGCTTGATTCTATGGCGTCTACGTATATCTTTGTTCACGTAAACAAACCTAATTTGACCCTAGTCGTACAAAACGAATTATTAAGACTCACAGGATAGATGAGGATGATGACGAGAAAACAGACCTAAAAGATGTACATCCACTAATATTTGCGTGCTTCTTCTGACAGAGAAGGTTAAGTAGGGATCGTTGAGCCTAGTTACGAAAAAAATTGGAGAAAGTAATATAAAGTAGGTATTCTGTAATGCTGTGTAACTTATTTGAATAATAAAATAAATAAATGTTAAGTAAGCGTGTAAGTATGTGTATTACATTAACTATTTTAGAAAAACAAGATCACTTATGGCCATTGAACGCAAAAAACGAAACGCAAGAACAATACCTTAGACAATACGCAGTCTATTAGAGATAATCTTTGCCCACGCGGTCCAGTCGACCGGCACTGCATCACCCTCCCACCAACTCTCGATCGTATAAGGATGAAAGTGACGAAGCACATCTGTCCGAGAGAAAGTGATCTTTAAATATGAGTCTTGTCGTGCGAAATAATTCTTTGTTTTTATACTATTGAATAATACAAGGATTTCACCTTAAGATTTATGATTACATTTTATCGCGATATGAATTCGTCTTATTTCCCTTGGGGTATGAGAATATGGCGACGGATATTTTGTACGCGATTCCGTTTTTATTGCGTTGTATTTTAGACTGAACGTCCTTAGACGCCGATTCCCGGCGGCTTGCCTAATTTATAGTTTTCCTATAACTCATAAAGAATAGATATGCCGATTTAGCTCCGGCTTGACTAAGAACATTTTTGGCTGGACACCACTGGGTCGTATGAGGAGATTCAATTGTATAAATATATGCTAGAGTTCTTAGCATTTAGCATGTTATTATCCTTTATAACTAGATATCATCTATCAAAGTCATCATCATCATCATCATCATCTCAGCCATAAGACGTCCACTGCTGAACATAGGCCTCCCCTTATTAAAGGGGGGGTTTGCCATACGCGCCACGCTTGGCAGGCGGGTTGGCGCGCGCAGTTTTTATTTTATTTTATTGTTGTTTAGGGTTTCGTAAGATGCTGCTGCCCATCTCCCGGTATATTCCCTTAGCAGACTCCTACTGCAACCACGGGACGATATGGTGGGGGACAATTATTATAATAACAAATTATTTTGACTAAACGTTTTTTATAGGTAGTGTTCGTATTTGTAAATTGATAAAGTAGGAGTAAAAAGCACGTTGCATGTCAAATTCATTACATTTTTACATGTCTAGAACAATTTAGTTTCTCAAATATCGCCCACGGTCACTACATAAGTACATTACTTACAATAAGTGTCAAAACACAACAAGGACACATCACAACTAAATCAGTATTTACAATTGTACAGTCGGGTCGAGTTACAATGGAGTTACACATTAAAAAAAAACTTTATATATCTTACCGTGACATGTGGTCATGACAACAAGACCGTGAAAATGAGAAAAGTTATGTCATGATAAAATGTCAAATGACAAATTTTTATATTACAAATATTAATTTGTACGATTTGCAATCTTGGATTATTTTAGTCCTTTTAAGTTTGCTTCGTGAACCCTATGCTTAGATGTTGAATTCTAATATAATTCCCATCAATGTGAAGAACGTCTAATACTCACTTAAGGCCGTTCCTCGATTCGGACAAGCCACGCCCATCCGTTAGAGACACGTTTATGGCTCCCGTGAACGAAAGAAAGAGATGCAGCGCTCTTAAGGATCAGACTTTTTGGCCAAACTACGATAAATAAGCGAATCTATAAAGTTTTGTCCAATTGTGCTTCTGTGACTTTTTAGATAAACCAGAATACCATATTTTTTACTTAGTTATATTGCTTAATCTTTTATAGTTTACGTAAGCTAAGAAAAATAAGGGAAAAAGGACCCAACTTTGGATTTTTTTTCTATAGAGGCAACTTTCAGCAATCGTGTTTCGGCTTGTGCCAATAACAAGAGTATATAGTCTAATAATATATATTCGAAAATAAATTCAGTCTCTTTTCCCGTTTAGTCACTAGAGCGTTTGAAAAAACCTATAATTTTTCAAAGTAGCCCCTTAAAGTCCAGATAAGATATCAAATCAAATCAAATCAAATCAAAATATATTTATTTCATATTATATCGGTTTTACAATGGCAATACAGTGATCCCCACACTAGGCTGAGCCTGTGACGTGGGGATCTTAAAGAAATACATGAACATTAATTTAAATCTAAACTTAAAACTAAGAATTTTGATTAAATGACCGGGAAACTATCTACTTAAGTACAAAAAGTCGGTTAAAATGGTCTTAATAAGTTATAAGTAAGCGGTGATTAAGTAAAGTTAAGTATGTGTGTTTACCCTAGTAAAAAACGCCTTGACAACTATTCTAAAACTCTATGACATGAAACTAGATGATAGACCAAGTTATAACAGTTATTAGAAAAATACAAAAAAAAAAAACTATCACATGTTCTTCAAAAATTATGGTCACTTTAAAAATTTACTAGAATATTCACGCCCTGGTCTCTTAACTTCTAGTAAATTTTTAAAGTGACCATAATTTTTGAAGAACATGTGATAGATTTTTTTTTGTATTTTTCTAATGACTGTTATAACTTGGTCTATCATCCATTCACGGCTTGACGTCGATTTCTGGGACACCCTGTATAAGATAGCAAAAACACCTCTATTATATACTCGTAAATAATAAGAACTGTATTTATAATGTAGTACTCTTTTGTTGTTATGTTAATGAACCGGACTGTACTCGCCTTGGTCAATTGCCTTCAATTATGTCTACCAATGAAGAGTGCTGTAGTTAAATGGTTACATTAGTCACAAGTATTATTCTTCATACATGTATGAGTTGTATGAGAAGAGATGATGACGTCATTAGTGTATGCGAATTGCGACCTTAAAGTTATATCCCTAATGGCTCCTCTACATGATGGGCCATCATAGGGACGCAGATATGCGTTAGAGGGAGCTAACGATATTTCGATCTCGTTCCGTCGTATGGCTGCGTCCCTACGATGGCCCATCATGTAGAACAGCCATAATGTTGATATTAATGTATGCTTGGGTTGACTTTAGCGAGTCCAAAATGTCAGTTTATTATTGATACTTTATTAGAAAAACATTAGGTTGATATTTCAGTAACAACCTGAAAGAGAGAAGCTAAGAAATTGCTATATTTAGTGCAGCATTTATGATAATAAATGTCTGGTAGTTTACCTATAGTATTTGCAATATTGGTTATTGCTATTCAAAATAGTGACTTTAGTGCTAGGGATACGGTGTTATATTCAATGGACGGATGTGTGGCATAACAGTTTTATCGCAAATATTCATTGGATGTTGGGTTCTTATCTAAACTTAGATAAACTAACTTTTATTTCAATTATGCTTCTCTGGTACATGTTGAATTTAGAACCTAAGGCAAGGCACTGGCAGCATAATTTAAACTATTTAGGTACAGTGTAAAATCGATTTTAGGTTATAAAATGTACTGAGATGACAGGTGTCAAAAACCGCTTCCTAGGTTGCACAAGGTATAATTATAAAGAGATCGCAAACGTAAGTTTTATTTTTATAATTTTGTTTTGTAATTTGTTTTCTTGACACTATTTGGAGACATTTTAGAGAATTACATCCTTTAACTGGAATATACAGGATGTAACTAAAATACTGGTGATACGTTTAAGGGCATAATTGGTATCGTATTACGAGTAAGAAAAAAGTAGGACAAAAATTTTTTGGATGTGAAAATTTTGTTTTTGTATGGGACACGTCATCATCATCACCAACCTTCCATACAAAAGCAAAATTTAGCGCGAGAATTTTTTTTGTTACTTTTTCATAATTAGAATACGATACTTATTATGCCCTTAAAAGGAGCACCAGTATTTTTGTTACACCTTGTATACTTAAGCTATTTTGAATTGTATGAATTTACGAAAAAAAAACCCTGAATCTATAGGCACTTCTTGACTATAAAACATAATATCCGCAGCATAAATAGCAATTCAAGGAAATTAATAGTACCAGCGTCCCATTCGTTACAAAAAAATAGGAAGCTAAATCACGAGTGCAGGAAACGCGTTATTAACGACCCGGTGAGTGCCAGATTTTTTTGGTGAGTGCCAGGTACCGATAGGCTGTGGGGGACAGTAAAATTGATGTTAGTGCCTAAGGCCATCAATTTGTGTAATGCAATATTAGTAGTATAGAATAGAACCAGATACTATGCATATATAAAACGCCACAGTCTAAGAAATTTTTGAGGCTCCATGTCTGAAGCGCCACCTGAACGAGAACCGAAGCTACCTTATACCGTAGGACATAGTATTATTTATTTATTATTATTACATCACAGTACAGAAATTAAATTTAAGGCAGTTTCCTGCAAAACTGTTTTCACAGTTTGTCTGCAGGTGAGAGTCTCTAAGTTATACATAATATATATTTATTAACTATGATATTTACTTAAGTTTAAACTTAAGTGACATTTATGTAGGTATCTACAGTATTGTAAATGTCACTGAAGTTTTTGTAATAGGTACAGTTTTAATGCGTTTTTAAACTTATTTTTATTAGGTTCATGCCGGATGTTTTCAGGTAGACTATTTAAAAAGTACGGTATTCTCTTGCTTAATGTTCTGTCTCCGAAATAATTCGTGACTCGGGGTATTTCAAATTTGCGCGCGGTTACTGTCCTTGTTGTGTGCTTATGATGTATTAATACTGGGTACTCTCTGCCCCTCAGCGCCATCTAGTATTTGATAGCGTTACAATAGTTACTCCAGTAGGTATTGTAACGGGGGGGGGGGGGGATACACGTGGGGCAAATTAAGTGATTTGATTATCAACAAACACATTCCTCGCAACGCATCTTCGCTCATCTCTGGTGGAAAAGCAGCCTTAAGGAAGTAGGTGTTACAGGTAGTATAGTAATAAGAAGTTGCAGATTTAGCAGTGACCATAAAAAGCAGTATTTGCAAAGTTCAACCGTCTGGCATCGATTGTACGATCGGCCTCATAGACATGTGTGCCCTTTTAAGAGTCGCCAGGACGCTCGCGTGAACTCGCGTCCCCATACAAACGTAGTTCAGCTCTCATTTTAAAACGACATGCTTTAGAATCACGAAATTTGGCATGGACATTTTAGTAGTACAGAGCTATGTCGGTAATTAGTTTTCGTTGCTAAAAATTGTAATACAAAGAAAATATAGCAAAAATAAGTTTTGTATGGAAATCTGTATCTGGCTGTATTTTCTTTGTATTACAATTTTTAGCAACGAAAACAAATTACCGACATAGATCTGTACTACTAGAATGCCCATGCCAAATTTCGTGGTTCTAAAGCATGTCGTTTTAAAATGAGAGCTAAACTACGTTTGTATGGGAACGCGAGCGTCCTGGCGACTCTTAAACCTTGTTCCCTCAACATAAGGATACGAATGTATAGTATACATACGTTTGACGCAGAAATACATTGCGCACACAAAGACAGTTTGGTGGGTAAACAAGTTGCTATGTGTACGAGTGATTAGCGAGTAACGATGCTAATACACTAAGTGATGTTACAGTATACAGACTATCAGGTTTTCAAACTATGCGCCGCGGCGCCCCGGTGCGACATTGAAAGTACTGAGGGGCGCCGTGAGGCAATCCTCCTTACCATACCATACCTGTCTATTTCAAATAGCCTAGCTAGCAGCTAGGTTAGGGCGCCGCGACAAATTTTTAGACTGGCAAGTGCGCCACGGACTGAAAAAGTGACTGAAAATCCCTGAACTAACTATTTATATATGATAGCAATCCGGTTTAATACATGTAATAGTCAAACATTTATGAAAGAATAACAACATTGGAATTCGCCAGTAGCTTCTAATTTGATATCACTAGTAACCGTAGTGTTTTTATCTGCGACCACGAGTAACTACTGGCATAACAATTTGTAGTTCGAAGTGAATTGACGGTGGTAAGAGATGGGAAAAAAGTCTCGGCTCTCAGCAGTGTAACAAATCGATGTGGTTGAGCATGTTCGACGATCACAATTCACCTCGTGTTGTTGTTACGGGCTACTTTTTATTACATAACAAAAATAATTACAAAATATGCTTTTAAACTGAAGTGATCAATGAATACGAAATACTTACCTTAGCTTCCATGTGGGTAATAAAATAAACTATGGGACCCAAGCGGGATTTCAAATATGAACACGCGACTTTATAAGTTTCCGATAAAACTGGGGTATCTTTTAACCATTTCACTTCGTTTGTTAGGGCATTGTGTACTACTGTTTGTTGTTTGTTTACTGTGATCCTCGTAAGCAGTTATAATAATTTAACTTGTATTTACTTCATACACACTTAAGCCTGACTTGATGTTGGTTGCTTTTTAGCTTATTTCAGAGATATTTTATTTAACGGAATAATGAACAAGTGATCATCATTTAAAGTTAATTTGTCTTACAATTCATAATTATGCTTATTACAAATGACCATCAAACTCTTCTTAGATTCTTCTTTTCTTTATGAACTTTTGCATACGGAGGTAAAGGAAATAAAAAATCTAACAAGTTAGAAATACGAGTAGGTTTTGGGTTGTAATATATATGTGACTTATATAAGATATATGTATGTATTGTAGAAAATAAATGTAAATATGTAGGTTTATCTATCTACACACAGCTAAAGCTTATCTGTTGTTAAATTTTAAATGCCGTTACGTAAATAAATTATAAAATACATGTATTAAAGTAATAAATGTTGCAATACGAATTTATCCCGTTTACGATTCGTACGCGAGGTTACGACACATGAGTGAATACGTAAGCTCGTATCGAAAAAGCTTCCGCCGTGCCGACTATAAACGAAGCTTCGTATGCGAATTTATAGAGTAATCGAAAAATTGTGTTCGAATCGAGGTAAAGCCGTGGTCTCGCACAGAGCAGGCAGGCAGACACCAGCCCCAGCCAGGCTGCCTGCGACCCACGAGCGTTACGTCACGCTCGAAACGTCAGAAAAATTACAAAAGTGAGTGTACGCGATTAAGTCCCGTTTATGTCAAAATAATTATTGAAATTATGTATTGAAAAAAAAAAGTTTTGTTAGAATGTACTGTAGTTTTGTTTGAATGTACTGATTTAAACTCCAAATACATTCAGTACATTCTAACAAAACTTTTTTTTTTCAATGTTTTCAAAGTTTGTATTTGATTTAATAACAAACTATTGTGTAATGTAATGTAATGTAAAAACTCTTTATTGTACAAAAACAAGTCAAACACAATATAATAATAGGAAAACGCAAGTACAAAGGCGAACTTATCCCTTTAAGGGATCTCTTCCAGTTAACCTTTGAGTAGATGAGAAAAGAAGTAAATAAAGGTTGGTTGTGATAGTACAGTCAAAAATATCTGAACATGCACTTTATCGCCTTGACAATAGAGGCGTTGTTCAGATATTTGTGACCACCTTGGCCGCTCCGATATGTCTGATGGCGACTGTACACTTATCACGTGAAAAAGTTTTGGATGTCTTATACAAGTTGTAGGTATCGACGATCAGTTCAAGACCGAGGGAACATTTGGTTAAGGCCAAGGTATCGATCTCCAATGGAGATCAATGCCGAGTAATGGTTATCTTTCAGCTGTTTCATTTGAGGCTAGGGTTTGCAATCAGAATTATCCGAATAGTAATTTGTATGGAATTATTCGGATAGTAGCGATATTATCCGAATAATATTCGGATAATGAAAATTTGAGGCTTAAATACTAACCGCTGTCGCTGTGGCGTGTCCTACGTGTGACCGTGTTTTGTTTATGCATTTGATCTAGATCCCCAACGCTGTCATCGCGTCAAATTGATTCTGTTCCATGGCGTTTGTGTTTAGTATACGAGCGTTAACTGTCAATTGTTATTTCATGGAGCAAACAGTGCATTTTGATCAAATTAATTTTTCTTTTTTTTATTAATTGTTTTTCTGCATTGCACTTAATATTTACTGAACTCCGATATGTAATAATAAACGGGATACAATCAGCCCAAAAAAATGGCGCCAAAATAGTGCAGTAAAAACGACTCCGTACAGCAGTCTGTCTGACAGTGTTATTACGGTATAAGACTGGTCGGTTACAATACAATACAATACAAATACTCTTTATTGAACACCTCAAAAACAAAACCAGTACAGGAGAAAAAATAAAAAATTAAATTAGAGGTAAACAACAGGCGGTCTTATCGCTAAAAAGCGATACAAATACAAACAAATATTACAAATATTTACGATCCATATGTTTTCAGTAAAACTTGTTTGAGTCTCTGTACCCCCAGCATATTGTTTACTCTATGTTACTGAACTTATTTTTTATAATAAATAGGAGATATAACGTGAGCTGTTAAAGTTGGTAATATAGCTATGATTTAGTTGCCATTTTCTAATAGTATAATTTTGTACTGATTTAAACTCACACGATTTTCACTCATTATTGTGTATTAAATATATATGTTACACAAAACTAGCGGTCCTAAAATTGTTGGAGGATCGACTTTGCCGCGGGTTTTGTTAGATCTACTTTTCTACTACAGTGTCTCTCTTACATTCATATTTTTCTGCTTTTTCATTTGTTTATAAGTGGATTTCACCCAATCCAGTTATAATTTCCGAATAAGTCCTCAAACGAAATGCGTAATATACGTATTGCGCGACCGTCAATTGGAGATGAGGGGACACAAATTGGTGGTGACGTACGGGAAGCCAGCTCGACTGAATTGGGACATTGGGAATAGTAATCATTCTACGTTACATGAGATGAGCGTCTATGTGCTTTTAGATTATTGAGTGTGAAGTTTGTTATTAAATAAATACAAACTTAGAAAACATTGAAAAAATAATCAACCCAGCAGGACTTGAACCGGTATCGATACGCCTTGCCGGGGCTCGATCGCTTTACCAATTAAGCTATGGGTTTAGTTACTAAGCTGACGAATTTTTGCATTTATTTTACGTCGGCTTTACAGCAGCCGTAAGTTACATCTATGCAGGCATGCACCACTTTAAACCATATAAAAATAATTATTGAGTGTGAATCAAAAAATATTATTAGCGTGTAGACGAATTTTTAATGTTTAGAGTGTATAGGAACGCCTTAAGCGTGACATTGACAGTAATGACAGTAGCTGTCAATTTAGGCGCGAAACGGTACGGTAGACTGTCACTCTCTTTGACGCCGACTTTACGCTGTGGACATTGTTGACATTGTTTTATATTCTGATTTAGTTATTTAGAGCTAATTCCTTGATTTCATTGTAAAACCTTTGATTATAGAACCCAAGTTTGATCTGGAAGTGTTTCATTTCCAAAATCAGACGTGGGAAATGTACTTACAGCCTGCAAAGTGCAAGCCGTACGAGGCCGTACCTACTAAAAACCGCGTTAGTACAAGTTAGTTGCTTCGGCATCGTTTCTCATTGATTAAATCATAAACAAGAAAGCTTTAGTGTAAATGAGCAGATTTCAATCACGAATACGTATCGAAGTTAACAATGTCCACATGCGTCGTAGGTTTTGGCGGCGAGATCAAAAGGGCTCGCCTGGACGTATTGAGAACGTCATTAGTACCTACAGCCTACGCATAGCGCCTATCTGCGCTCGCTACATTTTGTTTTCAGCATTTACAGGTGATATCTAAGCACTGAAATGTGCCGATGAAGTTTTTGAAGCCGAAAACCATTGTGGAGCTGGAGATATCATTTCGTTGCTACCTAGGTTATACCTAACAGGGATACCACGGTGGCATTAGCAGTCGCCGGCCACCCACTAAGTGGAGGATGTACAGTGAAGGATATCTCACGAGATTCTCACCTGCTGTCCACTTAGTTGTGCAACCAAGTCATCAAGTGCCTCTATCGATGGAAGTTAAGTAAAGCATAAATGCAAACATAAAGAGTGCTGTGCCAATCATTCTTCCAAGGTGTATCGTGGCGTAAGCACTCCAGTAACGCAGGAATGGTCAGATAGAGAGTGGAGTTTCTCATGGAATGAAGAATTCTTAGTACCTACTAACACCCGGTAACTCATATGTGAACAAATATATGAATGTGAAGGTATGGAGTAATATATTTGTCATGCGTAGTTCTACATGTACACTACTATCAGGTAAATACAGTATGCTAGTAATTGGTCACTTATTTTTAAAGTGGATATTTACTGCGGTGCCCTTAGAAATCATTTTGTTTACCTAGCGAAATTCATATCAGCGAAAAATCTTGAGATTTATTCTAAGTGCCATGTCTTTATTATTTGACAAATGGTAAAGAGCTGTATGGATCCTTATGTCTGGCACCTACAGTAATCATTTTGCTTAGTTAACACATTTATTGCCGCACTCATAATAAATTGGTTGTATGTGCCCAGTACAAAATCCTAAATGAATGTGTTAAAGAATATTTTGAGCTAATCATTTGTTATAAACCATTTTCACAGTTTAATTGGATTTTAAAATAGGAAAATGTTCAAAAGAATAGACATTAGATACCTAGATTCATAAACACTTGTTCATCCAATGGTTTTATTGTGAAATGTTATTGTTGTTTCTTATTTGAACAAAATCAACTTATGGCTTCCATACTTTAGCATAGCGGCACTACTCTATGTTACTATTCCAACAGTTCATGCTCAGCGATATAGTGCTAAAGCATTAACCTTTTGGCCGCCAAGCGTTGAACAAAAATGACGCGCCACTGATGCCACTTAATCGCGTTTTGTCAAGCAAAATTGAACTTTGCGGAAGCCTGCGTAGGTCCCTATTGCACTACAAAGCCTGTCAGCTGTTGCCGACTGTGGCGTCCATGGCACGACTTTTTGATGTTGGCCACAGCCGACTGTGGCGGTGAAAGGGTTAAGTAATCTCTTCTTATGCATGGTTGAAACGGATCAATATTGTAGGAGACATAAGTTTAAAATTTAGCTCAAATTATTAGAGAGTCCGTGGATGTAATTTATCCGCAACTGCAGGCCCAGAATACTGATAAGTTTTAGTATCAGATCTGTCAAATTTCTGTTCTTTTTACTGTTCTGAGGATTTAGTCAACTCTGCACAATAATCCTTACTATGTATAAATGTAAAGTGTTTCAGGTTGAGATTCACTCTAGCTAGTAGTAGCATTTCAATAAGGTTCAACTTCAGATGTCAGCCCCAATGGAACTTATTGAGTGAATTAGGACTTACCAAGTGAAACTAAGCCCACTTATATCACTATGGTGGCAAACAGGTGTACACTTCATCTCTGAGTAAGCAGACACTCCGGTGAGGTTCCGGCCTATACCCGAATGCTACTCAAACATTATGATAAGCGCATTGCTGATCTTTTACAAGCATACAAGGTCACATTGCAGTCACCTTGGTAAAAACTAGTGCCTACACCAATTCATGGGATTAGGTTGCCAAACAGATTCCAAGCTCAATAAAATTCAGCTGGGACAAATGCTAATACAAGGATCAGGTTCACCGAGAAGATTTATTTTACTAACATGTGTTATGCTCAGTTTTTGTGTGTGTGTGTGTTTGCTTGTATTATGTTCACAGATTTAGATAATATTCTGGTGATGAATTGGTTGATGATGCGTAATGAAATTAATAAGTGCATCATATTATTGACAGCTGCTTGGATGTATAAAAAGACAGAGGATGCTATTGAAGTATGCCTATCTTACCTAACTACCTACAGGTATCCAGTGATATGTAGCCATACGATAAATAAATAAATTGAAGTTGACTTTTATATGTATGAGCTATGTTAACACGTGTCAAGTAAGATATTGAAGCAGCGATAAAATGGTGAGCAAGTAGGTATTTAATGTGTTTAGTCATAGATGAGAAGAGAGTAAAACAGGTGAGTGCTCATACCTTTGATTCATATTCACAATGTGGAAGTCATGATGGGCTATAATAGTCAACTGTACTCAATTTAGCCAATTGATGAAGAAAGGAAAGTAATGTTGAAGTTGAATAATAAAAATCGCAAGTGATTTCCACATAAATATTATTACTGACTATGGCACTTGCATTATCTTAATTGAAAGTGTCTTTACTAGACATTTCTTTCAAACTCTCTGTTTATGGTGCCTAAATTTGAGAATGAAGCATTTTGGTTTAGTCCAATGGTTCTTAGCCTTCCAGTGGTGAGAAACCTTACTTGACAAAATTTATTTTGTCATGAAGCATCAACTGTTTTGAAATGATTAAAAGCCTGTGTTGTTCATTGGTGCATAAATCACTTCAAGAGCTTCCGGGGACTACCAGTGGTCCGCAGTCCACCGGTTGAGAACCACTGGTCTAGTCATTAATTCATTTTTGTCTTGTGAAATGGATGGTCATTAATGGACAAACGTTTCAGTCAACTTTAAACTAAGCTTGGTTAGTTTGAATACAATACTGTCCTGTATAAAAGTTAAAGTTAATTTCATTTTAATCTTTTACATCAAGGATTTGGCATGTGGTCAAGTGACTTTATTTTTAAAGCAAAACTTTGGTAAAGTTACTAAAAGATTTAATAGTTGACACTATACATGCAATGACTACTAAGTAAGTACATGATTTTTACATGATTCAGGTATGGAAAATAAATATTTCATTTGAGTGTAGGTACCTACTTATGGTCTCTATTGAAATTGTTTTATTTGAGAATATTCAAGAGTGTGGAGACCAAAGGAATTGAAATATTACAAGTAAGCAAGCAGGTTGAACCTACGACCTGTTTCATTTCATGACAGTTTTCATATTTTGTCTTTTATGTGACTGGATAGCCCAGTAAAAAAAAAAAAGATGTTAGTCCAATCAATGACCATTCGAGTACCTAATGTTATCTTTGCAGCAGTTTTGACCGTGTGTTAACTGTCGAGAATTAGTCATGGCATCTAGTTAGTAATAACCATTTATGCCCTTGCCTTCTGGCATTATGTTGAATTATTAATAAAATGTTAGTTTACTGTTGTTGGAAGTGTTGAACTACAGTATTGCCATGCATTATTTCTCTGAGAATTGGGAAGAATAGTTGAACTACTTAAGTAGTTAAACTACCCATTAGCATTCTAACTTGCCTATTTCTGGCTATGTGTGTGTTTTGGTCTTTTTTTGCAGTTACTGAATGTTTGTGAATGGATGCCCCGTTGATGTTATTAGATTAACGACAGGCAATAGAAGGATTCAGTGACTACATTTTTGTCGTTGGACTTGTTGGTTATGTTGCTGCCGCTGGTAGCACGAGCTGGCATCAAAGATTGGAAGCTGTTTCATTGTCCTCACTTTGGCAATTCGAGGAGCAGCAGGACGCCCATTCAGATGAAAACCCTTCTTGAACTTTTCAGGTTGAACACCTAGTATGTGCAATTACATTTTTGCAAGTGAAGGGAAGTTGGATTGGGAAGAGGCCCTTGTATTCATCTGTTTGTTTGGAGGGCGTTATGAACTGTGGCTATTAAGAGGATCCTATTGGAAGTTCACAATGTCAGCCGCAGGAGTACTGGGTGATGTTGTGAGGAGAGTGAGCCACAGGAGTTTCCAGAGTTATGCGCCGCATTCTCTGGAAGCGAGTTTGTAACAACTCTGTCATAGTGCTTGAAAGTTGTGATTCTGTTTATCATTTACCTCCCTCTCTCTCTCTTTCTCTTTTTAATTAATTTGTCCCTAAATAAGATTTATTAAAACAAAACAAGCTGACCTGACAAAACTTACTACATAACTGACGGACCATCCCCTTTGTGATAAAAGGAATTACAATACCAGCCACCTATATATGGCTAGGAGTTTGTCATGGTGTGAGCAAAGAACCGGGGCATCAGGGGTGCGCTTTCAAGTGTGTCTCGCTCTGAGGGGGTTGTTCATTTATACCATGGGAGTTGAGCAAAGTACCAGGGCATCGGGGTGCGTTATTTAGCGTGTCTCGCTCTGAGGGGGTTGCTCATGAGGGTATGCGACTTACCGTTGCTTGTACCCGTGCGCTTGAGCAAAGAACCAGGGCATCGGGGTGCGCTTTCCAGTGTGTCTCGCTCTGATGGGGTTGTTCAGAGGGGTTGCGACTTAACGTTGCTTTTGCCCTAGCGCTAGAACAAGGTACCAGGGTATGGAGGGTATGCCGTTTGGGTACGCCTCTACTCTGATGGGATTGTTCTTTTACCAGTGTGTGCTGAGACGTCTCAATTAGGTGTCAATGTGAGGAATGACTGGATAATGAGGATGATTGATACCTATGGTGATGGATGTTTTGGTTACTGAGAAAAGTGATTGGATGATTTTAGATGATCAAATGTTTATGAAGAGTGATGATCAGTGTAATTATGAATGGCCGAACGGTGATTGCAAGACAGTAATGTTCATTGCGTTATTAGGATGGTAGTTAAAACATCACTCTTCAGTTCCTCAGATGACGAACCAACAGATCCTGACGTTGGACCTTCTCAAGCCCTGTAGCGGGGGGCCACGAGAGCTAAGCGTGGAGCGACCGACTCTTCGCGTGTGTGCGTCCAGCCACACATCAGCCAGTCAGTACCAGCTGAAGAGGCGGGGACGGAAGATGGCGTCGAGGCCGACTTATTTTCAGGGTTGGCCGTATTAGCGTGTAGACGAATTTTTAATGTTTAGAGTGTATAGGAACGCCTTAAGCGTGACATTGACAGTAATGACAGTAGCTGTCAATTTAGGCGCGAAACGGTACGGTAGACTGTCACTCTCTTTGACGCCGACTTTACGCTGTGGACATTGTTGACATTGTTTTATATTCTGATTTAGTTATTTAGAGCTAATTCCTTGATTTCATTGTAAAACCTTTGATTATAGAACCCAAGTTTGATCTGGAAGTGTTTCATTTCCAAAAATATATATTAAAAAGTCGCGATACTTAACTAGGTACTGACATTGAGCATAATGACAAATTAGCATTGGAAAGGTAATTAAAAAAATCTCATTACTAATAACACCAACAAACGCAAGACAGAAATTATTAACCAATAATAAACTTAGGTATATCTTTAAACTACTACTGACTTCTTAAACTTTATACCCTAGCAACGTAGGTATTAGGTACTTTTGGTGTGAATCAGAGTACTGGGTGTTCGTATGTTAAACAAGATTGGGGCAAAAAGCCGGCGGCCGGCGTAAGCTGCATAATGGACGTGGACAGGACACACCTCGCCAGCGCGGTTCTACTATTTGTCTAATCTTTTTTACATACTAACAAACTCACTCAATGGATGGATTCGTCCTGTCTAGACAAGCTAAAACATCTTTAGTCTATGGGATAGGTAGTTTATAAAATTCATTACTAATAACACCAACAAACATACAGACATTATCAACCAATAATAAACTTGTATCTTTAAACTACTACTGAATTTTTAAACTTAATACTTTTATCTAAATAGCTTCTCAGCAAAGCAGGTATTACTTTTGGTGTGAGCCAGAGCTGGGTGCTCGTATGTTAAACAAGATTGGGTCAAAAAGCCGGCGGCCGGCTTAAGCTGCATAATGGACGTGGACAGGACACACCTCGCCGGCGCGGTTCTACCATTTGTCTAATCTTTTTTTACATACCAACAAACTCACTCAATGGATGGTACCGTTCATAAAGCGTCCATGCAATTTTGCAACTCACTTTATACTTTTTTTTCCTTACACTTCTTACTTTTTTTCCCTTTTATTTTCTTTATAAATAAGAATAATAAGAATAAGAAACATTTATTGTCACACAAAATTATCAAGTAAGTTACAAAAGTAGGTACTTATATAATAACTAATCTGTGACAAAAGGAGCGGCCTCAGCATATGTTGTATGTATACTTGTAAAGGAGGTTCGATGTACCATCAGTGATCGTAAATTTTACAGCAAAACCGTCAGTAGACAATTAAATAACAATTTCACAAAATAAACACAGACAGTAGTCTCTAGTATCTCTAAAAGGCTATAATTTAGTCTTAAAGATGAAAGAAAATTAAGTATAGATTGTTTTATAGTTTCAAACTTCACAGTCCGCAGCCAACCCTGCCTAGGTTCCTTATTCTAACTTTAAAACACATTTAGAAACGATCCAACTCAACTTCAATACAGCTAGCGCCTAAACGCCTGAATCAGAAATATCAGTATTTTCTTGAAAATTATTGCATTGCAACTCCAATACCAGTTCAATATTGGTTGATTATTGGTTGTGTGTTGGAGCAATGTTTGAGATGGATTGTGTTTTTAATGTATTGTTTCAGTATTTTAAAATTATAATACGGCACCTGGTTCGGTTAGCTGGATCTTGACAAATTTACCGCCAGTTATTCTTTAAAATCTTAACATCCAGTGTACAATAGTTATATACGTCAAGGCCATTCATTGTGATAAATCCTACGCATTATGCGATAAATCGCAAACCCATAAAGCAAATATGTTCAGTACGGCGGAACAAAACAGCCCGCATGAAACAAATACATTCACATTTTCTTTCCGCACCGTGCGTCATAAGTCCTCGGGTTGCGGAAAACTTTTACGGGAACTTATAGTATACTATAATATTTTATTATTTATTATAATATACAGGATGTATCAAAAATACTGGTGATTCTTTTAAGGGCATAAATCGTATCGTATTCTAATTGTGAAAACGTAAAAAAATTATCAAAGAAAAAAAATGGTTTTGCATGGAGGCTGGGACTTGTGTGGAAAAAAAATTTCGCGTCCATAACATTTTTCTTCTACTTTTCCTTAATCGCAATATGATACCAAATAAGCCCTTAAACGGATCACCAGTAATTGTTGTTACACCCTGTACTTACCCCATTCTTAATGAAACTTAGGAAACCTCTCCTAATTTTTTTCGCAATCTATCCTGAACCCATTGTCGAAAGGCCACACGACACTGTCAGTAATAATGACATACTTGCTCTACTCATCCTTCACTAGGGTCAACTCGGCGAAGACCGTCAGCCGGCGAAGCTCGGATTGCAATAAATTATCGTATAAAAAATTCTGCATAACTTTTTTTTACGAAATGGTAAAATTGTTGTAGAATTGTTCTAGAACAGTTTTACCATTTCGTAAAAAAAGCTATGTGAGCAAGCGAGCAAGTTTCCCAGACGCCCTCTACACGGATTTTTTTTTCTTAAAAATTACAAATGTTTGTAAATGGCATGATAACTAGATTTGTTTGTCATTAACCGTTAAAAGTTTAGTTGTCATTGGGTAGGTATATTTAATAAAACTTTGTAATTTCCACTAATGAACTTCTTGCGATTACAAAAAGTTTGTTGTCCCGGGATTTACATTTTTTTTTAGTAATTATTACTATTTTTCTTATTGGAATAAGTGTTTTTTTTCTGTGTACGAATAGTAGCCGTTCTTGGCCATAATTTCAATATATTTACGTACCTATATAAGTAGCATTAATAAGACAAACAAATCATTGATATCATTATCATAATCAGTTTATTATAGTCCACTGTTGGACCAGCTTTCTTGCGCAGATCGTCACTCCATCTATCTCAAATACTATTCAACATTACTTTCCACGACAACATATAAATCATGATATTATCCTAAGATATTCATAGTTCCATTCGATATTTTGGATTAAACTGAATAATTCATAGCACACTCTGTTATAACAAGGACGACAGGTTTGTTAGCGAATTATCTTAACTATTACATTGCTGCGTCATTTTATTGTCTAATAAATATTATAATTATCATTGCAATCTGGAAGAGAAAACTATTTGTCAACGTGATTTAATCAACAATAAAAGGTACTTAATTATCTCACAAATCTTTTTATATTACGTTTCTTTTCTTTTCTTAGATTTTCACAATTCAGTTCAAGCAGTCGTTAATAGACGATTTAATATCACACATATAACGTTATAACTTATGGTTCGAATTACGATAGTAACTCTGCAACTTGCGGTATTTTGAAACTGTCCACGTATGTTTTTGCATTACCAGCGCCGACGACGGTGCAGTGGTTTCTGAATTAATTGTTTTTGTAAAATAGAGGTTTTAAGAAATTAAGTGACATTTGTACATAACACAGTATACAGTGTGTTGTAGTAAAAGATTTCTGACACTGGAATTAGGAAATTGGTTTAAAGACTTTCAAGATCTAACAGCACCTTTTGACAATATTTTACGAAATTGCCTAAGACAGTACGAAGATTATTGAGCTTACATGTTTTTGTAGGTAGTTTCACTATCTACCTGCGGGTTTCGTATTATTAAATGTCTTCATTATAATTTGGTTACACTATACAATAATAAGTAATAATAAGTCCTTACACCATGGCGGGTGCTGTCTCTGCGTGCGTCCCATGACACGGGCAGGGGCAGCATCCGCTTAAGCCTGCCGTCCACTGGACTCGCCGAATCGAATCAAATCGAATCGCAATAATTCGCCTCCCTATATTTTCTATGCAACTGCGTCCATTGAATAGACGCGCCGCGGTTCTTCGTCAATGGACGCAGTTACATAGAAAATATAGGGAGGCGAATTATTGCGATTCGATTCGATTCGACTCGGCGAGTCTAGTGGACGCCAGGCTTTAGTGTACCCCTCACTTTTCATTAAATTGTCGAAAGGACCTCTGCGCGTTCGCTTCGGCTCCGCATACGTCTCCCAAAGATCCGGAACACCATTGTTCCGTGCTCGGGAAAGTAATACCTAATTGTAGTATATTAAATGTATTTGTTTAAAAAACATTAGTTCATTTTAACCAATAAAATATTATACCTAGGTAATATTTGGCGTTTACAAAGATGACAATATATTTTTACTACAGAATTGTTGTACATCTTTAAAATACTATACAGTGTGTTTCTGTAATAGGAGCAATAAATTAAAACATAGATTCTACTCCTCAAACTAAAAAACTTTTGTTCAACAACTTTAAAAAAATATGTATTTTGTAGATTGTCTCTTTTTCATACAAACTAAATAGTATTTTCAATGAACGTTAAAATCCGTCTAATTGACATTGCTTGTCACCCTACAGACATAGTCAATTTCGGAATACATTGCGTGTTCGAAAAAACTTTAAAGTGTCCTAAAAATCAAACCATACGTTATTTTTAAAAGTCGCTGAACAAACGTTTCCTGGTTTGAGGAGTAGAATCTACGTTTTAATTTATTGCTCCTATTACAGAAACACACTGTATTTGCTTGCTATGCTCCATTCGATGAACATGAATTCACATGATATACGAAATCTAACAAGAATACACAGTTCAGTGAAGAATACAGGGTTTTCTTGATTCAGAGTCATTTCAGAATAAATGAAAATGGCTGTTCGCATTTCCCCCGGGAAATTTCCATTTACCCGCGATAGTGTTGCATAATTTTCTAGTTGTAGTTGACACTGCAGACCGTGTTGAGATTATGCGAAACTCATGACACAAGTAGCCTCTATCTAGCTCTAGTTATGTAGGTTAAGTGAGGAGGAACCTGGAAAGACCTCTATCGTTAGTGGTTTGTTTTAAACTTTTTAAAGTTTTTTTTTACATATGCAAAACCTCCACGGCATCCTGCCTTTTCACCGAAAATTGTGTTGCCGAATTTCACTTGCGAAGTTTCATTTGGGCGAATAACTTTTACCGAATAATTATTTCGCAACCATTTCATTTCCCAACCTCCATTGGGAAATGATAATTAGCTACTAGGTTGGGTTAGGTTAGGTTGGATTATGTAAAGTATGGAAATGAAATTCTGCCAAATGAACAATTTTCGGCGAAAAGGCAGAGAACCAAACCAGCATTCAGCTATTATTGAAAAACAGTCCGCGCTGTTAGATTTTTGTTTGTAATTTTCTCAAACCTCGTAAATTTTTAGCACGTATCGTTTAGTATCGATACTCATAAACATGATTCACTGCTCTTTGCAGTACGCGAACAATGAAATGATTAGCCGAATTACGTACACACTAACAGTCATACATTTAACTGACAATAGTTCGACCTTATGACCATTGCAGTAAGAGTTAGAAATGATAAGTTAGTTGTTTAGTTAATGCATATGGCGCTAATGGATTTATGGCAGAATTTTCCAGCGCTTGAAACTGAATTATAGCCGATATGTCATACTTACGTCCAACTCAGTAGTTAGCCATTAATCATCGCAGTTAAAGTCAAATAGCTAATTAATTGATTGCAATTGAAATAATGATAGTCAATGGAAAAGTATGAATGGTTCATTACGAGTATTTGTCTATAAGGTACATAGTTAGCTACTTAAAGTGAAGTTGTAGACAAAATACAGGTAAATGTTAAATGCTGGGTTCGAAAAAATTACAAACCCCAGTTAGTTCATTGATAGCTGTAATAATTAACAGATAAATAATGATATTAATAATATGTTGCATGAGAATGCTATTTTAAAAAATGTGCCCTCTATTACATCCATATTAAGATAGATATAACAATGGCCATGTCACAAGGTGCTGAAAACGATCACGAACAAACTTCAAATTACAAATTTCTTTTGACACATTGGCTAACTCCTGTTAAGTCTCAAATCCTTTCAATTTCCTCAGCTTCCAAAATCAGGTCAGATAACTTTCCGGCATTAGCCAGGATTGACAGTTACGATGTGACGTCACGGCGTAACCTCAAACGACGTATCTAAGGCAACGAGATTCAGTCGATTAGCATCGAGCGAGAAGTTTGACAGAGACGGATGGCTTCGAATCAAATCTTACGTCGGGGTTGCCATTGTCACCTAGAAGCTGGCAAAAAGTCCCCGATATTAGACCAAACTACACTACCGTGACCGTTCGGGAAGACTCGTACAGTTGAAAGGTGGAGATATAGTATCAATTCGCATTAATCTGTTAACATTGATTTAAATAAAAAAATAAGAAGATGTATGAACAAAATCACAGATTAGAGATAAGACCACCCATTGTGGAGGTAACACAGTAGGAACTGTTTACTTTTATTGAGGTATGCCATAAAGGGCATTGTTATGTTATGAGTATGTTAACAATTGCGGAAACAGAGTATCACCTTTCCGGGTAGATAAAAGTAGGAACTAAGTTATTCATGTTTTATTTACCAGTTTGTTTTCTAAAATTTTGATATCGCTCTATGAATTCATACTAATTCAACGCTGGTAGTACATTTTTTTAACTGCAGCAAAAATATGTCATAATACTTTAACTTTAAAAAAACCCTTCTATCTCTTCATCAGAGTTGAAAATAAAACATGGCAGGATTCCCTTCACAAATTCACATCGATTTAAGACAGTTATACCAACGCTATCGCTCCTCTAACAAGCTCTGTCTTATTAAACCAGAATTGGTTAACTTCAATCCTATATATTACTCCTAATATCTCCTGTTCAACATTCCTTGCCTCTAATTTTGTACCTTAGTCCCACAGGATACAGTCGATCCTATAGATTTACTAGTGAGAAACGAGGTTGGGTGGTTTTCTTCTGCCTTTGGGCCTCAGACTCGGCGAAACGATCTCATTTAGATCCCTGTGTAATCTCATTATGTTCACCTTAGACTTCTAAAGATTTCACGTTCCGCTCGTATCAGTTCATACAGATGGCAAGAATTAATCGCGTGTCTCCATGTAGCTTTTCGACAGTGTTTTGCTTTAAATTAGTGTGTTTTCTGAGTATTTTGTGTTATAGTTTTGCTTTTCTACAATCAGTCAAAGCTATTTATTATTTGATTCCTGTCGCTGCTAGTTATAAACCGTAATTTAATTATGCTCTAAATTCGCAATTGTGGTTTCTAAATCTCTGGATACCGGGAATTCTGAGAACTCTAAAACGCTATTAGTTCTTTAAATTGATATTTCCGGAAACGATTTGAGTCAAATCGTATTCGATAACTTTATATTCTAATAATAGCCATTTCTCATTGCGATTTTGGTTTCAACACTTTCAACGTTCTAATATGGGTAACTTTACATTGGCGGATAATTTTGAAAATGGACTCTTATTGCACTGGAATATGAGTGATTTTTAAATAATTTTTCGAAATCTCCGAATTGCGGAATTACCCGTATACACGATACACTTCAATTTTGAACTGTTGCCATAAGTTTCAAAACGTTCAAAGTAAAGTTGATCGTTTTAAGAATAAAAACCTCCTGATCTCAACAATGACATTTCACTGTAAATCAGAAAACCTTTGTTTTGTTGCTCAATTTGAAAATCAAATGCCAGCTATGATTTATGGGCGAAGCAATCCCGTCAACTGATTTAATATTAAAATTACAAATGTAAATTGAACTGCACAAAAAGGCGAATTGTTTCGCCGCCATTTTATTTATTCAGAGCGGCCGCGTCCGAAGTCTGCAAAGAATACGCGGTCACCAGAATATTCTATACGCTTGAATAATGCTCGGTCCGTTATTACTCTGTCCATCGCCTTATTTAAACCAGTATAAATTTGACCCCAGATCTGTAACAGTTCTGTATAGGTTGTCATTGATGATGTCAACAGCAGAAGTATCTTAGCAGGTGAAGTGGTCTTGAGATGACTATACACGTCTCTTGTTTTCTTGCCTGGATAATATTTAACATCTTAACCGCATGGGTACTTATAGCTACTTTTACTTTTATTTTGTAGTTCGATAAATGGTATTATAGTTCCTACATATTTCTGCCCCAATTTGAAAAACATGCGAACAATCATATTCTTTATAGTACATGTAACAGGGTTCTTCATAAGCTCTGTTATGCAGATATTATGTTTATACTGGTTTGACTGAGGCGATGTGCTGGGTAAAAGTGAACAGCCTTGATCCCATAAAGAATGCACCCGCATACCCGCAACAGGCAGGCTCAAAATGCAATATAGCACTCCACAGATATGATGAAAACAAGAGATATGATGAAAATTAAAAGAAAGATAAAGAAAATACTATCGTTAAAAATACGGGTGAAAATATCTAAGTTTTGTCCAATATTTTCATAGATATGATAGTGATACTTCAATTAAAATCCAAAGCTGCATGCGTTCTGTCTTGTGTTAAATTAAATAATCATTATTCTTTTATTACGATAAATATATTCCATATTTTCTATGTTTGCGGTTGCTTCATGGTCCTGCGCGAAAGTGCGAATGTGCTCAGACCTCATTGGCAAAAACAACGGATACAAAATAATTTATTTAAAAATTATTTTATATACTTCTGTCGAACTGCATATCATTTTATGGACTAGGAACAATGCCTAATTTAACGAAGTCCTGCGTAACAAATATAAATGTTCCTAACGTGACACATCTCTTGAATCCGGATAATCTAAGTCGCACTCTATTTGCAAACACAAAACCACCTAACTCATGTGTTATACCCACAGTGAAGGAATGCAGTGATGGAATATCTAAAAAATGTGAACACGCTGAAAACCGTGAAAATGCTAGTGTTATCCAACATTTTCCGCGGCGGACCGCAGAAAATGGCGCACGAACTTAACCTAGAGAAATCCGTGGAGCCGAAAATATCACATTCATTCAGAGTCAAACAACGGACAAAAACCATTGAGAACATCACGAACGAGAGTGAAGCAAAAAGCGTGAGACAGTTTTCTATAAGCGTAGACGCGATCGCTACTCCTAAAGCAGAAAGCAATGTTATATGTAGTGCCAAAGGTTTGTTAGAAACTAATTTAGACGATTTGTTTGACGATGATTGGGGTACGAAGAGTTTGGGTGCTAGTGAGCCGGCGTTGAGTTTTAGTGATGGGAAATGCAGTGCTGACCGTGAGTCGATGTCTGAGGATGACAGTGACGATAGTGACAGTGACTGTTTGGATGAAGTGGTGAGGGAGCAGCGGCGGTGCATGGGCGCGCGCCGGTTCGGACATCTGCTGAGGAGGGTTATCTCGAGAAACGGTGAGTTTTGTTTTATATGCAGAATTATTCTATCTGTAGCCCATTTGTACCATCGCCAACACTGTTAACTGATTTGTAATCCCTATTGCAACGGCATAAGGTCTATCGATGGTCACTTAAGTGTTTTGATGTTTGTACTATACGATTTCTAATTTATTTCCCATTCTAGCAATATGTCTACCTATTATCATTACTACTTAGTTGGATTCTCACGCATATGCTATACAGTCAGTGAGCTTTAAGAAGAACCTTCGGGAATCGGCGCTGACACACGAAGGTAATATTGCTGTTCTGCTTTTTCATGTGTCACTGTTGATTGATGCCCGATGTCTCTTTCTAAAACCCGAAGGTTCTTTTTAGAGCTCAGGGACTGTACCTACCTACAGCAGTTATAATTATATCTTATAAGATCCTTAGAACATCGCAGGACGGATAAATAGATGTTGCGAGATATAAGTCCGCGAAAAGTCGGTTAGGGGACATGCAATTAACATTTAACTTTACTTTTCTGATCTCTTATTTCCTTTACGGCAGTTCTTTCACAATGAACCTTGCGTGCATTAACTTAATGTTTAATCTAGAGTGCAGTTATAGAAGTGATACATCGTTATGGAAATGCACGCCCAATTAATCTGAGCGCGCAATGCGTAAAACTAGTTCTTACATTGACCAGGCACACGCCTTAAATGGTTTGTTTGAATGAACTAATTTCAACTCCTTTCGGTCTATCATGGGTGACATTCCCATGGCATGCCGAGCTGGCGCGAGATGTTAACTGATGTACGGACGCTTTCCGACGGTGCATAATTTTTATAGAATCTCAGGTCATTTTAAACTGGTTTTTACGAAGTAAATAAATAGGTATTCAAACAGATTGGCTTGCGCATGCACAGAAGACATCCATAATAGGCGCCTTGCAATTTCTAGTTACTAGATTGAATAAATTTTTGGTTTGACTTAAATATAGGCAACTGTAAACAAATTATAGGTTAAGGTTGTGTCAAAACAATAAATAGAACAATCCGCCCATAAAGTTGCTTTAATTTAATTCATCATAAAACTGTCGAATTTTCTGTTTAAGACTGCGTCCACTGTCCAGTAGCGCCCTCTTTTCGAGGATTGTATTTTCTAATAAACAAATCAATTTCTGTATTTCGTAGTAAAATCCCTCACATGAATTGATTCGTTTATTAGGAAATATAATCCGCCCATTGGGGACGCCACTGGACGGTCGACACAGTCTTAACACGCCTTTTACCATCACAATGTACACCGACATCCCATATGTCCTCTTTTTTTGCCAATTAGTGTATAGAACAAAAGCTACGAGCAAAAAACCTATTTGTAAACAGTGTATGTTCTTATTTAGTTAGATAGACATTACTAGATAGATATGCGACTATTTATTCCCTCACAAATTTAAATTATACCAGGAGGTTTCACTATGTCTTTCTCCATTGTACCCGTCTTCGCCGATGCGATTACCGCATATGAGGGAAGGGTTGAAACATCGCTTATTGATTACCTTATGGGTGCGTTCGAGAATAGTATCATTTCACTTATACCTTGTGCAACCTAAGAAGCGGTTATTGACATCTGTCATCTCAGTACATTTTATAACCTAAAATCGATTTTAGGTTATAAAATGTACTGAGATGACAGGTGTCAAAAACCGCTTCTTAGGTTGCACAAGGTATAGTGTTTATGATATTCGTATGACAAGTGTCAAAACTGCACGGATGTATGAAGCAAGTTGAAAACCCTATTTTATTTTTTAAAAGCATATGACAGCTAAATGGCAAATTCAGAAGGAGAATCATCTGTACTTGTACTATCACTATATTCTGTGATGATACTGAAAAAACCTGCTGCTTATGAGTTGTCAAATAAAAGAAAAATAAGGATCACTCTCAAATTCTAATACAGACTTCGTACTCTTTAAACGTGTAGTCGTAATTTTCTACGTAATAACCTTCTAACATATTTAATTATTTAATGTTCCTGCAGCTGAACCGGTTAATTATCCAAATCCTGCCTAAACATTCCTAACTTCAGAACATCAAAGAAACATCGTTACTTTAGGAAGATATCTCAAATTAAATTAATACGGTAACGATCCCTGCTTACAAAGTTTATACTTAGGGAAAATATGGATATTGCCATTTATAAAATGTTTGTAACCCGTAATGTTTTCTCCCATTTCTCACAGCCATTACTGTATACTAGTATTTTTTACGCAATTCTACCCCAGTTATTATATTTTCAGGTATTTTTTCTTGGTGTTCGATGTGTAAATAATGAAAAGTGCCAAAACATGTTAAAGCGCAAAATCATTAGGTAATTCGAGAGCATTTGAAGCCTTGTAGGATTGATCATATTCGAATAGTTTTTAGATGATACCAGCAAAATTTTATAGTAGATTGTTTGACAAGGGTCTAAAGTAAGTCATATTACTACGAGGTGGTTATTTTCCCGCACGATGTGAGAGAAAATTGTTACTTTATGAGCATGAGAAGTGAAAAACCTTATATTTACCGTCTCAGTTGCTGCTTGATTTGAACGACAGCGGAACTTCCTCAGTGTAATCTTATTCCCTCATATCTTTACCAGTGTCAATATAATCGCGTGGCGAAACTAGTTGTCGGTAATCGACTCTCGCCTGTTTAGTGACATAGAAAGCCAGTCGACGTGTCTATCTAGCGACATCTACTTAACGAAATGACTTAAGCGGTTTATTACATTTTTACAACGCCAGACCTAAGCCGCCATAATGTATTAAAATACGTAGGTACAAGACGAGCGCGTCATATAGTTGTAACAAAAATACTGGTGATTCGTATTTAGTTATCGTAATGCGACTAAGAAAAAAAAGAAGAATTTTTATTTGAAGAGAATTTTTTTTGTATGGAGTATTGGCTGGCTGGGACGATCTGCCCCATACAAAAATTTACTCCTACTTTTTCTTAGTCGCAATACGATACCTAATATACCCTTAAGCGGATCACCAGTATTTTTGTTACACCCTTTATATCATTAGATTTTAATGTATTTAAGTTAGCTCGCACATGCGCATCTTTTAGAAGTTAGAACGGCCTAAAGCAGCAAACTTCGCAAGTTCATCTCAAAATGTTTCTGAGGAATTTGTGTTCTAGTTCTCTTGAAAATAAAGCAAGGAGTGGGGTCGGAAGGTTAACATGCGTGGAGTGGACGCATGCGTGCCTTTAGGCTGGCTCTACATGATGGGCCATCATAGGGACGCAGCTATACGACGGAACGAGATCTCAATATCGTTAGCTCTTTCTAACGCATAGCTGCGTCCCTATGATGGCCCATCATGTAGAGGAGCCATTAGAGTTGGCTCGAGGTTGTAAACTTAGCACATCAGGTACAGATGTCGCTAGTGCTTGAGGGACTAATTCACTTGTGATGGATTGTGGAATGTCTGGTGTACCTAATTGGGAGCAAGTTGAACTTAGCATTCTAGAAGAGGCTCGAATCCTGAGGTTTTCCGGAGTCGTTTACAGTTAATGTTTTCATTTGTTATGGACATCTGTTTCCAATATGTTGTATTCAGCTCATTATGATCATTTCACCTGCCAGCTACTTCTGCTGCTGACTGTATTACACATCAAAAGGCTGTCATAGCGTAATCGTTCAAAGAAACAACTTCTAAATTAGAGATAAATAAAGTTTGTTATTAAATAAATACAAACTTTGAAAACACTGAAAAAATAATCAACCCAGCAGGACTTGAACCTGCATCGATACGCCTTGCCGGGGCTCGATCGCTTTACCAATTAAGCTATGGGTTCAGTTGCTAAGCTGACGAAATTTTCAATGTCTTCAAACATCTTTTTGCATTTATTTTACATCGGCTTTATAGCAGCCGTAAGCGACATCTAGGTGCTACCAGAAGTAAACACCTTTCCCGCCGACACTATCGCAAGTGTCACAACGGAAATTAGATGGCGCTGCTATCAACTCATAATTATTTTTATATGTTTTTAAAGTGGTGCATTCCACTCAAACTAAAGTTTGTTATTAAATAAATACAAACTTAGCAACTGAACCCATAGCTTAATTGGTAAAGCGATCGAGCCCCGGCAAGGCGTATCGATGCAGGTTCAAGTCCTGCTGGGTTGATTATTTTTTCAGTGTTTTCAAAGTTTGTATTTATTTAATAACAAACTTTAGTTTGAGTGGAATGCACCACTTTAAAAACATATAAAAATAAGTAGAGATAAATAGTGATAGAGATCTTTATTTGCAACCAAATAACCAATCAAGTACACGACAAAGATTGGCACAATGGACCCTGATAGGGTAAAGCAAAATTAATCTAATTTCGATGCTGTCAACCCCGACGACGCGACGCATACAAACGACATGTTTCGATGCAAAATGTCACTTACAACTTTTCACGCCTGGAGCGTCAGAATGATAACGCACGTCAACGCTATATGTGGAACGGTGTTTGATAACCGATATACCGATCAACGAGGCCGTTGGTTTCAATTAATTTTTCTAGGAAAATGAAAGTCTTGAACGGTTCCATCGACATATGATACTTGTTAAATAGAAATACAAAATAATGTGAAGAAATTTTCTCTCTATTTCTTAGCACCGTAAGGTAAACATAGGTACAGTCCGTGAGCTTTAAGAAGAACCTTCGGGAATCGGCGATGACACACGAAGGTAATATTGCTGTTCTGCTTTTTCATGTGTCACTGTTGATTGATACCCTACGTCTCTTTCTAAAACCCGAAGGTTCTTTTGAGAGCTCAAGGACTGTAATGCTGCTTATGAAAATTTAAATGTAGTCCGCGAGCTTTTAAACTGCATTATTCTCGATTTCTGTTCAAGTCAAATGCGGCTTCTCTGTCAAATATCAAGCCAGGTGGTCGTATACTATCAGTGATGGTGCGTTATAAATATCATAGATATAGAGCTAGGCTTTCCTTCTTTTCGTAATTAAAAGTACTTATTTCGCTGAAAATTAGGTGACCCGGTGTGTATCAAGTTCTATGCATGCCCGCCACTGCCATCGAAACAAACTTCTAAAGGCTTCATCGATCAATATCAATACGACGTTCAGTACGATAAAAAAACCGTATTGTTTTAAATTGTGCAATAGAGTAAAAATAAAAAAGTGCAAGTACAGTATGAAGCTACTGACACGAAATGAGATTGGACGTAAAATAAGTGTGCCGCGTCGAATGGTCGCCGGCCGTTTTATTGTTTCCAATCGGTTCCGTTAACGATGGATGCAAAATTTAAACACTTTCATTATATAATCGATGATTTATATAAGAAACTTGTAGTAATAAAGTTATAAAAAAATCTATATTAGACAATTGATTGCCAAATGGAACTCTTGAAAGAAACAGTAACGTTACTGGGCGATGAGGTTTACTAACATGCAATGGGTGACGAAATATATATTATTTAGTTCAGAAGACGAAGGGCCGGTTGCACCAAGCAGTCTGTTAACGTCAACGTCATCGTTAAAAAAATCTTGTATGAAAAGTTTGACAGTTTTCTATGAGATGCCAGCTGCGTCGCCATATTTAACGTTGATCAGTTCGTTAGTTGTGTGTGGTGCAACCCACCCTAAGAATACATACAATATTAAGGCAGTTTTAATGTGACGAAGCGTGTCTTCACTCTTCATCAGTGTTTGTTCAATTATAGCGTGTGCCTCTTAAATACATTAAAAACACATCTATTTCAAACATAACTCCAACACTCAACAAATAATCAACCAACATTGAAGTTGTATTAGGGCTTGGGAATAATTTTCAAGCAAATTGTGATATTTCTGATTCAGACGTTTAGGCGCTAACGCTAGCGCGTAGTTAATGCATTGGAGATGTATTGAAGTTGGATCGTGTTAAAACGTATTTTAAAGTTAGAATACGGCCTCTTGTCTATCGGCAATGTATTGTCATTTCACCAATGTTAAATCTAGTTAATCGACACACGTGTACCAAACGCCAATCCGATTGCAGCTGTGACGTCATTAGTGGAGTTGATCCCGATCACCGTAACGAGTGGAATCAGAGCGCGAGCAATTTGCCGCAATTGGAGGAACACGTCTCTAGTGACGCTGTCTGACGAAGTGTCGTTTACTCGGTTATTTTAAACTATAGACAATTGGATTATAGAGACTGACTTAAACTTTCACGGTCGGACAAAAATATAAATGGGACTGAAACGCGTATACATATAAATGTTAAAGTTACCTCCCCATACCTCCCTCCCTAGATGGTCAATTTATCAATCTACACGATATTCTTCAAAGTCAAGAGTTGAGATCAATGTAGTGTCTAACTACGAGTATAATAGTAAAAGCAATCGCGGTTGGTTTTTCCAAGCAGCTGATCGATTTCGAGCGATGATACAGCCTTGGCCAGAAGTGTTGAGCATAGGTGTTTTTTGTTTACAATTTTGATGTTAAGCATTATTTCCCTATCCTAACAATGTACCGTAACGGTAAATGTTATATTTTATTTATAAATATAGAAAACTTCACTTAATAACACTTTCAAGGTACTTAAAAAATATGAAAACAGAAGGTACCAAAAATGTAAATTTAAGTCGGTGCGACATATTGCAAATATTCTATGCAGTTACTACTAACTTCAACAAAACATGCCTATTAGTTTAAATTAATTGACAAAATAACTTAAACAAAGATGGAAACGATGGACTAAACTTTCCAGTTTTGTATGAAAATCGCATTGGTGCTCAACACTTCTGGCCAAGGCTGTAGTTTGCTTCAAATTCAGCCAGCTTCTGAAACACCGTGCGTTTAAACTATTTAAAAAAAGAAAAGTGCGCAGTCTGTGACATGAAAAGAGTTCGCCAGTCTCCTTAGACTATTCATACTGGACTCGCCTTTAAGTAACTTCCCCTCTGTCGACAATCTTGCACTGACGTGCATGTACGTGCATAAATACGGTGTCACTATCGATTCATGCTCAGTCACAAATTCGTCTCAAACCAAAGCACAGACTGTCACAGACATCGAGAAAATGCCTGCATGTGCTGTGAGCACGTGCAATAAACGTTCGACAACATCGAACAAAGAAAAAGATGGCATAACGTTCCATTCGTAAGTAATTTAAATATTATTGTATAAATAAAATGTTTATTTTATGAGAATATTTTTATCACACGTCAAACTGAATCGATTAATATTAAGTAAATAAACGATTTGGATTGCAATCGACTGAATTGATTGCAATGAAATATGATCACCCTCACGAGACTTCGTTTTTTCATGTTTTGCAAAAATAACTTAATGGCATATAAAACAGAGTATATATTAGTATAAAAAATATTACTCAATATTTTGGTGACGTCAGCGATCATCCCCACGAGACTTGAAGTCCATAATTTATTAAATGAACCTAATTTCAATTGTAATAGAGTTAATTATTGAAAATAACAGAAGGGCGTACCGAGACTACCGACACTTCAAGTAGAGCATGGAAAGTGTCGATTGATTAAAGCAACATTGTGTCGATGCTAATATTTATTATTAGGTATAAAATTGCCTGCCAAATGAATACTTTTTTTTAATGTAATTATGTTGCAGTTTTCCGAAGGACCCTGAAATAAAAAAAATATGGACTGCCTCATCCGCCACATTTATAAAAAATTGATTCATTTCAAGAATCAATAAATACAATCATGTAGTTCGATAATCATTTTAGATACTAGGTACTTAAAGATCTAAAAGATGTAGTTAAAATTTAAACGGAGAGTAACATTGTTAATTTATTTTGCAGTTAATAAAAATAATTTAAAAAACGCCGTATTTATTGTGTTATTGTATTTAATGGTTATAAAAATACAGAGTGTAACAAAAAACCCTGGCAATCCCGTTAACGGCATATTTGGTATCCTATTCTGATTAGGAAAAAGTACAAGAAAAAAATTTAAAGCAAAAAAAAATTTTTTGTATGGGGCCGGTCGTCCAAGTAGGCCGATCGTCCATCTAAATAAAAAATTTTTCTACATCAAAAAATATTTTATCTATTTTTTTCTTATCAGAATACGGCACCAAATATGCCCTTAACGGGATTGCCAGGGTTTTTTGTTACACCTTGTATTTAATTGCACGATTGAGTATCAATTTCCTAAGTCAATGTTTGTGCAAGTGGGCCACTTTAAACATTTTATTTTGAAATTACAAAGAGTATATTATACCTACTGCTACTCTATATTACGGACCTCTTTGATCATATTAAAAAATAGTGTATCAAAATATTACGTTTTTCATTATAAGTAAGTATGTATTTTGTATCCGTAACCGTTATGTATATAAAGTCTATGAAAAATGGTAACGGAATGAAAAAAGCAAGTAGGTAGATAAATTCACTATTTTTCCCATTAGGATCGAAAGAGGATAAATAAAATTACCTACATCAATTATTGCAAATTTAAATTTAAGTTGAGTATGGAACTAAATATTACATGTCAAATATATCGATAGAATTATCGACTTCAGTTATCGACCTAAAACCTCACCCTATTAGTTTAACCGATCACATTGGCATTTCCGTGTTCCTAAACCATGTCTCTACGAAGTCTTTCTATGTGTGATATGTTTGTGTGCATCAAAATAAGTTTGTGATAGTTTCGTTATCATAATGTGTGTGTGTAACGACATAGTTTTGTTTTGCATTTGTAAGTAATCTTTTGCATGTGATATTTCCTCACCCCCCGCAAAAGGTGACAGACTTTTTTGTTGGCAAATATGCATCGAATGCTACTCCATACTGAATGCTCTAAGCCAGTCTCCTATGCCTATTTTAAACATTAACGATCCCAATTTTCTTGGCTTGTCTTATACTAATATTTAACTATTGTTTACATTGTGCCTTAACATATATTTGTTTAGTAGAGCCTCCAATTGTTGTATTTGTAAATGTACACATCAATCATCGGAGCAAATATAATTTCAACTTGTAATTACGGAGATGTAAGTAGTAGGTCAAATGTTTAGTTGATAAAATGGTTGCAAACGTAACCCATCAAACATGCTGCTTTTTATAAGCTTCTATAATATTATTGTTATATAAAATTTAATATATTTAAGTAAACATTTGAATGGAGCAGAGTATTAATTAAAAATGCCCATTTTAAATCTGCCTGATCGATGCGCTTCATTTCTACCACTTTTTTATTACATAGACATATGTATAAGCATACCTACCTTATTTACTTTGTTCACAGACAAACCGACTTTCATAATGCGTTATAATAATTTTATATACCATAAAGTTTTATTCAAGTTCTTTGGAACTGGGCCATCATAAAATAACTTAATAATAGTCTCGGAACAAGACGTTCGATAAGACTCTAGATCCCAAGTCCGCAAGAGAAGCAAATTTTACCAGCGAAATATTCTAAATTGAAGCGAAATTTCCGTATTTCTAATTCCATGTTGCCTCTCGACTTCTAGAGCAGCAAATTCTGCGGCCGGAACCCTCGGAAATCCCTGGAAAAGCAGTGCTTTGGAATAAAATTATTTTGTAGAGCACTATCGACTTGGCTTGTTTATCTATGAAGTTATAAACTTATTCTTGTGGCTTGTAAGACCGTGAGGATATTGAGCATAAAACGGTGGGTACGATAAAGGTTGTTAAGATATCGACTACCGTTTGCTTTTAAAGTGTAGGTAAATGATAACGTAACTTATGTATACTTGCTGGTTGTTTTCTCTTTCGATTGTTATAGGTATTAAACGTCCGCAATGGCTTTACAAATTAGCCAAAGACCCACGAAAATTTACAACTTTGGTAATAAGGATGAACGCGCATAGTAAAGTGCAGATGACACTGCAATGGTTAAAATTACCTCTTCTAATGTATCATGTCCTGCTCCTAACAGAGACAAAATATGACACTTTGTTTGGAAAATAAGTGGAAAATTTGGTGGAAGGCGCTTACACTGTACGGTGTACATGGATACATTTGATAATGGTTGTGGTCGACAAAGATGGCTTTGTAACTAAACACAAACAGGTACTGTAAACTTGAAAGTAAGTAGAGTTCCAAAACAAAAGACAGACGATTATTATCTGTGGGTTTTTAACTACGGCGTCACTTTACAACTACGTGTACGTTACGCCCTTTTGTACTGTAACTTTATAGACGTCCTAGTTACCTTATATACCCCAGACTGCACTTGGAACTTGCGTGTTTATCATTACACGAACCTTCGGCTGTCTAGCCCGTGCCGCAGTGTTCGGACGACGACCCTAGTTTTTGCGGTGTCAGTGCACGGCACAACCCACAAAAACTTTACTTGCAGGCCATAGACATATAAAATAAGAAGACGTGATTCCACGAAGTCGAAGATAAAACTGTCTATAATAAGCCGCGGGCTCGTGCACACACACTCACTTTTGACGTTTAAACCGCTCCACCAATAACCGCTCGTCAACGAGTTGTATACGTGTGCGTGTCGCGCGTAAGCACGAGGAAATCGGCTTATTATGGAATATCAATTTTGTCTTCGCAGCACCAGGTCTTATTTTATATGTCTATGTTGCAGCCACACTTTATTATTTTAAGTTGCTATAAAATGTGCAAGTTTTGGTATCATTTTACACAATTCTATTTAGTTTCACAATGGGCCGTATTCTTAAGCCGGCCACCGACTATCAGTCCGCCTGCAGTCCGCCTGACGATCTCGGCCTGTCAGTTAGAACAAAAATTTGCCGGCTCCGAACAACTGACAGGCCGATATCGTCAGGCGGAATGCACGCGGACTGATAGTCGGTGGCCGCCTTTACTTTTAAAACACTTTTAGACCGATTCTACTTTAATACGACTCCAATGCATTAACTACACTTCCACAACTTCTAAACCAATTTCACCACTGTTCCCATATCCACTGCATCCTGATCCCGATCTCACTTGGGAAGTTAATGTGATCACTCCCAGCTAACTCCACCTCCAGACAGACCTAGGTACCCTAGATTCGAACTAGAAACAAGTCGTTTTGGGTGTGGAAGGGGAGATATGCATTACCGGCTGGGCCCGCGAGTGTTATTAGATGAATTAGCAAACATGATAGATACCGGTTTATGCTTTTAGTTTTTTTGAGGCGTAAGCGACGATGTTACGTTGTTAAATGGTCGTTTATTTGTTGAAAGACTTATAATGAGGTTATACTTTGCCAACTGTTGTTGGATGTGCAAGAGGAAGATGCACATAATAATGCACATTAAAATCTAATAAATAAATAATTATTGCATATAGTTAATTGACAATTATTGTGGTTGACCACTGAACCGTCTGGTCTGATTCGAGGATGTTGTCCTTGTCGTGTGACTGTCTGTCATGGACTATCTTGATGTCGGTTCATTTCTTTTGTCGTGTCCAATTTTGAATTTCAAGTCAGTAGTTTCTGAAGTGTATGACAGTCAGCTATTATTGGGCCAGTAAGTCGATGTCTGGTAGGCACAGAGGTTGGAAGCCTCAACAACCACCAACACTAATTTCTCCTTCGAATGTTGTTTTTACAAAGGAATATTATACAAGTTCAACCTTCGATATTAGGAAAATTGCGGGTTTTAATCAGCAAGGTGTTAAATTTAGAATCATAAAAATCTTTTGAGTGTAAGTAAAAAAATGCTCGTACTTATCTCAGTTTCTCGGAACTGCGGCGAGGCTCTTAGACAGACATTATTTCTAGTTGTCAACTGCCAATATGCATTATATTGTGACACATGGAACTTTCCCATATGCGTGTCCCACTCCTGCCACTCCCGACACGGCTGGCCGGAGCGGGCGCGGCCAAATGGCCCGTATATTCATGTCTTTGTGAAAGTATAATGCGTATTTGTGTCGTTGATGGCGGCAAATGGCGGAATTGGGCTTTCTGAGGATATTACTGACACTGATGTTTTTACTTTGACAACGAAATTTCAAGAATCTTACGAGGGGCGTATATTTACAGATTTATTTATCGAAATTAATAATTGAACGATCTCTGGAATCATTGATATCCCGAGGATAGCCCAGCAACAGGACACTTAAATAGGCTAGATTAGATTATAAACTTACTTTTTGTTATAAAACGACACTACCTTTGTGCATTCCAAGATACAGGCTTCAGCTTAGTTTGGAATGCACCAGACAACCCGGTAATCTGTTAATCTATGTTTGATTAATAAATATTACTATTACTACTAGCAGCAGTCGTTTTTGATGACATTAGTTGGAGGACACTGTTTATCGGCATAGTACAATTTTATACGGGTTTCCATATCTGAACTATTTGGATCATTGTTTCTGTATGATCAATTGATCATGTCTCAAAAAGGATAAGACTACAACGTAAAAGCTAGCTTGTATCACTGTCATTAGTATTTTCAAAAGATGAACATATAATTTTCCTAAATAAATGTGACGTTTTGAAATTAAAGGTACATCATTGTAGGTTGTCAATAAGGCGTCACTGCCATAAAAATGAATTTAGGAATGAACTCAATTATCAACCGACAATTATTTATCTTTGACTTGAAAATGTCAGAAATGTAAGAATTTCCACGAGATAAGTTGCAACTGATAGTGAAGCTGAATCAAGTGCAATAATAACTAGTCAACAGTTGTATTGCAGATATAGTTGAAACAAACTCCTTGCAGTCCGTGAAATTGCTGCGGTCTCGCGAGACCTCCACGTACTCCAGTCAATAGGGTTTGAAAATGCTAATGGCATTGCTGGATTCCTAACGGAGATAGCCTGTGAATTAAATTATATCGTTACTTTGATTTATCCACATATAATAATAATTGTTGATGATAATTTCAAATATCATATAACTTATATATCAATATAACTTAGTTCAAGTATATCTATTACAATTTATTAACGCCAGTAGGTATTGGCTACAAAATAAAAGCTAGCTTCAGTTATTTCGATTGTCAAAATGCTATATTAATGAGCTTAAAAAAAAAGGTTTTTAATGGTTCTCATGGGGCAAATTGAGTGGTAATGACCTGTTTTATTAGTCCGTTCAGCCGTTTTCGAGGTTTTCGTAATTTTTACTTATAATAGCTGTATCTTACTTAGTTAGTAAATGATCAAGAAGAAACAAACTAACTGCAGTTTTACTGTTACGTAACAATAAATCGAAAAAATAGTTGAATAAAAATCACCCCATCGAGTAGGTTAATTTGCTGAAAGCCCCAGCAGTTTTAATGTAAACTGTACGTTTGTTCTCCTTATAATGTTTGCGCCCGTATCTAGTCCCGACTATATTTACGGTATATAATAGACCTGGGACTGTTTGGAGTCGGGATCATTTTCTGCACTAGGGAATTCTTTATTGCGACTTCGTAGAGGAAGAGGATCTTATTATCTAGGAACAAACAAGACAATAACGTATAGTTTCAGGTAGTGCATAATGTATATCCATCGGGAAAACTCGGATCTCGATCGGAATACGAAGGCACCTGAAGTGGCAATCAATTATTGAATTATATATGAAAATGTTGTTTCACATTTGACACTAAATAATAAAATTCCATATTATTGGATATGAAAATTTCACTCATTTAATACCATAATTGATTGACACTTCGGGTGCCTCTTCGTATTACCAGAGACTATAGAGATATAGACGACCACAGCCTAAGAACTTTTTGAAGCTCATGTCGATTGCGCCAGCTATGTCAAAGCCACCTAAAGATATCGAATATGTAAGAGCAGCTGACATTTCTCTTACATATTCGGTATCTTTAGGTGGCTTTGACATAGCTGGCGCAATCGACATGAGCTTCAAAAAGTTCTTAGGCTGTGGTCGTCTATATCTCTATAGTCTCTGGTGTTACGATTGAGATCCGAGTTTTCGTGCATATGTATTTCCATTTCATTTTGTATATGCGCCATTTGGTGGTCCTGAGTTCAAGTTATTACAAATTGACGTTTGCATAGTTATGGACGATTAAATACAAAATATTATTAATTACATGTCAATAAAATAAAACTGCAGTAGGCTTATAAAATATTCTCTCTGGGATAGGTTACAATGGTGGTAAAGTGTACGTATACTTACGGGTTTCGAATTTAGGTAATATAGGCACGTGCATATGTAGGTACTTACAACCTATATACAGGGTGTAATCTAAAACGTGATACAAGATAATCAAACCTGAATCTATTCATGATATTGAACAACTTTTACTATGGGAGCAAAATTGTAAAAAAATAAAAAAAATTAAACTTCTCATACATTTTCGTCTACCTATCCTTGACTTTTTCTATGGAGCAGCTCAATTTTTTTATTTTTTTACAAAGTTGCTCCCATAGTAAAAGTTGTTCAATATCATGAATAGATTCAGGTTTGATTATCTTGTATTACGTTTTAGATTACACCCTGTATACCTCACTATAGAGCCTCGTGTTAATGGCAGATGCCCGTGGACAAGCTTGCGTTTCGTCTACGAGACAATAATGGTCTAAGAGCTGGCCACGTCAGATGTGACACAATAATGAGAGCTTTGTAACCAGTCCAATCAGATTGCATAACCATCCCTATTGCTAGATCCGGGCATCTGGCAGCTTTTAATGGGTGGAGCGCAGAGTAACAGACTAACAAAGTTTTTAAGTTAGAAAAAAGTAAAACCGAAATAGGTAAAAACTGCTGAAGTTGTGTCATTTATAGAGAAAAGGGCCTATATTTTTACATTAGAACAAAAAACATTGTTTATTATTGCGGAAACAAAAACAGTAGGCGAGTAACCAAAAATTACATTATACATAATTTGGCACTACTTCCCCCAACCGAAACTTTTGGATATTATATAATCTAATTAATGACATAATTTTTCATAATATTGGATCGAAGCCAGAACTCTAGAATCTGTTTTCTTCAAGTTATTTGCATTCTTTGACCTCCACCACTTTACAGCTGCCAGATGTCCGGCTCTAGAAATAAGCATAATATAGCAAACTAACTAGAGGGGTTTCGTTGCTCTCATTGTGTCATATCTGACGTGGCCAGCTCTCCGTCTATAAGCACAAAATGGCGCCCCAAACCGAAATTCCCAAAGACGCCTCTCTCTATCCCAAAACAATAACTATCAGAAAATACATTCCCGAACCGTCCGCACATTTGAAATATCGAATTCCTGCCAATAATTTCCTCCATTGTACCCTGCGATCGATTCAAGATGTAATTGAAGACGTCTTCGGCAATCACCCCGTTCTATGCCGCAATAATGGGACATTCTAGAATAATCCTTAATACTACGTGATAAGGTTTAGCAGGTTGTCTTGCGATGTCGTCTTGGAACATAACAGACATAGAAACAGAGGACCAATTGGGAACATAATATGTCAACAATATACGCGAGATAAGATTGAGATAGCTGTCAAGTCAACCTATTCTAATTTTGACGAAAGTATATGGTAGATCTGTCAACTCTAATCCTATTATAATCGCGGTTCAGTAATACCAAGTGTGAGACGAGCTAGAAAAGAATAAGTAAAATGTTTATGCCTTTAGAACTTGTTAAACAGCTTTTAAAACACCTGTGATTTTCAATGGATAGACACTTGACGGATGTCATCACTATTATGTTACATTTTAACAAATTTTGAAGCAGTGACTAAGTACGTACTGTGAAATAGGCTTTGGCGTATAAACTTTTCTTGTTGTTCTTGACCATGCACAAAGGATATCTATTACTTGGTCATAGGTAATTAAACATTTATACGAAAAGCGAAACTATATCATTAATGTGCTTGGAGCTAAAAACATCGTCTTTTTAAGGGTTTTTCTAGAATTTCAACAACAAAATTATTTGTAATAAACGGGACTTAACCGCGTATATAATTTTTAAATTACCTTCGACGTTTCGAGGACGACATTGTCCCCGTGGTCGCGAAGAAAGGCTGGCTCCAGTTGACATCAACATCTTCTAGCCGCGCGAGTTTTTCGAACTACCCGCACTTGGTCTTGATTATCAACTTGAACGTTTTACATACTAGGGATGTCACTCGGTCGACACACAAAACTCACAATGTCATTGAGTAACAGGAGATGACATCAAATAGAAAAAAATTCAGCCATGAGTTTAAGTGATTTACACGACTTTAAGTGATAAGCCTGACATTCTGTCTTGGACCACAGACATGATGCCACGCAAGCGTCGAAAATTAAAAAAATATAATATTAAAAATAATGGCATCGTGCGTGGTATAAAACTGCACTAATAATTCTAATAAAAGTTATAGAAGCCATGGAATTACAGTCCATCGGTAAAGAAGTGCAACGTTTGATGTATCGCAAAATTAAAATAATGGTTGTTCGCGGTGCGACGCCATGTTGCCAATTTTCCTCGGCGCATAGATTAATGCCGCAGAAGTAACACATGTGCCTACAATTATGATTTACCTACATTATTTATTAGATTCTCATATTGCATACAAATATTAACGTGTTACACCATTTTTTTCAGATAGGTTCATTTTATAATGTTTATTTCATAACACATTATGATTATTGTACAACAAGGGCGATGTTGCTGAAATTTTAAGCGCGAGTTAATTACATAAAAATGGTATTTATGATTTGAATTTAAAACTTAAATATCGAAATATCGTTCACATTATAGTTACTAAATACTCATATGATTTTAAGTAAATATGAAGGGTAAGTAATTATATTATAAGTATAAATAAATAATTACAATCAAAATGAAACACATCGCTCGGTCATTTTTTTCTTAAGTACCACATGATACAAGATTGAAAATAAATATTACGAATAAAACAATCAGTTTCTTTTAAAATTATATAATCACGTTTCATTACAAAATGTGTTTAGGCAGAATACAAATATTGTCATAATAGTGTCACGACTGCTTTGCTAACGCTAATCTTTGATTCGATAGCTGTCAACCGCCAAAAGTGGCGCACAAACTTTGTTCTAGATAGCTTGTCTATTAGAATACATACTAAGTCAATGCACAATGTCCGGCTTTCGAACCGGCGGTATTCGTTGACGCCTATATTGACTAATGACAGGATTCCATGTAGATGAGATCCTAAAACCATCGTCCCGATTGAAATTACAGTGTTTTTTGATTTCAATGGCTTCACGAACTTTTCTACTATAAAACCGACGATCCGTAGAAAGGATTTTAGGATTATGAAGCTCTATCCAATGGTCCGGTCCTGACTCTAGCAAATGCTCAGCAACGGCAGACGGCGGTTAAGTCCCGTTTATTACAAATAATTATGAGTAAAAACCGTGAAAATCTAAATCAGTGTTTCAACAACAAATTGTGCGGCGCACCTTCTGTGCCTATACGCACTGTTGAAATCTGCCGACGCGGAACCAATATTGTCTATTTGCAGTGGCGACTATTTACCTATGAATTAAGTGTATTGGAACTAGATTAATGCCAAATTTGTGGAGTGCTTACTGGTACTGAGCGCTGATTGATCAACAAGTTTATGCATTATTTATTATTAACGACACATTACATTCCGAATGTTGGTAATGTAATTATATTGGTAAGAAATGTGTTGCAGCATATAAAAGCAAAAAAATGCAAATTCCCTTTTATAAGCTGCAACAACGCATTTCTTACCAATTATAATTACATTTTTATGTAAAAGTAAAAAGTCTAGGGTAAAACGATTACAGTCAAATTTCTAATTGTTTTCTCATCATCGTCAGGAAATATGATAATTTTAATGTTTCTTTAATTTAAAAAAATGGCAGTTATAGGAACTGCCGATAGAAGTGAAATCTTAGATCTTTTTATTTTAGAAAATAAATTACATACATTTTCACTTTACACTTTTCTATTTTCACCTCACCTCATCTCACCTCACTTCAATTTATTTTACATATTTTACACTTTACATTTCATTTTACATGTTTCTCAATCGTATGGTTTTTCGTTTTCGTGACGACAGCATGTCGGACGCGAACCCATAATATTTTCCCCTACCAAAAGTTGCCCAACGCGGCTAAAGAAGTTTTCACTTCAAAAAAGATGGTAAATTAAGTATTTACGCAATCCACTGCTAAGAGTCGTAGGTCTGGTACGGTTAGCGTAAAAAATCTGTCCCTTTAACCCACGCCTTGGTTTTTCTCTAATAACCATGATCACCTCAAGCTATACACGGTAATGTCATACATGACCTATGAATATTTAGAACCGCCTCTTCAGGAGCAAATTGAGCGTGGTATCACGGTTATCAGGTTACCGTCCACCGTGATTCCATTACCAGGGAACAAGCTGCATGCCGTTCATACATGCAATGAAGTTTTCTTTTAACAAGAAAATGGATTTTATGGTTATATAAAGTGTAACAAAAATGCTGGTGATCCTTTTAAGGGCATAATTGGTATCGTATTTTAATTATGAACAAGTAAGAAAACCTTTTTTCAGGCGAAAAATACAATTGTTTTTTTATGGAGGCTTGGCCGGCCGGACCACGAGTCCCATACAAAAAAAAATTCTTCTACCTTTTCTTACTCGCAATGCGATACCAATTATGCCCTTAAATGGATCACCAGTATTTTTATTACATCCCGCAGAGAAGTTATGTATGAATAGTGATGTTATTTTGTACATTTTGGCTTTTAGCATGACTTCATTACGAAATTAAGCAGTCTAATTATTGATTGACTTTTTTCCTTGCACCTTTTGTTCATGTCTCTGTACGACCCCATGCTTAACTGGTATAGAATGCCATTTGGCATTAAGTCCCCCATTTGTACATACATTTTTGTATTTTGTACAATAAAGTTTAAATAAATAAATTATTATCAAGTTCCCAGACACTATAAAAATAAGGAGTTTCATTATGTTTGAAGGGCACGCTTTCAAGTGGCAACTGAATGCATACGCTTTAGACACTGGACAACAAGTTATATGGACCTAAATAGATATGTTGGCTTCGCATTGGCATAAATTGAGTATGACATCACTGTGTACTTTCAATCTATTTGATTTACATGAATTTACGCTCCATCACAGTCTACAAATAACTCCAGTTTTCCAAAATGAAGAACGAACACCCTACCTATCGTCATATTCGTCACACCGAAACACTAGCCATCACCCCACCTCGTAAAGCGGTCGCCATCCATTCTCCGCGGTATCATCGCGTTCCATAACAATCGGGATCTCGATTAGTCAATTAAAGCTCGCTTAGCAAGAATTAAGTTCTTGCTCAATTCGTTAGACCGCTAGAGACGGGCGACGATATATCGATGAATAACTATATTTGTATTCTGGCTTGTACTCGTACTTCAAGCTTCCTTGCAAGGTGTATTTCGGTGGCAGCGTGTTACAAAATACTTAAGGCAAGTCGTAGCTTTTTTGATCTTTGTCTTCATGAGCTGCTCCACCTCATAAAGCGGTCGCCATCCATTCTCCGCGGTATCATCGCGTTCCATAACAATCGGGAACCCGATTAGCAAAAATTAAGTTCTTGCTCAATTCGTTAGACCACGAAAGACGGGCGACGAGATATCGATGAATAACTATATTTTTATTCTGGCTTGTCCTTGCACTCCTTGCTGCCTTGCAAGGCGAATTTCGGTGGCGGCGCGTTATAAAATACTGTCGGAGCTTCTTTGATCCTTGTCTTCATGAGCTGTAGGAAAAGGTACTCAACCGTCGTGCACTGGACAAGCGGGCGGGGAATAGATAGACGCCCCGCCATGGGTGGATTTTCCAGTGCCTGATATTTATTCGTGACCTCATAAATGGCTAACTATTTTGAAACACTTATTTAACACACAAACTTATGTTAAAGCAAATCAAATTATTTTGTTGAATATTTTATGATTTGCAAGTAGTAACACTACTATATAAATTATAAACTGAAATAGAGGTCATATAAATTCTTCAGAAAAAGCACCTTCTATCCGAATCACTAGCGCGATTCTGGTATAGCGAGAGAGATGGTGCTGCCATCTATGAATCTTAAAGCAAATCAAATCAAAATACAAGCACGAAATGCATGCCCTTATAGATATGTAGAGATGGTCAACGACGCCTAGCCGTTTCAAATTCAGTACATTGCATATTTATATTTGCCCAAGATTCACTAACTATAAGTTAAATATGGAATTAAATCTTACAAGACATCGATATTTTTAACAAGATGTACTCTAGTCGATAGTCAGATTAAATCGGAAGGGCGATATCGATTTCGGCGCGATCAAATTTGTTTCGCTTCTGATTTATAACCTACAATAAATACAAGTTATGGAATTAATGCTTACTGGCAATCGACGATTCAGATGCTTTTAGGTTAAGTCATTTTCTTTTGTATCGAGCTTTTTATATTTAGTTACGTGATTGATTTGTGTTTCGTAGCAATATTGTGTACGTAAGTGACTATTGCAGTTAGATATTTTTTGTAAGTGTACTTAGGAGGTATTATTGGCTGTGTGCATGAGTGTGGCGCCATCTCTTGAGCAGGGGGTGAAAGGGTTTTTTCCTTTTTTATTAATGGCATATACTCCTTGCTTATATGAAATGTCACTGGCTGATTCACTATTTTGACAGTTGACCCTACGGGTGATGTCAAATATTTTGAAATGTGATATTGACAAGAGCCCAATTTCTTGTCACATTGTGCGCTGCGATCGTTCACGTTACCCCCACCATGCACTTCGCACATAGCCAATAAATAAATTATTGTTATTTTTAATAACTTAAGTAAGTACCTAAATTAAAACGATTTAAAAGTTTAACTTTATTCCTACTACGTAAATTTTATTAAAAAAAAATATTTTCATGTCTTTGGACATTGTCAATGTATTAACATTAAATTGTATTGTGTGTACTGTGGGACTAGGTCTATATGTGTATGATGTTCAATAATCTTATTTATTAACTACCTATTTCTAATTACATATCTTCATTATTAGGCGTTGCATCAATGCTGAATGCGTCGTGAACATCGAAATTTGAAAATTGACTAGCTGCGTCTCTATCGCTCTTGCTAATCGAGCGATAGAGAGGCTAATAGACGCACGACGAACGATGTGATAGGCATCCAGGTTAATTCATGCATAGGGTTTTATCCCTCGCTTGATATATTAGTCTCTCTTTTTTATCTTATCTGCGTAAACCTTTTCTTTGTAAATCTAAGAAAGAATAGTAACATAATTTCCATACCCCCAAAAAATATCGAAGCCGTAAGGTTGACCCTTGACTTGACATCATTGCCAACGAAATTGCCATTATCTTAGATATTTTTACGACCCAATCAGCCCAAAGCCATTTGTAGCCCCTAACCCTTTGATCTTCGCCTAGACAAAGCCTAAGTAGCCCGTTGCGTTGTTGTATTCGTATTGGACGCGCGAGCTCACTAGTTTTCACGAAAGCGACTGCCATCTAACCTTTCAACCCAGAGGGGAAACTAGGCCTTATCGGGATTAAGTCCGCTTTCCTTACGATATTTTCCTTCACCGAAAAGCGACTGGTAAATATCAAATGATATTCCGTACATAAGTTCCAAAAAACTGTAGTACGAGCCGGGGTTTGAACCCTACACCTCCCTCCGGATTGAAAGTCGGACGTCTTACCGTACCGTCAGGCTAAGTTATTTGAAATATATATTTCCCGAAATTCAGATTCAACATTTACACTGCCCTTATTCATTCATTCCTTAGCATTCGTTCGACTGGTCCTTATTCGGTAAGTAACTGGGACCATAGCCCTATCGGCAGCCTAGATCCAGACAATGGTCGCCATCTTTGAATAGTTACGCTGAGTGCTCGATTGTGTGACCGAAAATTACTCTAGTGATGGTTTGAGTGATTGCTTCTGAATGGCCATTAGTCAAATTTTGCTTGTTATTTAAATAAAATTAAATAATTGGCGGTATTTCCAAAAAGGAGACCACAATTTGGCTGTATGTATATTTCTTTAGTATTATTCAGCGATATAAATTCGGGTCGGTGGCAATGTTACATGAATAAAGTGGTTTAACTTTTTTTATTTTATGATTGAAAAGAACAATGGAAATTTCACCGCGTCAAACAAGATTCGAACTTGCGACCTTTTTGAACACCGGTCTATTGCTCTAACCAACTGCACTAATGAAATGACGCTTGCTCGACCTCTGTGAAATTGAAATATATAATTTAATTCTATTATGATATATATTGTGTTATATAATTTAATTTTAAATGATACGTAGGTCGTAGATGCTTTTTACATTGTCGTTTTCTGGAATTAGCCCTATAATTAAACCTGATATACATTTTCAAGACGGTTTTGTCATTCGCTTACAATTTTGATGAGTTTAGATACTACTGCCATAAAACATATTTAGAAATATATTTTTATTTATCGCATGGCTACATGCCACTGTATATAGATAGGCATTTCTTCTCTGGGGTAGTAGTAGTGGGAAAGCAGATCATGAAGAAAATCCAGTAAGTGCTGCGAAGTCCAGATGGGACAGTGCAGCTGCCAAGTTTGTTACTCTTTTAGCACCACACTGAGAGAAAAAACTACCAGAATTCACGTTCGTTCAACCAAACTCTCATTTTAAAATAGCGCCTACAAGCTCTTTGGTTAAAACTACAAGTTCGATTTTGTTAAGTTTAATTAGTTCATTCTACAAGTCTGACATTATGTAGATGATATAATTTATATTACTAACATCTACATGTTGACAGTAACATCAATAAAACATTTTGTTAATAATTTTTTCTGCTACCACACATTAGTATTGGGTTCTACAAGTTACTTGTCATTTTAGTTTAAGTGTTATTTAAATCAACAACTCGATTATATAAAACCAACATGGCACATATTGTTTTAAACATATATTTGGCTGATTCAATCCAATATCTTTTAACAAGTTTAACCTTGTTGTTCGTACAAATTCGACTTGTATTATCAATATTGTGATCGATTCCGTTTACTAAAATACTTTAGTTTCAAACTGATAAACACGCAACAAGTCGAATTTGTTACACTCACAAACCAAATTTCTCTCAGTGCACCCAGGGATCACGTGTAGGGTTGTCTAATATGTTTCCTACGAACGCAGAGTAACATTTATTTATTTATTTAAACTTTATTGCACAAAAGAAACAACTTAAAGTACAAAAGGCGGACTTAATGCCATAGGGCATTCTCTACCAGTCAACCTTGGGGCAAAGCAGAAAGATTGTGGGCGGTGCTATTTATAGCAAAAAAATAAAATTAAAACAAAACAATCCAACATAGAATCATTAATATACAAAATTTATACAAATATATATAATATATAAAATACATAAATACATAACATATAATATACAAAAATACATAATATATAATAATATATACATGCTATATATATATATATATATATATAAATACAGACGAAACAGAAACACTAGGAAACATTATTACTATTAGCAAGGAAAGCACGTACCGACTTTTTGAAAGCAAACCTGTTCGGGGCATTTTTGATGTTAAGAGGGAGTCCGTTCCAAAGGCGCGCCACCTGCACAGAGAACGAGTCCGACATAAAGCCGGAGCGATAATCGGGAATGGATAGAGACATATTGCCAGAAGAGCGGAGTTGACGGTCACGCTTAAGGCCGTAATATTGAAAGAGCGACTTGAGGTATTCGGGAGAGTGTGGATCATTAAGAATAGAGAACAGAGTACAGAGCATGCGAGAGTTGCGTCGTAAGCGAATGGGAAGCCAGCCAAGCTGAGAGCGGAAAGAGGAGACGTGATCGTATTTGCGAAGGCAGTAAATAAAGCGGATGCAGTTATTAAGAAGGCGATCCAACTTATTGAAAAGTTCTTCAGTTAGGTCTGGATAACATACGTCACCATAATCAATAATGGGCAGAATTAAGGTATTAATTAACATAATTTTAGTTTTAATATAGCGACCCTATAACCTTACGGCTGATCTCAGTAACCTGAGCTCTCCAACTCAACGTACTGTCCAATAGAACACCTAAATCTTTAACACTTTGACTGAAGTGAATGGGTGTGCCGTTGAAGGTAACTGGTGCAATGGTGTTAAAATCTAACTTAGCCAGCTGGCGTGAGCTCCCTATAACTATGGCCTGGCACTTCGACGGGTTCACATAAAGGCCGTACTTCTCAGACCACTGCTGGATATGAAGGAGGTCCGAGTTAAGTTTGGCAATGATAGTCGACAGATCAGACACTGAGCACTGGTCATAGAGTTGGAGATCATCGGCATACAAATGGTAACTACAGCAAAGGCCTGGGGTTATAAAATTAATGAAAGTGGAAAAGAGGAGAGGAGATAGAATTCCACCCTGTGGCACACCAGTAGCGAGATCACACCAATCAGATAGAGCCCGGTCGACCCTCACCGCTTGCTGGCGGCCACCCAAATAAGCAGCGAACCAGTTCAGAGCTGTCTGTGAAACCTTTATATGTTTAAGCAGGGCAAGGAGGATTTCATGATCAACGGTATTGAACGCGTTAGAGAAGTCAATTAAAACAAGAACCGTGACCATTTGACCCTCCATACCCCGCCTGATATCCTCAGTCACCTTAAGAAGCGCAGTGCAGGTACTATGCCCCGGACGAAACCCTGACTGTAAGGGGCTTAGCAAGTTATGTGAGTGAACAAAGCGCGAGAGTTGCTTGTGAACCACAGCCTCAGCAATCTTTGAGAGAAAGGGGAGAATAGAGATTGGCCGAAAATTGCTGAGAGTGGTGGGGTTGCTGATTTTAGGCAGAGGAATAACAAAGGCCCTGCGCCAGAGAGATGGGAATTCGCCATTAGCCAGTGAAAAATTGACGATGTGAACTACTACAGGAAGTACACAGTCAAGGACAGACACTATCATGTAACGGCTGACATCATCAACACCTACGGCTTTGGACTTGATGGCTTTAATAATGGCTTTTACATCTAAGTCAGAAACGGGAGAAAACGAGAAACTATCTGAGATAGGAGAAGGTAAGGACGATATATTAGAGAGAGTGGTGGCTTTAATGCAACTGTCAAGAGAGAGAGAGCGGAAGAAAAATGACTATTGAGATCATCGAGTGAAAACGAATTTCCACTGAACTCATTGGAAGGTTTACCCAGGCCAAGTGATTTGAGAAACTTCCAGGTCCTTATGAACAACCAAAGCCTGAAAATTAGACTCGCACATATAATAAGGCGCATAATAGTGATCCAAATTTTGCACAAAGTGACAAAGCAAACTTTCCATATCAATAGCGCATATAATATCTGAAACACGTCTGTTAATCGCCTCCCTTGTTCCCAAGTGAACTAAGGAACAATTCCCATTAAGCTGTGACCAATTATAACTTTCACTGTCGTTTAATATTGTCTTATCTCGCTTTGTACTTTAATGGATCTGTTTTAGATATTGTTTTTTTAATTAATTTTGCGATTAAAACTTTGGTTTATTGGTCTTTTGCTGCTTTGACACGTTTCTTATCGTGGTTTAATGTTTTTTTTTGTTTTCAGGTAAGTGGGGAATTGGTGCGGGTCAGCGAAGGAAGGATGACTTAGTAAGCTTTTATTCTCTTAACAATAAAATCCAAGATCATTTCGAACAACTAACCCGCATAGCCACTTCTGCTGACTGTACATACCAAACACGATCCCTATTACGCGGCAACATCATTCCGAATTTCCGATCTGTATGCATGCTACCGATAATTGGTCCGGGCGAACCCGAAACGTAACCAACCAGAACTGTAACCGCAAAGCCGGGATCCGTTTTAAGGTGGATTTCCATTTCGAAGCGAGAACTAACAATCATAGAATTGGCAAGACACTGTTTTATTACCGTAGTATAAGACCTTATTTTGCCAGTAGAAGGGAATTTTTATACCTCAGTAAATATTACAAACCAGGGAGGCCCGACCTGGAAGGAGGTAATTACTCCTAAAGAGTAAAGACTATATAATTAAAACCCGAGACACCGATAATTTTAGATATTTATTTTATTATCTCAAAACTAGTAGGAACACATAAGTAGGCTGTATCGATGACTAAATACCCTAAATTCCATAAGTGTTACATTTTTTAAGGTTATTTTAACATAAATATCCTAAGACTCCTCGTACAAAATACGACAATCCACAAACCATTTTCATCGTTTATTGGGTAAGGGTTTCAAATTAAAAAAACAAAACAATTTCTCCATCTCAGGCGGTTAAGTTTTTGTAAATTTATGTGCATGCATTGTGGGTGACGAGAAATAAACTGCATCACTGGCCTAGGCCATCGGCCGTATCGATTATCGGCCGGTCCCTATGGCATTCTTTGTCACTAGCGTAACTAACAAAGTCCTGCAATTGTACGTCGATTGCACTGATTGGATGCTTTCCCGCCAGAGATGAGCTAGGATGCGTTGCGAGGAAACACATTCCTCACTTATCTTTGATGGAAACGCACCCCACATAAATCAGCTTGTGTTTATTAGGTAATTTATTGAATCAGGCGTCATTATTAATGACAATAATATTGCTATGCTGGTCTGCGGTACGTGTTAGTCGATTTGTGTCAACCTCTGCTAGTGGATTATTGTTGAAAATACGTATTTACTGAGTTCATTTTATTTGTATTTTTTACTTAATGTCCGTCTAGAGAACAAGTCAAAGTATGTAAATAAATACGATATTTAATTTATATTTTAACATTTACAAAGATCCCATATGCGCGGGAAAATTTGATTGATGTCGCTGTGACCCGTGCAGCCTATATAGGGGGTTAGGGCATCTGCTGCGAATGCAGAAAACGCTGGTTCGATCCTAGCCTTGGGCACCGGAGACTTGGTCACTTTTTCTTTCGTATATGACATCTATTTAAGTTTTCTTAATGTTACTCTTAAGTTCTTGTTTTGTCTCTTCGTTTAATAAAAAATGGTACGGAATTCATATTGTTTAATAACAATTATTCATTTTGTACTTACTAGCAAACCGCAATAAGACTAGCTAAACGTATACCTACTAAACATTCTTTGAATAACCTACTATATTGAAACGTCTTTACTCAAGAACAAACATTACTTATACGCTTATCACGCAAGTATTTGTCGTTATCGGGTTTGAACTCGATATCGCTGGCACAAACGCTCAATATAGCGCTAATTCAGTTTGTTGTTTGCGTTGAGTTTTTGCATTCTGTTCCTGCAGACACCTTTCCTTTCCATACCATTGTATTTCAAATCTTAATGTTGCCAAATCACAATTAGGTACATTCGTCTTGACAATTTTTGATAAGACAAGCCAAAGGATACAGATAATTTTTTGTCTTTTTTCAGATATGAAAATGTCAGACCGATCTGTACAAATCTACCAAATCCAACTGCCAGGTTTAAAAGGGACTAAATAGATGTCTAATTTATTGCCACATAATCTACCAAATCCATTGCAACTGATATTGTTGTACAACATTAGCAGAAACTATAGAGATATAGACGATCACAGCCTAAGAACTTCTTGAAGCTCATGTAAATTGCGCCATCTATGTCAAAGCCACCTAATGATACCGAAAATGTAATAGAAATGTCACCTGCACTGCTACTCCACCTAGTAACAAATATCGTACTAGTAGTACACTAGTAGCTACTAGGTGGAGTAGCAGTGCAGGTGACATTTCGCTTACATTCTCGGTATCATTAGGTGGCTTTGACATAGATGGCACAATTGGCATGAGCTTCAAAAAGTTCTTAGGCTGTGGTCGTCTATATTTCTATAGTCTCTGACATTAGGAATTGTGAAATCGGTCATTATAGTATCTAGTAAATTCACAGTTTAGGATATACTAGAGAATTAATATTTGTATTTGTATAATAGGCGTGTACTAAATTTAAGGACCAGTTTTTTACTAAACCTACGTTGAAATAAGCTAATAAAACCACGTATTTTTTTAAAGCCACATTAAAAAAACGTGAGCCATTACAACCTCCACCAAATGGTCGCCATTACCGGAACTAATTCCCACCTTGTATGTATTCCTCGTAACTTAGCGAGCGCATAGTCTCAATAGCCGATAACTTATTTACTAACGAAGGAAATTAAAACTAAAGAACATCGTATGTAAAACAAAAAATTTAACCGTGAAAGGCGGTCATTTCATGTCATCGAGTTACGATTTCCACCAATTTCTCAACGGCCTCCTAGCCTAGTCGTAAGTAAAGTCTACGAAGCCAAAGGTCCCGGATTTGAGTCCTGGCAAGGGCATTTACCCACAACGCAAGTCTTATTGAGCTTACTGTTTGACTAGGTCGGTTTTGGGTAAGATTGTGCCATTGTCCCATAATATTTCTCTAGGAGATAGAAACCCCGGGCATTAAATTTGTTCTCTTTGCTATTTTGTACCACAAAAACATCTCCCGAAACATATCTCGATGCTCACCGTGACAACGCCAAATTGACGTCTACTTTTATAGTTTAAGTATGGTCTTCATTTTATTTACTCGTAATCTTTGATTATTAAACCAACCGGATGCGAGACGCGCTCTCATTTCTATCGGAAAAAGTCTGCCGTTTTTTGTGGGGGAGGGGAACGTCAAATGTATGCGAAACGTCAAAATAGGCACGTCAAATAAACGTCAGTCCATACAATGAGTATGACCACTGGTCATACTCATTCGGCAGAAGGGAACGCCTGTCAATGGCTACTCCCCTTGGTTTAAAGCTCTAAGCTCGTAATGGTATTGGCCCTAATGGGATGCTATGACGTAGGGCCAAAGATGTTGTGCAGGTGGAAGAAGCGATTTGTTGACACAATAAACACAGACTGGTTGTTTGTGTCGCTTTTGAGACAGAAGTGACAAAACAAAACACAATACACCGCAAATAATTGTAATCCATTTACGGATTGAGGCTCCTCTAATATTAGTTAAATTTCGAGCGAAACTGTTAGTATGCTTTTGGAATAGTAGCTATGCTAATTGCACTTAAATCAGTAAAACGTGTACATTAACAATTTAAATCGCAGCGGCCATTTAATTAGCACAGGACGAGATTAAAGGCGTCTGGTGCATAATATTACTTTAGTATAAAAACCCGGAAGAATATATGGAGTTTTTTTTTATTGGAGCACACCATTTCTGTTCTACAAAGTCAGTCTTTATAACCCAACTGCATATGCATTATATAAGAATGTTAACATTCATGTTTCCATTCCAGTCGTGGATATCTATTTACATTTACATTACATTTTTAATTAGTAACTTTGTACTGATTTAATCTCACACCAATATATGCTGCTTTTATTACTTATTAAATATACGAATCTAACTTTACCTGTTCATACGTTATTCTTTAGTAAAGTTTGATTCAGATAGTTAGAGTTAAAGTTAGAGTTAGGTAAAGCTAGTTACCTATTCATACGTTCCCTTTCTTTAGTAAGTAATAAAAACAGCATTTATCGGTGTGAGATTAAATCAGTACAAAGTTACTATTTAAAAATGTAATGTAAGTAGATATCCACGACTAATATTACTTACTTTATTAAAGTACTAAGTCCGCTTTTTCATTTACTTTTTAATATCTAAACAGTTTAACATAGCACCAGCACTAAGCATTATGGCCGCTACCGTCCAGAATCGTAAAACGGTTTTATATCGTGTAGGGTTTAGTTTAAAGCTTTTTTCACCTCAGCAGCTCGAACGAGGGTTCTTTGCGGCCCAAATTCAGTGAGCAAAGTTCGATTTTGCTCACTGAGTGAGACAAAATGACATTTACAATAGGTACTGTAGATACCTACATAAATGTCACTTAAGTTTAAACTAAGTAAATATCATAGTTAATAATAAATATATATTATGTATAACTTAGAGACTCTCACCTGCAGACAAACTGTGAAAACAGTTTTGCAGGAAACTGCCCTAAATTTAATTTCTGTACTGTGATGTAATAATAATAAATAATAAAAAAAAAAAAAAAAAAATGACCTTGAAATTTCTGCAGTTAAAAGAAAGAGGAAGTAATATTTCAAACGTCATATTATCGCTTTTTGAATAGCAGAACCCCGATGAGCACTAAATTAGCTTGGAAACCTAATCACAAGATTTGGCGCAGGCACTAGTTTCTAATCAATGTGATTACAGTTTTGACGAAACTCCTCCAATCTTATTTAGTCAAAAATAGTAAAATTGCTAAAATTACTAAAATTACTACAATTACTAAAATTACTAAAATAAATAAAATTACTAAAATCACTAAAATAACTAAAATCACTAAATTTACTAAAATTTATTAAGTTACTAATATTCCTAAAAATAATAAAATTACTAAGTTTACTACAATTACTAAAATTACTAAAAATAATAAAATTACTACAATTACTAAAATTACTAAAATAAATAAAATTACTAAAATTACTAAAATCACTAAAATCACTAAAATTATTAAAATCACTGAATTTACTAAAATTAATAAAGTTACTAAAATTACTAAAATTAATAAAATTACTAAATTTAGGTACTACAATTACCAAAATTACTTAAATTACTAAAATTACTAAAATAAATAAAATTACTAAAATTACTAAAATCATTAAAATCAATAAAATTACTAAAATCACTAAAATCACTAAATTTACTAAAATTTATAAAGTTACTAAAATTACTAAAAATTATTAAAATTACTAAAATTACTACATTTACTAAAATTACTAAAATTAATAAAATTACTAAAATTACTAGAATTACTAAAATTACTAAAATAAATAAAATTACTAAAAATACTAAAATTACTAAAATAAATAAAATTACTAAAATTACTAAAATCACTAAAATCACTAAAATTACTAAAATCACTACAATCACTAAATTTACTAAAATTTATAAAGTTACTAAAATTACAAAAAATAATAAAATTACTAAAATTACTAAAATTAATAAAATTAATAAAATTACAAAAATTACTACAAAAATAATAAAATTACTAAAATTTCCAAGGTTTCTAAAGTTTTTCTGCTATGTTCTCACTGCTGAGGTGAAAAGTTGTATGTGCAACATGAGACCAAAGTTATTTGCACCTCGTGCCTTTGAGTCCCTCACTACGCTCAAGATTCTAAATTAGAATCACTCGCTACGCTCGTGATTCTATTATAGAATCTTTCGCTTGCTCAGGACTCAAAATAAGCACTCGAAGCAAAAACTAACTTTGCTCTCTTGTTGCACAAATAACTATTTTATACCAGTTTTATTCTGAAAATCTCAATTTAACCGTCACGTTTCATTATTGCATTTTAGCGCGTTATAAACAGCAAGAGAAAATTGTGGCGTAACGTATAATGTTTAGATATAATATTATCTCTTATGTAAACACGTTTTCTGTGCAGTTCTAATTTTGGTCTAAGTACCTATTTCAGACTCTCTCTGTACTGTCGATGTCAAAGATATGTTCACACTTTTGCACCTTATTACAAAGGAGTAAGGTTTTAAAGTGTAAACATATTTTTACAAAACAAGAGAGACGACTAACGTGCTAGCCTCGTTCTGTTTACGAGTATAATATGGCAGCAATTAGGCGTTTCGTCAATCCGTCTGTCACGTTACCTAAATTTTATAGTATGGTAAGTTTTTTAAATCTGCTAAGTAACGATGATGAGCTCCTCAATTGTGTTCGTACAAATGGCCCGAACAAGTTATTATTTTATTTATTGATTCTGGTAGGTAAGTCACTTAATATATTTTCAACTTTATAAACTTATTTAGATGTCATATACAAAGGAAAAAGGTGACCTAGGCCTCCGGTGCCCAAGGCTGGGAGGTTGGGCTAAATATTTTATATAAAAAAATATTTAGAAAGAAAGAAAGAACCGGGCATTGCCCTGTTTGAAAAAAATAACGGATTTTGAAGATTTATTAACTCATATAGTGTCTGAAGTTCTCTTGGATCAAAAACCCTATTTAACCCAGGATAACGCTTTACTAGATAGATAGTGTAGTGTATTCTAGGAACATTTCAGTGACATTTACAACCATTATCTACAGGGACGTTGTAAAATCGCAGAGCGAAGTGCCTCGTAAATCCACTCTAAAAGATAAACCATGAGTGGTAAAGTTTCAGCCGAGACGTTTAATGGTTCTTCTAACTTTAAAAACGCTCATTAAGTGTAAACTCGGTTTTGTTTAAATATTTAGCCCAAGTTCATTATTTGAAATGAAGTTGAATTTATTGATCGATCCTGTTAATATGTCTAGTAAATAAGTTAACTAACGTGGACGTAAAAAGTCGGAACTGGAAGTAAATAAAATAAAACAACTTTGAACGGATTATATCGCGTATACTGAATTTTAAATTACATCCCGACGTTTCGAATACTTTACAGCGTTCGTGGTCACGGGTCGACTGAGGAAAACATATTTACCCACATCTAAAATTACAATGTACAAATGTGCGGGAGGCTATTGAGATAAAGAAATATCCAAACTTCAACAGGGAGGAGGGCTTTTCTTTACCACCGGCTTGGGATCCAGTGGTTCATTTGATCAAAGAGCAAGCAGGACACACGACTGTGAGGCCATAGCGTTGGATAGTGTTAACATATATTGCTCTATTTTGTAAAATAATGTAGACCTATTAATTTCTAAATTTAACAGTTTGTTTGCTACCTTTTAAATTAATTAATTAAAGTTTGTAGTAGATCGATAATTAGCTATTGTAGAACTAGCTTTATTTGCCCTTCTGGCATGTACACTCACCTTTATTTGTTTGCATTTAATGTTATACATGTGGGTAGTCTTTTGTACATTGTAATTTTAGATGTGGGTAAATATGTTTTCCTCAGTCGACCCGTGACCACGAACGCTGTAAAGTGTTCGAAACGTCGGGATGTAATTTAAAATTCAGTATACGCGATATAATCCGTTCAAAGTTGTTTTATTTCATGAATAACTATCGCGGCAACCGTAGAAGATATTATGGAAGTAAATAAATTTAATTTACGATAAAATTGTCTCATGTTATTTAATATATTTAAAACGCGAAATCTTTTAAATGTACATGTAGTGAAAATAATGCCAACTAGTTGGAAAAAAACATGGTTCCGATCACCCATTTGATACGTTAAAGCAGATAACACTAAAATTAATTGCATACAGCAAATAAAAAATAAAGTCTGTCTAAAGAGTACTTACCTAAAGTCGCAAGAATACAGAATTTCACATACACGTTTAGACATTTTTATTAAATAAGAAATATAACGCTCTGGTCATTTTTTAAATTCATAATTCATTGGACTGGGTCATTATTCTGCCCTGAATCATGTGAATGCTCGGGCCGCGCGCCGCACAACCGCACGGACTCGCCGGATGTTACGTTTGTTATGAAAATATCGTAAGGATACATTTTAACGTCAACCCGTTTAAGCACCGGTATACAAATTCTTTATTTTGTAAGGTGGGTATGATCCTATGTTACTGGAAACGAATCATGTTTATTATGCTGAGTGTTTAAATTGTATTATTCCATGCAATGATTTTTTATTTTAGGAGTTCGTTAGAGTCAACTTGAATAGGTACTTCTGTCTTTTTCACCGACATGTAATAAAGAACGGGATACACGACAAGTGCTGTAAGAACCGCGGTTTTTTGGTCAATATTATTGCACTTTCGTCATAAGACTGGCCGGTCACAAATTTTCACGAGCCATATTATCGCTAAATCTCGTTTGACACTACCTCTAAGTAAGATATTCTAACTCAAAGATCTTTTTACACGATTTGAAAATAAAGTACATTACTTGTCTCTGTGGCGGTCCCATGTGACCTCCTTATCGAGCCTGCCATTCCTTTCCAACTTACGTCTGAACTGCAGAGAATTAGGTCCAGTAAAGCTGTGGATAATGCTGCATTTAAAATGGTAAACCATTTCTATCACACTCAGATTCTCTTATCAACGGAATGAATGGGATCAAATACGAGATATCTATGCAGTTTGAATATATGTACCTATCTTTTTTCAAGATTAATTTGTAAATGATGTATTATTTCTTGCGACTGTGGCCCCACGTGGCTTTCTTATCGAGCCTACCATTTCTCCCCTAACTTGCGGCTAAGCTGCGGAGATTTAGGTCTGGAGCTGTGGATTGCATTTGAGAAGTAAGCCCCTCCTGCCACGCACAGATTCTCTTAAATAAATGTGTGAACAATAAAAGTCTGCGTGGAAAGAGAAATGTGTTAGATTTAATGTTTTCCCAATTTGTCATACTGTGAGGCATCATCATTGACCTGTTACGTCTATGGCAGACGATAAGACGCAATGTCCAAAATCAACTTAGAGGCATACTAACAATAAAATCAAAACGCTCGTGAGTCGAATCGACATCATGAGTCGGTAACGCGTCGTCAAAGCGCACGTCGTTGTCCAGTTCCTAGCACTGTTAATGCTTGGAGTCCTAGGCTCTCCGAAACATGTCACTTGTGGTATCTGAATGAACACACGGTAAAACTTTTATATTGTAGTTACAAGTATTTACTTGACGAATGGGATAAAAAAGCTCGCACGTAACGTGCGTCTGTCAGTCGCCGTAACAAGCCCCCGGCGATATCGCGAATAGTTCGCGACGCGCGCTGAATGCTAATTGAATGTAATACGAGAGTAAAGTAGGCGCTTTGTCTTAAGGGCCGTAGGGCTGAACCCTTTTGTTTGGCGGTCATGAGAACACCTTCGACGTTAGAGGACAAAGAAAATAATAGAAGAAAATTTAAACAACGGGCTCCATAACCTAGTCAGTGACACTGCTTACGAACCTGCCAAATTGTGTGCTCAAGGAGAAGAAAACCAGTGAAGAAGTTCTGCGTAAGCAGTCTAATTAAAAGTGGAAGTGTGAGTTACAGTGCTGGAAAAAATGGGGATGGAGCGACCAGGAATGCTGCGCGGGTGGATATATGCCCAAATCAAATGGATGGGCATATCGTTTTGGAGTGCTCTCTTAGAAAGTATGATGCGCCAGTGGAGGATTTTGAGAACTTAACTAACTACTACTTGGTGCAATGTACATTTACCCGCTTATTCATAAACGTGTTACAAACCTCATTTAGTTAAAATGTATTTTGTCTGTTTCTAACAAACACAACTGTCAATGTGACAGATAAGGACAAAAGATGATTTAGTTAAATGAGGTTTGCAATACGTTTATGAATAAGCGGGTTAGAATATATTGTACTGTAATGTAGACAGTGTACCCACTTGCCATACGATAAATAAATAAGTGCTTACAACTAATATTTGTTACTGAGCTATGGCAGCTTCTCCTAGTTTCCACAGTTCTTAACAAAATTCTCTTTTCTTTTACTTTACGCAGAACTCCATTGATTTTCTTCAAAATCCCAAAGAAACTTATACCTTTACTTAGTCAGCAGAGACTTGACAACCCTAGAATCCGCATCAAATATGCAGAACTATCTCTGCTCGCTGTTTTACAAGCTTCTACTGAACCATCTATTCGTAATTGGAATGCTGTGAGGCTAATACTACTATCATAAATTTGAATGGGTAATATAGGCAATGGGCATTCAAATTTCTCATATCATATGTTAACTATGAATGTGTTTTATGTAAAAATGCTGCGTAATCTACATAGGCACTTTTTTGTAAGCGTATAAAGTGTACCACTGCTGGGCAGGCCTCTCCTCTAGAATTCTAATCCTTCCGCGTGTAGGACATTTTCGGCCACTTGTTCAGAAATGCGTCCAGGTCATCCCGCTATATCTCCTCCTGGGTTGGCCACTCCACCGTTTGGCACCCACTCCGTGGCTAGTTAAGCCCACCTCTTTGGATGCATGAGGCAAACGTGGCCAGCCCAGTCCCATTTTAAGAAAGGCATCTAACTGCTAGAATGCTTCGAATCATATGCGCTGCCACTTATCTCATAGAGTCACAAATGTCTCACAAACTTTAATCTGAATCTGATAACTGCCTAACGCTATGACGAATAACATGCATAGTATATTTAGAGAGCAGCTTGGTCACGCACAAAACTAAAATTTGATTCACGTGGCTGGTATTGAACGAGCCCTGCAGCGGGCTTCCTAATGTCCTGGCCAGAATGGTAGTGTAGAATATAATGGAAAGAACTACCTGCCCCATCTAAAATGTACAATAATTAAAACGAGTAAGGGACAAAGTGGGCTGAACAATTGCGCCTTACAAAGGCCAAGCGGCGCTAGCGCCGCTTTACAGAACAAAATTATCACATTCAAGAGCATATTATTTCTTTCCGAACTTAATACAAGAGGGAAATGCTGTGAAAGTCAAGTATTGCACCATTTCTTGGCTGGTTTGAGCTTCCCGTTTTTTCTTGAGACAATTGGTACTTTTAATTTGTTCTATTGTTTGTTTGTCACGGTTTCAGTTGACGTAGAAACGCTTTTACTTCGCCGGGAACCTCGCATTTGTCCGGTATGCTAATGAGCGTGAAAAAAAGCGAAGTGAAATTGAATGCTAACTTTTTATGACATCTTTAAGTACGACTAGAAAGTGACACAAAGTATTAGAATATGGTAATAACCAATTCATTTGATTCAACAAAGGTTCTTTTCAATTTGTCAGAATTTCAGTAACGTGGCCAACAATGGTTGCATGTATTTAATCAAGCTCTGTGCCTATTATTTCGTCCAAACCATGACAGAGCGCGTACCAAGATAGGAAAAAAGTATAATTTTTATGAATATTTACCATACTTTGGGCACTAGACCGTTCCGGCCAGCACAGACCAATACCATAATATGCCATCGCCATCCATTCAAGGTCGTGAAAATGCCAAAAACCCCTATCGCCCGCCCCTCCCGCTTGAGACTCCCGTAATTTTTAACCCTCATTTCATCTCCCTGTGGAATGAATTCCGGGGTAAAAAATATCTATGTAACTTGTAGGTTATCATCAACCTGAGTGTCAAACACTCAAAACCACTGATCCATTTTTACGTGAAGTATATACAAACAAACATTTAACGTAGGTACATAAAAAGTTTTGCATTAACAATATTGCTAGAAGATATAAAGGGCCGAATATTTAGTATACGATATTCGCCTATAATGCGACACTTTTTTTTTGCTTGGCATAATGGATGACAGTTTTTTCTGTGCCCAGCGTCCCTTTACAGACATCTAGACCTTTCTAAAACCAATCTCCGAAATTTGGGAGCTAAGAGTGCGACTGCGAAGTCAGGCTAGGTAGTCCATTTTAATTAAAACCTCTTTGAAGCTACAAAGAGCACTATCCAATACGGAGAACCCGCATATTCTGTAATTACTTTTATGCAACGTGTTCACCTAAATGCATTTTGTGAAAATGCCACGACGAAAAAATGCGGATGTGAAAATGCGCTCTTGAAAATAAGTGTTCGATTTAGATATAATATAAACGTTACGTGTATTCGAACCTCAGTATACTAGTAGCTGCTATGATTTATATTTCTTGACATCGGTTCGCGACTCACATAGATACAGGCAGACAACGGACAGCCTGGACCGTTAAAGTTTGGACCTTGAACTTTGTATCATTAGGATTTAGTAATATCTATCATCAGTCCATGCACATAACTATTAAACTAATATATTAAATAGCATGAGCTCGCAGATTTGCATTCTTATACCGAACACGATTCATATTAATTGGTTAGTGAGTAGTTTTAAAATATTATGTAGTTCCATTTTCCAAAACCAATCCAATCTCTATAAAACCATGAATGTATTTTTAGAAGCAGAGAATTTCAAATAAAAATGCCGATGTCCTGTTTGATTTTCATAATAGAAAATAAACTTTTATCTAAGTAACCATACATATTCATATGCATAAGAAACGAGGTGCTCTCATTTGCATACGTTGGTATAAAAGTAGGTACGAGCCGGACCCGGAATTTCCTCTCTTTTAGTTCCCGGAAAAATCCGGTGAGAAAATAATCCCATTATCTCACATTTCTCTCCAATTTAGAACAACGTTCAAATGTAAAATGACCGATTGTTATGCTCTACATTTTATTTTAATTTTTATAACTATTAGGGCGATTTTTATCATCATCATCTCAGCCATAAGACGTCCACTGCTGAACATAGGCCTCCCCTTTGGACCTCCCCTTATCATAATTATCCAAAATATAATACTCGTAATGCCTTGAGTTCAGCTAGAACAGAGACGTGGGGAGATTATAAATAATATAATTATTTTATTATATCATAGTTTTTATTACACAAATCAACCTAACTCCACAGTAAGCTCAAGAAGGCTTGTGTTATGGGCACTAGACGACGATATACATATAAATAGATACATATAAATACTTAAATACACAGAGAACATCCATAACTCGGGAATAAATATCCGCGATAAACACACAAATAAATGACCTGACCAGGATTCGAACCCGGGACCTCCTGCTTTATAGGCAGGGTCACTACCGACTGGGCGGAGGCCGTTACGAATTTGTCCAATATGTCATTTAGCTTAGTTTCTAATGCCATATTGTTTTCATCATTAATTATGATATTTATCTGTCAATTTATTACTGTCTAACTTTGCTGTTATTGTGAAGCCGACTTTATTATTAGAGACGAAAAACTTTTCACTCTTGGCTTAGAATGATCAATGGTAGTTTTGATGACTGACAGTGAGATTATTTTATGATCAGGCAAATGATTGATCGATTTTATAGACCGACAATGATAACATACTTTATTATATGTAGTTCTATTTGTACGAAAAATAGAATGAAAGTAACATTGTATGATTTTTATAAAGAACCTGTCGGGTTAAGGGATAAACTTGCATTTTTAGGGATTTGTGCCTAACGTAGGTACCGTTTATATTTTTTTCAACACACTTGCTTGTAACGAGGTACTTATTCCACCGCTTTTAGGCTCATAATCCTAGATATTAAACACGCGTGCTTTTCACGATAATTATATAACTAGTGCTATAATGTAATAAATCCCATCAAGTGACGTTGGTATTCTAGTACCAAGTCTTATGTGCGCAGACAGAGGCGATTAAATTTAGACGGGTATTATTTTTATTTTTTCTAAACTGATTAGGAGTTTGCATGGCAAAAAAGTAAAAATAGTACACATTTACGAGAAAATACAAATTATAAAATCCTAATTGTGAAAAATAATCATTTCTAGTAATTATTTTACTCATAAATCTCATAATACACAATAGATTATGTTTTAAACACAAATTATGTTTTAGTATTGGCTGTTTGTCATAAACCTTTGCCTCAAGGTGCGCGTGAATGCAAAAAAATGGGCGCCATATTAAAAGTTTACTTGAAGTTACAGTTTATTTGTTAGATTTTTCTAGTTGTGTTTTATTATTATTAATTTAAACAATTTATACTTTAAATGAGTAAAAAACCAACTTTAGTGTTCATTTTTTTCAAAATTTTGTTTGTTTTCAAAATGTCATTCCTACAGACTAGTAAAATGTTGTCATAAAAATCGAGTGAGAAATACATGTAAGGAAACATTCTAACTTATTTGACAATAAATGTGAAGTGTTGGATTTTATGAAATGCTTCGAAAAAGAGTTCCAGAGAAATAGATCCAGTCAATAACATCAAAAAACAGGTTAGTTAATTTAATTAACAAAGTCAGTAGGTACCGCTATCCTGTAAGCATTCTGAAAATCAATGTATTTATCAAAAGTTATTACTTACAGTTTTCTGTTTTTTCCTCGCAAGTGTGTTGAAAAACGACGTATGAAACGCGTGTGCCTGATCATTACATAGCTCGGCTTCCTTGTGCACACTCACTTCGTTCGTGCGCACAATAGCGCCTCATATGTAATGATCAATTTAGCACACTTGTATCATAATGTACTATTATCGCGGTATAGTAGTTATAAAAGTTAATATAGTTTTATGTAAGTAGTTAAAATCGTTTTTAAGTGAGGTGTGGATAACCTATAGGATAATACAATAGTATTTTCTGCAACAGTTACATAATAAGGGTTCTTAAGAAGAAGGGGTCCCGAGAATTTTAAGAACTAATTATGTACCGTTGCACACAATAGTTTTTCTACGAGTGCTAGGCAAGCCAGTAAGCATTGAGTTCGACGAATGACCTGCTGCCTCTATACAATTGTCTTCAATCTCCCGGCGGATTGCGTCGGCGCCCGCCTCGTCTACAGCGGCGGGCGGCGCCGGTGCGGGGCCCGCCTCGGTAACAGACCCATTATATCCCTAAGAATCGACTTTTGAGTTATCTTATGACAACGTTCATAAAGTATATACTTTGAATTTACATGTCAGTCATTTTATTGGCAAATTAGAATGCAGGCGTAGAAAAAAAAATGTATAAGTACTGGAAAAACATATACAAACTTGAATGTAGGTACATATATGTATAATTTAAATACGAACCAAGTCCAATATTGGTTGATTATTTATTTTGTGTTGGAGTTGTGTTGGGGATAGATTGCGTTTTTGTATTTTAAAGATAGAATACGGCACAATCATTTCTACTTAATGTCAATTAAATGAACATATTTCATCCCAACCTAAAACGTATATAAAGACCAGTTCAAAACCTCATTCTAGTTTTAAATCTTATATCATTACCAAACTCTGGACCCCAGTATGTTACAAAGACAATTCCCAACTCTGAAATTACGTACTAAAATACGTCCCCATATTTTAGACCGACTAGCCACGGCGAGCCTGCAGCACTATAAATATCTAGTATTTAGTGCGTACTCGCTATATTCAGCTCCAAGTATGATTAAATTTTCACAAACCAGGTATTTATACTCCGTTCTTAGTAATTAGTTGTTGCGTGATTTATATTAAAGGGGCTGGCTTGAAATATTTATCTGTTTTGTGAACTCACTGAATGTTTATAGTTGTTTGGTGGTGGAGTGAATTATGTTAGTGTGCTAAGTGTACCCTTTTATCATTGTCAACGTGACAGCCTGTCCTGAATATTTATTTTGTTATTCTACTTGTGACAGTTTATTTGAGGCATGTTTTTATAATGTTTCACTTGTACTTACTTACTTATACGTGTTTATGTATCCAACCCGCCTGCCAAGCGTGGCGCGTATGGCAAACCCCCCCTCAATGGGGAGGCCTATGTTCAGCAGTGGACTTCTTGCGGCTGAGATGATGATGATGATGATGATGTATCCATAGCCTTTGTTGGACACATTGAATATGCAAATGTAATGATATTTTCAAATGTTATGTTTACAAGAATATCTAAATTTTCAAAATGTAATTTTAAAATAAAAAATGGTATGTACTATCGGGTTCAGAATTGCATTACAAATTAATGAATGAATTCATTGATAAATTGGCCATGCATATACACGTTAACATGGCTTATTTGTAAGACGGTGTTAGAATGAAGTTCTAAAGAATAATTAAATTGAATTTTTGGTTTTGTTTTAGCACAGTTCTTAGTCTCGTCTCGTTTATCTAATTTTCGTACTCAACGTAGGTATATCGAGGCTTTGCTCGCTCTCTTAATTACAACCATTATACTTTATTGCATTAGAATTACCTTAGTATTGAATTTTCGCTTCTAAATCAGGTCTCAGGATGCTATCAGATCTGCGGCTAATCACTGCTTCCCGATCATGCCGTGCATGCTCTTTCGTTACCCGAGTTCAAACTAGCCGAGTTCCTAACCAATAAAACGTGACCTCGTGATCCGTAACGACTATGTGTAGGTAATTCTAGTTGCTTATACTGGTTTCTGAGAGTTCGAGTAGTGCTCGTCGAGGAAATGGTGATCCAGCGCACGAGTGATCGTCGGTAATTAGGCCAACGGACAAGCATTATACAATTAGGACTGACCCGATAGCTTTGGTTGGGCTTAATCTCTGCCAACGACAGGTGTAGGTATCATAGGTACACAGATTGTGCTTAGGGCAATGGCAGATTTAGTGTTATATTTGGTACCTAAACAATAAACATACAATACTGGTGATCCGTTAATATATATCGTATTTCGAGTAAGAAGAAGTGGAGAAAAAAATTATTATACACGTAATAAAATATTTTGTTTGGGACACGTCGTCCCAGCTGGCCAACCTTGTATATTGCTAATGAAAATGAAAAATATTTATTTGGATAGCAGAAAGTATCATGGAATATTAATTGCTCAATCCTGTACCTATCTAAGTTTGCAACTACACCACATGTCATGTTTGTATGTGACGTTGAATGCTACTACTGTGGAACTACTGTGGAGTAGAGGTACAAGTCATGTAAATAGTGGCAAACGGCTCCTTACGGTGCAAGCATAATTTAATATCTGCCTCAAAGCTGAAACCCCTTTAGTTCAGCGATGTGCCTGAATTCATCAGACCACAGACTGCACGGAGACACCTCAAATTACTGCCAGAGTACGGTCACGTCGGCATTACGGCATACATATCTATTATCTATACATATAATAAAGCTGAAGAGGGTCGAAAGTCTGTACATGGAAGATATTCGAAAAAAAATTGGCTGGGGATACTTAGAATCGATAACAGAACATGTTCCAACAATTTTTAGAATTTTTGTCTGTTTGTCTGTTTATCGGTTTGTCTGTTTATTTGACCGCGCATCACGTGAAAACGGCTAAACGAATTTTGATGAAATTTTGTACAGAGATAGTTTGAGTCCCGGGAAAGGACATAGGATAGTTTTCATCCCAAAAATCAACCCTAGAGAGGGTGAAAAGGGGGTCGGAAGTTTGTATGGCGAATTATTTACCGCTGAACCGACGATTAAGATGAAACTCGGTACCTACATAGATAGTTTGAGCCCCGGAAATAATATATTATAGTTTATATCCCGAAAATCAACCCTTTAGGGAGTAAAAATGGGGTTGAAAGTTTGTATGGGGAATCAATAACCGTTGAATGCTGGAGGTAGTTTGAGCTCTGGGGAAGGATATAGAATAGTTGATATCCAGAATTCATTCCTTAACGGGGGATTACTAATTCCACGCAGACGAAGTCGCGGGCAAAAGCTAGTAGATACAATAATTTTGTAGGAGTCAGTTATTTGGTTGTAAAATGCAAGTAAATTATACGGAGTGACTAGAGATCACCAAATTAACCATGCGTTTATTGGGCGAGCAAACACGAAGCGTCTCTATTTTAGCTTGAACAAAAATGTTTTCGAATGTCCGGATATCCGGCTGTTCTCTTCTATAGATTTATTTACCATTTATTGCACAAAAGAAAAAAACTTAAAAGTACAAACTACAAAAGGAGGACTGCTATAAGGCATAGATCGAATCTCTCAAGCAATTCTCGTGAATTAATATTTGTGAGCATGTTATATGTATTTTTTATTTGTCGATTCAGTTATCTCGAATTTATACAACTTTCATATGAAAATTATAAACCTCAAAGCAGTATATTTCAGCTATTTCCGATCAAAAACGTTTCAAGACAAACTCTCGAGGTGTACACCTCACAGACCGTTAGATTGAATTGCCGGCAACTGCAATGCGTATCGAAAACAGCGTCAAACACTCAACGTAGCTTATTTGTATTTGCCAGATAAACAGCTGTTGGTAGGTAGTCCTTGTCGTTCCCGCTTGTGAGGATGCCATTCATTGCGGTTATGAGACAGGCGTCCTGCATACTGCACATCTAAATATATAAAAGAAGAAGCTGACTGACTGACTGACTGACTGACTGACTGACTGACTGACATATCAACGCACAGCCCAAACCGCTGGTTCAAGAGATTCCAAATTTGGCACGTAGGTGCCTTATAAGGTCTAGAGGTGCACTAAGAAAGGAATTTTCAAAATTCACCCCGTAAGGGGGTGAAATGGGGGTCCAAAGTTTGTATGGGGAAACACGATTAGTTAGACTGTTTTATTTGAAACTTCACAGGAGTATTCCTAACAATAAATGAATAAACACGTGTTTCAGCTTTTTTGAAAATTCAACCCCTTAGCGGGGGAAATGGGGGTGAAAAAGTCTGAAAATCAATATTGGTATCGTTTCTATGGTTTATCGGGTCGCCGATTAAGAAAACAACAACCATTTTATTATACAACGTGGCAGGCGTGAAATATCATCCCCCAGGGGGTGAAATGGGGGTCCAAAGTTTGTATGGGGAAACACGATTAGTTAGACTGTTATATTTGAAACGACACAGGATTATTCCTAACAATAAATGAATAAACACGTGTTTCAGCTTTTTTGAAAATTCAACCCCTTAGAGGGGGAAATGGGGGTGAAAAATCCTGAAAATCAATATGGGTATCGATTCTATGGTTTATCGGGTTGCCGATTAAGAAAACAACAACCATTTTATTATACAACGTGGCAGGCGTAAAATATCATCCCCAAGGGTGAAATGGGGTCCAAAGTTTGTATGGGGAAACAGGATTAGTTAGACTGTTTTATTTGAAACTTGACCGGAGTATTCCTAACAATAAATGAATAAACACGTGTTTCAGCTTTTTTGAAAATTCAACCCATTAAAGGGGGAAATGGGGGTGTAAAAGCCTGAAAATCAATATGGGTATCGATTCTATGGTTTACCGGGTCGCTGATTAAGAAAACAACAACCATTTTATTATACAACGTGGCAGGCATGAAATAACATCCCCCTGTTGGGGTGCGATAGGGTTGAAATTACTAAATACCAATATGGGTGTCGATTTATGGTATTTTGGGACGTTAATTACGAAAATGGCATCGATTTTGAAATTTTGGTATAGAAATAGTTTTGATACCGGGAAAGGACATAGAGCACCCCTTAAGGGTATGAAAAGGTGATTGGAAGGTTGTATGGATTTTTTTTTAACCGTTGAACCGATTAAAATGAAACTTGGTATAATAGATAGTTTAAATCCCGGGAAACGACTAACGGTAGTTTTCATTGAAAAAAAAACCTTAAAAGGGTGAAAAAAGGTTTGGAAGTTTGTATTTTTTTACAGCTGAACCGATTTAGACGAAACTTGGTATATAGTAAGTTTGAATTCCTGGAAATGACAAAAGGTAGTTTTCATTCCGAAAATCATCCCTTGAAGGGGTGAAAAGGGGGTTAGATTTTTTTTTAGGAAAATTTTAACACCTGAACCGATTTAGATAAAACTTGGCATACAAATAGTTTGAGTCCCGAGAAAGAACATAAAATAGTTTTTTGTCGAAAATCAGCCCTAAAGGTTAAGGGGTGAAACGGGGGTTGCAAGTTTGCATGGGACATTTTTAAACGTTGAACTGATTGAGATGAAACTTGGTATAGAGATAGTTTGAGTCTCGGAAAACGACATAGGACACTTTTATCCGGAAAATCAACCCTTTAAGAGGTGATAAGGCGGTTGAAAGTTTGTATGGGGAATTGATAACCGCTGAACCTATTTAGATGATTTGGTATGGAGGTAGTTTGAGTTCTGGGGAAGGATACATAATAGTTGTTATCCCAGAAGTCATTCCCTAAAAGGGTAAAAAGGGGAAAAACTTTTATTCAAGAGTAGAAATCTGCATTAATCATAATATCTTAGTAGTAGCAAGTCGTTGCTAGCGTAACAATAAAAGAAATATTGCAACCATTTCATTTAAAAAAATAAGGGAAAGCCTTCATCAAAATGTCATTTACCGAAACCTACAGAAAGTAACAAATACTTTTTCCGAAAAGGGCATCTAAAACGGTTCAGCCAAACGCGAGATAATCGCAGACAAACATACATACAATACGGCATGAGGGTCAAACTGAGAATCTCCTTTTTTAGTACTTTTAGTACGCGGGCGAAGCCGCGGGCAACTGCTAGTTATCCAATATAGACGGAACTTGACATATCGCGGTGAGGTTAGCTCGGAGGAAAAAACCACACGAGTTTCAGGAAATCATACATTTGTTATATCTAGAATTTCATATTAGACCAGCCGATAATGGTGTGTGTTTATTTATACTATGACGTAGTCTTTAGATTAAAAAATATATGTACTATAGGATTTTTTTATCGAAATAACGGCGTACCGCAGCTCTGCAAGTGGCGTTTACCAAGGACGGCGATTCCCACCCGTATACCTAATTCTCAGCCATGAAGCTTTTCCTTTAGCTGAAAAAGAAAAATCAAATTTGCTTCGACTTGGCTGGAAATATTTTTCACGCGCCCCTGGCGTCTACAGTGGTGTAACCGTTCTGTAGCCAGCTGCGGTGCACCTGATTGCACGCCGTCGACTCTAATCAAGCGACATTATTTTACACGATCCCGGCGAGTAGACTTTTGAGACGCTCTGACAGTCTGCTATCAGTTTACACTAATTCTAATATCACAGTAGTCTGCGGTGGCGCAGCCGTTCTGTAGCCTGCAGTGTTGCACCTGATTGCACGCCGTCGACTCTAATCAAGCGACATTATTTTACACGGTCCCGGCGTGGAGACTTTTGAGACGCTACGATAGACTTACTTCTCTGGTATTTAAAAGGAACTCTGCAATAAAGGAAGTTATGAATACTTATGTATTTAATTTTTAGTCACGTCATATCGTGGGTTTTATGATGTATCATAATTTTCACCTATTTGCAAAACAAAGAAGTTTCCAGTCTAGCACGCTTTTTAGCATTTAAGATAGAACCTACTTAAATGATTCAATCGAAAATCTCTATGCATGTCAAACATTTTTGGACACTATAATATATTTTTCTCTATATTTCATTCGTATTTCATGCAAGCGACGCCATGACCAAACTTTATGATGCATTGGTCAGATAAAAACTCCATAAAGTTGGTCTTCAGCGGAGACAGTACGGTATCTTACAAGCCCCACTTAGCGAGGCTAAATTTTATAACTTCCATGAAACTTCAATGGCCGCTATAAATAAAAAGTTAGACGATGGAAAAAATTACGGCGGCGAAGTTTAGCCGCTAAACTAACGGCTGAATTAATCGGACAATTATTTACGGACTAGGTTTACTATAAGTACTTTTGCGTTGCGGATATTTTCGATACATAGTAAAATGTGTCTTATGATTATGACGTACTCATATATTCGTATATAGCAGAATATTAAACTATTTAAGGTATTAACAATTTAACACAAATAAAAAACAAAAAAAAAAAAACATTTTTTCCAAGTATAAATTGTCACACACCTCATATCCGCAGCGCAGGTTTCATCATAGCTGCTACAGCTAAAATTAGAATCCACAACATGCTTCGTCAAAATATACAATAACAAATCCGCAACAAGCCGCGTCAAGTCAAACATGATCTTAATGATCTACTATTGAAACGAAACGAAAGAAAACACCAAACCGAATGCAGAACCTCCTTCCTCAATGGAATTGAAGTCGGTTAAAAAGTATGCGGGAACCACTCCGAAGTTAGACAACTATTATGTTTAATACACAGATAATGCAGACATATTGTAAACGAAGCAAAATTACCAACTTACAAACACTTTAATCCATTAGACATTTCCAGAAGATATCACACTTTATTAGAACATAATTCTGCACACGCTACTCTGAAATTCAATACCCTAAATGGTACTCGGTGCAAATTCGCCCGCTGGTGCATTTTTGGGTCAGAGCGGGGCATAAATTCAATGTTAGTAATGCATGCGGTCTCACGCTAACTGAGTCACTCGCATTGCCGTATTGGAGATGTTTTATACCTACTAATATTTATCTTGTTTGCAGCAGGAATAGCTTATTTAACCATATTTACAGACTATGCTGATTGTATTAAATTAGTTAATAATATAAATTTGATACTTAGTTACATTCGTAGACTCAAAAACATTATTATCCCCATTCCCATTGCTCAACTCTCACTGTGTTACGAGTGCTTACACTGTAGCTAGCCTAGCCCTTTCACATTGTTAGTAAACTTTAATTTAAAAATTCGTTTTAAAACGCCTCTGTTGGTTTTCCAGACAGCAAATGAAATACAATCTTGTAAAAACTACAAAGCTTTGTTTAAACTAGAACCTAAAGTACACAGACGCGGTCATTGTTAACTTCAACATTTATCTTTTTACCCACTGTTTGTGTAAACAAAACTTTGATTCCTTTGTTTCGTTGGATCGATCCTGCTAGAAAAGTTTTAAGTTTCAAAACTCGGTGAATACACACAATCTATTTCTCTGTCGGTTCAAACGAATGCAATGCAGGGAATTTTTAGAGGAATTAGAATGAACTTTTAACAGAGTAGAGCGGTGCGCTGCTAGGGCAACATATAATTACAAAGTTCTACATTTTTTAGATAGGTTAAGCAGGCGGGGATCCGCAACTCTACGGTAGTAAAAGTTGGCTTTATATTAGACATAAAGAAGAAGGCGAATTTGTCATAAAATTCGACACTGAATTTTTCAACTGTGTACATTTACAGTGTATTTCTATCGGGAAAATTCGGATCTTAATCGGAATACGACGGCACCCGAAGTGTCTAACAATTAATTGACTGAGGAGCCGAGCGTAGCAAGGCGACGAACGTCTCCGTTTTCACTGGTACGACGATTTGGCAGATTGATGTGTGTGTATTGGTTGGTTGGTTGGTTGGTCAGTGTCGGTCTAGGGGTCGCATTTTTCATCCGATTTCGATGAAACTTGGCATGTACGTTCCTTGATTTATTTGCCAAAAATTGTCGAGCCTTTTTTTTGAGTGGATGGAAAATGAGGGGGGAAGGGGTGAAGTTTGCTGTCGCGTTATTTATGGACGGAATTCAATCATTTTCGAGTAAAAGGTCAAGCCCACACTTCCTCAGAGGTTGTTGTAAAAAAAAAGTTTCGAGGGAGGGTGAAAGGGGGAAAAAGGGGGGAAATGCTCCGAAGTCTACGGTTGACAGAACTACTAGTGTATTAAATGAGTTCCATTTTCATATCCATTCATATGAAACTGACACTTTTCAATAGGAGAGCTATTTGTTATGTGCGACGTGCATGGTAACGTGAACGATCGCGGTGCACAATGTAACAAGAAATTGGGCTCTTGTCAATATCACATTTCAAAATATTTGACATCACCTGTAGGGTCAACTGTCAATATTGTGAATTTTGAAAAACACATATTTTTAGTTTAATCTAATTGTTTTCTTTAAGTTATCATTTAAAAAATCAAATAAATGTTTATATCGAACATCGAACCGAATCTTGATATATATCGTCCAATTTAAACCGTTTGCGACTGCCAAAACTGAAATCTGATATCAGATCGTATTTTATTCCCACTTTGCCAAACATCAGTTGAAAGATATAGCCCAGTAAACTTTGGCACCGCTTTGCAACGAATCGCTTGGCCGACTCTGAAATGTTCTGGAATTTCACTTATTTCAGGAGGCGTCATGGCGTTCCATTTCAATTCTAAACAGCGTTTTGATTATAGATAGGTACTTTGAATTTGCCACGTTGACAACAAAAGAGCTTGGCTCAAATTAATTTAATTTGAGTAATAAAATGGCACTTAAAAGGGCCATTCGAATTATACACATTGACATTGCTTTAATCTATAAGTCCAAGGAAAAAATACTGAAGTGTTATGTTTTAAATGCTCTGAGAGTTTTACTATTTGGAGGTGATATTATAGCATACCTGTTTTATAAGCAGTCATGCTTTTTATCGCTTATCATGGCCAAAAGTGCTGCCACAATTAAATAAGAAAAAGTAATATTGATAATTTGTGGTGCTAAGATATTTTCTTCACGTTTCGCTCACGCAGTCCCATTTTTAGGTTTCCCAATATTTTATGAAGTAATTAATAGCTTAATTCATAAACATCCGTCAAATCAAAATGCGCTAATAATGATTTGTCCCGTTCCGTCATTTTATAACATTTGTCTTTGTTAGTAAGAGACAAAAATTAACAGAGGCTGCTAAGTTTTATGGATATGCGTTTAGTGTTTCTGCAGTAGGCAATCCAATTGCCACGCTTGCTAAGTTTTGGGTATATTACGACTTGCCCCATTATCACAGATTATTTCATAGTTCTTACCATTATTGCTAATAAGAACTTGGCATGCGTGGCGTGAACTAGCGCCATTCCGCTCGACGTCGCTTGGTTTATGTCCTATGCTTCCCTAATTAAAATGTAAACACGAGTTTGACTCGAGAACTATGCACAATTTCTTCGATGCTGCGTCTAAGGATTTCTCGGGACTTTAAATATCGATTTGAAATGAAGTTCATCTTGCACGGGGGCCGGTGACAAAGCGGGTATGTACTTCTCTGGGGAGTAAGTAGTTACCTTTATTTTTTATGACAGTTTAGTTTATAATATTTGTACCTACTACACTTTAAACAGCAGTCACTGTTTGTCATTTTGACGTTCCTACTTATTGATAAATATCGTGTAAATAATAGTATGACTAGAACACTATTTATTTATTTATTAAAACTTTATTGCACAATACAAAATAACTGTACAAGTGGCGGACTTAATGCCTGAAGGCATTCTCTACCAATCAACCAGTTATGTACATTGTTTATGTATATACCTATCCTATTCCAATACATAGAGAAAAAATACTTTCGGTACGGAAGGTAACATTATTTTAAATGCACCAAACTATTGCTGAGTATACCGAACGGATCTATGCAAGTTACCACGTATTGTTCCGAGATCCGAGTATGATAAATTATCGCACAAACCGTTTTATTACTTCTTGATTGTGTACAGTCAACAGCAGAAGTAGCTAAGAGGGTGAGTTTTTACAAAATTACCTTTATGCGCTCTTTTCTATCAACGATAAAGTTGTGCGCAGATCATTTTGAACATCTCGCCAGCTCATCGACTTCTGCCACTGTATGTACAAGGTTATTTATTTCTATTGAAATATATTAAGCTATTTACAATTCTTAATGCTCATCTTGAATATGTTGTCACTAACTGCAATAAGCAAAATAGGAAGCTATGAAAACCTTGGGTGTTGGAGGTGTAGGGTTAGAACCGGTCGGTGGTAGTTTCTTCTTTCTCTCTGACGTTCATAAGTGCGTTGTAATGTGCCTAAATTTAAGAATAAATCTCTTATCTTTTTTTATCTTGTACTTCCAGAAGACATTCAGCGTAATATATCCAATAATCGCATATAAACTGCATCCGTAGCAATCGTATAAATCATATCGGCGCGGCCGCGCGGCCACAAAAGGCGACCTATTTGGAACCGGACCAGACATCGACCGTTAAAAATTTCATTATAGAATTTAAAACCGATGGGACTGATAAGCCTCAATGGAAAACTTTAAAATTGGAAGGTTTATTTTGAATCACAGTCATAACTATACGTAGGTACTTATTCAAATACGAAGTGTAGTTGCATAAGTAGTTCTTTATTTAATTCTCCGTCACAGTCACTCTCGTCACTGTTCACAGATTATACCTTCTTCTTCTTCTTCTTCCTAGCGTTATCCCAGCTTGGGGTCCGCTTGACAACCTAATCCCATGAATTGGCATAGGCACTAGTTTTTACGAAAGCGACTGCCATCTGACCTTCCAACCCAGAGGGGAAACTAGGTCTTTTTTGGGATTAGGTCCGGTTTCCTTGCGATGTTTTCCTTCACCGAAAAGCGACTGGTAAATATCAAATGATACTTACCAGTCGCTTTATAAATATCAAATGATATTTACCAGTCGCTTTATGAGCCGGGGTTTGAACCCGAGACCTCCGGATTGAAAGTCGGGCGTCTTACCGCAATTTTAAAATACATAAATAATACATTAAAAACACAATCTATCTTAAACGTTACTCCAGCACTCAACAAATAATCGACCAATATTGAAGTTGTATTGTACTTGCATCGGAATGATTGTCAAGCAAATTCTTACATTTCTGATTCAGACGTTTAGGCGCTAGCGTTGCGTAGTTAATGCATTGGAGTTTTACTGAAGTTGGATTGTTTCTGAACGTGTTTTAAAGTTAGAATACGGCCGAGTGTACACACACTTTAGTATTGCTAGACATCGCGTAGGATGACCACTACTCACGTCCTCGGCACACATCGTCAAACTTTGGGTAACTTGGCCTAACTCCGTGCTACATCTAGTTTGAGAGGCCTTTTAGAAACGCCAGACAGGGCGCGAAAATAAACATGATAACAATCTTATAGACTTTATAGAGCAATATAAAGATGTCAAGCAAAGTCTAATCCCCTTATTCATAAACGGCCACTAAAGTTAAGAATCGTTTGTCCCTTTCCCTCATATAGTTTGGACGGAAAGGGACAAACGATTATCAGAGGCCTCTTAACTTTAGTAGACGTTTATGAATGAAAGGGGGTAAAGTTATGTTAACAGTGTTAACACATTCAGCACCGAGAACCCGACTGTCGGGTTCTCTGTTCGTAGCTACTACGCGCTACATACGAGGAATACCTGGCTACGCGCTACGAGCGTAGCGATTCGCTGTGATGGATTGAAGAAAGATTGGTGTAATTGGGAGCATGTCGGACCGGCAACCCGAAGGAGGCGGGTTCGAATCCCGTAATGTTCAGAGTTTTTCGCAGTTGATTTTTTCATTGTAATGGACATCTGTTTCCTGTTTGTAAAGTTAAGTTGTCTGGAATAAATTACATCTTCCAATCATACTGCTTAGTAGCTTACTTATGTATCCCATTATCCTAAATGCAAATTGTTGCATGATTGATTAAATTGACTTTGAATGACGGATAGACAGATAGGCACACGAATGGTTTTATAAGGGTTTCACTTTGTCGTTTCAGGGCGGAACCCTAAAAAAGTTGGATTCGAGGTATTCCATGAAAAGGATTTCAATCAAGCACTGTCTGTTAAAACGAAAGAATTTATTCGCAATATCCAAACGGATAAATTCAGTAAAAAGTATGTTTTTGTTGAGAATTTAAATTCAAACGATTTCACATTGTTCGTACTTTATTATAGTAGTTTTGCATCAATTGGAGTTTTTTTTTTAATTTATCACAGGCGGTGAACGGCAATGAGCGGGCCTATTCGGGTTTACTATACTTAGTCTAGTGGCGTGTTGTTGTTGCAATGCTGATTTTATATGCTCCTACGGATAATATCACAATATCATACAATTTACATCAGCTTCCTCAATCAACAAATGCATATCGAATTTTCGAACACCAAACTACGACTGAAAGAGAAGCAGCAAAATTTCGCCGCCTCACCCTATAAAAACTAAAATGATTTTAACGTAAACCGACATCCGTCCGTACTTCTCGTACACTGCAAATACACAAAAAGTCCCATCCGAGTGCGGCTCGATCGCGCCGTATTTCCTCGTCGATATGAAATATGTAGCCGCCGCCTCTGACTGTACTTATTGTTAGGGTTAGGACGCATAGTTTCGTTTAGTAAAAAAAATAAAATGTTACATGATTATTTTTTAAGGTCTAGGTAATGTCTCATGTCTACCAGTTCGAATTCTCCCTCAACTACCTACTCAAAGGTTAACTGGAAGATATCCGTAAAGGGATAAGTTCGCCTTTATGCAAAGGTCTAGTTTTTTTTCTTTATGTTATGTACCTATTTTTCATTTGTTGTACAATAAATTGTTTTACTACTACTACTTAATCCCAGAGAGTACTTTATGGTCTCATGCTCATGTTAATAGTTTATTAATGTCATAGAACTTAAAATATTATCACTTTTATCAGTGTGTCTTGCCCGTATTTCGTTATGTAACAAGCCAGCACATGGAATGTCAAATACAAAAACAGCATTTGGCGTCTACCAGTCAAAACACATTTAACCAAATACATAAATAGTATTTTGTGCAACAGTTACATAATGAGGGTTCTTAAGATTCTCGAGGGTCGAAGTTACAAAATGAGGCGAAGCCGAATTTTGTAAAAACAGACCCGAGAATTTTAAGAACCCTTATTATGTACCGTTGCACATAATAGTTTTTATACGAGTGCTTAAGCAAGCCGGTAAGAATTGAGTTCGACGAAAGCCGTGCACAACCTACTGCTTCTATGTAATTGAGTAACTTCGATCTCCCGGTGGATTGTGCCGGCGGCGCGCCCGACACGCAATGCGGGGCCCGACAACAGTTTCACAATATTGTATGGAAATCCTTTCTGTGATTGTTATGGATGCTACAATATGCGACCATACAAGCTCTATCAAAAAGTATGCGCTAGTAGTTCCGCCACCACAATCTCAATTCGAGTATTACAGTCGCCGAGTATAAAAAGGAATTTATTCAACAGTTTCATAATAGTGTACTCTTACATGTGTAACGTTGGAGACATTTTTACGTTCTGATATTGAAATAAATGTACAGTCACCGGCAATAATATCTTCCTATACGAAGGCCGCAAACATATATGACACGCTCTTATTTGTAGGGTCATAAGAGCGTGTCACATATTTTTGCGGCCTTCGTGTGGGAAGATACTATTGCCGGTGACTGTACCTACGCGTACCTAAAAAGTACTTCATGAGCACATTTCGCACGTGTGTGTTCACCCTTACTTTTATATTCGGCATCTGCACCCCACCATTGGCTTAGCAGCTCGCCACTTTTGCCGCATTGCTTTTAGGAATAAAACTCTTCTCGGTCTTCGAGTTTGGCTTAAGTGTCACTAAGTTGGTGGTGTAGGATGTGTCGCATTTGGTTTGTGATAAATAGATATAATTAAATGGTTCCACGATCTAAAGCCAGTTATTTATACATTTTCCCAAAAGCACAACACATTTGATAAGACGAATAGTTTGATTTTGATTATTTCGAAAAACTCAGTGTTACGAGCCGGGGTTTGAACCAGAGACCTCCGGGTTGAAAGTTCAACGTTCTACCGCAAGGCCACTAGCACTTTAATAGTAAGTTTTCTAAAAACATAACTTGAAAAACCTAATCTAAGTAGTAACACTTCTTAATACTTTCAATATGAATAACAAACAATTAAAAGTCGTAGCTAAGAGTAAAGTAAGATAATCGTCGCTATTTTCTGAAAAGACAAACACTCCATCGCACTAAATGTCCATTCACGGAACCTTTGTAACATGTCGAAAAAACAGCTGAACGCGTTCAAATCCCCCCACGCTAAACTGAATGCATGGACGTTGATGCACTTTACACATTTAAGTGCACTCGGGCATATGTTCAAATACGAAACTGTTACGATTTCATGTTAGAACATTGGTTATTCTTTGCGTAAAACTAGTTTTACTATTTAAAAAAAAGCAGTTAAATTGTGTCAATAGGGAATATTACGCAAAACTCTGCGTAGGGGGCGGCACTAGCACAACCAGAGGGCCTATCGCGAAACACGAAAATAAAAGTTTCGTTACCTCGTTCTCTGTCACTCTTACACATTAGAGCGATAGAGAGGCAGATGTCAAAATTTCGATTCTTTCGTTTCACGATAGGCCCTCTGTAAACAAACCGCCTTGGTGCACAAATGACATATTTATTCGTTATAAATTATCTATGAAAACTTGTAAAAATCTGTTTAAGGCCTAGTATGTATTAAGAACTCTATGGTTTACCGGTGTGCTAGTGCTGTACTCTGGTGGCAGAACATTGCAGTAATATCCCCTATTCATTAGGCAAGTAAAGTAGTGTAGTAGTAGTAGTAGTGAATGAAAGCGGCCGCGCGGCGAGTGCCTGCTTGCTCATTTGTAAATACGTACGTTATTGCAAAGGAGCAGGCAGACACTCCCACAGCTATATATATATTGTATAAGTACTACCTATATGGTAAGTGTGGAGGGTAGAATAAGTTTTCTGCCAACAAACTGCTGCGCAGTTTGGCAGATAGGTAAATTTGATAAATTGTAACTCTCTTTTTGTTGAAAGAAAAAAAAAAAAAACAAAGTAGTAGTTAAGTACTTCCTTACACTTTACACCTCATTCCAGGCTGATGTACATTTAAAAAGAGCTTATAACTCGCAATAAAAATCGTTCTAGAGAAACTCATAATTTGCAGTAAAAAACGGAAATTCGTTGCCATGTTAGAATCAAAAGGTAAATTAACCAAGTAAAATAGTCATCGTTAAAATAAATCTCAAAACGGCAGTAACAATCTAAGTTCAGAGCGTTTTAAGTGAGTCGATTATGTTAATCTCTTATGCAAATTTGACGCTGTGTCATTGGCAGACCATTATTGTCCTTACCCAACCTCCAATTTGCGATAGTTGCTAAATTCCAGGCTCTTCATGAATATAAAAAATCTGTAAACTGCCGTTGAACTTTTAAACTGTTCTTATGATTAGTGGTGGTGAAATCGTGAATTTTCTTCAGACGTTTTAGCAGAGAGGTATGCTAATAATATCATACATATGTTAGATTCACTGACTTGGATGAGACTCGTACTCACGACCCCGGTACGTTACTTCTAGTGTTACAAGAAAGTAATATTGTTATTATCTAATAACATTTTGTTTGATAAAGTACAATTAGGGTTTTCCGAATCGATTTTTTCACCAGAAGGCGGCACCGTGGCTGTCATAATCCACCAATCATGTTTAATCCCTTTTTTTTATTGTTAAATTTCGACAGCAGCTGTCAAAAAGACCTCTCGTCACAGTACCGCTACCTGGATTTCAGGAAACCCTCATTTCACGAACTTCTAAAGTTTATCTTAAAGTTCTGAAACATTAATTAAATGTCTTTTGATGAAATAGTTATACTTTCCCCTGAAACCCCACAAGACGAGTACGTACAATGAAATGTTCCCTAAACCTCTTTAACAGGATCTGAATGTAACTTTGAACTAATAACTAGAACTCTATTTCCGTTGCCTCCATTCAAATGAATATGAATCGTTCCACATACATTCCTTATTGTAATAGGTTATTCAAATGCTAATTAATATTGTTTGAGCTTTGAATTCATTAATTCAGTTATTGCTCAGATTGCCTTCATTCTAGATTAATACTTGGGACATAAAGCCGAATGAACAATACATTTTTCATATCAACAGATATGTTAATGCTAAACCCTTTTGTATTTATTTTTTTCGTTAGCCTACTTAGTGTGCTACTGCTGGGCAAAGGACTTCTGCTTTTTTTTTCACAAGACCTAAGGGTTCGATTTTTTTGACATTATTTACAGAACGCGTCAAAATCTGTATTTTATGTTAAAAACGGGTGAAATTTAGGACCAAGAAAAAGCAATCATCAGTGAATTTCACAATCGGGATCAAAACTAATAAAACCTAAATCTACACAGCAACATAACGCAATTAATGACGGTTAACATTGACAAGAGCTAAAGCTCAAGATCAATGGTGACGCTATACTATGAGATGTCAAGAAACAATCCGGAATACCGGTTCTGTGCAAAAACAATGACAACGATTAATTCCCTGAAATGACCCAGTCCTGTCCCATTTCCCCATCCTCAGGGCTATTCACTTCGCATACCGAGCAGAGTTGTAACTATATGAGGCGCGTCTATATTTGAAAATGCATGAAGCAGTGCTGAGAGCGCCGCGGATAAGGAGGCACAGGCAATTGACGTTTATCGATCAACATCATATCAACACCGACATAATTTATGCAAATTATCACGCGACTTCTTTTTATACCGCTACCACGAAGGCAAACATGCATACGACTTATCTCATGGTAAGAAGCTACCGCATCCTAATGACGTTTGCAAGCCCAGAGATCTCATGCGTGTTGCCACACCTTTAATATAAAGTTCGTTGTGTTGACTGTAAAGGGTCAAGAAAAGTGTCTCATTTGCCATCGCACTGCATCCTTTTCGAGCTAAATATGTGACGACCTTAATCACCGACAGGAACAAATATCTAGTGCTATTTGGCTATGGTCTTGTGTAAGGCGGAGGTGCTTCTCCAGTCGGGCTTTCCAGCTAGGGTAGCTCCAGATTTGAGCGCCATGACATTAGCAGTTTAAATTCTCTTTTTATACTCGGCGACTGTAATACTCGAATTGAGATTGTGGTGGCGGAACTACTAGCGCATACTTTTTGATAGAGCTTCTATGATCGCATATTGTAGCATCCATAACAATCACAGAAAGGATTTCCATACAATATTGTGAAACTGTTGTCGGGCCCCGCATTGCGTGTCGCCGCCGGCACAATCCACCGGGAGATCGAACGTTACGAGATTACATAGAAGCAGTAGGTTGTGCACGGCTTTTGTCGAACTCAATTCTTACCGGCTTGCTTAAGCACTCGTATAAAAACTATTGTGTGCAACGGTACATAATAAGGGTTCTTAAAATTCTCGGGTCTGTTTTTACAAAATTCGGCTTCGCCTCATTTTGTAACTTCGACCCTCGAATCTTAAGAACCCTCATTATGTAACTGTTGCACAAAATACTATTTGGACGTAGTTTAAATCATACCCTATATACTCATTGTAACATGCTGTTTAGTTACAATGGTTCTTTTGAGTCAAAACTCGTTTAGCCACGACAGTACAGTTTCATGATTATCCACTATCCGTCATATCGATCCGCAGACAGATCGGCAACCTCTATTGAAATGAATTCATTAGTCTGAGAGAGGCGTAATATTTTACCGGATGAATAGAAGAAATTATTTCGCATTGGGGCCAAACATTCATCAAATGGGACGGGGGAGCAGTGGCAGATGAAAGAAGACTTTAAGATTGTGGAATAGGGTTTGGATTAGTGGCTGACAGGCATTGAATTGGGTTTAATGCCTTATTTTGTTAACGTTTGACGTTTTTAAGAGGATTCGTTTTAAGAGGCCTTAGCCGATTTAGTGCGCGAACTTTTGGTTTATCGCTATAATTGGTGTCGCGGTAAATATTGAGAAATATAATAGTCGTAGGTACTATTAATACGAATAGCATGTTTCTGAACATATGCTGAAATGCAAGAATTATAACTGCAACGTGAAAAGCATAAAAGAGACTTATGGTTGAACCTCTTGCTTTATTTCTTTATATTCATGTGTGTTTGCGTTGCTACGCGAAGGCCGCAAAATATGTGACTGTACCATTTACAAATTATAATTCAACATTTTCTTACTTTTTTTGCACATCTTTGTAGCCCAGCAGTTTGCAGTCAACCTGTGTAAATAATTGCCATTAGGTATTAAATCCGTTATTAATACATTTTATACTTCGTGCAATAAGGTTTAAATAAAAAAAACTTGTATACGTAAGTAAATTCATAGAAGTATATCTTCAAATTTTTAACCGACTTCAAAAAAGGAGGAGGTTCTCAATTCGACTGTATTTTTTTTTTAATCATTATTATGTTTTTTTTTTGTATGTATGTTACTCCATATCTCCGTGAATCGTGAACCGATTTTCAATTTTTTTTTTAATCGAACTGGTATAACCCCTAGATGGTCCCATTGTCACCAAGTCACGGTCTGATGATGGGATCCTTGAGAAATCGAGGGAACTCTTCAACTATTATAGGCACACCTATAGTGATTTCACTATTTTTTACAGCAACTCGGCCACTTCCTCTTGGAATAGCGGATCCTAAGTGAAGTCGGTTCTTTTTTTGTTTTAAATTATTATCATTATCACATTTCCACGAAAAACACACTGATTTTTGGCGCCCGCGCTCTTAAATGATTAACATATTTTATTAATAGCAATTTAATTGAAAGCTTTATTATCAACGGATCGTTAACGCCGTTTCGTTGCGGTTTCACTTATTTGCTGAATGCCAAATAAATGAACGACGAATACCAAAATTATTTTAAGTAAAATACATATCTACTATTTACTTAATTAATTAGTTTGCGGAACAGAAACGAAACGGAAACGGAAATAAAAGAAGACTACTGACTACTCTATCGGTCTATTTAGAATTTGCAGAAACTGAACGGATTTCTCTTAGTTTATGCATATTTATTTCAGAGTAAATATGTAGGTGCATTTGATTTTTTATTTTTAAAGAAGTATTTTGATTAAACGGGTGTTTTCCCTTTTATGTCTGTAGAGTCAAAACAAGTACGTTTTCTATTTTTAATTATTGTTATGGTATCAAATCAATTACAGTTAAGTTTAAATAAAATAAAATGAGATTAAATGAGTTTAAATAAAATCGCTTACACTTATTTGTATTACTTCTCAAAGTGTTATTACTTGGCATAATAGATCCTCGACTTCCGTTTTTATTCAAAGGGTGACCAGAAATATGACTGACTATGCGCCAAGTTGCAGAATTTCATTGGAACACAATTTTTCATACTAACCTGAACTATCACCGACATGACAGAAAAACCGCCCTATACTGTAAGGACTGTTCAATTTACTAAGCGGACATACTCAATTCAATATTAATCCTTATACTAAAAACTGACTGATATGTAATGACTGGTTATAAAATAAACATACATAAGTCTATCAACTGTTGTATATATTTTTCTAGTTGGAAAATAATTTTTCACGATGGAGCGAATTAATATTGTAAATCGCTAATTAATCTTGCAAAAATGGTGTACAGGCCAATTTTTTCTGCGGAAATTTGCGAATAGGTTTAAATGTTCCAAGTCAGCCGTATTTCAAATCATAAATAAATTTGGGGAGCATCATACGCTTGCCAATTTACCAAAATCGCGGCGGAGAAGTGGCCCGGCAAACCCACATGTGGAAGAAAATGTCTTGCGGCTGTTAAAATAAAAAAATTACATGTCCGTTCGTGATATTGCAAAAAACGAAGGTATAAGCGTAGGCACCGTACAAAATATCAAGGAAAGAAATAATATACGGACATATAAAAAGCAAAAAATGCCGAGGAGAAGTGCCGAGCAGCAAATACGTTCCAAAAAAAGGTACCGCAATTTATACGATATTTTGCTGCAACACAAATCTCGTTGCATTCCTATGGACGACGAAACGTACGTGAAGTATGACAGCAGTACGTTACCGGGGCCTCAGTATTATAATGCAGTTGTAGGAGAAAATGTACCGGATTCCGATAAAGCCATAAAAATGGATAAATTCGGGAAGAAAGCACGGAGAGAAATTTTTACTAGAAATAAGTAAAAAATAATCCTTCCCAGGACAAGTAAACAATTTACTAAAAACAAGTAAACGTTTACTAAAAACAAGTAAACGTTTCCTTGTTTTTAGTAAAGTTTACTCGTTTTTAGTAAATGTTTACTTGTTTTTAGTAAAAGTTTCCTTGTTTTTAGTAAACGTTTACTTGTCCTGGGAATTACTATTTTTTACTTATTTCTAGTAATTTTTTTCTCTCCGTGAGTCCTTGTATGGCAGGCCATTTGATCCTGTGGCCTCGAAAGCACGTCTTATTTTGCAACCGGAACTATTGGTGGCGAAATTTATAGAAAGGAATACATCACAAAACGGTTATTTTTCCTCTATATAAAAAGCACAGTATTCCCCCTCTGTTTTGGCCTGATCTGGCGAGTGCTCACTTATGCTGGTCAGACAGTGACGCTGCTAAAATCAAAAAACATACATTTGTTAAAAAAGACGACAATCCACCAAACTGCCCGGAGCTCCGCCCCATCGAGCGATACTGGGCCATTGTAAAGAGAATCTTGCGGAAGGATGGCCGAGAAGCTAGTACATTGGCAGAATTGAAACGGATGTGGTCTGCCCCTTGTAGAAAAGTGTCAAAAAGCGATGTGCAAACACTTATGCGACGAATCCGCGCTAAAGTCCGGAAATTTTACTGTTCTAATTAAATGTATTGTTCTTGTGTAATATATTACTTTATTTTAAAATGTTTCATAAGTATTCACCGTAATAAAGATATATTTGTTCTAAGAAATCCATAAATGAACCTTTTTTTGATGTCCGCTTAGTAAATTGAACAGTCCTTAGCAGGCTTACGCCTGTACTGTAGCTGTAGCAGGCGCCCCTTGACAATAGTCATATATTCCTGGTCCTGAGCAGGAATATATGACTATTGTCAAGGGGCGCCTGAAGCCTGCTTCATGTGAATATTGTGTGAGTTTAAAACTGCATAGTCAAGTTTATTCAAACACATTTTTGACAATCGGCCCGTGAACACAATCCATTTCCAATTTTATTGCAGTTTAATGCGATTAGTCGAGCTGCGGGTTAAATTTAGCCGTAACGACGTGTGGAATGACAATGCTTTTACGTTCCTGACAGTACTAATTTCGTTGTGGATTTCTGGTTTACAAGTAAAATTGCATTATCTTATCGTTGAAAAAGGATAGGTATAAAAAAAATGTAAACTCAATAATAAAACATATTGGTAAATGCCCCGTTTTTAATCGTAATTGTTTCGTACTGTTTCTGTTACATTTGACAAAAGTGACATGAAAAAGGCACCTATATACACTCTACAGGTTTATAATATAACATAGGTGCCTCTCTACAGACGTGGACCGAAAAAGACGAGCTGAGATATTTTCTAAACCCTGATGCTAAAAGAGTAGTGTTACGTCTGACCGCTATTATATTTTGCAGCAGGTTTTCGGGTGTGTGATCTTAAAGACATGTCTTGTCCGAATCTGTTCAGTCGTTTCGGGGCTCCCTAATTTATTTATTTATAATTGTTATTTTGACTGCTTGACCGCAAACTTGTCTGAGCGTTTTGGAAACGGAAATATCCATTTATAGAGTTTAAAACAAACAAAAGTTAACTGAACTTTTAAAAACAGCAGCCCAATGAAATAAGCAAATTTACTTAACTTTGTTCTTTAGCCAAGGTTCGTTCCGTTGTTTTAATTATATCTATTATGCACAGCAAAATGCAGATCGCTGATGTGTTTTTAATGGTGTTTAAGTTACATTGCGTGTTAAACGCATGCACACAAAGTGACCGAAATACAAGTGAATGGTTCTGCCACTATATGGCTTATGTTGCTAGCAATTAGCTGCATAATCCTATAAAAAGATTTTTTCCTTGGTCATTTTTTATTTTAAGAATGGTCGGCATTATTTGTTATTAGCGCCCCGTGCATTGTAGTGGAAAATAATTATTTTACGAGTATGTAGGCCGTTGTTGATATTATTTTCTAGCGTAAACAACTTAGAAATGCAATTTCTTGGTTATTTTAGTTACACGCGTACGGTAAGTAGTAACCTACCTATCTCACACGAAAAAAACCCAATGGTGATGGTGATTCTTAATAACAGTGACTTATATCGGAAAACAATTATATTATTTGGCAGTAAATATGATTTGGCTTGCCTAGAAGAACTTTAGTAGGTATACACGATACTCATCTGGATTCTGTCATACTTTGGTCATATAGGGCTTAGAGACTCCGATAACCTCGAGAAAGTAGTCATGGTTGCTTAAGGCGGTTATCACACTGCTGCGGATCCGCATGCGGCGCCGGTGCGCGAGCGAGACAGCGCTCTGCATGTGTATAGCGCTATCTCGCTCGCGCGCCGGCGCCGCATGCGGATCCGTCGCCAGTGTGATAATCGCCTAAGTCGAGGGCGATCGTTGCGGCAGAACGCCTGCCCGTTGGTACAGTCGCCATCAAATATATCGGAGCGGCCAAGGTGGTCACAAATATCTGAACAACGCTACTATTGTCAGTATTTTTGAGTACCCTGGCCGCTCCGATATATCTGATAGCGACTTCGACCAAATTATAGCTGACATGAACCTATGCCTCTCCACTGCTCTATGTGCAGTCGTGCTATCGTTTTATGATAGCTTCAAATACTTTGTCCCGTTATCTACATACAATTATGTCATCTGTGATGAAAACAAATCCATCAGAGGCCTACCTCTGCCATGCACCCTTTATTTCTTGTTATATTTTCGACCACATAGATTTCGTGTATTCGGACATTTTTACTTAACTGTGTACTATTAACAGCCGGTTAGTAATCGTCACCAAACTGACGGTCGATGGCAAATCTCATAAATTTTGTCAGGAATGTGACGGGTTGACGTTACTGAAACACGACTTAAGTCGTACTTGAAAGTACAACTTAAAATGAAAATGCCCATTAGGTTGTAAACTACAGAATTATCAAGTGTCTGAAACTATCAACACCTGCCGGTACAAGATAATTATCGCGTCAGGCATGCTTCGCGCTCTGGTGCTTCACAATGCTTGTAATTGCCCCATCGGGCTTTAGGGTTGACAAAATAGACCTTTGCGTATGGTTAGCCACGCCCTACTGGTAGTGTAACAATGCTCTCCCAGCATTGAAATAAGTTGCGGTAAGATAGACTTCGTGCATTAGGCTGTGAGCTACAGAATTATCAAGTGTCTGAAACTATGAACACCTGCCGGCCTCGGCACCTCACAATGCTTGTAATTACAATACAATTGTGATGGGGCAATTGCCCCATCGGGTTTTAGGGTTGACAAAATAGACCTTTGCGTATGGTTAGCCACGCCCTACTGGTAGTGAAGCAATGCTCTCCCAGCATTGAAATAAGTTGCGGTAAGATAGACTTCGTGCATTAGGCTGTGAGCTACAGAATTATCAAGTGTCTGAAACTGTCAACACCTGCCGGCCCCGGCACCTCGCTTGTAATTGCCCCATCGGGTTTTAGGGTTGACAGAATAGGCTACCCTCACACTGGCGTCTTCCGAGCGTCGACGCGACGTCGTCCGAGCGTCGGCGTTTCACCAGCGTCGACGCGATGTCAACGTGGCGTCGACGCTTACCTGTTACAGTATAGAAACTACACTTAGGAAGAATAATATTTCTCCTCCTATTTAACTGTGTGTTATGTAACAACCCTGCCTCCTGGTATTATTTTTGGGCGCTCGCCACCCCTAAGCTGTAAAGTGCTCTCATTTCGTATTGATTAATTTATTTTGCAATTTTATTTTATTTTATTTGTATGGAATACTATTATTATTATTATTATTTTTAACGCTGATCTTTTAATTTTAATTTTAATTTAATTTAATTTTAATTTTACTGCTATTTTATTTTCTGTCTTGTGTTTTTATTTATACTGTTTTTAAAATTGCTATGGATCATGGATATCTGAAAATAAATACATATTTAATTTAATTTAATTTTAATTTCCCTGTCGAAACCGCCACTTAATGCACCCGTCTTTTTGCAGGTAAGTGACTCGCCACATACTCCACGTGCCTCCGCGAGCTGGTAAGTTCTATCTAGATCGGACCGCATCGAAACTGCAGAGGAGCGTGTACAGTACAGTCCATGTCAAAGATATGGTTACACTTTTGCACCTTCTTCTTTGCTACTTCTTTGTAATATGGTGCAAATGTGTCAACAATGTGAACATATCTATGATCGTTGAGGTTAGGTCGTATCTATGAGGTTATCCCAGAGGGCTACAGTATGAGGTTCTTCAAAAAAGGAGTGTATAGGTTCTTAAAGGGTAGGCAACGCGCATGTGAATCCTCTGGAGTTGCAGGCGTCCATAGGCTACGGTAACTGCTTACCATCAGGCGGGCCGTATGCTTGTTTGCTGCCGTCGTAGTATAAAAAAAAAAAAAAAATGTGGACTTTATAAGCGGTTATCAGTATCACACTGGTGCGGATCCGCATGCGGCGCCGGTGTGCGAGCGAGACAGCGCTATACACATGCAGAGCGCTATCTCTCTCGCGCACCGGCGCCGCATGCGGATCCGTCGTCAGTGTGATAATCGCCTTAGTCTGCATAGAGATTTTGCGTTACCTTTTTAGAATGCATTTGGTTGCGTAAACCATGCGCCATGCGATGTGGTCAAAGACTTTGCATAATAAATGTGTTTTTTTTTAATACCACGACGGTGGCAAACAAGCATACGGCCCGCCTGATGGTAAGCAGCTACCGTAGCCTATGGACTACAATTCCAGAGATGTCCCGTGCGCGTTGCCGTCCCTAGTAAGTGGTGCTTTGAAATTCAAGTGCATGTATGCTACGCCCCCGGAGTTTTGCTAGCCCGACCAGCCAATTAAGTTATCTTACTGGTAAAATGAAAGACGGGATTCCTTTCGAACCTGGTCGAACGAATTCTTCGAATATACGGAATCTTGATAAGAACCGAAAACCCATCAATACTTAAATTTTAAATCACCACATTTCACTATTTAGCAAGCCGTTCTATTAGAGGCTTCCTCTGCGATATCCACAAATCCACACATTTCGAGAAGACATGTTTACAATCCACCCGGGAACCACAATCTAAAATATTCCACGTTTGAATTACTAACAACGAGTACCTGTTCTCTATTTCTAACGCAAGCATCTGATTTATTGAAGTGTAAATATTCACAGGAACATAATAGGTAAGTAAAATATGTGGGTTAATCTAAAAAAGGTCCCCAATGTATTCACTAAGCTAAGGGATTACAGTCCGTGAGCTCTCAGAAGAACCTTCGGGTTTTAGAAAGAGACGTCGGGTATCAATCAACAGTGACACGTGAAAAAGCAGAACAGCAATATTACCTTCGTGTGTCATCGCCGATTCCCGAAGGTTCTTCTTAAAGCTCACGAACTGTACATTTATTATAAGATAAGCCGTCATGAAGTCTAGACTACGTACAAATGAAAGTGACTTTTCAACTCTTATTGAATAAGAGTTCAAAATTGGAACACACAAAAATGTCTTTGAAAGTTTTTCTCCAAATGGCGAGTGCTCTAAAATATGCCCGGGCCAAAAGACACTCGGAATGCTGAATCCGTTTCTAAGGGGAAACTTCGTCCACCAACTGGCCCAGTGTTGTAGGGGTTAGCTTTTCATTCGGGAAATATTGCCATTAGTTTTTTTTAAAGATGGTGGCGCAGGAACGTGAACTTCAGCGGTCGGTGACAACGAAATTAGACACACTCGTAAAAAGATACCTATTAGTGGGTATACACTCACTTGCCAGAATTTCATTTGCCAGAATTTCATTTGCCATAATATTCAACAGCCATTATATTGTTTCCCATACTTACATATGCAATACTTATTGTTTACTATATTAGTCACATGCCAGAAACTTTGTTTCCCATAAAATCAATTTCAATAATATCATTTGTCATAATCATTATAAGCCATAATTATCACTAGCCGTAATATCATTTGCCATTCAAATTGTTTCCCAGAAAGTAGGTTAGGTTAGGTTAAAACTGTGACCTCCTACAAAATAAAACGGCTACCAAAAAGTAGGTTAGGTTAGGTTAGAACTGTGACCTCGTAAAAAATAAAATGGCTACCAGAAAGTAGGTTAGGTTAGGTTAGAACTGTGACCTCCTACAAAATAAAACGGCTACCAGAAAGTAGGTTAGGTTAGGGTAGAACTATGACCTCGTTTAAAATAAAACAGCTACCAGAAAGTAGGTTAGGTTAGGTTAGAACTGCGATCCCCCAAAAAGCAAACTGTCAACAATGTGAACATATCTATGATGTTGACTTTATAGGCGGTTATCAGTATCACACTGGTGCGGATCCGCATGCGGCGCCGGTGTGCGAGCGAGACAGCGCTATACACATGCAGAGCGCTATCTCTCTCGCGCACCGGCGCCGCATGCGGATCCGTCGTCAGTGTGATAATCGCCTTAGTCTGTATAGAGATTTTGCGTTACCTTTTTAAAATGCATTTGGTTGCGTTTGGTTGGTTTGGTTGGTGGTTTGGTTGCATGCGATGTGGTCAAAGACTTTACATAATAAATGTGTTTTTTTAATACCACGACGGTGGCAAACAAGCATACGGCCCGCCTGATGGTAAGCAGCTACCGTAGCCTATGGACTGCAATTCCAGAGATGTCCCGTGCGCGTTGCCGTCCCTAGTAAGTGGTGCTTTGAAATTCAAGTGCATGTATGCTACGCCCCCGGAGTTTTGCTAGCCCGACCAGCCAATTAAGTTATCTTACTGGTAAAATGAAAGACGGGATTCCTTTCGAACCTGGTCGAACGAATTCTTCGAATATACGGAATCTTGATAAGAACCGAAAATCCATCAATACTTAAATTTTAAATCACCACATTTCACTATTTAGCAAGCCGTTCTATTTGAGGCTTCCACTGCGATATCCACAAATCCACACATTTCGAGAAGACATGTTTACAATCCACCCGGGAACCACAATCTAAAATATTCCACGTTTGAATTACTAACAACGAGTACCTGTTCTCTATTTCTAACGCAAGCATCTGATTTATTGAAGTGTAAATATTCACAGGAACATAATAGGTAAGTAAAATATGTGGGTTAATCTAAAAAAGGTCCCCAATGTATTCACTAAGCTAAGGGATTACAGTCCGTGAGCTCTCAGAAGAACCTTCGGGTTTTAGAAAGAGACGTCGGGTATCAATCAACAGTGACACGTGAAAAAGCAGAACAGCAATATTACCTTCGTGTGTCATCGCCGATTCCCGAAGGTTCTTCTTAAAGCTCACGAACTGTACATTTATTATAAGATAAGCCGTCATGAAGTCTAGACTACGTACAAATGAAAGTGACTTTTCAACTCTTATTGAATAAGAGTTCAAAATTGGAACACACAAAAATGTCTTTGGAAGTTTTTCTCCAAATGGCGAGTGCTCTAAAATATGCCCGGGCCAAAAGACACTCGGAATGCTGAATCCGTTTCGAAGGGGAAACTTCGTCCACCGTTTGGCCCAGTGTTGTAGGGGTTAGCTTTTCATTCGGGAAATATTGCCATTAGTTTTTTTTAAAGATGGTGGCGCAGGAGCGTGAACTTCAGCAGCGGTCGGTGACAAGGAAATTAGACACACTTGTAAAAACATACCTATTAGTGGCGGAGCGTCGATAGAACTCGAATCGAACTCGTGAAGCGCTTAAAATGAGTGAATTCAAACAATTGTCTCTAGTAGTGCACCAGCAAGCGAGTAATACGGACGTGCTAATGAGCTCCCGTGACCCGCGTGAGAAAGATACAAACTGTAATTATCTAACAACGAGAGTGACAAAGATGTAATGATTGTCAATACAGATAAATATGACAGAATTATTGCTAGGTTATCAAATAAATTTGGCTGTATTTTTTGTGCTCATTATGTTAGAGTATAACCCATCCATGGTAAAATATCATTGGTAGCTGGCCTGTTATTCTCGATCCGAACATTATTGCCGCTGATATGGACCATTATGTTCCAGCAGCATTTAAATATTGCCGCGATTCACAACACTATTGAAGCTCGCCTTTAATAATATTTTCATCTGGGAACTTGCACTATTGTTTTACTTACTGCTTGACTTTTAAGCAAGGGCTATTAAATATAGACTGTAGGAAATTTATGTTAGTTACTAAGTAAAGTTCTTTCAATGATATGAATACTTTATTAGAGACTTTTACCAACTTAAAAACTGCATTTTATTTTTTAGTGCTACCTTACCTAGGCCACTCAGCAAACATCGTGGCCTAAACACGGTACTCGACTGAAAAGCTCTTAATTATGTCACGATTGTATAAAATACTATTGACACCTGCCATGCCAATACCTACATTTTGCAACGTAACGTCACATATTGACAGCCAACGCAGTTTCTGAACTGATAAGTTTGTAAACTGATTTAAAGCGACGCGCAACAAAAAGGACAGCACCCTATTGACTGGTAAAATATTCAATATCATAAAAAGGTACCCAAAGGTTTTGTTGATTGGTCTATTAACCCGACTCCCCGACGCAAATTACGTAACCTTGTCATGTATGAAAACAAAAACACATGATACTTTCAGTCGCCTAATTTAAATTTAACCTCAAAAATTTGCCAAGCATTAAATTTTAGTCTTTATGCCCTTGTGATAAATACCAGGGGTCGGGAACCGGAGGTAATGGAGAAGTTTTAATGAGAGCGGTCACAAGGGCGGTTAATTGCAACAGAAGCCGTGCTCTGAAGTTGTACTGTACTGTTTGGGTTATTTTTTGGGGCGTCGATAACAGAGGGTTTTTTTTATGATTCAGGTAACGTGGAACTTATTTATCTGGCCCACAAGCAGGTGATTGTTGATACAGTGGCGGTTTAACATACGAATAGAACGTTCGAGAATATAGTACTTACATTTGTAAGGTACTGTTGATGAAAGATTATTTTAAGGGTTCCTGCTATACTTTCGTGTCGTTAACATAAAAGGCAATTAGAAATTTATTTATTAGCAATTTTATTTTACTGTCAGTATGATCCATAATCTGAATAAGCTTCTGACAGGTCCAATCCTCAACTCCAATGGCGTCAACCGCAAGAGCCGATGCTGGTTCAACAGTATGGCCTCGGACACTTAAATACTTGGTCGCTATTTCTTAAGTATATAACTTCTACTGCAGAGTAACGTTCAACACCAAACAACAAATTATACTTTGCTTGATTTAGATTTTGTCATATCTTTTCTCTTATTAATCTTATTAAATTATACACTGTACGTGCCAGCATACTATAAACAGCATCCATATACCAAACGACACAAACAAAACAAATGACAGCTGAAGTCCTTATCCGACGTCACACATCACTTAAACACACATCTGCATTTTGCTAGCCGCCCTTATCACAACATACCCTCATTATTCCCACATTGACATACATCGAGCGAGAGTAAAAGTTTATGTGGAAATATTATCCCTTTTATACGGCCACAATAACTTTTTGCGGTTTGGTCATGAATAAATCAAGTGCAATCCGGTTTGTTTCGAGTTTTTTTGGCTGTGTATAGAGAGCATGTGGAGCAAAGTTCGAATACTGCGAATAGCAGATGAATCAAACTTACTTTTTTCACGGTCGTAACACATAAAACATATTTGGAATCTGCGCTTATATACTTATTTAAGGATTTCAATATTTTATATTCTAATACAGGAGATCCTAGCAAGTCCTACACAACACAACACAATGAGCCGTGTTCTAACTTTAAAACACATTTCGACCCGATCCAACTTCAATAAATAATAATAAATAAATAATAAATATTTTGGGGACAATCTTACACAAATCAACCTAACCCCAAACTAAGCAAAGCTTGTACTATGGGTGCTAGGCGACGATATACATACTTAGATAGATAAATACATACTTATATACATAGAAAACATCCATAACTCAGGAACAAATATTTCAGATTTGCACACAAATAAATGCCCTTACCAGGATTCGAACCCGGGACCTCCAGCTTCGTAGGCAGGGTCACTACCAACTGGGCTATGGAGGCCGTTACACCTCCAATGCATTAACCACGCAATACGTGTGTGTCAAGAGCCTGGCTCTTAAATATATGATGATGATGAAAGACACACACTGTATAGCTAGGCCAGCTAGGGCCTACACGTCAATCAGAAATATCAGAATTTGTTTGAAAATTATTCCGATGCAACTTCAATACAATTTCAATATTTTGTTGAGTGTTGGAGTTATGTTTGAGTTAGATTGTGTTTTTAATGCATTGTTTATGTATTGTAAAATTAGAATATGGCACCAGTTATTGGCACTGATCTTTTGCAGCAAGAAGGGCTTATATTTTGGAATAGTCTAATATGATGGGCCATCATAGGGACGCAGCTATACGAAGGAACGAAATCGCAATATCGTTAGCTCCCTCTAACGCATAGCTGCGTCCCTATGATGGCCCATCATGTAGAGGAGCCATAAGGGCGAGGCGTCTTCAAGAGCTCTGCCCAATTATCCAAAAGCCGTGTATAGTTGCTCAAATTAGAACTGTTTTCGAGGAACGGTGCATAACGTGAGTGCATAGATATCAAACCGGAACCCAGACCAAACCATGTACGACTTCAAAACTAGGAATACGTTTCACGAATTGCAAATTAGATTTTAACTGTAGTTGTATTAAACATTTAGTAGAATTGATGTCACAATTAGTACGAGTAGTTTTGAGTTTGGAAAGTTATTCCTGTTTTGGTGTTATTTATTACAAGCTGTTTTAATATGCCGCGATGCCTGCGTTCTCTGAAAACTTTCCGTGCATGTATAACCAGGCGCGGTCCGAGGGGGGGGGGGGGGGGGGGGGGTCACAGGTAGGGCGTAAATCGCATTTTTCCCCCGGATGTGTCCAAATCAATAATGGCAATAAATCATTAAATTCAATGGGTTGTTTCCTCACATAAAAAGGACACTTATTGAAAACCCCCCCGGACGTACCCCGGACGGCCTCCAAACTAGGACAAATCCGGGGAAACCCGGACGGATGGCAGCCCTAGTCACAGGGGACATGACCCCCCCCTCCCAAAATCATTAATGTCGAAAAAAAAAATCATTTTTTTTGCGTTAGTGACGAAAAAATCAAGGAGCTGGCGCCGGATATAGATGGAAGATACTCCATCGACAAGATTATTTATTGCATGATAATTACTCAAGTTTACAACTATTCAAGTACCTATTCGAGAGCTTACCTATGTTAACCGAAAGTCTTCGTGTATCCTTCTTAATGTGGTGTCTTTGTACTATATTTATAGTATATTTGTTCATCTGACGAATCCTACGCGGCAAATATACACATATTCTGCTATTTTTTTAAATATTTGAGTTTGATCGATTCTATATGAATTTCTTGGAATAAATAACTTATTCATATATAGAGATAGCTCTACTACTATAGGTAACGTGTCACATATTTTTAGGACCTTCATTGTGCAAGCTATTATTGCAAAAATGTACCAGAGCCTGCGCATACATTGCGGCATGCAGCTTTTTCCCCACATCCGTCATTGTCAAACTCTTACACGGCTTTGCTTTCCTGGTGCAAAAACCTCGGCGATATGCAATATGCAGCCAGCTCGTGCCAATGTTGGCCGAGTTGCGAATGTTGCGATGCATACGAGAACGTGATTTAGACCGGCAAGTAAATATGTAAGCCACACTCAATTTAACATTGATATACACACTATATGTAATAGGTACATCTGAGTGAGGTGCTGGCTTATTCGAAGAATATAATTGTTATTGGTTTGATTTGAATTTGCTATTGAACAGGATCAGTGTTAATAGTGACGTTTAGCTTATTCAGATTATCCTTGATGTCAAGTTCGTGTATAAGAGATATAGATCAGATATCAAAATGAGCTTGGATTAACGTCAAATACGATAACGTTAAACATCTAAATGGTATTGATTGTTTCACAAGACTGTATGAAAAAAAAACTCAACTCTAATTTGTAACGTTCTTTATCTGTGTTTTTTCGTGAAGCAAGCATTATATGTCATTTTGAGTCATATTGATGTGAAAAATCATGTAAAAAACAAATTAATATTTCAAAATCACAATACTGAGCAGCGATTATTTAAACAACCCCGGTAGAGTTTATAGATAGCCACGGCATAGACCTTTGATCCAATCCCAGGAGCACACTGGTAATTTCAGCTAAGAGTATATCAATCAGCAAACCTCTGGATATAACCTCAGTCCGAATGCAACTCTAAAGCCTGTTTTAATTGCATCGGCCATTGCATTCCGCCGCGCCATATGAGACAAAAGCCTATGGATATGCCTTTGCCGTTCGAGATCGCTCAAATGGTATGAATGTAGACGGATTGTGATGAAATTCCGCTTTGAACTGGATAGATTGCATTGTGAAGATATAGAGTACGGATGTGTTATGACAAAGGGAAGGGTAGCATTGGTGCAGTGGAACCTTGCCTTTTATGCACGGATATACGAATGATTTGCATGATAAACTCAGCCAAAACGGATCTACTCTCGAGTCTCGAGTGCAATAAAAACTGATAGCCTTGTATACATGTAATAGTGACCAATTTTATTGTCATTGAGTATGTTAAATAGCTACCAAGCACTTTTTATTATTTCCGTGCAAGAGTTAGTTCGCGAAAATAATAGAAAGGTGCTTAGTGGTTATGTTTTTTTATGACAACTTATAATTTTAATTTTTATTATTAGCCAAGCCACTAAAACGTTTAACATATAGCATTGACGTATAGAAATATCCTTGGTATATATTTGACATGTACTTGTGATAAGCAAGTTTTATTTGACATCAAATTAATTTGACAAAAAAAATCCTTCGTGTATCTAAGCTTGAAATAGTAATGCTGTGACCGATTGATCAGTGCAAGAGTTATTCTAAGACAGTTCATTGTTTAATAGACATTGGCATATTTAATACAAACAGTTTTATTACCTACCAATTGTCAATCGTTTCCCATTCTCATCGCGCAAACAGAAGACTGTTGCAATCCAATTGCAATTGTTTATCCTTTACAATTACCCGCATGTGCCGTTATTATATAATCAACCTTAACGTGAAGTTATACAAGTGAAAATAGTAAATCCTTTTGCGTGTAACACTTATACGTGTGCTTAAACTTTAAAGCATGTCTTATTGCAAAGTAATAGAGTATAAAATGGTTCGTGATGGTTACACGTGGGACACTGCACGTGCGTCGAACGGTTGACTGCTAACTTAAATGGAGTGAGCTGACCGCTTGCGGAACAATTCACAACTTCATCTGCCGGCCTCTGTGTAGGTTTAGACGTAATAGCGGCTAGTTCTAGGCAATATCATTTTACAAGCTTGTTCAGTTGTTTATTTGTTACGTTGTTCCGGAATATAAGAAAAGCAAACATTAGTATGTAGTTGTAAGTGGAGGTCCGATTTCAGGAAGACTTTTTATAGATATACTGATTGAAACTCACACGATTTTCACTCATTATTATGACAAAAACGAGACTTGATCGCGTACACTTACTTTTGTAATTTTCCTGACGTTTCGAGCGTGTCGTAACTCGCAGGCAGACTCTTAAAGATAATTCGGAAATCTTAAAGATATGACCTTCATACCTTTGAATTACGTAAAACATCAAGGTAACAATTGCACATGATGTAACTATCATCGGATTCATAATTGTATACCCAATTAATCAATGATTCATTCATAAATTGGGTATGCAATTATGAACCCGATAGTACATACTCTAGTATTAAATAGTATGTTGTATTTACTTTGATACAAGTTTGGATGAAAGCTTCGGCTGGACACGCCCAGTGACAGACCCTTTTCAGGCGTCTGACCCCGCCTAATTAATTGATTCTGAAAGTTCAGCAAAAAGCTAGACGTGGACTCCTACATTACTGATTATAATATATAGATGTTGTATAAAAAGGAAAAAGTGGCCTAGGCTAGTGATTGGCCAAAATGCGTTTTAGCATTTACAAAGATTGCATATACACGGGAAAATTCTACCGGTGCTTCTGTGATCCACGTGGCCAAGTTGGTTAAGGCGGGTGCCGTGAGTGCATACGACGCTGGTTCGTTCCCAGCCTTGGGCACCGGAGACCTAGCTCACTTTCTTTTGTATATGACATCTATACAAGTTTATAATTTATATATAGTAGTGTGTCTACTTAAATACACAAATCAAAATATTTATTGAAAATAATTTGATTTGTTCTTCAGTTGTGATTATAATTGGTTAAAATAATTAAATAGCTACATATGTAATCAATATTTTGTCCGCAGTCTATCATTTTATTTATAAGATTCATCATCATCATCATCATCTCAGCGATAAGACGTCCACTGCTGAACATAGGCCTAGATTATAATTATAATTTTAAAACAGACTTGCTGCCGAATGAATAGTATTTTGTGCAACAGTCACATAATAAGGGTTCTTAAGATTCGAGGGTCGAAGTTACAAAATGAGGCGAAGCCGAATTTTGTAAAAACAGTCCCGAGAATTTTAAGAACCCTTATTATGTACCGTTGCACACAATAGTTTTTCTACGAGTGCTTAAGCAAGCCGGTTCTTACCGGTTAATTCTTATTAAGTTCGACGAAAGCCGTGCACAACCTACTGCTTCTATGTAATTGAGTAACTTCGATCTCCCGGTGGATTGTGCCGGCGGCGCGCCCGACACGCAGTGCGGGGCCCGACAACAGTTTCACAATATTGTATGGAAATCCTTTCTGTCATTGTTATGGATGCTACAATATGCGACCATAGAAGCTCTATCAAAAAGTATGCGCTAGTAGTTCCGCCACCACAATCTCAATTCGAGTATTACAGTCGCCGAGTATAAAAAGTACTGTTTTAAATTACCCTGCAGAACCTTTACTACAAAGTCATCTATAATTTATTCAAAACTCTATTTGTTCGTAACTATTACTGGTGTCTAACGTACGTAATATGAAATTGCACAGAATAGGGTTTTTGCACGTACGAAACGTGTTTCAAATTTGTCTGCCAGAGTGTTACGGACAGGTTATCTTACACTTACTGTTATCCTCTGTTGCAGTGAAAATGTGTGCATCTGACATGATCTCTGGGCAATACCTGTACTCGCTCTCGGCTATATTAAATGTATATACTAAATTAAGTTGTAGACGTTGGTTTTTTTTTGATATGTGGGTTAATATAACAGAATCTTCATGTTCCTCCTAGTGTTTGTCCCGGTCCCGGCTTGGGGTCCGCTTGACAACAAAATCCCTGAACTGGTGCAGAACAGAATGGCAAATAAAATTCGTTTTTAATTGTTCTTAAAAATATATATTAGGCAATTTTCCTGTTATCCAAATTAGGTTGAGATTGTTTTCAAAGCAATTGTTGATTTTGAGGGGAAATATGAAAAAAAAAAAGATACAAAATGATGTTACGAAAAACTACGAGTACTAGGTAAACCTCGTTCGCACTGGCTACAAGTGAATAACTTTTAAATGATTCGAAAAGTGCTTGTTGCTATGCCTACTTGAATAAAGACAATATTTACTTTGACTTTGACATTATAGCTCACCGAAGGAAGCCCACTAACTGCTCGATAGGGGAAATAATTCGTGTATAGCTGAATTTTGGTGAAGTTGTAGATAAAGATGTCTTACACAACATACTAAAAGTACTCATGGATAGGGGTGCCGCTAACGGAGAGAGGGGGGTGTAAAGGTCCCCTTTTTTGGCTTTTCGTAAATAACTCAGTAGCGGTGGCTCATACGAAAAAATGTTTTTCTACTTAATTAATCCACAAATGATTTTCTACAGAAAAGGTTCTTTACACTTTTTTGCTGAGATCAATGTATAATGAGATTTCGAGGAAATACGATAATCACTTTTAGAAACTTTCGGAGCTATTATTTACGAAACGATGAGTTTTGTCTAAAAATTGTTTTAGAAAACCCATATTTATATTAAAAGACCTATCCAACGACACCCCACACATTAGGGGTGGATTCATAAACAGAATTTACTCCCCACTTCATTTGTTCGAGAGGTACCCTAAAAAATAATCTTTTTTCAGATTTTGTTTTAAAACTTTGTTTGCGTGTTCAAAACACATACTCATACGAAGTTTGAATATTCTAGTACTAACCATCACTGCGCAAAGCCGTGAACGGACAGACTGGGACAAACGGACAGCGAAACTATAAGGGTAGGAAGTTGATTGCAGGCGTCCATAGGCTATGGGAACTGCTTACCATCAGACAGGTCGTATGCTTGTTTGCCACCGTCATGGCATAAAAAATAAAAAGTAAAAAAATACCCTCTTCAACCTGCTCAGTGATGGTTAGTACTTGAATATTTAAACTCCATATGAGTATGTGTTTTGAACACGCAGACAAAGTTTTAAAACAAAGTCTGAAAAAATATTATTTTTTAGGGTACCTCCCGAACACATGAAGTGGGGGGTAAATTCTGTATTTTAATCCACGCCTAATGTGTGGGGTGTCGTTGGATAGGTCTTTTAATATAAATATGGGTTTTCTAAAACAATTTTTAGACAAAACTCATAGTTTCGTAAATAATAGCTCCGAAAGTTTCTAAAAGTGATTATCGTATTTCCTCAAAATCTCATTATACATTGATCTCAGCAAAAAAGTGTAAAGAACCTTTTTTGTAGAAAATCATTTGTGGATTAATTAAGCAGAAGAACATTTTTTCGTATGAGCCACCGCTACTGAGTTATTTACGAAAAGCCAAAAAAGGGGACCTTTACACCCCCCTCTCCCCGTTAGCGGCACCCCTATCCATGAGTACTTTTAGTATGTTGTGTAAGACACCTTTATCTACAACTCCACCAAAATTCAGCTATACACGAATTATTTCCCCTAAGTTTTCCTTCGTTTGGCGAGCTATTAGGAGAACGATGTTTACTCGTATAATAATTAGCTGCGTTTAATTTCACTGATGGTTGTTTACCACCGAGCCAGTATGTCAAAAGTGGTTATACAAGCCAATGTGGTTTGTGCTATCAATCGTAATGTCTGCCCAAAACATTGTGGTTATCAGTGACTTCACCGCTTAAAAATTTTCATTCATTTTCAAAATCAGGTCCTCGATTCAGCCTGATGAGAACAACATGAGTTATTCCCGTTTTTGCCAAGAACGCGTGTGTTGTTTGTTAACCTGAACCAGTGTCGCAAATACTACGTACGGTCTCGGACTTAATTGTAATGCTATTTAGAGTTCACTTTACATTGTACATTTCATAGAGTAAGTATTTAAAAAAAACCAGCTCGAACCGTAAATGACTCAACAAATAAAATCCGTGAATGTTGTCGCCATCAAATATATCGGAGAGGCCAAAGTGGTCACAAATGAAGAACGCCTCTATTGTCAACGCGATAAAGTGCATGTTCAGATATTTTTGAGTACCTTGGCCGCTCCGATATATTTGATAGCGACTGTATAGAAGTGTAATGATACCGCTGTTGAGGTATTTTAAACGTAAACTACATAGGGCCTACTCGAATTTTTGTGTAGGTAGTTTGTACGGGATTGGCCCTGTCAAACGTGACGTTTAGCTCAATTATAGCAACTGGCGGCCAATACGACACGTAAAACATTTTAGTTACACTGTTAGTCAGAAACACATTACGTTATGACACTACGAAATCGTTTTGATAACAAATCATGATTTTAAAGTTGAGATATCGCCCTTAGTCAAGCACTAGAGCTTTACATGTATCCCTGCTTAAAAGAGAATAATTACTTTTCATAAAAACCTAAAGACAAGCAATCCTCAGAGGCGCCATCATATTTCAGTAGCATCAGGTGTTAAGCCCGTTCATAATTATAACTGAACCAACCCACCACCATAACCCTAACCATCCTCACTATACCCAAGCTACCTTAACAAGGCTCTCGTAAAACTGTTTTTTCGAGTTCGTTAGCCCGTCCCGAGAGACGATGAAGGCAATCCTAAAGAGTTTTTCATCTATTCACTAGTTCACCGGCTATTCATTTTGCACTTTAACGCGATGGCAAAAGTGTTGGCGTGAAATCGCGAGAGCCATCTTTATTATGCTCGCAGTGGTATTTATTTTAAAGTCGGGATCTCTTTACTAAGTTGGCTGGTTTTTTGTAACTTTGCGAGCGAAAATGAGGTCCTTTGAGGATAGCTTTCATTTTACAGATACAGATCGTTGACTTATTGCATTTATTAAGAGTCGCCAGGACGCTCGCGTTCCCATACAAACGTAGCAGCCAGATACAGATTTACATACAAAACTTATTTGTGCTATATTTTCGTTGTATTACAATTTTTAGCAACGAAAACGAATTACCGACATAGATCTGTACTGTTAGAATGCCCATGCCAAATTTCGTGGTTCTAAAGCATGTTGTTTTAAAATGAGAGCTGAACTACGTTTGTATGGGGACGCGAGTTCACGCGAGCGTCCTGGCGACTCTTAAGCATTTTATGTTGTTATAGTGAATGGCCCTGTTAGCAAACTGAGATATTTTGTGATAGTGTAGTAGTGTAGTAGTATGTAGTAAATTTTCCAATAGAAAACTATAAACATGAATGTCTTGAATAATAAATAAAATATAATTTTAAACAAAAAAGAACCGACTTCACTTAGGATCCGCTATTCCAAGAGGAAGTGGCCGAGTTGCTGTAAAAAATAGTGAAATCACTATAGGTGTGCCTATAATAGTTGAAGAGTTCCCTCGATTTCTCCAGGATCCCATCATCAGACCCTGACTTGGTGACAATGGGACCATCTAGGGGTTATACCTGCTCGATTAAAAAAAAAATTTGAAAATCGGTTCACGATTCACGGAGATATGGAGTAACATACATACAAAAAAAAAACATAATAATGATAAAAAAAAAATCAGTCGAATTGAGAACCTCCTCCTTTTTTGAAGTCGGTTAAAAATAATTAAAATCACACAGAATTACGGCAATAAACTAGACAGGTTATTTGGGATAATTTGTGTCTAGACAGACAGAAATCTAGTAAAAGCAGATTTTGTTTGCTAAAACTGGCAACATTTAAATAGTTGCCTTTTTACACCATGAATGAATTTGTCTATTTGTAACTGCATAATTTATTTTCAACAGTTACACATTGACGCGTCTGTAAATGATTTGCCTACGCTTAACATATCGAATGATAATAATTTTAAACATAGTACCGACTTCACTTAGGCTCCGCTTTTCCAAGAGGAAATGCACGAGTTGCTGTAAAACTTACTGAAATCACTATAGGTGTGCCTATAATAGTTGAAGAGTTCCCTCGATTTCTTCAGGATCCCATCATCAGATCCGGACCTGATGACAATGGGACCAACTGTGAAGTATACTCTTTCAAACAAAAAATAATTTTCCAAATTGAGAAATCCTTCGAAATCTTGAAGAGTCGGTTGAAAAATATCAGCGCGGGCGAATTTTCCTTTACCGCTTTACGAGTTAACGAACGATGGCCGAAACGTAATATAATCTCAGATTATCTTCAGACGAAAAGTCAACCGAGGAATGCTTTTTAAATACGCTTTTAAAGCTAAGCTTTTGGTCTTAAAACTTTTGTAAGGTGCAATTCCTTTGGTGTTTAATCCTAAAGAAACGCCGCCTTTTATTTGCCGCTTACCGCACAAGTGGGTAAAGTAAATGTTTGGCAAAAATGTGGAAATGTGTTACAACACCCGTATAAAGGGGATGTGGTGACCTTATGTTGGTGTTGCGTATTACAAGTAACATGCGTGTTTTGTTTGTTTCTGCCTCTGGATTTTGCTTTTGATATTTACAAATATTTATTATGTTATGGCTTTAAACATCAAACATATGTTAACCGCTTTATATTTTTGCAAGAAGAGAGCAAAGTTAATTTTTGCTATCAATGCTCATTTTAATATATAATTCGGATTAAGTATATTTGGCATAGTGCAGCAAGAGACTCACATGAAGTGCAAATATCTTTAATAGTATTGTGAGCCAAAGACCTACTTTGGGCGGTTTTCTCATATCGATGTATTAGAGCACAATTGTACTAATTATAACGAAAAAAAATTGTTTGAAATTAGACTTTAAAATTGTGCACTAAAGTACTAATCACAAAAAAAGACCATAATTGACCAGTGCTCTATGGCATCGATATAAAGATCTTAATCTCATATCATAGTTTTTTTTGTGATATATTTACTAGTTGATATGAATTCCACGAAAAGGTTCTCTATTCCAAAATGTTTTATCCATATGTACTTATGTAGGATCTAAGAATAAGGATAAGAAGAATAAGGAATATTTATTGGCACGAAAACTAATACATAAAACATAAATTAATTTGGATTCACAGAATTGTGCTAAAAGGTCTTCACTCAGCTTGATGTCCCGCAGTTAATCCTAGGACACACTACGTGACGCTGATTTTCAGTGAAGCCTGGTAAGACTAAAATTAAAAATTCGTCGTTATTTGAAAGAATTTAAATAAAATGTTTTATTCTTTACACTACAGTACTATAGACTAAAAAATCAGGTCGAAGCATTCCCATTCAGCCGGTACAAAGCGGATTGTCAACCCTTTTCTTGCGGATGAAGGCAATTTCTCCGTTCCTAATGCCGCAATGATAACGTGGACACTGCTTTAGGTACAGCACTGAGGTGCTAAGAGCTAAGTCATATTTTTCAACACTTATAAAATTGTAAGACGCAAGATGCAAGTCGCTTCCGACCGATACTTATGGAGGTCCAAAGGGGAGGCCTATGTTCAGCAGTGGACATCTTATGGCTGAGATGACGATGATGATAAAATAAATATAATTTAAATTGAAGTAAGCCTTACTTTACCTTACTTCATCTTAGTTTTATATAACTCTAAAAGTATCCATTGCGTATTGTATTTTAAGTACCGTCAACTGCTACAACTTTGCCTATGATGCTCAACTTTGTCTGGCTTGAAAAACATGGTTTTCTTCACTAAACAGCTATTTATATCTTAATCCTGAGTTGTAAGCATTTCTCGGTGAGTATAATTCAGAAATGTCTAGCTACAGCATTCTAATTACATTTTCAATCTGAAAGAGATAGGCAGTGTGAAACGTTTGTGTAGAAAGGGAAGGGAAGTGTGTCATCGACGGCTGGTCCGATATACCCGCCCTATTTCTACGATTTTCTCACCCCTCCCCTCTCACCCATCTATGTTAAAATGTGAAGTGGTGATTAAACGCGGCTCTTTGCACTTCCAGCTAGATAACTCTTATTCGTCCACTTCTAACGCTAGCTCCTGGACTATTTGGACAATACGAGTGAACAGTTAGGTAAATGCGGCAAGGAAATGGACGGTGTTATGCAATCTTGTTCCATTTCGTATAGTCGAGGTACTCCCAACATGAACCACTTTAAACCTAATAACATTTTGTCTAGACTCTCGACAAATATTACGAGTTACATATAAATATAACATTATCGAACTCGCGGAGCGTAAGCGAAGTGAGTTCTTGCAAACAACTCCAGACCGAACTGTCACCTGGCTACTGGGACGTCTCGGCATTTGGATGGCTTTTTGATTTCGATAGTTTGTGCGACGATAACTTTAGTAACGTTTTTCTAATCTTTATGAAATTTCTTGGGGCTGTAGCAGAGATACATAAAATTTGTAAGTTCGTATATGAGCAGGATCGACCAAGTGGTTATGGAGCTAGAAGGAGAAAAAAAATCCTCCTTAGGGTCTTGTTATATTGGTCAACTCGTTTGCAAGTAAATCGCGAGTACTCAGTTCAAGGCTGACTACTAGTGTAGGTTGTAAAATTTAGACAGACAGGTTTTGGACTGAAAATGGAGGCTCATTTCAAGTATTTCAACATAGCTGTATACTTATAACAATGGGTCCGAGGTAAGTTATTGGGGTTTCCCCAGAGTTGGAGTTTGCGTAGGTAGTTTAACACTTTGTAGTTTGTTTCTTGTAGAACAAACTTGATATTTATTCGAATGTAGCTCACGTACACACTACACTGCCTATATAAATATGGTAGCTCGTGCAGCCGCGTTGTGTAATTTTACATATCAATGCGACCACTTAGACAAAAATATGTGTACACGACCCTAAACCCATGCAAATAAGGCGTTCAGATATTTTTGTGCAATTGGTCGCGTCGATATTTTAGAACTTTACTGTACTACTGAGTTTTTTTAACTTATATGTATGGTACGGTATTTCCGTTTGATATTTACCAGTCGCTTTTCGGTAAAGGAAAACATCGTGAGAAAACCGGGCCAAATCCCAATAAGGCTAAGTGGAAACCTCTGGGTTGAAAGGTCAGATGGTTGTCGCTTTCGTAAAATATAGTGCTTATGCTAATTCATGGGATTAGGTAGCCAAGCAGACCCCAAACTCAATATGAGCCGTAGCAAAAGCTGGAACTAAGGCTAGGAGGATGGGTGGTTCTAACTTACTCTTACCAATTGTGATTCATAATATTTACTAGTTATATTAACACTTTCCGTGCCGCAGTTCGCTACGCGCTACGCTCGTAGCCGACTCCGGCGTTTTTCCGCTTTGTAGCGGAAATCCGCTACGCACAGAGAGCCCGCTAGGTGGGCTCTTGGTGCTCAATGTGTTAACTGGGCAATTAACATAATGTTAGAACATTTTTTGCCTGATTTAATCTGTACATACAGCCTTGGCCAGAAGTGTTGAGCACCAATGCGATTTTCATACAAAACTGGAAAGTTTAGTCCATCGTTTCCATCTTTGTTTAAGTTATTTTGTCAATTAATTTAAACTAATAGGCATGTTTTGTTGAAGTTAGTAGTAACTGCATAGAATATTTGCAATATGTCGCACCGACTAAAATTTACATTTTTGGTACCTTCTGTTTTCATATTTTTTAAGTACCTTGAAAGTGCTATTAAGTGAAGTTTTCTATATTTATAAATAAAATATAACATTTACCTTTACCGTACATTGTTAGGATAGGGAAATAATGCTTAACATCAAAATTGTAAACAAAAAACACCTATGCTCAACACTTCTGGCCAAGGCTGTATATTGTAACTTGGGAATTCTTATTGCATCATTGTCTGAAGAATCTCAAGAATTGCAACATAATAACTTTATTGTCACCAACGCAGAAATATCAATTCAATCTTTTATTCAACCATAAAAGCAGTACTTTAGCTCAATATTTTATATGACGGTCCATCAAGAGCTATAAAATGAAGTGTAGTATCCAGTATATTGCATTAAAACTGTTGTAATTTAAGACATCTCATATTTCTTTCAACACTTCAACTCAAATTCAACCATATTCCATCGCTCCAAAGTCTAAATTTATTTACTAGTATTTCTTTATTACGACTTTTTCAAAGTTACCCTGGAGACCGTAGCCGTGGCTACGGCGTAGCACCTACGTGCTACGCGTGGCATTCGTAGCACGTCTACGGCCGCTTAGGAGCAATCGTTGGTGAATTTATATAGGATCGATCGGCTTAATATCTATTTATGTTTCAATAGAGGTTGCGGTTTAAAATCAGGAGGTCCAGGAGTTGGGGTCTAGATTTAACATGTAACAAAGTCATATACATATTTTTTTTTGTTAAAATTATACTAGTAGTCCGCCTCGAACTGAGAACTCGCGATTTACTTGCAAACGAGTTGACCAATATAACAAGACCCCAAGGAGGATTTTTTTTCTCCTTCTAGCTCCATAGCAACTTGATCGATCCTGCTCATCCGAACTTATAAATTTTATGTGTCTCTGCTACAGACCCAAGAAATTTCATAAAGATCAGAAAAACGTAACTAAAGTTATCTTCAGACAAACTATCGAAATCAAAAAGCTATCCAAATGCCGAGACGTCTCAGTAGCCAGGTGACAGTTCGGTCTGGAGTTGTTTGTAAGAACTCACTTTGCTTACGCTCCGCGAGTTTGATAACTGTTATATTTAATTTATATAAAAAGAATTGACGTAAAACAATTTATAAGCACTTTTAACTATAAAATCCCGTGAGACTCTAACCTATTAAAATATTTATAACGGGTCATCGTTAATTGATCGAAAGATGTCGAGCAAAAATCGACTAAAATTACATGTGTATAAATATCTATAATTTGTAAGCACTGCTGCTGCTACTTTTAGTTATACTTTTTATATAACGATTTCATACATCTGCTTATAAATAAATAATAATTAAATATTATGAGTAATCTAACACAAATCGACCTAGTCCCACAGTGAGCTCATTAAGGCCTGCGATAAACACACAAATAAATGCTCTGACCAGGATTCGAACCCGGGACCTCCTGCTTCGTAGGCAGGGTCACTACCGACTAGACTAGGAAACCGTCGACTTATAACAGTATTAAGTGAGCTTTAAGTATTCAATTTTTAAAATAAATGGCATTCTGTCCACAATATTGGGACAATTTTGCCAATGTCACAGTAGAGACGACAAGTGTACGGTTAATTAGTTAAAATTTCGCTCCAAGAGCTGGACGTTGTACGGTGAGGTTATGCTTTTTATAAGGAGATAGCTACTCCCTACAAACAGCACGTGGACTAACGGATATCTATCTCAAACAGGGGTTACACATGTTTTGAGATTAATTCTTCATTAGTTGCACACTAGTTCGTTAAATCACTGCAGAATAAGCTATATATTACAGACTGAATCACGAAAATGAACAAAAAATAAGAAGTTAATCACGAAACCCAACCACCTTGCTCGCCAAGATGGCCGCAAGTCCCGAGCTTTAAGTATTAAATAACAGGCATATTTAATTGTCAACTACCCACAAGTCCGGTTTAATCTTGGCCGTTTTTTGCCGAGCCGCTGACGTCTGCAGATTATCATTTCATTTCGGAATAGTTTTCGTATTAAGGGATTGTGGAGTACCACTAATGCGTTAATTATGCTTCGTTTGTATTATTAGTTTATGTGTTTAGATTTAAAATTGTATGTATGTATGTAGACACTTTATTGTACATAAAAATACAGTAACAATACAAACATAAGACAAGAAAAACAAAGTACAAAGGCGAACTTATCCCTGTAAGGGATCTCTTCCAATTATTTAATTGGAAGAGATCCCTTCCAATTATTTAATTATAATAGGTAAATGTTTCTTGAAAGTAAACGAAACAAGCTATTTTTTACTCAGGGCCGTATTCTAACTTTAAAACACATAGAAACGATCCAACTGCAACACAACTCCAATGCATTCAACGCAATACAGCTAGCGCCAACACGTCTGAATCAGAAATGTAAGAATTTGCTTGAAAATTATTACATTTTATAGGACTTAAGCCCTTTTCCGCTGAGAATTTGACTTTTCACTAGGGTCACAGTTTTGTATTGTTGATTAAACTACAAATATGAAATGAATAGCCTCTGCAACCCATTTATTTCAAATGCCACTGGGCCGTATTCTAACTTTTAGACCCATAGACTAAGACCCATTAAGACCCATTTAGGAACGATCCAACTTCAATACAACTCCAATGCATTAACAACACAATACAACTAGCGTCTAAACGCCTGAATCAGAAATATCAGCATTTACTTGAAAATTATTCCAATGCAATTCCGATACTACTTCAATATTGGTTGATTATTTTGTTGTATGTTGGAGTAATATTTGAGATGAATTGTATTTTAAGTATTTTAAAATTAGAATACGGCACACAATGTAGAAGACTACCTACTATTTATACTACTTTTACATTTCCGAAGTCTTCTATCTACTTTTCCCACTATCAATACATCTACAAACGTCGGCGTCGTCTATCGTCGCCGAGTGTTGGAACTACGTGTTGTGTCACTGTAAGTAATGCGCTGAGCCCGGCACAATTTATTCCTTCGGCTATCGATAGCAGTTATAAATGTTTGAATACCATCTGCTACTTGAATGTATAACGTAGTGGTGCCGTATTTCAACTGTAAATACATAAACAACATATTTTAAACACGATCTATCCCCAATACAACTCCAACGCACAACAAATAATCAAACAATATTGGGGTTGTATTGGAGTTGCATCGGAATAATTTTCAAGCAAATCTTGATATTTCTGATCCAGAGGGCCTACCGCGAAGTTCGAAAATCGACAAAACGATGGTCCCGTCTCTATCGCTCTTGCATATACGAAAGAGAGTGATGTAAATAGACGTTTCGATGAACGAAGTGCTTCGCGGTTATTATAGGCCAGGCGTTTAGGCACTAGCTGCATTGTGTAGTCAATACATTTGAGTAGTATTGAAGTTGGATCGTTTCTAAATGTGATTTAAAGTTAGAATACGGCCCATGGTCTGCTTAATAGAGCAACAGTATTGGTTGAGAATATTACACTTATTTTCTTACTTTGTCTGTATTTATTCTCTCTTTATCCTCAGCATTCAGTTTTTATATAGGTTTGTCATTGTCAAAATATGATTTACAAATATTACGTAATCTTCGGTGATCGAGTCTGACTCATTTCTAGCTGAGTTTTAACTCGGATTCAAAAATTAAACTGTTTTCCGGAGACCTTTTCAAAACTCCGAGCAGAATCCGAAACAATTAACGAATCGACTCCAAATTACAAACTTTGATACCCTGCGAAGTTAACAATTTTGTTTAATTTTATTTGAATTGTGTAACAGGTTTATGCTTCAGAATAAATATTTGCGAGTCAGATTTGCCTGACATATTAATACCCCTAGAGCATTAAGAATATAAGTTAACAATTTTCATAATATAGTCCATACACACACGGCGCATATTTGTGGCCAACAAATAAATAAATAAATAAATTGTGTTAACTGAATCTTCAAATATATTGCGTCATCTAATTACTAGTCAAATTAGAGGACTGTACACATCTTACCTAAACATATTTAATTTATTAATAATAACTGAAATCTTAGTCATATTTCATTAATAGAATGTTCAATAAATTATTTAAAATTCCAAACGAGTGCCTACCGTTACCGTTTCATAGAATAAATACAAACATTTTAAATATTTTTTTTCATATTTCTTAGTAAGTTTTATTATTTCAATTGTCAGAAACAGACGTAGTAGCAAGCCTAGCAGACGTTTCTGCTTTGTATAAAACTAATTAGGTTTTATGATGTTTTTAACTGAATGTAGCGTGTCGGCGTGGCGGTCTGAAGTTAAATAAATATGAAGAGACAATTTAACACGCATTGACCTAGGGTCCCGTATTTTAATTTTAAAATACATAAACAATGCATTAAAAACACAAGGGGCCGTATTCTAACTTTAAAACACGCACAGACACGATCCAATTTCAATGCAAATCCAATGCAATAACAACACAACATAGCTAACGCCTACACGTCTGAATCAAAAATGACGGAATTAGCTTGAAAACTACTGCGATGCAACTACAATACAACTTCAATATTGGTTTATTATTGGTTGAGTGTTGGAGTTATGTTTGAGATGGATTGTGTTTATACCTAGTCTAGCCATAAGTTCTGTTACTTGTGAAAATAATCATATTTCTTTGACGGTTCAACTAATTTACAAAAATGGTATATCTATTTATAGATAAATTAATTTAGTTTTTAAATGATATATTTTTATCTAGAAATGTCCACATATGGCTTTAACATTTGCTTTTTAACGATTTGTTTCGTACCTGTTAATTCACGCACCTTCTTTATTGGAAAAAAATCTACCCTGCCGTCAAGGTTGTTTTTAGAGAATCAATATTTATGTGGTGTTTAGAACAGACCATGTCCTCTAACACCGACCACAATTAATTGTCCAGGGAATTTAGGTAAGTGCTGGAAAGGGGCCAATCAGCATACTGAGAAGAACAAAGAAAATTACTTTTCAGGTAAGACTGGGTGGAGTGAGCTATTTGAAGTGAGGCCGAATTCTCCTGAAAAGCCTAAAGCATATTTTTGTATATTGTCCTGTTAACAGGTTTTACCATAGTATTTTAAAGCTCATTTTGATACAGTTTGACTGAAATTTTCAGTCGCTAAACAAGCCTGTACGGAAAAATGGATTTTAGAGACACCTTGATATGACGCATCTTACTAAATCATGAGCTATGCTGGATAATGACGTTGCTGAAGCGTGTATACTATAGTTTAAGCTTCTCGAGTGTTGTGTGCTTACATTTATATATTTCGTTTGTTGTATTGCTGTATGACATTTAAAATATTTAAAGGCAACTGTAGTAAATTCCCCCATAAAAACGGTGCGTGAATTTTACCATTGAAAAGCTGATGATTAAAGGCTTGTATTAAAACCAACATTGGAAGTTTCGGACAAAGGATATATTACTTAAGAGCTTTATTTTATTACCTATTCATAAATATATGATTATTGTAATCAAATTACATTACATTGAAAATTATTTACGTTTTTGTTTGTAACAGAACTTATGGCTAGACTATGTAATGTATTGTTTAAGTATTTTAAAATTAGAATACGGCACAATCTATCTCGAACATAACTCCAACACACACAAAATAATCAACCAATATTGAAGATGTATAGAATAATTTTCAAGCAAATTCTGATGTTTCTGATTCCTACGTTTAGATGCTACCTGTATTGGAGTTGTATTGAAGTTGGATCTTGTTTATACGTGATTAAAAGTTAACTTACAACTTCAATATTGTTGTTGTGTGTTGCAATTATATTTATGCCACACCTGGCCATAAAGTGGCTTTTTCCGCACGCTGCGTACGGAAAAAGACGCTTTCTGGCCAAGTGTAGACATAAAATGATGTACACAACACGGGAGGTAATAAAGAAAGCTCTCGATCGCATATTTACATCCCTCGCTTGCAGCTCGGGCCGCAAACTTCTGCGATCTCGGCCTTTCTTTGTTTTACCACCCTAGTTGTGTAATGTACTATTACGTCACTCTGGGCGGTAAGTGAGAATTGCCGCCCACGGGCGTAGCGGCAAATCTCACTTCACACCCAGGAGAAGACATAAAATTGTATACGCACCACGGGAGGTTATAAAGAAGGCATCAGATCGCTTGTTTATGGCCCTTACCTTCGGTTCGGGCCACAAATGCCCGCAATCTGAGACTTTCTTTATTTTACCGCCCTTGGTACGTAATGTACTATTAAGATAGATTGTGTTTTTAATGTATTTTTTAATGTATTTTAACATTAGAATACGGCACCGTGGCAGCGTGGCGGGCTGAACTTAAATTAATATGAAGACACAATTTAACACGCATTGACCTAGTCCCGACCTAAGCTTCTCAGGCTAGTAGGCTTAACGCATGGATGATGCCCTCAACGGACAGAATTGTTCATGCTCCGACGCTTTACTGAATGTGAAAAAGTAAATACAACTTTATTAGCCGTAGTCGGGAAAATATGTAGGAACTGAAGTCATTTGTAAGCTTGCAAATATATCAGTGACTGTAGTGAAACAAATGACGTGCCGTATTATTATTTTAAAGTACAATAACAATATATTAAAAACATAATCTATCTTCAACATAACTTCAACACACAAGTAAACTTGAAGACTTTAGTGGTGGACGTATAAACAAACATCTATACCTTGTGCAATCTAAGCCTAAAATCGATTTTAGGTTATAAAATGTACTGGATGACAGGTGTCAAAAACCGCTTCTTAGATTGCACAAGGTATAGCAAACATGTAAACAAGTACTTGTCACATAACATGGCAACGTATTTTAATGTAAAGATTTTTTTGTAACTTTCAATTGTAAATATATCTTTGACGTCGACTGTACATTTGATTCTATCGTTTCCACTTGTGAGGACAGTAATCCAATAGCAGATATGTCATAACCAAATAACAGGCTAACCCAGATATCGCCAGCAAATGTGACAAAATCCAGCAGCTCGCGCAAACTAACCGCAGCCAATTTCAGCGGCAATCGGCGGAAACGTCATAATCATATGATAGGTGCGCAGTGCGCCCACCTGTCGGGGCGCTTGCGTCGTTGTGACGTCACTCGAGCACGCCCGAGCGCGCCCGAACACGAACGATTGATCCAACCGAGCCCTCGAACACGACTCGTAACTTACTCATCAAAACTATCCAAGCAAAAGCATTGCAATTTCACATAAACTCAAAAGCGTTCGATTGTTGTATTTAGCTGTAGCAGCGAGCGCGCTCGCCTCTTATCCAGTTCTTAATCCAAGATAAATATTACATCAATCGGGGGTGGAGTGTCGTACGCAGGCGCGGGCGGCTCGACAGCCCAGTCCCGCACCGGCCGCGCCGCTGGCCGCACGTCGCGCGACACGGCCGCGACACGCGACACACAACCTCACCTACTTAGACACCGACACGTGTGTTCAGCCCACATTGCGTAAGAGCGCTACCTAGATCTCCTTTGCCACCGAGAGGAAACTATCGATTCTCAAACAAGCATGTGTTGTTAGTGCGAGGTTAGAACGCGAACGCCCCGCCCGCGCTTTAACCCTAGCAACGCGAGTGCTGGTTGACCTTAAAAGAGTTTTTCGGTTTGTTTATGAGTCAGGTACCGCGTTTATAATTGGGCATTAAGAGCAGCCCGCGCTGGAACTTGGGGGTTAATGTTGCGCCGGTAAACAGAGGCTCGTATTTCGCCCTTAATATTGTAACAAACGTCTTCGTAACTTGCGTACGAGCCCAGGCGCTGCGGAGTAGATTAGCTTAACAATTCTAATACCTTATATTGACTGTAAAATATTGACGCATACTTGTATGTAAGTATTTAGTCGATAATATTAAAAAAAACATATGGAACCTAGTTTTTGGGTTAATTTACGCTTATCCTATTATGCTATTAGTACATCACGTACCTAGGGCGGTAAAATAAAGAAGGGTTCAGATCATAAACAAGCGATCTGAGGCCTTCTTTTTTACCGTCCGTGGTGCGTACATAATTTTACGTCTTCTCCTGTGTGTGAAGTGAGAGCCGCCGCGCCCGAGGGCGGTAAATCTCACTTAGCGCCCAGAGTGACGTAAAATTTTTTTCTTAAAATCTTTCAGTTTTCACGTATACCTACGTCTTATAGTACAGTTCAATTGAAGGGATGTTTACAAAAACAACATAACTGACTACACTGGTTGACACCTGAAACGATTAACAATGTTCTTAAAAAAGTGTCAACCGCTTTAAGCAGTTATGTTGTTTTTGTAAACATCCCTTCAATTCTGTCCGAATCTTAATAACACGCTACCTACACGATATCAACGTATCGTATTAATTAATCTTCAAGATAAATTCTTAAAGTCATGTAATCTAATGCGTGACTTGCCGAAATGCTTCGCACTTTTTCTTTAAGACTTTCCTTATACAGGATGTTTTTTTTTCAACGTAGTCAGGCAGGCCGTCTGCTTGTTTGCCACCGTCGTGGTATTAAAAAAAATAATAATACGAGGTAATATTATACGAGGTCATTAGGAAAGTTACTGAACAACTTTTTCTATGGCACCAACCCGAATCTGATCGGCCAAAATGTCTGAAACACAAAAAAATTTGTGATTTTGAAATTGGTTCAATAGCAAAAAAAAAAACATTATGGCCTACTCAATCACCTCGCAAAATGTGGCAAAATTTTGAAAAAACGCGGTGTTTTCTTCTATTTTAAGGTCACCATAGAAACTTATGATTCTTTGAGCTTTTCAAGCTCATTATTATCGAAACTTGTACAATTTTCATACTTTCGCACGGGGGCCGTATTCATTAGCATAAAATCCAAATTAAACCTTAATCCCACGACGCAAAGCCGTATTTCCAACTATAACTTTCCAAGATACGATATAAAATGTTTTTCCGGTATTTTTATATTCCAAACAGGCTCAAGTTTTTTTTTTAATCGCTTCTAATGACTCTCTCTAATTAACGTAGCCTGACATTTAAGTAATGGGGCCTTCTGGGAAAACGGTGGCCTCCTAATTTTTTCAAAAAGGGCGCTAATTTGACTTGCCTCTGTGGACAGCTGTGACAGTTCTGCTACTAATGATTCTAGCTTATCTACCTTAAGAATGACCTCTATATTTTGTAAGGAAACGATTTCAAATATTTTGAAAACAAACTTCTTGTATAAAAATAAATAATCTCTTATTATTTTAATGTGTAATTTGTTTTATTTACTATGCTAGTCTTAAATACGACTTATTACTTTAAAACTTTATAGAAAAGTCGCCATTTAGACAAGCATATTGCATTGCAGTTCTGTTGTACAGTCGCCATCAGATATAACGAAGCGGCCAAGGTGGTCACAAATATCTGAACAACGCCTCTATTGTCAAGACGATAAAGACAATGTTTAGATATTTTTGAGTACCTTGGCTGCTCCGATGTATTTGATGGCGACTGTACACACAAGGCTTCTCAAAAAATATTGATCACAATCAAAAACACATCTTGTCAGATTTGTCCATATATTAATTTTGACAAAAACGGGACTTAATCGCATACACTTACTTTTATTATTTTCCTGACGTTTCGAGCGTGTCGTAACGCTCGTGGTCGCAGACTGGCAAGGAATTGTATCAGCATTTCCTAGCCGCGCGAGTTTAACGAACTACCCGCACTTGGTCTTAGCTCTATCCATGTAGTTTTTGTGTACAAATTTACGTATAGGATCACCCATTGCTATGGTCCTTAAGATTATGTTGAATAACGAAAGTCCGAATACCTTACAAATATGTTAAAAGTATCTAAGTCTGAGAATGTATTCCTCACAACTTTCTACGCTATTCGTAGCACATGCTACGATCATTTGCTACGCCGTAGCATCGTAGCACTGTTGTAAACAAGGTACTTGTAAAATGTAACTCGGTACCGACGGAAGATATCTTCAAGGTTTGAGTTCTTCTTTTCATACAGGGTGTAACAAAAATACTGGTGATCCTTTTATAATAAATGGTATCGTATTCTTCTAATAAAAAACTATGAAATAATTTTTTTATCACGAAAAAAAATTGTTTTTATGGAGGCTGGCTGAGACGACGTGTCACAAAAAAAATTTTTTCTCAAACATGCGCGGAAATGTTGTCGTTATGTTCGTGAAAATAGACTCGAAAGTATCACGTTTCGGTCGCCGTAAAGACAGTTGATATGAAAAGGATTTGCAGGCCTAGGCCTGCAAAGTAGCCGGCGCCCGCTACACGCTCGACCGCGCGGGCGGGCTGGGCGCGGCTGGTCACTGTCGGGTGGGCGCCGGCCGCGACACGGTCCCCGCATTATACCGAGAGATTAGACTTTTAGGCTTTAAGTATTAGGTTTTAGGTCTTATTTCCACGCATTTTTTTTAGAAAAGCACTATACATGCCTCGGCGTGAAAACGGATTCCCGGCCTCGTATCCCTATCCGGCCTCGCTACGCTCGGCCGTATATACCTACTTGGCCGGAAATCCCTGTTTTCCCAGCCTCTGCTGTAATGTACTATTTCGCGTCCAAATAATTTTTCTCCTACTTTTTCTTACTCACATTACGATACCAATGGTGTCCTTAAACGGATCACCAGTATTTTCGTTACAGGCCTGTAACAATTAAAGTTTATTTATTTAAAAGTAGAATATTGAACTAAATATAGGGGTAATAAATGGATAAAATATACTGATAAATTGCCAAGATCTTTGGGTTTCAAGATTTTGATTTATGTTGAAGAAGCCGGTTAATAATGGTTTCATATATATCTAGTTAGATGGTATTAAGTATTTAATACTGATAATTAGTAATAACCGCGCTGGGAGCTGAAACTCGATAATGTTACACATTAATATTACGTTGCTTTAATTAAATTATGATATGTGAAATTATCATGAAATGTACTGGTATTATGTGGTTGAAATACAGTACGATTAAATAAGCTATTCAGAGAAACTACGAATAATTAAATATTAACTGTGTTAGAGTATTTCATACATGACTCAAATTATTAACATTAAGCCTACTAACTAGCTACGTTTTGGTTTCGTTCTATTGCATATTAAGGCCATTCCGCGATTCGGACAAGCCACGCCCATCCGTTAGAGACGCGTTTATGGCTCCCGTGTACGAAAGAAAGAGATGCAGCACTCTTAAGGATCAGACTTTTTGACCAAACTACGATAAATAAGCGAATCTATAAAGTTTTGTCTAATTTTGCTTCTGTGACTTTTTAGATAAACCAGAATACCATATTTTTTGCTTAGTTATATCGCCTAATCTCTTATAGTTTACGTAAGCTAAGAAAAATAATGGGAAAAAGGACCCAACTTCAGATTTTTTTTTTATCGAGGCAACTTTTGTGTTTCGGCTTGTGCCAAAAACAAGAGTATATAGTCTAATAATATATATTCGAGAATGAATTCAATCCCTTTTCCCGTTTAGTCAATAGAGCGTTTGTAAAAACCTATAATTTTTCAAAGTAGCCCCTTAGTATGGAAACTATATGGAATTAAAAAGTGTACAGGTTTTTAAAGTGTCGGCAACGAGTTGCAGGCGTCCTTATGCTACGACTACTGTTGACCATTAGGCTGTATGCTTGTTTACCGCCGTCGTAGTATACAAGGTGTAACAAAAACACTAATGAGCCTTTTAACGGCATAATTGGTATCCTATATAAATATTAAATGGAAAAAAACAAGTTTTTTCTCGCGTAAAATTTGGTTAATGGAAGGTTGGTCAGCTGCGACGTGACCCATGCAAAAAATTTTTTTTCGCGTCCAAAAAATTTTTGCCTATTTTTTCGTACTTATATTACGATACCAATTATGCCCTTAAGCGGAGCTTTCAGAAATTATTTCCACCACTCCGTTGTTTCATCGGTAATAAACAAATTAGGTACCAGAAAATACCTTTTGAACATAATTTATGTAAGCAATAATCACGCGTGATCCCCGTAAGCCTCCCCGCGCGGTGCACGAATCACGAACTCTTTGATCTCGCTTATTAATTCTTGCCTCAAGAAACGTTTCGTTACAAGATGTTTAGTGAAACAACATGTAAGTACATTTACCGCAAGTTTTCGTTACTTCGGTAAGAGTACAGTCGGACTTGCGGCCATCTTGTCGAGCAAGGTGGTTTGGTTTTTTGATTAACTTCTTATTTTTTGTTCATTTTCGTGATTCAGTGTGTAATATATAGCTTATTCTGCAGTGATTTAACGAACTAGTGTGCAACTAATGAAGAATTAATCTCAAACAAGTGTAACCCCTGTTTGAGTTAGATATCCGTTAGTCCACGTGCTTTTTGTAGGGAGTAGCTATCTCCTTATAAAAAGCCTAACCTCACCGTACAACGTCCAGCTCTTGGAGCGAAATTTTAACTAATTAACCGTACACTTGTCGTCTCTACTTCGACATTGGCAAAATTGTCCCAATATTGTGGACAGAATGCCATTTATTTTAAAAATTGAATTGAAGAGTGCAGTCGATAGGGTATAAAGTTTTATTTGTTGTGGGTAGTTTTCGAGATATGCTGATTCTAACTTTAACACTTTTTAAAATTGTATTTTATACAATCGTGATCTAATTAATATATTTTCAATCGAGTGCCGTATTTAGGCTACGTAGCTTGCTGCGGGGCCTCAGTACGAGATTAATGGATTGGAGTTGTATTGAAGTTGTATAATTTCAAAACGTGTTTTAAAGTTATAATACGGCGCAGGGATAAACGACTGCGCTACTTAAATAAAATTACAACGGAAATTATTTTTGTTACATCGCGTGTACACTCGTGTGGTGAGGCTTATGGTGAGACGATTAGGAATGCGAGTATGCGGAAAAACCGTCATGCGTCACTTTCGCACTTACATACTTGTTAGAACGTGACCGCTATGTTGACAGGCGATAAAACCCGACAATATTAGGGTAGCAGACCATATGCGCTCGCATTGCCCAAGAAAAGAGTACGCAAAAAGTTTTATCTCATAGAGTAGACAGAAGTCACACGATAATTTTCATACATTATTTAAATAAATAAATATTAGGAAGATCTTACACAAATCAACCTAGTCCCGCAGTAAGCTCAATAAGGCTTGTGTTGTAGGTACTGGGCGACGATATATATATAATAGATAGATATCGATAAATACTTAAATGCATTGAAAACATCCGCAACTCAGGTACAAATATCTGTGATAAACACACGAATAAATGCCCTGACCAGGATTCGAACCCGGGACCTCCTGCTTCATAGGCAGCGTCACTACCAACTAGGCTAGGAGGCCGACAAATAACTTACAATTTTAGATTTAAGTACAATGTCGATGTACAATACAATACAATATTCTTTATTGCACCAAAAATAAAAAATACAGACATACAGATGTACAGTTGTCACTTTCAGTTCCAAAGAACGATTTTTTAAGCAATCATAAAATTCATAAATATGGAAACTTGCGTGAAACTGAAGGCTCGAAATCACACAAACCAAACAAAAATAATCGATTAAACAAAGTTATAGAGTAAGCGGAAGGCTCCTATTTTATTACAGCCAACTATATTATCCCTGTCAGCGTGATAACATCTATGATTTGTTGCCCAAGGAGCTAGTAAAAGAGCAATCTGCTGCCCCTAAATCATGTTGAAGTATTTATAGGCAAATGAAGGGCTGCTAGAAATAGTCTATGAAGCAATATAAGTATGACACGGGTCGCGCGGCGTGATATTCGAAATTAAAGTTCTCGATGGGGTTTCCAACTAAACTCATTATATTGGGGCTGAGTTAAGGGTTAAGAATGGCTCATTATTTATTGGATTGTAAATACATTTATTTACATAATTAAATATTCAGAGGCACTACAGTACAAATATTAAACTAAATTAATAACTAGCTCAAATCTAAACTAGGCCCTTGCGGCGTTGTACCAAGCAAGGAGGCTGGCGGCATTTCCTCGTTGTATCGCAATGCTGATAGCCGCCAGCTCTTCGGTCACCAGTTACGTCAATCAGACGCTTCGCGATTTCTGCAAAAAACTTGTGTGCGCTGGGACCCCATGGACCTAGAGTTTATTGGATTAAATAAGAACATAATATGTAATATCTGAAGGCTATGAGCTATTTTTGATTGACTACAAAAAAAGGTGGGTTTTCAATTTGATGGTCTTATTTATCTAATAGATCGAAGCATTCATTTCAACCTTTTATAGCATCCCCCCATCGTTCCCCATCCTTAGTGGATTGGGGAACGATGGCTATAACCAGCCATTCATCAGAAGTATTAAAAAATTGCATCATGTAACCACTTGAATTTTTACGTAGGTACGTTACGTTTTTACTATACTCGAAACTGGAATTCAAGGCCAAAAAATCTACGACAGATACGTCACTGTCATAACCATCATTGTCGCTTATGTCACTGTCAAGTAAACTTTTCAGGTTTCGCCAACCTTTTTATAATATGCTGCTTTATAATGGCCAGCATTATCATATTATTTATTCTGTGACATTATCTAAAAGTGTGGAGCGTAAGCGAAGTGAAGTACTTACAGACGTACGGATACCTACAACGGAACTGTCAGCTGGCTACCTAGACGTCTCTGCATTTTGATAGATTTTTGATTATAAATAATTGTTCCACGATAACTTTATAAAATTTCTTGGGGATGCAGCATAGATAAATAATATAATTTGAGTGTTCAAATATGACCAGATTGATCAAGGCGTTATGGAGCTTAGAAGGCGCGAAACAATCATCATAAAGTGTCTTGTTATATTGGTCCACTCGTTTGCATGTAAATCACGAGTTCTCGGTTCGAAGCGGGCTACTAGTTAAAATAAGGTTTTTGTAAAAAAAAAAGGTAGGTATGAACTTTTGGCGCCGACTGTACTCTACTTTCAACAGCAAACTAACACGGAGACAATTCTAACGAACATATTAAACACGATAAAGTTTCGTTTTTGACTTGATGTAGTTCTTAACTTAGTCGTAAATTATTGTACCAAATGTTATGAATACCCGAAGTAATACAAGTGCAATACCAGCTTTGCAACCAAAAATCACGGATGTTTAACTTTTTATTAGGGCGTCTTTTATTTATGTAAAACTAGCAGTTGCCCGCGGCTTCGCCCGCGTACATTATGATTAATGCAGATTTCTACTCTTGAATAAAAGTTTTTCCCGCAACTTCCTTTGCGTAGAATTAGTAATTGACCCCCCTTTTTACTCTCTTAGGGAATGACTTCTGGGATAACTATTATGTATCCATCCCCAGAACTCAAACTATCTCTATACCAAATCATCTAAATAGGTTCAGCGGTTATCAATTCCCCATATAAACTTTCAACCCCCTTTTCACCTCTTAAAGGGTTGATTTTCGGGATAAAACTATCCTATGTCGTTTTCCGAGACTCAAACTATCTCTATACCAAGTTTCATCTAAATCGGTTCAACTGAAAATAATTCTCTATAAAACTTCCAACCCCTTTGCTATGCACCCCCGTAAGCTTTGTTTTTCGAGATAAATACAATTTTGCCCCTTCCCAGGACCCAAACTATCTCCATACCAAGTTTCATCTAAATCGGTTCAATATTTAAAAATGCCCCATATAAACTTTTAACCCCCATTTCACCACTTTAAGTAACGATTTTAGGAAATTAAAAAAAAACACGCAAATACGGATCTTACTTGCGCCCCAAAGGTTTCGTACGAACAACTTTTTTATTATATTTTTGAAAAAAGACGCTTTCAGAATGATTTCATGAGAATTAATAGGGCGGCTGAGTGTGAATCGGACACGTACCCCGTTTTTTTTGTCTTAAGTCGGACTGGTGCTTGACTGCACTCTTATTAGTTTTCCTGTAATTTATACGTAAATAACTATTATATCTGTAATTTTTGCAAATTTTTTTGTCGAACAGTTTCCGATATTGATTAATTTACACCTTTTTTTTTAATAACTTCAAAGTTATGTGTTAAAATTATACTAATTAGAGATCCTCACATTAAGCCCTTTTATTTGATACGCCACACAATAAAGTTATTTGTTTTTTGATTTCTCATTTACCTACCCACAAATCCCCCCCCCCCCCGCCCCGTAATGTTTAAAATTCATAAATTGGCGTTACATGCCTGCCTTTGGGTCACTGACTTACAAACAAAGTCGCACCATAAGGGTTCCTTTTCTACTATTTTGGTACGAAACCCTAAAAACTAGAGATGCGCCGAATATTCGGTAATAATTCGGTATTCGGCATATTCGGCGTGTTTTTCAATGTTCGGTATTCGGCCGAATTATTCGGTAAAACTGCCGAATATTTACCGAATAAACATATGATATTTATCTGATAATAAATTAATCATTCATACAATTTTTAGCTCTAAAACTTAAGTTTTTAAAAGATATATAGAAAACTTGATTTTTGTAAGCTTTATTATTCAGTTTAAGCACTATATTAATTCAGCGTCTATAATAAATATCTACAACCATTGCAAATGCTGACATTGTCGTTGAGAATGCCAAGGTCGCATACACATATTATTTTACTAGAAATAAAAAAAAATCGCGTTCTGCGAGCCAAGCGGACCTGCAATCTGCATAAACCTGTTTAGTTTTACCGAATAATTCGGCCGAATATTCGGTTCGGTAAGATCTGAACCGAACGTTCGGCCGAATATTCGTGTTCGGTAAAGTCTATATTCGGCGCATCTCTACTAAAAACATCCTTTTCGCTTCCCGGGACTCTCTATACTAAGTTTTATCAAAATCGGTTCAGCTGTTAAAAATTCCCCATTCAAACCTCCAACGCCATTTCATCCCCTTAACCTTAGGGTTAATTTTCGAAATGAAAACTATTTATATGTCCGTTCTCGGGACTTAAATTATCTCTATACAAAGTTTCATCTAAATCGTTCACGTTTAAAAATTCCCCATGCAAACTTGCAACCCCCGTTTCACCCTTAACCTTTAGGGCTGATTTTCGAGGTAAAAACAATTTTATGTTCCTTTTCGGGACTCAAACTATCTGTATGCTAATTAGCATTAAGTTTCATCGGTCTAGGTGTTAAAAATTTCCTGATCAAAATTCCAATCCCTTTTTCCTTCAAGGGATGATTTTCGGAACGAAAACAACCCTTAGTCATTTGCAGGGATTCACACTTACTATATACCAAGTTTCGTCTAAATCGGTTCAACGGTTTAAAATTCCCTATAAAAACCTGCAACCCCCGTTTCACCCTTAACTTTTTTACCTTTAAGGGTAGTTTTCGCGAAAAAAACTATTTTTTTTCCTCCCCGGGCCTCAAACTATCTGTATACCAAGTTTCATCTAAATCGGTTCAGCTGTGAAAAAATCCTATATAAACTACCAACCCTCTTTTCACCCCTTTACGGGTTAATTTTTTCAATGAAAATAACCCTTAGTCGTTTACCGGGATTCAAACTATCTATTATATCAAGTTTCATTTAAATCGGTTCAACGGTTAAAAATTCTCTATACAACCTTCCAATCCCCTTTTCACCCCCTTAAGGGCTGATTTTCGGTATAGAAACTACCCTAGCTATGTCCTTTCCCGGAGGTAAAATTATTTATTTAAGAAAAATTTCGAAATTGATGCCATTTTCGTACTTAATTAACGTCCCAAAATACCATAAAACGACTCCCATATTCATATTTAGTAATTTCAACCCTATCGCACTCGCACCCCAACAGGGGGATGATATTTCACGCCCGCCACGTTGTATCATAAAATCATTAGTGTTTTCGTAATCAGCGACCCGATAAACCATAGAAAAGATACCCATGTTGATTTTCAGACTTTGTCACCCCCATTTCCCTCTTTATGGGGTTGAATTTTCAAAAAACCTGAAACACGTGTTTACATATTTATTGTTAGGAATACTCCTGTGAAGTTTCAAATAAAACAGTCTAACTAATCTTGTTTCCCTATACAAACTTTGGACCCCCATTTCACCCCCTGGGGGATGATATTTTACACCTGCCACGTTGTATAATAAAATGGTTGTTGTTTTCGTAATCAGCGACCCGATAAACCAAAGAAACGATACCCATATTGAGTTTCAGACTTTTTCACCCCCATTTCCCCCTTTAAGGAGTTGAATTTTCAAAAAAGCTGAAACACGTGTTTACTCATTTATTGTTAGGAATACTCCGGTGAAGTTTCAAATAAAATAGTCTAACAAATCTTGTTTCCCCATACAAACTTTGGACCCCCATTTCACCCCCTTACGGGGTGAATTTTGAAAAATCCTTTCTTAGTGCACCCCTAGACCTTATAAGGGACCTACATGCCAAATTTGGAAACTCTAGACCCAGCGGTTTAGGCTGTGCGTTGATATGTCAGTCAGTCAGTCAGTTTCTTCTTTTATATATTTAGATAAGTAAATACAATTCATCATCATCATCATCATTTCAGCCGAAAGACGTCCACTGCTGGACATAGGCCTCCCCCACTGAACGCCACAATGACCGGTCCTGTGCCACCCGCATCCAGCGGACTCCAGCGACCTTCACCAGGTCATCAGTCCACCTTGTAGGGGGCCTACCAACTCTTCGCCTTCCGGTGTATGGTCGCCATTCGAGAACCTTAGTGCCCCAACGGCCATCGGTTCTCCGTGCAATGTGCCCTGCCCATTGCCACTTAAGTTTAGCGATCCGACGGGCTATGTCGGTTACTTTAGTTCTGCTACGGATAGTATCGTTTCTGATACGGTCACGCAAAGAAACTCCTAACATAGCCCTCTCCATTGCTCTTTGGGTGACTTTAAGCTTTTTAATGAGGCCCATTGTGAGCGACCACGTTTCAGAGCCATAGGTCATCACTGGCAGCACACACTGGTCAAAGACTTTCGTCTTGAGACACTGCGGAATATTGGACGAAAAGATATGTTTCAGCTTCCCAAACGCTGCCCAACCGAGACGGATTCGACGATTGACCTCTTTCTCGAAATTGGACCTACCTAGCTGGACTGTCTGTCCGAGGTATACATAATCGTCTACAACTTCGAGCGTAAAGTCTCCGACTGTAATAGGGGTTGGTACTACATGGGCGTTAGACATGACTTTCGTCTTATCCATGTTCATCCTTAGACCAACCCTCTCAGAGCCTTTACTGAGGTCGTCGAGCATCGTACTTAAGTCCTCCATGGTCTCAGCCAGGACTACGATATCGTCGGCAAATCGAAGATGAGTGATGTACTCGCCGTTGATGTTGATGCCAAGCCTTCCCCAGTCCAAACCCTTGAAAATGTCCTCCAGGGCAGCGGTGAACAGTTTTGGAGAAATTACATCTCCTTGCCTGACTCCCCGCTGCAGCGGTATGGATCTCGAGTTCTGGTCCTGGAGTCGGACTGACATAGAGGCGTTCTCGTACAAACACTTCATTACCTCGATATAACGGTAGTCCACTTGGCACCTCTGGAGAGCCTGTAGTACAGCCCAAGTCTCGATCGAATCGAAGGCTTTCTCGTAGTCCACAAACGCTAAACAGAGGGGCAGGTTATACTCCTCAGTCTTCTGTATAACCTGACGCAGCGTATGAATGTGGTCTACGGTACTGAACCCTCTTCGGAAACCGGCTTGTTCGGGAGGCTGGAAGTCGTCTAACCAAAATACAATTACTTCCTTAAATTATAGGATTGAAATTACCAACAAATAAATTATTTTAGCGTGTTTTTAATAAAAAAGGGAATATACCATTGTACAAACATTTTACTGTAGTGGCAACATTGTAGTAACTTTTTTGGCCTTGAATTACAGTTTCGAGATTAGAACGGAATTACCGTAAGATATGTGACGAGTGTCTGTATCGAGGTCGGTGTTAAGATTTTAAAAATCTTGACATAACTATATTGTTTATTTATGATCTAGGTTTGAGACAATCGTTCATTGGTCTTCGCGAGGACGGGTCCGTTGCATCATTTGGCATCTCGCTCTCACTTATATACCGCACGTAAGATTCACTGTGAATCTCTCAAGTTCGTTTCAAAACCTCAGAACCAGGTCAAGTTTTAAATGTCCCTTATTTAGATGTTGTAAATCGATGGTGGTGACTAACGTTACCGCTAAGCAGTAACCTGTCAGTGTAAGTAGTAATTTGTGAGACCATTTAAGGCCGTCCATTTCCCGAGAAGCTTAATACGGCCGTTGGCCCCTAGTTAACCCTGCACGCTCCACTGTTGTTCATGTTTACAAGTTGAGAAAAATATTTCTTTAAATAAATCTTAACACTTTCCGTGCCGCAGTTTGCTACGCGCTACGCTTGTAGCATATATCAGCGTTTTTCCGCTTTGTAGAGGATAGCGACTACGAAACCAGACCCCGCCTAGGAGTACCTGGCAATCTCATTCGTAGGTAACTACAGATTTTTTAAGGAATTAACTCATAATTTATATAAGCCGACTTAATCATTAAGATGTATGGATCATGAAAAAAATTAGATTAAAAAAAAAACTCATAGAATAAATATTCTACAATGTTAAAGCTACTTGCACCAAAACGTGAAATAGATACAGATACCTTATAAGCACTAGGCATTGTCTAAACTAGACCCTATACTTTTTTTTTAGATTAAAAAAATCGTGCGATTGTCGTGGTGTGATTTTCGGGAAAACGATTTTAAAATTTATGATTTTACATCGTATGGGCATAAGCGTATTACTAATAGTGGAAAAAAGGAGTCTTATTTAATTTTTTCTCTGATATGGCTGTAAAAAATAAAAATACATCGTTGAAATCGACCGTTATTTTTCTAATCTGAAAAAAACGAGGTATAGCTTGTTCATATGGTGAAGAATAGGTACATACACCCTGTAGATCTGTACATAGGCTTCTTAAGAACCTTCAATATTGATTCCATTTCCCTTTCTTACCGCTCAGAGAGTTATGGCTCTCGTTAACTTAACGCAATACGTTTGGTTCGTCCATAAATATAAAATATTGTTTGCTATCTCGCCCGGCTTTTGTTGGCCCAGCGTTTTGGGAAATAATTACTTTGTTATGAGGAATAATGAAATTGGTTTCTTAAATTGGTTTATCTGTGGAACATGGAACATAATGGGTACCTATTGTATATTTATCACATGGATTTTGTATCAAATCGCCAAGATAAGCAATGCAAAAAAATTTGCTGTTCCAAGTTGAATAATAATTTGTACTAAAAGAAGAAAAAATACAATTCTTCACCTCATTATAGATACTCGACAAAGGAAGTGTAAAATTTGTTCAAAGAACAGAGACAGACTTATTGGTCTTACAAGAGTGAGAATTTAATTTCACCTCCGCTCGCCACGGTTAACTGATGCGCCGAAGGTCTTAAGTGCCGTACATTTTATATTATAATACGTCAGTTTGAACACAGCGGGAAGTATACGTATCCCAGGTTAAAAGTCGTAAGTGCAGTGCTTTTTCTGTTAAAATACGCCAGGTTATACATGGATGATCTGCGATTGCAGATTCGATAGCATTCCGGCCGCAATGCTCGATCACGTGCAAGACTCGATTCCTTTTGTAATCAATTTGATCTTTATTGGAAGTACAATTACTGCATGGATAGCGTCGACAAATAAAACTGTTTTCATTCATTTTTTTAATTAAGAACCAATTTTGACCCACTGCTAAACAAAGGCCAACCTTTTATTCTTCCAGCTAACTCAGTCTTGGACAGACTCCCGCCATTTAGTTAGAATGTCTAAAATTCTGTTCGGGAAAACTTTAAAAATACATTTTCATTTTGGTAGTTGCCGAACTTCATTATAAATCAAACTTACAACAAATCATCGCGCTCTTTTTTTTTATTTAGTTAATTGGGTTAGTGCTGTTTAACCTTTCATCACTTTATTCGAAAATAAACGTACTCTTCCTGTTACATAATTAAACTTAAATAGGTATGTATCAGTTTTTATTTGCCGTCAATCTATACGGGCTAGGGCCTAAGAATGTGAAACATTAATCCATACTTGTGTAAACAATCACTTGTGTAATCAATCTATTTTCGGCATAAATATCAGATAACACTTCAGTAATACAAATATACCTACCCCAAACACCGTAAATATTACATTAAAATAGGCTTAACAACATAATGTCGAAATACGCACCCAAAAGTAAAATACCCACATCGAGAGTATTACAAATAACTTTACGAAAACATCAAAAATATCTCAAGACATATCTCACACAATCCTTTATTTCGAGTGGCAACTTTGATATACCTCTTCGGGACTTTCTGCATTACCTGAAGTTTGACAACTGAAGGGCCCGAAGGGTAAAGGTAGCTTCAAGAGGGTATGTTGTATAATGAGTTTGATTTGACGTTTTTAGAAGGTTTTATTTGATTTTTATATTGGGCTGCAGGGTAGGTTTGGAGGATCCGTTTATATAAACTGTTCACAGGGTATTTTCGCTACATATGAGGAAAATGCTAATGTCTGTGACAAACATTAAATGACCAACAGATTTTTTAAATGATAAAGTGCAATAAATACCTCACGTTGCCTTGTCGGCGTAATAAAAACAAAACTCAATTTACTTCATTATAATTTATGCATAGCTTTAACCAGTTTTCGTACTCAAGTTTTCCATTGAAAGCAATATTACGGCGAAAATGCTGAAGTTACGAAATTATTAACAATAACCAAATCCTCTTTCAATACCACAATTCACAAAACTTCAGTTAAACATTGAAGTGTATTCGTATTCGGTTCGTGGCCACTTAAGAACAGATTGACCTATATAAAGCACCTGCCGTTGTGTAATGTACAGTCGAAGTCAAAGATATATCAACACGTTTGCACCTTATTACAAAGGTGTAAGGTGCACAATTGTGAACATATGTTTGACGTCGCCTGTGCTTTGCGAATCGTTGGCGTTTTAAGGCGGGGTAGGGTTACACTTGCCGCGCACGCAACCGCATCTTGAGTCATTGAGTCGTGGAGGGGAAAGTAATGTGTGGAATACTTGCGGTAGATGGCGGCGAGTGGTTCTAAACAGATTTAGAAGACGTCTTCACAGGTTCATATCCTGAATTAAGTTTTAAAAGTAGATAAATATTTTCAAATGCGTGGGAGGTGACCCACCTGGGCAAAGCATTGGAGTCTATGTCATTTGAGTATGATTATAAGTATAGTCGATTCGATTCGACACGCGGCGAAATTCATCGATCACGATAAACTATTGCCGCAAAGGTTGAAGTAGCTTATAACGTTTAAAGTTAGGTTTTAACCTAGCGTCATAAAACATTCTGTAACGTTATTTTGCAATTTTCGTTATTCTGCGAACAGGGGTGTTTTACCAATCGCGAGTGTGTTTGAGACGAGGGCTGATCCAACAGAGTTCTTAAAGTATAGTCGCCATCAGAAGGTGCTCATACATATATGGCCATTTACTATCTGATGACGACTGTACTTAGGCCCAGAACTCTCTCCGCGCTCTTTAACCAGTGGGAATCGTTGGGCTGGTATTGAAATGCGCGTTGCGGAAAATCGTTATAGGCGATAATTTTGGCTTAGTTCCTTTCCATTGCTCGCGGTATAATTTGGTTCATTGCGCATTAAACCGGCGTGGTGTCTACTCGTTGTATCCATCGCGTTTTCGCCTCATTACTCCCAATGTCACCAAGGTAATAACTCGCACCCAAAACATAACAATGTGTAATTCCCCAGCCGGGTTCTTACGTGTTTTAGGGTTGGTCTGAATGAGGTATATTTTCATTGCTGATGTCACATTAGTTTTAACGATGCTTTAGTTATTCGTAGACTTAATGCTTAGCGTATACAAAGCTGCCTAAATTCTGTACGAAATTAATCCTGTACGAGCAGGTTCCTGCCAGCGAAAGTGTTAAACAGAACTTGGCGCTTTTGATCGGCACTTTGATTTCAAACTAAATTAGAAAGTTGGGATATGTATGTAAATGGTAACTAGCACAACCCTCACTCACAGAGTTAACAAGCTGAGAAAACCTCATTTGCATACGTACAAAGATGGATCCAACAGAAAGATTAATGTTCTATCCAAGTACATTAGTTCCGTGATGTATGCGCCGTCGGTCCACATTTGTCCAACGTGCTGCGCGTAAACTTCTACCCGCTATTTATCGCTATATATCAGCCAAGTTTCCATCTCATTTACCACGTGCCGACTGGCCTCGAATACTCCCGAATAAACCCGAATTAGCAAAACGACGCGCCACCGCGATCCTATCTACGCAATGAGATATGAAATGAAACTCACTGGTCTAAATACGACGAATAAATGTTTAGAAATGAACATTTTTAGCTAAATATTTGTGCACGCGCGGCAACTAGCTTTGTCTCGGCGTCGGCGTCAAAGGAGATTAGGTTCGTTTACACAATTGTCACCCCCTCGGCACGCGACCTGGGCTCGGATTACGCCACTCCGACACACTAAAACCCACTCCACGCTGTGTCACTCTAGGATCAACGGTCTTCCGAGTGTTTATGACAGTGATTGTACTAGTGCGGTGAACTGACCTAAATAAAAATGGCGTGGGGATATTGGTCGGCGTCGTCGGTGATGCCCGATCGCGGGCGGAGCCCACGCCGCGCCGGGACTTCCGCGTCACACGCTCACCCTAATCCGCCGACCGCAAGAGAAGTGCTGGAGACGCACGATGAAAGCATCATCCATACGGCATCGACATCGCGGGATAGTCGCGAGCACTCCGCCTCACCGCATTCTTCATCGAACGGAGGACACTCGCATCACCAACACGAAGTGCGGCACGCGGTGCCGGCGAGCGCGTTATTCGGAGAGAGCTACGAGATGTCGCGGCGGCCATCTTTAGATCTCGGTTCGGTTCGGAGCGCTTTAGGTTCCTGCGGAGGCGGTGGCACGCTAAGCGCAGGATCTACTTTAACGCGCGGTGGCACGCTCGCCGATTATCTACCACCAGCGCCGTGTCCGCACCACCACCGCGTTTACGTGGATCACCACAAACACTACGAGCAGCCCATTCAGCCCGTGCACGTGGGAGTGGCGCACCATTCCCACTCGCACGCCTCCAGCCGCCACCACACCGACGACGAGGACGACCTCGAGCCGGCCTACGCTACAGGTACGTTGACATTCTATTTCCGAATAGATTACGTAGCTTGTGCTACCTTTTACTAGGTCGTCGCTGACTTTGTAAATTACGCGAAAACAAAGCAAATCATTCACGATACAGGAATCGATTCGATTGCTCGTTTCTGCTTGACTGATTCCTATCATTTATAACGTTGTGAACTCCGGAGTTTGCTTGCTCCGTCAGAAATCTCTTACTCTACCGGTTGGAACTATTTTCTGAAAAGATATACCTCGTAAAACGATATGTTATTGCGGGCAGCGGACGGCGTCTGCATGTTCGCGGCTAAACTATCGATACGGTTTGCGGTTACCTCAATGTGTGTTCTAGCGAAACCTATTGTATTTGGAACTAAACACAATCATAATAGTACCTAAAGTTATTTCTCAATTTATCTAACCTCTTAGGTATTATTTCAAGCAATAATATTGAAAACAAAAATTACATTTAAACAGCAACTTAAATGCAAATAAGGCTATTAAAATCATAGAACTAACTTTAAAAGTTTCGTTGAATTGAGAGTTAAAATCTGGGTTGCGTATACTTTTACAAAAAAGTACTTGGAACTTTGTTAATATGCGCTAGAGTGACATTACAAAGGTTATTTGAGTTGAATAAAACATTAGTCTGTTATTTAAAGTTTCTAAGTGATGTGGGACAAAAAACGTGAAAGTCAGTTGCAGTATTGTGAAATTTGTGAATCTGTGTAATAAATCTAATTTAATTAATCAGGTTCTCAAGCACCGCAAATACTCGTCCTTACTTAAGGACTATGAGTTTGCGGCGCTTGCATAAGAGACACTGGGCCCCTGGTCGGCCGACATGAAATGCTTCATGAGGGCCCTGTCGGCCCGCCTGGTCGAAACAACAGGGGACCGTAGAGCTGACGCTTACCTCCCCAAGCGTATAGCTTTAGTTGTGCAGAGAGGTAACTCGGCTAGCGTAATGGGGACCATGCCGCAGGCGGAACATTTGGACGGGGTGTTCTTTTTATAGTTGGGTTTTTTGTAGGTAGGTTTATTTTTATATTTAAGAAGTAGTTCATGAATTCGTCGATAGCTTAACCACGCTGTGTCATTCCTACTTTGATTACGGTTACTTTGGATACAGCCTACTGACAGATAGGCGGACAGCAGAGGCTTAGCAAAAGGGCAGTCCGCGTTAAGGACTCCATAAAAAAGTGTGTCCCAAACTCGGGGCAAAACAAATGGTTAACAATAAGTGAGGGTAGTAATTATTGAATTTAAACTTTCGTGAGACATATTAACACTATTATCACTGCTGCTCTCCGAAACATGTTGCGCGTAGTGACTAAACACAAGTGAGTAAAGCCGCACGCAGTGTTAAAGTGAGGGTAGTCATTATAACGAGACTGTGCCGTATTGTAATTTTAAAATGCATACACAATACATTAAAAACACAAACTATCTCAAACATAGCTCCAACACACAACAAATAATCACACAATATTGACGTTGTTGGAGTTGCATTGGAATAATTTTCAAGCAAATTCTGAAATTTCTTATTCAAACGTTTAGGCGTTAGTTGTATTGAAGTTGTATCGTATCTAAACGTGTTTTAAAGTGAGAATACGGCCCCGGGTAGTCATTATAACGACATTGTATAAAGTAGGGCGTGTGAACTTCAGCCGCACGTCATCGATGGAATTAATAGCTCACTGTTATTGTGTGTCGGTCGCTTTATGAGTCAAACCCCACGAAAAATCTTTCAAAGTGCTTTATGCTCACACCAATGTAATATAGAGGTTGGATAGAAACCTCTACATTACTGGTCGTTTAATATCAAACATTCTATATTTAAACTAAAAAATCAATGTAAGTAATCAATCATAAATATAAAATCAGTTGCCATCGAGGCTCCGGCCTTGTGGCTACGCTTGTCCATTTAAATAAAACCTATCCAAACATATGAAGAACCTCAAACATTCCATCTGTGTATTTGTAGCTTTTCGCTAAGTACCGTCGCCATCAAATATATCGGAGCGGCCAAGGTACTCAAAAATATCTTAATATGCACTTTATCGCCTTGACAATAGAGGCGTTGTTCAGATATTTATGACCACCTTGGCCTCTCCGATAAATCTGATGGCGACTGTAAAAGCGACATGCATGATTTGATATTTAAAGTCCAATCAAGAACAGATTATTAAGGTTAAATGTAGCTCATGAGGACTTGTTAACCATTTGGGCTTCACAAAAAAAGCTACAAGGATGACCTCGTGTGATTCGAAAATAGTATACAGACATAATTAAAAAATTACCCTAAGACTCAAAGGTTTTATTCGACTCTAACTAATAACAGCAAACGTTTTGTTTAGCTGTGGCCTGTAGGAAAACTTCGAAAAAAAAGCGGAAGCGTCCTCGACCTCAGTGCCTCTTAACGACCAAATCCCTTATAATGAACTGATGAATGAATGGACCGACCTGCAGCGAATGTAATTACTTGTCCCATTCACCCGCTCACTCGCGAGTGAAGGTACGGGAGCGGTTTTCCAATAGCTGACCGAGCGCAGGTGAACCAAAGTCCAAGGCAGACCCGTGTAAAAGTGCGCTTGGTGAAGTGGCTAAATATCTCATAGTAAAGCAGTAAGCTGACCTCACGCGCCGGCGAAACAACTCTAGGGTTAATTATGCTTATAAATTATTTTACAAACAATTAGAGTGAAGAAAAAAACGTTAACTTATGTACATATCTCGTCACGTTTGAAAACATGGATATATTATTTAATATGTGACTAAAATATGTAGCCACTCCTCTATTACCGTCTTTGTCACATTAAATGTATTATATTTTCAGACGTGAACGTACCTCATGTATTTAGATTTGGAAAATGGTTTTGTCATAAATGTCATTGGTAATAGTGTGTGACAACCAACTAGTTTTCGTACCTTTGAAACCGATGCGCGACTTCTAGGTATACATATAGGTACAGACATCCAAGTTCGAGATGAAGAGTTCCATAATGCCTGGTTACACTGGTGCTCTTGAGTGTTCGGCTCGCCCGCGCACGGCAATCGATCGGAACGCGGGGCCACCGCAGCGCAGCTCGTCCTGAAATATCGTCCCATTTTTAACTGAATGTAGCCGTATTCTTGCTTTTAACATAAAAAAGAAGTTTTTATTTTTTCACGTTGAAACACTTACATGGTTTTAAATTAGTGTTTTTTATGTTCATGTTCGCGAATATTTTTCCGTTATGATAATGAGTTTTTTTATTTTCATGATGAATTATTTGAATGCACGCACACGTCGCAGTATGTCCGCTCTGGACTTTTCTTAAGTACCCAGTGCACCTTTTGAATGCCAAGAACTCTTATATGTGTCGTGAGTTATAGCCCTCCTACGATTATATTTCTAAATGGTACTACTTTCTACTATAATTGATATATGTTAAACCCACCTGGTATTGATCCAATGCAAAGGCAATTTTAATCTTTTACTAACAAAGTTAAAATTAAAAATACAAGCTGTTTAAAAAGCAAATGTGTATAATGTACATTTTATTTTAGTTAAAATCACCAAGCATTGTCTGAGGACAGGTAGAGAAGCAAATGTATACGACATAAAGGCGCCTCGCGACACGGCTGGGCCCCTACGGCCTAGATTCTCGTTCACTCATTCACCATTCACCTAACAGATTATAAATAAAAGCGCAGCGATGTGCGACTTGCACAAGTTGCACAGTTTAAAAGCCGTTTGACATTTAAATGATGGGCTTGAACTTTTTGCGAGTGAATGAAATGAATGTCTGTGGGATCTCACTTGGAAAAGATGGATACAAATTAAATTGTATAAATCGTTCAAACTGAATATTGCTATACTGATTTCAACTTATTTTTTTACGTTACAGTATTAAAAAACAGTAATTTCGATTTAATATTTCTAGTAATAACATAGACTGTTCGTGAGTATGGAAAATTAAACGACCTCCTGTAGCGTTATGAAAAATTATGTTATTAAAAAGCGTAGCGTGCTTATCGACAAATAATTTCCGCAAGCTCGCATAAACTCTCCAGGATATTTATTCAATACTTAACTCTTTTGCAATAGTATAAAGTCTAATTTCGCGTAAAACTAAAAAAATGTTGCGACTGCTTGAAAATTACGGGCCCCAGTTAAATTAATCTTAGTAGGCCATTAACATAAACTTGTCACTGGACTATCGTCTGTACTTGGTTGTTATGTGGTTAAAAATATTAATAAAATTACTTATGAGCTTAAAGTACGGCTGAAAGATAAAGATAACCAGTTGATTTATTTATATTGAAGTTAAGGGTTTTACCCTTTTAGTAATGGCAATGGCGCATGGAATTAAACCTTTAGAAACATTTTATAATACACAGGTAAACCACCACCATACCATATATGTGTAGGCTTTTATTTATTGTAATTATATATGTTTATAAATTTGGCTTTATAATTACTATTTTCTACTTTATTACATTTTCCTCCTGCATCAACTTACAAGTCTCTGTTTGGCCACTTTGGCCCAATGGTTGACTGGTAGAGAATGCCATTTGGCATTAAGTCCGCCATTTGTACATTTTCACTTTTTGTGCAATAAAGTTTAAATAAATAAATAAACACAATTTAAATACATCATGTTAGGTTTTACGATGTTGGGTAAGGGTTAACTAAATCGTTTACTTAATAAACTTATATAGATGATAGATATGTAGATGTCATATACAAAGGAAAGTGACCTAGGCCTCCGGTGCCCAAGGCTGGGATCGAACTAGCGTCGTCTGCATTCGCGGCAGACGCCTTAACCAACTTGGCCACGTGGATCACAGAAGCACCGGTCGAATTTTACCGTGTATATGCAATCTTTGTAAATGCTAAGGCGCATTTTGGCCAATCATCTAAGGTACAACATTATGACTATTATGAGTCATTACCACAATTGTACAGTCGCCATCAGATATATCGGAGCGGCCAAGGTGGTCACAAATATCTGAACAACGCCTCTATTGTCAAGGCGATAAAGTGCATGTTGAGATATTTTTGAGTACCGTGGCCGCTCCGATATATTTGATGGCGACTGTACGTTGAAAATGAGAAATGCTTAGACACACCAATGTTGATATTTATTTTAATAGTCTGCACCGTACCGTACCACTCAGAATATGCTGAAAAAAATGTAAAATAATAAAATAAATGTAAGATATTCGTAAAGCGTTGCCTAATGTATCACCGCATTTATTTTTGCTACTTACTATTTACTACTGACCTTACGACTTCACAAGCACGGGATCAAACAACTCCTGCGACATTGCCAATGTGCCTTTCAGTTAACCTTTATATAGGTATCTACAGGCACTTGTTTCAGCTTTGCGATAACATTGCTTAAAAATGTATTCGATTTTACTAGACATTTTCAGCGCTTACTTTTTTATTATGCATCAAGTGTTTAAGAGCGTTTAATTTAAAATTGAAAGTGTTTCACCCTTTAAGCGAGAAAGAATCTTGACAAATAGTAGGTATAATTTCCCGGGGCGAAGCGAGTCGCTGTCGGCCAGTTTATTCAATTCCTCCCCTATAATATTTCATCGTTAGGGGTGCGCCTAAATAATTAGGTAAATATAAATTTTATTTTAAGGCTTTTTATGGGTTTTGATTTGGTTTATGAATTGGTAGATGGGATATTTGGCAAATGTTTGGGGGTCACAGCTGTTACTGAAAGGGTAGACCAGTATTTAACACATTTAGTGCCGAGAACCCGCTAAGCGGATTCTCTGGAGCGTTATTCGGATTATAATTATTGATTTCTTCTTTGATATTGAATTATGTACATAGTCCCTTCAAACATGTGGACTAAGAGCTGGCAACGTCAGATATGACCCAAACAAAACCCGTCTGGTTAGATTGCTATACTATCCCTATTGCTAGATCTGGCAGCTTTTAATGGTTGGAGGTCAGAGTTACAGACTCTTAAAAATTTTGAATTGGAAAATAGCACTACCAAAATAGGTAAAAACTGCCGATTTTTTTCAGTTATAGAGGAAAGGGCCTATATTTCACATTTGAATAAAAAACATTCCATATTATTGCGGAAACACAAACAGTAGGCGACAAACTATGGTTTACATTTTACGTGGGTTGGGACTAAATAGTTTCCCCCAACAGAAACTTTTGGCAATGATAAAATCTAATTATTTATGTAATTTCTCATAATATTGCTTCAAAACCAGAACTCTAGGATTTCTTTTCTTGAAGTGGTTTGCATTCTTTGACCTCCACCACTTTACAGCTGCCAGATGTCCAGATCTATAAATAAGCATAGTATAGCAAACTGACTAGAGGGGTTTCGTTGCTACGATGAATTATTGAATAGTGATAGGTATCTTACTGTTTCCTGTATTTATTAAACTATTTAATAAGACTGTGTATCCAAACAAAAATACTTAATACGATCCGTTCTTGTATAATAAATAAATGAACTTAATAAGCCAGTGATCTAAATGCAGCAAGTCCCTCGAGATTCTGACTGGGACATAATATTATATTTTTCAAATATGTAGGTCTCCATAAAAAAATCTACTGTATCATATCACCACTAATAAAAAATAGTAAATTCTGATAATTGGGCTAGATACATTTTATCGATTACTTGTTTTGATTGTATACGAATGTACTTTGAAATCACCCGATGTTATTAAGCAAGCGATAAAATTAGAGTTCCCGTGGCATCGCCGGTCCCCCGGTGCTTAACCGTAATTCGGTAGCGGTCATTAAGGCCAACCAATTATTGCATAAACTTCGATTTCTTGCTCCCAGGGCGCTCGCTACAACAAAATAACAAAGTTTATAAAGAAGATTCGGCGCAAACCGTCCTCTATCTAATATAGCATTATATATAAGTAAAAAATTTTAGAACACGAAAAATGTATTTAAATGTTATTCGTTTTAGCAGACCAACCCTCAATACAAAGTCGTTTTTTACGCGTGGATTTTTTGTATTACTTTTTCATCATTATAATACGTCTAATACGATACCAATTATGTCCCTAAACGGGTAATTTTGTTACACCCTGTTAAAAAAGCAAAAAGTTCAAAAAACCGCGACCCGCTTACGGAAAAAAAACACGTTGAAGTCGGTTAAACTGTAGCCTATGTTACCCGGGCCATAATAACGAATCGATTGTCACTTTGTTTAGAAAATCTACTCATAAAAGAACGTCAAACTATGTTAAAAAACAAATTAATGACGCATTTAGTAAAAGTGTTTAATGAAAGGAACTATGTAATTCGATCATTCAGTAAAATAAACGAGAATTGGCACACCCCTGCGCTTCAGTAGGTAATTGTCAATGCTCAAAGAAAAACGATCGCAATCAACGCCTTAGAATCATTTGAATATCGAAAATGTCCCGAATTCACCTTAACGACTGCGTTAAAAAAAGTCTTGATTAAAAAGCCATTTTAATGAAAATAACAAGTTGAAGAGTAATTATTATTTCCGCGCATAAAATGTCCGGTTCAATGGCTACAACATTGCAAAGCGATATCCACCATTTCGCCTTGACTTTGAGCTGAAATTTGAATGTGGTTACGACCCAGTATTGATATAAGGTGTGTTTGAACCTTAAACGTGTGGTTTAAAGTTGAATTTCGAATGTACTAGTTTAATTTGATACTTGTTGCTAGTCGATGGTATCTGCTATTGACTGAGCTGATACGTATCGGTGTCCACGCTCGCACCTCCGCCCGAAGACGACCGAGCCACTGATGCTATCTTCGGCTATTTCCGTCGATTGCGGTCTACTTCCTAACTCCCTCCTAATTTACGGTAACTTGATTTGCAACATACGGCTTTGGGTATGACGGGTAGGGTCATATAAATTCTGGTATCGGTTGTGGCTGTTACGAAGATAAAATTAAATCGTTAGTAATGAAACAAAGAGTTCTATTAAGAGTAATCACTTATTTATTACTTACGTTTAATTATTGACCTATTTTAGGGTGTAAAAAAGTAATTTCCGATACTCACGAACGATCGATCACCCAGAATGAACGAATAACCAACTCGAATGGCTTATATATAAGCTCCTCGTTATGAAGCGAAATCTATTCGTGTTAAAAAACGTGAGTTACTCGTTCCTTTTTATTTATTGTGATATTTTTTCTTTTTTTCTTACATCTTTACATTAAAATACTAGTGATATAAAATAACAAGTCTCCAAATTCAACGTAAATTGTATATCCAGCTAATTTACGTAGCGTAAAAATAATCGAGACGGCCATAAATTACCGTCTGATCAAAAGGGGTTCGTAAAGGCCTTCTTAAATAACTTTGGTGCTCAGGTAAATCGCTGTACGAATTCGGGAAGATTAAAAAAGTTTGGCATTGTTAAGGCATACATAGGTTATATTGTATTATTTACTTGGTTAAAACATTTTTTTTTGCAAGTCTTATTAGGTTATAAACAGTACCATTGTCTGGTGCCTTTGCTAATGGTTATATGACTTGTATAGTAGAGTCAGTTTAATTAAATTATTTTACGATAACTTCAAATAGAAGAAGACAACTGCTACAAATAATACTTAAACGATTGAAAGTATCGTAAGTTCACCAAGTTCTATTCATACGTTATAAAGTAAAACATCAATTGCTCAAATCAAATTAATCATATTTGGTGCACTTTACGATTTAAGAATAGGATTACTTACTTATTATATTTAAAATATTATTCACGTCAAAATAATCCATATCGTACCTCACGTAACACCAATTCTTCACCGTCGTAGAAAAATCGAGATCAGAATTGGTATTCCGCCGCGGAGGTAAACTCGAGCGTTGAGAGGATATGCAAATTTTAGCGAGTGGGGCCTTACTCGCGATAATGTTGTCTTCGATACTTCCAAGCCTTGCACCGTTTAGTGAGATGTAGTTTGGCGGCAAACTTGAATTATGATCGCGGGTTTAGTGTAGCTAAAGTTTTGGAGCATGATAATAAAATTGTAGCTAACTTTGTAGACGTCTCCAAAGAATGGTGCGGTATTTAAGCGGGAAATAAGCATGTGCATAATCAGATTTGGCTTTGTTTTACATTTATAGTTTTCTCTGTGTATAATTGTCTTGGCCAAATCTTAGAATACATCTCTTCGTGATATGTTCAAACCTAACATAAATTTCATTACATGCATTTTTTAGCAGATCTCTCGATCATCTGTTTTAATTTACATTCATTTTAAATGTTTGTATGATTATGTAAGACAATGACATGAACTCGCAAAGTTACGAAAAATTTATTAGTTAACAAAAAAATACTAGAATACATATCTAGAATTGCGTAAAATATGCTGGTGCAGATCAATAAAAGTACTTACATCAGAATAACTGGTAATACCGTTGAATATCTGTAAATGAAGTCAAGTAACATTTTAATCTATCTCAAACTGAAAATACCGGATATTTTTCTTCCGAGCAATAAAAACTCGGCGTTCAGGTACCTAACTGTCGAGCGTAGCGGCATCGAGTGGGTATGCAAATGTGAGTCTCTCGCGACTAGGGCCCTTGCCGCCCGATAATATTATCTTTCAAATGTTTCCACGAAGTTGGTTTAATTTAAACTATTACATGCCAGTTCCCAGCTTTGAAACCGGATTATTGAACAGGTAGTTTGCGGTCACAGTAGTTTTGAATCTAGGTTTCTCTAATAAAGCCGTATGAGGAATCCTATCTTAGAGAAATATTCAATAGTCTTAATTTTGCGTTGTCTTTTTGATAAATTTTAGAAATATGTTTAACTATGTAGGTATACTCAATGGAGGAGAATAGGGGAGGCCTTTGCCTAGCAGTGGGACACGAAAATAGGTTAATAGAAAAATGTAGGTTTAGATACTTTATAGATCTTAACTTAAAGTCAGATACTTTATAGATTTTAAGTTCATCATCATCATCATTTCAGCCGAAAGACGTCCACTGCTGGACATAGGCCTCCCCCACTGAACGCCACAATGACCGGTCCTGTGCCACCCGCATCCAGCGGACTCCAGCGACCTTCACCAGGTCATCAGTCCACCTTGTAGGGGGCCTACCAACTCTTCGCCTTCCGGTGTATGGTCGCCATTCGAGAACCTCAGTGCCCCAACGGCCATCGGTTCTCCGTGCAATGTGCCCTGCCCATTGCCACTTAAGTTTAGCGATCCGACGGGCTATGTCGGTTACTTTGGTTCTGCTACGGATAGTATCGTTTCTGATACGGTCACGCAAAGAAACTCCTAACATAGCCCTCTCCATTGCTCTTTGGGTGACTTTAAGCTTTTTAATGAGGCCCATTGTGAGCGACCACGTTTCAGAGCCATAGGTCATCACTGGCAACACACACTGGTCAAAGACTTTTTAAGAGAGATTTTAAGTTATGAAGCTAAATTTGATTAAAAAAGTATTGTAACTTTATAATTTGATCATTTTATTATTCATTTCTCTTTCATTACAGGTAAGTCTACAACGCGATCGCTGAATGAAAATGAGCAGGTACAGTTACAATTTGCTTATTTTTCCAGTGTTATGTCACATAAAAATATAATGAAATAATTGTAGTTTATTACAAGAAGGCAACATAACATAAATTATAATAGTGATCTTACACTAGGCTAAGTGTGTATTTACAATACATATTAAGGTTATCCACTGTATAAGATAATATTTACATATAGATCAAGGTCGCTTGTTCCACGAGTAAACATCTAAGAACTAAGCACGTTAAATTTACGGCCTAGATCTATAATGTAGTATTCCACCGTTGTCCTACAACTCAATCTTGCTTAGCTACACGTTTTACTGCCCACGGCCTGGAATAAAAGAAGGGCCATTCAAATTCACCCGTCGTAGCCGCTAAACCGGTAATTGTTTATCCAACGAATTGCCTTCGATTTAAGGTGGAGTGTCAGGTCGCACTATTGTAAATGTGCACTTTGTGTAGGTATAGTATAATTGGGTAAAAAAGAAAAAATTATAATACAATAGTAGATTGCATCAGAGGCTGGGGATCAGTTTTCACGTCGAGGCAAGTATAGTGCTTTTTTCAAACATGCAATGAAATAAAATAAAAAACTCATACTCATACCCAGACCCATACGGCACCCACTCATCATCATGAACTTCAACTGTTCGTAAAACCTGCCGCCGTCTTTGACGCTGTGTGAATGCCGTTGGAAGTTGAAACAAAAAAAGGTTACTTTGCAGGCCTAGGCCTGAAAACTTGTATGAAATCCCTTTTCAAGCCGCATCGAGTTGTTGCGCCCGAAAGATACTTCCGAGTCTATTGTAAGCAACATAAAGAGAATATTTAAGTGCATGTTTGAGAAAAAGATTTATTCTTTAATTTAAGTACCTACATTACAATGCACTTGTGGTCATCAGAGAGAGAAAAACAACTACCACCAGGAGGTATACTAGTATAAGTACTTAATACAATTTAGACTAAACATTAACATCTCTTTATTTACTTTTCGTGTGTGTCTAATACAACTGATTAAATTATGGCAACTTGTCTCGCGAACGTTGAATTTTTCGTAGATTTTAGCTTTCCAAAAGCACTCCAACTACATGAATTTTTAATGAAGGCTTCTACCTGTATAACATATTCAAAGCTGACTTACTTATACTGTTTAAGCTTATCCGCTAGATCTAAATGGTACGTCGGTATGTTTTTATGTTTGTATTCCAGTGACTCATTTACTAATCAGCATCAATAATTTTTAAATCTATAAGTAACCTCAGTTTGTTTCTCTAGCCAGTGAGCAATGGACCTTAAACTAGACATTCTGGCCACGTCCGCCCGAGATTGGCCCGTAAAGGCGCGACGTGGCCCTCCTGTCTAATTATAATCTGTTAATTGCAATCAAGCGGCGACCCGGGACTCATTTGCTAATTGCAATGGAGCCGTTAACTGGATGGATTGGGAAATAACTGGTTTTCGATGATTGCCGTTGGCGCCCAACGTGGGGCTCGCCTTTAACTTATGTCATGGCAAAATTTTATTTGTAATTCTTACGAAGTTACTTGTGTTGCCTTTCTAAAGACTTTGTATCAAGATCGGTAGATCATTTAACACATTTAGCGCCGAGAACCCTACTATCGGGTTCTCTGTTCGCAGCTACTACTAGCGACATGCGACGAATACGTGGGTACGGGCTACGAGCGTAGAGCGTAGCACTAGGTGGCACTGAAAGGGTTAATAGGTTTTTCTGAAGATTTTGGCTTTCGCAGCACCCTAATCCTCATCTGTACCTAATACGAGTATCTGACCCATTGACTCTCGGCAATAAGAAAGGGCACAAAAATCAATATCTCATTAAGAGATTAAAATTCCGCATCCAAATTATTGTTACTTTTATTTTTTTCTGTCGTTTATTGACAGTGTTAACCAGGTCATGATTTAGTTGGCAAATAAGGTTTTACTAATTCCACATAACATTACATTTTGTAAGGCGTATATGGCTAGCTCTTACATCTCAGAAACCGATTTGTATGAAGGTTTAATAGCCCTGATTTGTACCTACAATGTAAAGTCAGCAGCAAAAGTTAATACGAGGCGAAACACTGTTCGTTTCGACAATAAAGTCGTGTCAAGAACATTTTACAACACCTAGCCCGTTTAGCTGCTTCTCGGACCGTATTCAAAGTAAAGCCTACTAGTTTCCCTAGTTTACTATCCCACTTAGCACGGGCCAGGAGATAAGCCTTAACATTGAAAAGCTTTCAGAAGTGACGCGTGTCGCAGATTACGGTCCCTTGTTAGTCGCGGCCATAACTGTCGATCCTTAATAACCGGCCGGTGGGACAAGATGCAGACTTTTGGTTACTTTTTAACTTTGTTTTTAGTTTTAAGTGACAAAACGGCAACCAGCATAATCGTATATGAAATAAACTGTCAGGTTCACGTTTTTGCACCGCAAAGTCCATACAGAATTAGGGTAGCTGGATTTCAACTGTATTAGTAAATATTAAATGAACAAAAAGTATATAAAGTATGTTTCCGCCCGGGATCGAACCGGGGGCCTTGTGCGTGTGAAGCACACGTGATAACCGCTACACTACGGAAACTTATTTACAATCGTACGAATTCGCTAACACTATCTAAATTATCGATAAGTACTTGTACCTAGAGCAAAGAATGCACGCAATGAATGGTTTTATCAACGGGGCAATCAATGCCTGTAATAAATATTATCTTAATCTAACGTTACATTGGTTAAAAAGTTATATAAATATTATACAGGTATTAGATCAATTTTAAAATGTTTGATTTGTTGACTTCATAATACATGGAATAAAGCAAAGGTTTTCTACTTTAGAGCCTAAATACCTATGCATACATATCCAAATTGAGTAGAACAATACATATGATATAGGTATAAAATTAGCTTGTAAAGTTTATTATAATGGCAACATTATTTCACAATTTAGAATACCTACGTACAGTATTAACTAAAATAAAAAGTCAAGTATTTAACCTTAAGTACACTCCCTAGTAGCATAGTGAACACAAGAGGGGCATTCTAAACACCTTAAAATTAAATATGATCTAGTGGCTACAGTAATGTCAAATCATGTTGATGTTTCTAAATCTCGAATGCTTCTCGAGCCAAAACATGCACTATTGACGCACATGTAAATCGCATATCTCTCCTCGCAGACACTCAGCCCAGTTCACATATATCGGCCGTGTCGGTCCAACAGCCAGGGTAATTTGTTAGACGGAGCTCGGCCTACATGCCCTGCGATACACATCTTGCGGGATATATTTAGGATGCTGAATTATTAAACGCTCGGCTGTTGGCCATGATTTGGGGGATCACGATGTGGGCTTGTCAATTTTGGATGCGATTTTGGGAGTTTAGTTTAATGACATGCAAAATAACCATTATGAAACATGTTACGGTGGAGAAACCTAGGTTCAGAGTTTTATGTGGTAGTAGTAGTTCGACATAATTTGGTGTTACAATTAAACGTGGTTGTAGATATCAATTAGGTACCATCTATGATGCATATGATGTAAATGAAGTCGGGTTTGCATAAACACCTTGTTTGATTATGACATATTACCTACATATAATACTTACGCTCACAAATAACGAGCCACGTAGACTTGTTCCTATCATTGACACAGTTGCATCCTGTTTTTATGTACATATATCTAAAACAAACTGTACGTCATCGGATACGCTCTGATCGATCCTTAAAACGAAGTCGCGTCGTGTTATTTTACGATCGAACTATTTTAATTAATCTTCGCCTAACTTATCAACGAAGTCCCAAGTTGGGCGCCACTTGTACTAAACCGTCGAAAACTAGTTATTTCTGGATCGGTCTGGTTAACAAATGCGCTCAATTAGCAAGCGACCCGAGTCATCGCTTAATCGCTACTAACTCGAATAATCCGAACACATTAACTAGAACAAAACTCATTTAACGAATACTAAAAGGTCACGTTCAGTAAAATTATAGTATGTAATATTATATGTATGTGTCCCACTGCTGGGCACAAACCTCCAGCCTCTCTTAGTGATAAATAGTGCACGAAGGCCACGAAGTGGGCCCAAAGCTGGTTGGGGAACTCTCATACACCCTTGAATTTCTGTAACAAGTTTCCTTAGAAAAAATTATTGGTTGTTGGCCGGCGGACTTACCAACCAAGCTACCAACGGTTATCGTAATTAAGCCACGCTAAATCCAGATCACGGTATATAGGTCACACGTAATATTGAGAAGGTGTGACACCCGCTAACTACAAATAAGTGACAAGTAGGTCGGGTCACTCACCCTCAGCATATTATATTGGGCGTAAGTCGACCTCCAAGGGATTTGCAGGTCAGAATTTCTTATAAGTACAAGTTTTGTTATTCCTGTGGGAGGAGAGGCTTTCAGTGGTAGAGTATTATGAGTATTAGTTATCTTTGTGTACGCTGATGTGTTTTAACAGTGATGACGAAGAAATGGAGTTTCTTTCTAAATACTTTTTACTTGGCAATAAGTTTGCTGAATATTTATTGAAGTAAATTTTGGCAATAATACAATAAATGTTTCTTCAAAGGTTAGTTAGTTAGTTAGTTAGTTATCCTGGGCGTTTTTCCGCAAGTCGACACCCAGTGTGCCTATTTTGCGTAATAAACGGGGTTACCTTTATTCTGCAAATTCTATCTTCAAAGGTTGTCATCTTTTGCAATGATGGACCTTAAAAATTGATTACTAAACTAAAGAATCAATAGTTATACTTACTACCAGCTGTTCCCGCAGCATTGCCCGCATGCTATTAAGAGAAGAAACTATCCCAAATATTGCTCCTATACATTTCATGAAAGCTACTGCAATCGTTTTTGCGTAATTAGTTCGCATACAGATTTATCCTTACGCGTTTATTATATGTATAGATAACTTTAAAATAACATGCATAATTTGCATAAATCACATGACTTATCTTAAACATCCATGATATAATCGTATATTTCACAAATAATATAATGCATGAATTACCTGCAGCATTGTTGGCCGGTAGCCAAACCTCTGGTTAATACCGGCACATGTCCCGCTCAGTGACTGCTGAACAATGGTCACCCTACACACCCTAATATGATTACGTTTACGCTCCATACAATGAGAAACGCAATTATGTGCATATTATAGACCTGTATAATTGAATAATTCAATAATACCGGCGTATTAAAGTTATAGGATATTTTAACTCTGGGGCCTAGATTTTCCTCGTACAAACAAAAATTGGCTGTATTAAAAACCAACTTAAAAGTAAAACCGAGCTTAAATTAAATTTAGAAAGTTATCATCAACTTGTTTTAAACAATTTATGCAAAAAATCAAAGAATTTTTTTATAGGCGGCAAGTCCGCGAACTCAAATCCAATAAAAGACCACTCTTCTTCAGGTATTAACACTATTATTTTCTATCAGTTGAATTAATTACAACTAAATCGTAAAGTTAACATGTGTTATGTGCTCTGCCATCATGTCACTACGCTAAGCTAACAACTTACGCATTACCGACCTTTAACGATCGCTATAATCGATACAACTGAATAATCGGTTAGCCGTAATGGGCACTCTGACCGAATACTGTCATTATCTGTGCTAACCTGTTAGATACCATAGATAAATAAATCATTAGGACTTTCAATAACGAGCGTTCGCCCGTTTAAAGACTTTTAACGATCGGTATAATCGATGTACTTAACTGAATTATCCGTTAGCCCTAATGGCTACTGGCCGAATACTGTCATTATCCATGCTAACCTTTTAGATACCATAGATAAGTTAATAATTAAGTCTGTTAAGCTCAAGAGCGCTATCAGTTTCATGAGTCACGATATCCGATATGGCAATATAAACGATACATTTTAAACGCCTGATGATTTTAATGCAGGTGCAGTTATAGTCATTAATCTAAATGGTCTCACTGCGTTTCACTTTGTCAGATCTTAGGCCTTACTACTTACAGTATTATACATTTTTACATTCACAATGCTTCGTAACGCTGGTAGGAGGACTATGTTGTAAACTTGTAACGCATGCGTGATATGTGTAGTAAGTATATTGACTCCTTACTACTTACAGTATTATACATTTTTACATTCACAATGCTTCGTAACGCTGGTAGGAGGACTATGTTGTAAACTTGTAACGCATGCTTGATATGTGTAGTAAGTATATTGACTCCTTGTTTGATTCACGTAATGTCAATCCGTCATGATTAGAACAGAATAAAATGTCAGTAGTTTAATTTAATTCTATACGCTACGGTTATACGCTTTCTAAAGTATGTGAAAAAGAGAAAAGATCATATTATAATTTGACGACAGTCTTCATAAAAATTTGCGTTCCCGTTGTTAATTTTAGATATCGTTAGCAGAGAGCGCAAGCGTATAGTTGTCACCTCGCTCTCGTCGCGGGTAAACGCTCTTGACAACGATCATCGTGAATTGTGAGTCTATATTTTTTTCCCGTCCCTGGCCAAAACAAAGTTAATTATAGGTTATTCGATATTCAATTTTTCCGCCCTAGGTTGTTCAAACATGAGGGTACCAAGAGCTCTATTTACATGAATACAACCTCCACCCTTCAGGGCAAGGGTACACCGAGTGTGTTTTGTATTCTTAGATAATATCGGTAAAATTATCTGAGTATTGGCCAATAGTTGTTGGCTGCATAGTCTATTATTGATTATTTTTTGACTTTCATCATCATCTCAGCCATAAGACGTCCACTGCTGAACATAGGCCTCCCCTTTGATTAGGCTTTCGGAAGATGCTGCTGCCCATCTTCCGGTATATTCCCTTAGCAGACTCCTACTGCAACCTCGGGACGATATGGTAGGGGACAATTCTAAGGCCGGGCACCCCACGGCACGGCACGGCTTTTGACTTAAGTCTTTATAAAGTTACAAGTTTATTTGAGGAGGGTCACAGTTCACAGATAATAGTGCATTTTAGGTATACGTTTGTCTTGTGTCTATAGTTCGCCCATGAGCTCCAAGTCGTGCATTATTGAGTAGAGAAAGTGGTAGGCTTTTTTTATATCACTACGATCGCAAACAAGCATACGGCCCGCCTGATTACTACCCGCTACCGCAGCCTAATGAACGCCTGCAACTCCAGAGGTGTCGCATGCGCATTGTTTACTATTCAGAATCCTATATCCGTTTTTGAAGAACCCTAGATTGTAGTCCTTTGGAAAAACCACCGGTGTGCACTAAGCGCAAGGAAGTGAGGTGTAGCTGAAACTTTCCTACAACTCTATAGAATTCGTAAGTGTTTATGGATATAAGTAATGGTGTAACCTTTCCAGTCATGCTGGACACATTTAAACGATTACCTTAACGACTATGTCATACAAACCTGTGTGCCTCGCACCTAAATATAAACATACTGCTTGACAAATATTGTTCATGTTATGATACGCGAGCAAATAAAGTGGATGGGTTGACGTTTAATAGCTATTATATGTCACTTGACGTACTACGTGTGTTTTCACTTCACTTTGCCTATTGGAGTGTAACGTTGATGTATGGGGTTAAATGACAGGCATAGTAAGGTATAGGGTAAACAGTCACTGTTAGCCCAGTCATACCGAATATTAAAATGGAAAGCTAACGGCTAGTTCTGATTTTTTTATACATTGTAAGGATCCCTACCAGCACTGTATATCCAAGTTTGCAGCTTCGAAAGCCCTGATCTGACTTTGCAGCACTCGAGAAACCACGAAAATTTCGCACTTTTTTTAGTATTCTTATTTTAAGTCCTAAACTATGCGGTTTACAAACAAATTATATAAGACGGCTTTTAAGAAGACTAATACTTCTACCATTTGAGACTAGAATTAGCTCTGTGGGTGAAATACTCATCGAGATACAGCTCTTCGAATATTGCTATTTTTTTAGACTAAATAGTATTTTCAATGTACGTTAAATTCCGTCTAATTGACATTGCTTGTCAGTCTTGTCACCATACAAACATAATCAATTTCGGAATACATTGCGTGCTCGAATAAACTTTAGAATGTCCTAAAAACAAAACTGTATGTTATTTTTTAAAGTTGCTGAACAAACGTTGTCTGATTTGAGGAGTAGATGCTACGTTTTAATTTATTGCTCATATTACAGGAAACACCCGGTATTTAAGGCGATTATCACACTGCCGCAACCGCACGCGGCGACGGGGTGCAAGCGTGATAGCGCTATACACATACAGAGCGCTATCTCGCTCGCGCAAACGGCGCCCCATGCGGGAACCGCAGCAGTGTGAAAGCCGCCTTAGTAGCAAAATGAAGGGAAACATCACCATTTACTTGGTCAACATTTACGGATGAATTATTGCAATAACTTCGGTGTAAGTACTCGCAATAAACCATTTTCTATTTTGGAAATCTATGCACGGAAAAAAAAGCTTCCGGGATATTCTCAATCTAAGACATTATTATATTATGTTGAAAATATTTCCTCGTGACAAGCATTTATTTCCTTTAACGAAAATAAATTAAAGTTTTAAATATAACGAAGCGAATATATTCTTACAGATTTTCTAGTTTTCTTTTACCTAAGATAATACTTGTTTGATTAAAGTACAGTCTCTCTTATTTACTCAATATACTCTTGAAACAATACATTTTTTGATTTATATTTTAAGAAAACGTGGTTTTATTAAGCGAAGAATCATATTTTTGGTAAAGGAAATAAATACTTGTCACGAGGAAATATTTTCAAGAAAATAATAATGTCTTGGATTGAGAATATCCCGGAAGCTTTTTTTTCCGTGTGCCTGACACTTAAAATCTAATAGGCTCCCACGTTTCTGTCAACTATAGTATATATATTATTCAACGTAATGTGTCTAATACCATTAGGCGGCCGATGCTTACGCAGCGTCACAAATGTACCCTGTAGTGGGTAACCTCTGTAATATTTACACTAACTCGTAGCGCGCTCGCTTTATCCCGACTCACACTTGCACCTTGTTCCGTAATACATCCTTATTTTATACATTTCTTTGACATCGACTGTACAAAGTACGACGTATAGAGCGCGTTAAGGTAAATATTAAAAAGATCTTGTCTGAATGGTGTACGCTTTTAGGGTTCCGTAGACGCCTAAGTTATTTAATGCAAAGCAAAAATAAAAATTTAAAATTAAATTTTGTGTTTGACTGTGGCGGGGTACCAAAAAGAACTTTCCTATTGGCTTGCTTTGTTTTCAGACACCGAGTTTTGTACAGCCCATGAAGAAAGGGTAGCCGAATTAGCTCAAGCTTGCCTAAGAGTATTTTTAAAATTGCCGTGATTTTGTAAAAAAAGTATCTTCCTCAATGAAGGCCGCATAAATATCTGACACAATCTTATTTTAAGGGTCATTTACGAGCATGATTGTAGGTGACTGTACCTTGAAATCTTATTTTGACAAACCCATTTCTAAGGGGGCCCACCGACTATCATCGTCCGCCTGGCGATATCGGCCTGTCAGTTAGAACAAAAATTTGACAGCTCCGAACAACTGACAGGCCAATATCGTCAGGCCGACGGATAGTGGGCCCCATAAGGGCTACTAATAACTGCAGGGTGGTTGAAACCATTGTGTATGGATTGTTTACATGCGTATAAGAGTATATTCGTATTACTTAGGTATGTAAAGGCCATTTACGTTCTTCAAACCGACCAAAGTCAGTCATTTCGAAATCACCATGCTGATACCCGTTAAATTTTAAATACGGAACCCGGAGCAATTACCGAACACGCCCGACCGTCCCCGACGCCGTGCGAACAAATCTCGGCGGACCGAAGTTAAATAAAGGGGTAAATGTATGTAAATTCGGCACACTTGTGAAATTGAGGTGCGCGTCGCATAGAACTAGCTCCGTCTTGACGTGCCCGGGTCTGCTTAATAAGAAAAGTTGGAGAAATAAAGGCCAGTGTTTCTATTAGGTTCTTTCGAGGTCGTCGGGTTTATTTGGAAAGTTAATTTATGGGAGAAGAAAAAGACTTCAACTGTCACAGCTGGTATTAGTTCCTTGGTTGGCTTATGGTAACGTAAATTTTGATTGCTACACTTTAGATTATCTAAATACACGTTAAAAAAATCATACGTTTACTTAGTTTTCTCGCGATATGTTTTGTACTTGTGAGCAAACAATATGAGGTGAACTTGTACAGTCATAGGCAAAAGTAGCGTAACGGACAAGGCGTTCAAAATGACCTTCATGCGCTACACAGAAAAAAAAAGATATCTTAATCCAAGATATTCATTCTTGTATATAAGGAAAATCGATAATTTCTTGAACCAAGTATGATTTTGTTGAACCAAGTATGACTTTGTTGATCCAAGATAGAACTTACTTGGTTCAAGATATTTTTTACTTGATTTAAGAAATTATCGATTTTCCTTATATACAAGAATGAATATCTTGGATTAAGATATCCTTTTATCTGTGTAGTATTCTCTTAACAATACATTTCCACTTTGATCATTTTGAGCAATCATCCGCTTAGGTACTTTTGCTGCTGACTGTAAATTATTCAAAGAGTCAACGAGGTATGCCGAACTTGTACCTATAGGCATTGACCTATTTAGTAATAAATGATTCATCCGGAACGTTAGACCAAACTTTCCACAGGCTCCCCCGGGATGAGTCAGGTCAAGGGATGACCAAGACGGTGAGGTTGGCACGAGCTGAACACATATTAAGAATGGCTAGCATTAGACAGGGACAACTGGCAGGAAAGAGGGCAGGCTTTTGAGACTGAGACTGTTCTTCGAGCATAGACTTATAATTTTAAACAAAAAAGAACCGACATCAATTAGCGACATTAATTATCAATCTTTTATTATTATTTTATTTATTGTCGTTTTGTACAGCCAGGTATGTCTACCAGTTCCAATTCTCCCTCAACTGCTCAAAGGTTGACTGGAAGAGATCCCTTAAGGGAAAAGTCCGCCTTTGTGCAAATATTGTGTTTTCTTACTGTTGTATTTTTCTTAGTTGTACAATAAAGTATTATACTACTACTACAATTAGCCTCAACCTTTCCAAAAGCAAATGCCCGAGCTCCTGTAAAAAATACTCAAAAGCTCCTTCATCAGATCCTGACGGGATGACAAATGGACCAACTGTGAAGTACACAGATAAAAGGATATCTTAATCAAAGATATTCATTCTTGTATATAAGGAAAATCGATAATTTCTTAAATCAAGTAAAAAATATCTTGAACCAAGTAAGTTCTATCTTGGATCAACAAAATCATACTTGGTTCAAGAAATTATCGATTTTCCTTATATACAAGAATGAATATCTTGGATTAAGATATCTTTTTTTTCTGTGTATACTCTTTCTAACAAAAAGAGAACTTTCCTAATCGGTCCAGCTGTCTTCGAATAATCGTTGAACATAAGTTCATAAAAAAAATTAGAAAAAACGAAGATCTAGACGAGTTGAGTTGAGAACCTCCTTCGAAATCTTGAAGTCGGTTGAAAAAGGGATGAGTATAGCTTATTACTTCCACTGCACTTTTGAGCCACCCAGAATATATATACTTACTATTGTCTGATACTGTATAATCACAGACACGAGATACTTTTCAACCGACGAGCTTCTCCCGGTCGCGATAAACTTATTCGGAAGCAGCTCAAAAGCTTTCTTCGCTGGACAATGAGCTTACGTATATTGGCTGAAAGTTCAGCGTTCCGGACGGTTATTTTTCAGCCGGCTCAGACACTTTGACGGTTTTCTGAGGAAAAAAGCGAACTTTGCTTTTAAGCGTGAGCTTTTGATATAGGATAGGATAGCTGATATTTCTTTGTATAGTGGAGATACTTTAAGTGCATCTAGTTAGATATTCTTTCATAGTCTTCGTGTGCGCAAAATACATAACATCAATACCGAATAGTTAGTCAATGTAAAAATAATATATCTTCTAGACACATTTTACAAATGTTCGAATCTCTTACTATGTATGTATTTACGTGTAGATTTACTTTTGACAGGAGATTACGCTTTTTATAATGTCTGTCCATTGTCTCTCCTCTATAATTATGTTTTTGTGTGAAGTTACCCCCTGGAGCTTGCTAGTAGTGCTAATATTCTGTGGAATCATCAGTCTTTGCATCTAGAGAGATCCTTATTGTACTGTCAACTGTCAAACTCTATAATATGGATGCGATTTTTTGGAAAAAATGCTGTCGACCTTAGTTCCATAACAATAAGAAGACAAACGTACAAATGCTGAAATCTTTCTTTACGTCTAAGTTCGTCTAATGGTATAAGTATTTCCACGATGTACCATCTCCCAAGTCTCAATAACTTACATCTATTCTATGAAATTCTAAGAGGGGTAAGTGCACGTAAGAGCGTAACGTTAGTTACGAATTATTCGCTCACTTTTTCAATAATGGTGCTAATTGAAGTAAAAATATATCTAGGGACACATTTAATTCTTATCTAGAGATAAATTATCGTGTGCATTTGCGTCAGAAACATTTAAACGATCAGTGAAATCGTAACTGGTGTTTTATTTCCATGGAATTGCCCAGAAGCAATCCTAACACGATATCAGACGCACAAGTAAAAGTTTTTTTTTCCTACAAAACGCTTTTCACTATAAAGAGGACGCAGTAACGAGTCAACCTAGATTATTATACTGTAACAAAAAGATGTAACTTAATAGAATACTCGTTTCTCTTACATCCTTCTAACACGGAGAAAGGCATTGTGAGTGGTGTCGGCTCCATACGATTTCGACTATAGAATATTATGAGATATTTGTAGGAGCGATGTGTGTTGTAATTAAAAATATTTTTCTCGCGTCCGTGAGAGGAATTGACGGCTTTGTTCGCTGCGGAAAATATTTTTATATTCGTTTTATTAATTACAGGACCGGTTTTGATCCTTCGAGGTAAATTTTGTGTAAAACGGACGAATTTAATAGTTTATATTGTAGGTGTATTATATTATAAGGTATTACTATTATATTTACCTTTATCTGTTTTTAAGCGGTTTAATTGTGATTTTTATTAAGCTTAAGGTAAAAGCAATGACTTTTATTCTTTTATTACTTTACATATATTTGGTTTAAAAACTTTATAAGCTTATTCAAAAGCTTTTGACTGTTCTGCTCGCCCGATACCATGAGTTTTTGAATCTAACTTTATATGTGTCTTTTGTGCCCACAAAATTATCATATCTAGGATTGAAATACATTCATGATAATATAAATTTTATGGTATTATTTAGTAAGTGTACAAAATTGAAATTGGAATTCTGTATTAGAATATTATGAATTTAGTAAGTCACAGACGGTAAGAGGCTTAAAACTAGTTTTAAACTTTTCGTAACGAGTTCCATTGTGAAGTTTCATTAAGTCATCGCATAATTGTTTAGCCGCCTTAGTTGGAACTTTGGGCAGCAATTAAGCAACAACTTACTAAAACTGCCATAAGACTCATTATCAAATTTACACACAAATGTGTGAGATAAAGATCAAGCTCGTTTGTTTAGTAACTTAGTCCAAGACCTAGGGATATTGCTCATTGTTATTTTAATCGTCGGCTCACTATAGGCAGAGAGCTGGTCACGGATAGTGGAATATAATTTTGTGAGCAGCGCAACCTTTAGTCTGTAATATTATAGGCCTAGGTGTAGGTCTGCAGCAGTCAAGCAGGTTAGAAAAGGGGTTTTAAAGCCAGTCAAAAATACATCTGTACATCATCCGCGTCTTAAAGATCGATTGATTTCATGAAAAGCGGCTTAGTACTAAAGACAATATAGTGAAAACGCTTAACTATTAAGTGTTTTTACAAATCAGTGTATTTCAGTGTATGTTTATATGTAGATATAAGCATACAAACATAAACGGTTAAAATCAATAACCATCTTTATCCTTTAAGCTTTAAGCTATTTCGTTGTTGGATAAAAATAAGCTTAGAGCCGGAAATTCATATTTTTTTAACTCGATCTCGAACATCAATAAATGCCAGCTGCTCAGATGTAGTAATGGGTATAGCAAGTGTGTGCAAGCAATAAGTAGCATAGCAAGTAGAATCAATCAATCAATCATTTTATTTCGTCATCATAGGGTTAATACATTTAGTACAGGTGGCAGGTTATTTACAAAGTACCAACTATGATGTACCTTTCGGCATACGACAAATAAGTACTTACTTACTAATCTTATATTATAGTTAACTAGTACAATTATTAAGTTATATATATACACATGCAACACAACAGTTAACACAGAATAACCTTAAGTAATTATGGAAACAGTTTTGCAGGACATTGTATAACTTTATGTATACTTTTTGGATAATAAACCATCTATCTATCTTGAAAGGGTTCGCAAAATTGTGTGCCATTTTCCGGAGCTAGCTCTTAGTCTACTAGTAACACGTCCACGCTCAGCGTGTATTGTGGTAGTTGGTTCTTTGTGTCGCATAATGGCTGTTTAACCGCGAACTGGGCTATTACAAGTAGGAGTGTACTGGAACTTTGAATATACGTGAACGTTTATTTATAGGCTGAATACGATGTGTTTATTGTCGTACATTATACTTAAGTCGATCAATAAAGGATACTTGTATTGTTCCGATAACAATGCCATCTTAATACAATTTTTGTAAATTTTAGTGAGATTTGTTATAATTTATTATTTGTGTATATGTTCTTGGTTTTTACCTGTTTTCTCCCAAATAAAGAAAAATGAAAGTGAAAACAAATAATTAGTTGTGTACAGTCATAAGCAGAAGTAGCTAAGCTGATCTTATTTATCTTGGCCAACATAATAGTCAAGGCAAGAGGAGTGTGTAAATTTTGCAGTAAGTACATTAATCCCAAGTAGCAAACAAGAATAGTGGCTAAACCTTATATATCTTAACTGTTTCTAAAATTAGAATTAGCTAAATTTAAAAAGACTTTCTTAAGTAATTTTAGTCTTAAAAACTAAATAGTTTTAAGGTACCCCTACTTTAGCAAATTAAGAATACCTAAAACCTACTTAAGTATTTTTAAAACTATTTAGTGTTAAGTCTGTCTACGATTAAGTCTAAAAATGTGTTTTTTACTCAACTCAGATTATTTCAAGGCTCACTTAAGACTCAATGGTATAATTCAAGTATCGGTTTAGAATCGCAAAGTAAAAACTGATTTTGTAAATAAACTTAAGATGATTGTAACACCAAGTTGCATAAATTGGTTTACTAAAGACTAATTGTATTCTTTTTTCACTAAATTTACTCAAGTTTAAGTAAAAATAAGTTTAACGGGACGTTTTTCAACAAACTAGAACCAGTTATAGATGGACGAAATAAAAAGTTTATTTAATGTTTTTGTGGTTTTGCTCTCCGCAGGTATAAAATTCGTTTAGAAAATATCACGTTGAATCATTAAATATTAAAGGAATGCCTGGGTCATTGGCCCGATATTCGTATTAGCGAATATTAGCGGCAAATATTCGCATTCGCATTAATTTTCAAAACACAATATGTCTGGTAATTATTACTTTGTGCCTTTTGCGTGTGAGACGACTATTGAAGCGGACCAATATCGAAATATAGGAATTCCTGTATTGGACATTTTTCGTCAAATTTTATATAAAATTGATGAAATGAACGGGTAAAACTACAAATTTGCAGCTATTTAGTCTAAATTTTGGTAATATTTTACTTAGTCGGTCCTTAAGTTCTGCCACAAGAGTTTTGACTGATAAAACAAAATACAAAACTTTTATTCAAAAAATATAGACATAAAGAAAGCTTATTTCATACAGATTAAAATATACTATGATTAATTTAAAATCACGATCGCGTATTTTATAGATCCTTGTAAACTTGGTGATTGTTGTCTGACAAAAACACGCTGATGATTTGTGAAAAGTATACTTTACAAAAGTTGGTGAAGATCATGCTGTAGTTGTCCAGGAGTTACAAATTGTTATTTTTAGAAAAGTAGAAGATTAAATCAGATTCCGAAACCTATATTTAGTTGACTTACAAGTCTATACTTCAGATATTCTCCTCCTAAACCTTACCGTATTTTTCAGTTATGACCAAAACGCTTAGATTTTGCTGCTATACATCAAGGTAGTCTAACAAAATTGTGTATACCAGTCTTCTTGTCGGTCAGACCCATGTTAATTATATATTCCAAGGAAGGTAAAAGACCAAGCTAATGCAGCATGCAAGATTTTAGTCTCTTAGAATTGAATTAAAATAATTAGGGTCTAAAATAACTCAAATAGGGCGCGTGTTTTTAACGTAATTCTTTATTGCTCTTTTTAAAATGTTACAAGGAATTGTGTAAAACTGCCACAAGTATTTGCAATACATAATATCTTAAATTGATCACTGTTAAATAGGCTTTCTAACCATATATGAAAATAGTAAGGATTTGCAGTTCCTATTTTACCAACCAAAACCCGAGTGACAGAACTTATGAACCGACTAAGTATATTATTTTATATTTGGTTCTTCAGTTTAAGTTAAGGATATTTATAGGGCCTATTACATATATCCCTTTGGTCGGATCCGATTTCAGGACTCTGGGTAGGGTCACCAGGAGTTGAGCAATTACATTTATCTGATGACCGAACAATGTTGCCAAGGTGATGAACTAGTTATAAAAACATTTGGTTATTTCGGCCTCATTCGCAAGAGCGATTTGTTAAAACGAAGAGCCTATTTCCTATATTTTATTAATATTTTAATAAATAATATTGTTTTGTGTTTCTTTTAGATGGCTGTAACAGTTTTAAAAATATTTCTCATTTATAATAAAAATATGAAAGGGACGTATTTTATGTCATCCTAAAATCTTATTCATAATTATTTTTCTTTGTTATTTGTTATGACTTAAAATTTAATAAATAAGTAAATTGGTTGGTAATACAGGTGTCAAAGTCGGCTAGATCGTCTGATGCCTTTTCTACCATCCTTTCCTATATCGGATTCCACAAAACGGATATAAATTTTCATGGTTGGGGTGAGGAAATTTTAACTAAGTAGCTAGAGGGCCCTGCAATTCCGGTATTGTTTGTATGGCTGATTCCGATTTCATTGTAACCGTACCAGAGGCCCTTATGGCTCAATAGTAGCGCCGTTGATTAATTACAAATTGAGCCTCATAATAAGGTTTATTTTGATTTCGATTGATTGACGATTTTTATGAAATGGACATAAGACATTTTATTAAGAGTCGCCAGGACGCTCGCGTGAACTCGCGTCCCCATATAAACGTAGTTCAGCTCTCATTTTTAAACAACATGCTTTGGAACCACGAAATTTGGCATGGGTATTCTAGTAGTACAGATCTAGGTCTGAAATTCGTTTTCGTTGCAAAAAATTGTAATACAAAGAAAATATATATTATATATTATATACTCTGTTTGTAATTTGTGTATACTCTGTTTCTTTAATTTGAGGTGTGCAATAAAGAATATTTATGTTATGTTATAGCAAAAATAAGTTTTGTATGTAAATCTGTAACTGGTTGTATTTTCTTTGTATTACAATTTTTAGCAACGAAAACGAATTACCGACCTAGATCTGTACTACTAGAATGCCCATGCCAAATTTCGTGGTTCTAAAGCATGTCGTTTTAAAATGAGAGCTGAACTACGCTTGTATGGAAACGCGAGCGTCCTGGCGACTCTTAAGGAATTTAAATAACTAAGACGCGTAAAATGAGAAAATCCGTCAATAACATTTTAGAGAATTGCTTTTCACGAAGTGAAATATATCGTTTTTCGCAGAGAAAATCTTCTACACCATGTATTGGTAATGGGTTCTCTGCCTTTTTGCCGAAAATTGTATTGCGGAATTTCATTTGCCAACCAACTTTTCGCAGAAGTTTCATTTGGCCGAATAACTTTTACCAAATAATTATTTCGCAACCATTTCATTTCCCAACCCCATAGTTGGGAAATGAAAATTGCCTACTAGGTTGGGTTAGGTTAGGTTGGATTATGTAAAGTTGGGAAATGAAATTCGGCCAAATGAAACTTCTGCGAAAAGTTGGTTGGCAAGTGAAATTTGGCAATATGATTTTCGGCAAAAAGGCAGAGAAACATGGTATCCAGCCTTTTCGCCGAAAATTGTATTGCCGAATTTCATTTGCCAACCAACTTTTCGCAAAAGTAAAATAATTCGTTAATAACACAAATCATCGAAACATGTTAATAAAATTATTTTATAAATATTTACGACCGTTTTGACATTTGCCAACTTTTTTTATTTGCGTTCGGTTACTAGCGTTTGATACGTGAGATTGTTGTAAGTAATAATATATTTCACACGTTAATCTTGTAATTTTTCCACTTATACTTATTTATTTTGATATAAAGAAGAACATAAATTATTTTAAGTTTAGTATGGTTAAACATTAAAAAAATGATTAAATTATATTTACAAATTAGTTACTTGTGCGCGTTTCCGAACGTTTCTTTCTGGCTCAGTGTCAGGGTTTGCTATCGAAAATTTAGAATACGAATTAAAATTAAGTAATTAGATTGAATGACATTTAAAATATTTCTGTCTCTCTCTATTTACTAACGATGTGAAAAAGACAACGCGAACAGACTCTTAGTTGTTTGTATTAGATCTAGCCCACGTAATTGGCATTTTAATTCCAACGTCAGTTCAAGGTTATTTTGTCGCACTCAGTGAGCAAAATCGTATTTTGTTCACTGAATTTAGGCAGCAAAGAACCCTCGTTCGAGCTGCTGAGGTGAAAATTAACTTTTTTAATCACTTTGTAAGCAATTTCCAACTGAATTAAGTAAAAAAAAACCGAGTAAGTGCTAGAAATGGACAGCCAGCAAAAACGATGATTTTTTTTTCTAATAGGTACATATCGGCTCAGATTTATGAATGGTACATTTCATTGTGTAGGCAAGGGAAGAAAAAATCTGGAAAGCAGAAGTTCATTTGCCACACAAGTTTAATTAATTATTTAATTAATTTAGTAGCACTTCTCTAGTGAGTTGTGGTATATTTTTAGAATTGCCTCAAAAACCCTTTCATTTAATAACACACACAATAGGTTTCTGAAAAAAAATCCCATACAAAAAAATTATGATTAAGCACTCCCCTGAAATAAAACAACTTTAAACGGATTATATCGCGTATACTAAATTTAAATTACATCCCGACGTTTCGAACACTTTACAGCGATCGTGGTCACGGGTTGACTGAGGAAAAATATATTTACCCCTATCTAAAATACAATGTACAGAAAAACTACCCACATGTAAAATATTAAATACAAACAAAAAAGGTCAGTGTAGTGTACATGCCAGAAGGGCCGATAAAGCTAGTTATAAAATACCTAATTAATCTAATTATTGATTTACTACTATTACATAGAGAGTCAAATTAGATAAAATTAAGTTTGAATCCCTATGTAATATTTTATTGCGCTATGTTTTTTATTTTAGTTATTTCAATGTTGTGTCGCACTCCGTGCCTTCACTCACTTACTCACGTAAAGTCCGGAAGGCCTGCGTTAGCGCAACCAGGCCAGCATCATACTGAGTCGTGACCGTTTCGTGGCTTAGATGTGATAGGTATGTCATGTTAGATTAGTAGGTATCCTGCCTTTTGGCCGAAAATTGTATTGCCAACTTTCACTTGCCAACCAACTTTTCGCAGATGTTTCGTTTGGCCGAATAACTTTTACCAAATAATTATTTCGCAACCATTTTATTGCCCAACCCCATAGTTCCCAACTATTCTATATTATTTACCTACTAGGTTGGGTTAGGTTTGGTTGGATTATGTAAAGTTGGGAAATAAAATTTGGCTAAATGAAACTTCTGCGAAAAGTTGGTTGGCAAGTGAAATTCGGCAATACAATTTTCAGCGAAAAAGCAGAGAATCATTTGTCGTTACATTGTTTTTTTTCTTTCTCATATTCCTTACCTGTTTTTTTTATGTGTGAATACCATGTAACCGTTCGCCACGAATAAATTATTTATATTTCTATTTAATGGTTTATGTTGCATAAAGAATACCGTCAATGGACGGCAACTTGCATTCACTAAATCAAACTAAAGATTCTGTAAAGTCCCATTAAGTATTAAGTAGAACTACACTAATTCAGTTTTTAGTATTAGTTAAGTATAATATTTCTAAACCAGTACTACTCTAAATCAAATTTTTCTATACTTTATCTAAAGTAACCTTACAAAATCAGTATCGTCTTAAGTCATAGTTCGTTAAGAATAATAAGACTTAACGCCATTTTATACTTTTGGTAAAAAAGAAATTGAAAAATTCCGACTCTAAATCATACAAAATTTAAGCACATTGAAGTTAGATTTTTGTTATAGTGATAATAATTGCATTTATATCTCGAACATTTACAGGAAAGTAGTATTCTGCTCTGTATGTAAGCAAATTTTTCATTTAGCATCATATTATTCCTAATATTTATTGCTATTTTTCCAGTATTTTGTAGGCCCGTCTATTTTATAGCCCTTTCGATCAATTTTAGACGATAAACAATCATGCGTTATAGTTTTTAAATGCCTATAGTGACATAAAACGGTATTTCGTAAACGTAAAGAAAATAGTTAATCGCCATTTTGATAATCCTTCAATGAATTCTTGTTATAGTTTATAAAAGTTCGCCATGTTTTCTAAAATACAACTCCATGAGTAAAAAAAGTTTTAAAATTTTCTTTGTTAAGAGGGGATCGAATTTGTGCAACTCAGTGTTAATAGTTTAAAGTAAGTCTTGTAGATATCTTTAAGTTTATTTCTTGGTATTAAGTCAACCTTCGAGATATCTTGAAACCAAAGTTTAGAGATCTGTTAAATCCCCATTCTTAAGTAGGGTTTAAGTTTGTCTAAGCAATAGTATTAACTTTTTCTTGATATTGACTATAAGTTTGTGCCCACTTTTTCTAAACTGTATCTTAAGTATATCTTCAAGGGATCCTCAGGGTCATAATGGTCTTAACCAAGACAACAGCAAAAATTTGTCTAATTGTCTTCAAGATATCCACAAACCCTTATTAAGACACTCCATTGCTACTTGGGATGTTAAGGAGGCGAAGTAGCCCATTGCTGGCACAGACGACTTTGTGAGTGGGATTTGTAAGCAACATTATTGCAGCAAATCTGCAATATGTTTTGAACTCAACTTTTCAATTTTTGGCTGACCAAAAATGTCCCTGCTTGTTCCGATGCTAACTGGATAAAGAGCAAAATGGGTGAACGGAAAGCGATTAAAACTAAAAAAACCATAACTAAGCAATAAGCGAGCTGTGAACTTACTTTGGCTCATTTCACATAATTTGACACCTAAAAAACAATGTTAAATTATTTTCATATCCATATCGCACTTAAATCCCAGTAAATATTACTAAACATGCCACGTTTGCTTTAAAATTAATGAAAAGCAACTATCGAGCCTGCAAAATGGATATTTACGAGCAGTTGCACACATGCACACAGGGTCTGTATGTGTAGTTCACTGTTTGCACACTGTATCGATTAACCTAGTAAGCATGAACGAAGGTCTTAACTAGTTGTACTATTTAAAGGAGTATCAATTAAATCAGGTTTTATTAAATAAAATCGTAGGAGTTATTCAGGTACTCACAATTAGATAAAAAAAATAACAACCTGACGAAATTGTCGATGTTGTCTTTTTTAGTTTTATACAAGCGAATTATGACGCAGTTTTTGCATTAAATATATAATATAATGTTTAATGAAGATTGAATTTAAACTTTCATGAGACATACTGACATTATTACGCTTTGTTGTTACAAATATTCAAATGTTATATTGTTGTTTGAACGGTCTTCCTTTCAAACAACCAATACCAGAAGTACTACAACTCCCTCCTAGACATATTCCTTTCACTGAGTATAAATTAATATAAATAACAAGTTTATATGTATAAGCTAACTATATAAAAGAAATTTCAACTTTCAATATAAAAACATTTGTTCGATAAGTAAATATACGTTAACTAATCGTTAAGGGATGTGCTTGATATTATGTCGAAGGCTTTCCTTAGCATCAGGTACGCCTAAACTTTTCTAACGCCTACCTCTAGTTTAGTGATTCCTTTGACTAAAACATGCACCGTCAATATCGTCATTTTTTTAAATATATTTTATATTTAAAAAAAACTACTCAGAAAGGAAAACGCACAGTTTGACGGTATCCAGATCCGACATCTGTGTAAACTAACTTGCTCATCGGACAGTGTAAACACTAAACAGGAACTTAATACCATTAACATAGGTACGTCTAGAAACTTATAACATCTACCTAGTTATCTAGTTAAGTCCCTTTTGTTCAATGTATAAATACACGTCCTCGCATAGATAAAAAAAAATACTATTCAGAAAAGCATACGCATAGAGTGACGGCATCCGGATCCGACATCCGTGTCCAACGGTCTCATCTGACAGTATAAACAGTAACTTGATATCACGTCGAGCACATCCCTTAACATACGTCTAAACTTTTATAACTACTAATTTATTAAGCGATCTCTTACGTTGTCTCATGAACGTAATATGCAATATTATTTCTTTGTTTATTGGTAGTATTCACTTGTTACGTATCATCAAAGTATTTTTTTCATTAGCACGTTATTTGCTGTCTTAAAAAATCAAGATAATTTATTCCTCTCATTTATAATTGCGAATTATAATGATTATTTCGATTCATTAAATGCTTTTGATATTCCATTGACTAAGTTTATCTATAGTTAATTGTTTCTCACGTGGCCCATTGTGTATACATATAATTTATCAAGTAGCAGAGCTTATAACGATGTTCAATTGTTTTTATTCAACGCTGGGAACGTGTAAATCCTTTTTGAATTCAATTCACGTCGCGACGGATTTTCTATTTACATTGAACAAGTTGAAGTTTGAATACATTTTCATGCTATATAAAAATTTAATTTAACAACCATTCGTTTGAATACTTGACAGACGCATGAAATCTATGCACAATTTGTAATTAGTTACTCAAATAGTTAAATTAGTTAATAATTTATTGATCCGTGCTTATATTTACTTTGTGTTTCGATCTTTATATGTACTTTATATGCTCGTATCACATTTGAATTGAAACATAATATATATATACCCAATAAATAATACAAAAATCGCAAACTTTTTGGGTCTTATCAAATATGTCAATATTTACATGATTGAAACTTGCAAGCGCCAAAGTTACTTTACAGCATTTCTCTTTGAGGAGTTTGTGATTTTTTATTTGCCTTTCAGACTGAAATATTTTCCTTAACCGATTTTTTCATCTTTCTAGTAAAACTTAACAATACATGTAAATGTATGGAAGTGCACGTCTCAACAGCAGCAGCATACAAATGACTTATTTCCAAACCAAACACGATTAACTGGCACTGTTTGCGGACTGTGGCCGGCCATGCGAGGCCAAGATAAAGGAATATGTGACCACACATTACAAAAAGACGTATCTCCATTCAAATTTATTCTAAATTCGACTTTAAGGTTTCTAGCGGAAGATCCAACTTTAAAGGAATAGAAAAGTGCTTGAAAATTCGTTCATGTTATAGAGTTATATCGGATACTTATAGAAATTGCGGATTTGCTGAACTCGCGTGTAGAGAGGTGGGATTTAAACATGTTAATGCTAGTATAATTGAGATAACCATGCGTGTATCGTACAGTGAGCCAAGAAAGTGGTCTACCAGTTTTTACAAAAGTTTCTGCTAGATCTAACGATCGCCACGGTTGACTTTTCTAACGGAGTTTAAAACATGCACGACCTTGTTGTGTCATGACGTTCAAACGAACCTCAACCGTAGTGGTAGACCACATTTTTGGCCGACTATACTGGCAATATATGTACCTACATAGATTAACATTTTACGTCTCTCTGGGCGGTAAATGAGATTTGCCGCCCACGGGCGCAGCGGAAAATCTCACTTCACACCCAGAAGAAGACGTAAAATTGTGTACGCACCACGGGCGGTAGTAAAGAAGGCCTCAGATCGCTTGTTTATGGTCAAATACCCGCGATCTGAGCCGTTCTTTTTTTTACCGCCCTAGGTGCGTAATGTACTATTCCGTACCGCAGTTCGCTACGCGCTACGCTCGTAGCCAATTCCAGCGTTTTCCTGCTTTGTGGCGGAAATACACTACATACAGAGAGCCCGCCAAGCGGGTCTCTGGCGCGGAAAGATTTAACTGTCTTTGGTCTAGAAAGGAACGGGATATCTGGAGAGCATTTGCTATTTATAAAAAAACTTCATGTAGGGTAAGTCCCCAGTAACTGGCCACCGTCCAGTAACTGGCCACCTCAAACTAAAAATGAGCTCTATTTTTCGAGGTTTTAATTACTGGCCACCCTTCAATAACTGGCCGCGTTATACTAAGATGAGTTCTGTTTGTATCAGATTCGAAAGTGCTTGTTGCTATGCCTACTTGAATAAAGACAATATTGACTTTGACTTTGACTTTACTGCATTTGACGTTGACATACAAAACTACCAGCTTTGCGTTTCAGAAACAACGACGCCACAATCTCCGACAGAAATATTAATGGCTCGTTTTATCAAGGAATAAACCTAATTTCCCTAGATTTTTCACTGCTAAAGAAAGCACCAATGTTCATTTATCTACACGTTAAGCTTCGGATCTGACTTTATTTAAATTCAAATACTTAAATCTCTGCTGAAGAGACTTCAGTGGAAGTAAAATTTCCCTCCACTCTGACACCTCTTTGAGAGATTTTAAAAAGGTCTTTAATGCTGTCTCCTTTGGACATTTTGCCAAGGAAATGTCCCGATGTATTTCAACCGTTGAAATGTTGAAGCAAAAAGACTCGGGGCTTTCACAAAGGCGCTGTTTATGAATACTGAATTGTCATTCGTTATCGTATTTGACAAAAGATGGGTGGCGATGTGCGACATAACAGAATGAATGTTTGTGTTTTTTACACTAAAACCTGTTTTGGGAAAACATTAACATTATTACACATTATACTATAAATTTAAAAATATAAAGTGTCTTGGGAATGATGTATTTATTAGTTATATTAAATAAAATGAGATTTCCAATGAACGATGAGACTACTAGAATTAATCAGGTATCATGTGTTTTTGACATTTTATCTTCCAATGAAAAATAACAACTTAGCGAAGCCAAGCAAAGCATAAAAATAAAATACGTCACGATGAAAATAATGGTATCCTTAATAATGGAAGGGTATTTTTCAAATAAATCGAACATTGACAGAAATAAATTTTCCTTCAAAGCACCTTGCCAAAGGCTTGAAATACTAGCGTGCCGTGACACGGAGGCAGTGGTCCAGAAGTAACGCCCCTTTCACTTCGAATGCAGCCGGGATGTTTATTATGTTGGCAACTCGTTTCGTTACCTGTTTGATCTGTCTACCTATTGTTTATTTGACGCCTGGCTTATTTGTTGGCATCATTGCCATTTTCCTTATTTATATAATGTTAATACGACATCTTTGTTCAGTCAAATGGTAATAATTGCATGGTAATAATGTAAATAATTCAATAAATACATAGACGATATATTTAGCGTAAGGTGCCATGAAATCATTTTCGAAGAAAATCTATTGATGCTTCAATCAAAGTTGGTGTTACGTATGAAAACAATTATAGTTTAATAAAAAAAGAAGCCTTTTATTTTCCAGTTTAAATACAATTATAACACATGGTATTTAAACTATGTTTAACTTAGTTACATTAATTATTTAATATTAAAATTAACTATCGTATGTCACAGTTATAGATAAGTATTCCTAAATCTGTCCATGTTTCTGCATCGTCAATGTTAACAAAGTGTTGACCGATGTATTCAATACACGTTCAATAATTCAGTACGAATACTCTGTGCCCTGATGGGTCGAAGTGTTTGGCAAGTCTGCATAGTTGATGCATTCGTCCGTTGACGCTGTGAAGATTTATAATGCAGTACCGTGTGAGATAAAAAACAGATGCAATTTTTGTACATTACGTACCTAGGGCGGTAAAATAAAGAAGGGCTCAGATCGCTGGCATTTGTGGCCCGAACCGAAGGTAAGGGCCATAAACAAGCGATCTGAGGCCTTCTTTATTACCGCCCGTGGTGCGTACATAATTTTACGTCTTCACCTGGGTGTGAAGTGAGATTTGCCGCTGCGCCCTAGGGCGGTAAATCTCACTTAGCGCCCAGAGTGACGTAAATGGTTTTTTCGTGTTCAAGCTTATAAGCATTGACGAATTAACAAAAATACAGTAATGCATTGACACAGCGCCTTACCTGCAAAACAGGTTCTAATTCTAAACACCTATTATATGTAAATAAAAGGTTATTTGATGAATTTAAAATGTGGGATCATAGTACTAAAAACTGTAATGTGAAATTAATTATTTATATGTAAACGATAACAAATGTAATAAAAAAAAACAAATGTAAAAATGTATATTTTGCTTTTACCAATAAATTCTGTATTCTGTAGAGCGTTCAGACAAAAGTTTTGCAGTGGATATAATAGTATAATGTATTTTGTAAAAATAAAGTTGAGCATCGTAATATTTGAAGAATATGTTCTAAATAAAAATTATATTAGTCTGAATTAAATGGTTCTTAATTAAATGCTATAAGCTTTCTCTATATAATCCATCTCTTCTCTAGGTACCTAACTAACCTAACGCCATTGCTATATATTCATAAGATGTAATTTTAAAATATTACCAGCCTATTAGGCATGCGATATTGGGGTAACAAAGGAAAACCAGGCAATTATAATTATAATCGACCTTATTTTTAATGGTTGTTGTTAAATTGTAAATGTTTGATGCAATATTTTCACGTTATTTAAGCGCAAAACAAAAATAATGTGAACATAATCATGCCTGTGTAATTCACTTTATATTAAATATTACTTATTTAAATGAAATTGTTCATCATTGTATTATAAGTAAGTATTATTCCCCTTAGTCTGAAAAAAACTGATCAAGATCCAAGAACACCAAAATCGTTCATTGCACGACACTTAAATGTAATACTATACTTCGTAAACTAAGTAATTAATTAGCATAAGTAGGTTCCCGACTACTTTACAAATAAACAAATGATGTTAAACTTGTTGTAAATATCAAAATAGGTAACTATATACCTACTAGCGCCACCTGCGTACAGGTTGTTAGAAACTACTTTAAGTAACCTTATCTGTGGAATAAAGTCAGTCGCTTAAATATTTATGAAAAATACTAAACTCGTCGTTTTATTTTGAAAACTAAATTCACTTACCTCGCCGCCAAAAAACTAACTCCTCTCTGTAAAATGCACCTCGACAGACAACTTCGGCGCGTCAAATGAAAAACTCTGTCCACATGACACCTATTGGTCGCGCCGCGACGCCAAGTATGCTTTGACGCATTTCCGGAAAAAGGTAAAACATACTCCAACGCGCGCCACATAAAAGCCCAGCCAGTTCCTACACGAATTTCTCATTGAAGTTCCTTTATTCAAAATAATTTAGAGCATTCGTGAAATACACGCGAAACATGCCAGGTTTTGAAAGGCATGAAATATATTACGTTGAAATTTAACAAGAAATTTCAGTTGAAATGATTGGTGTGGGTTTCGTGGAAAAATTGGGGTTATTACGGTAGCAATCTTGAAGAGTAGGGTTTTAAGTTATTCGGGGAAGCTTCTTGTATGAGAGCTTTCGTGGAATTTAAGTACGTAAGTAAAGTAGTTAAAAAAATGTACGGATATGGGTGTCCATGAAGAATTAAGTATATTCTTCATGGACACCCATATCCGTACATTTTTTACGTACGTACGTTACCGCCACTTTTAACGTTCTAAATACTTCGCCACGTACAGTCAGCAGCAGATGTAGCCAAGGCGAGGTGTCCAGAAAAATCTTGGCAAAGCTTTGTTGTTAAGAGAAGGCTTCTACTGCTTTAAATACAAAACTTCCGAGATATTCAATATTGAATCGGGTAGCTCGCGTTTAACTGACTGTACAATCGACCAAAAATATGGTTTACCACCCTACGGTTGAGGTTCGTTTGAACGTCATGAGACAACAAGGTCGTGCATGTTTTAAACTCCGTTAGAAATGTCAACCTTAGCGATCGTTAGATCTCGCAGAAACTTTTGTCAAAACTGGTAGACCACTTTCTTGGTCTAGTACCTACACAGATAGAAAAAATCTCTTCAACCAAAGAAACCTATTTGAATCAAGAGATATCCAGTTTCCCATATAAGGAAAAAATAAAATTCTTTATTTTAAGATATAAAATGTTTCAAAGTTTATTACTTAACCTAATAAATTCAATACTTTATCCGAGATATAAAAACCTTCTTTTTAAAATAGCTTAATATTCTCACGAAGGGCGTTTGAATTTTGTTTTTGTATTGTATTTTTTTTAAATTGAACTTTATGTGTCTTAGTGCAATACATAAAGAACTTAAGCCAAGAAACTTTGTTTCTTGGATGAAGACTCATAGTTTAAATTGAGAATTGAATTTCTCCACGGAAACAAGAAATCGCATTAGTTCAAGAGCATGTGTTACTTGATGTAAAATTTGATATTTTCACACCAAGATCTAAAATTTCTTGGCGTATGAAATCGATTACTTGAAACAAACAATAACATTTTCTAAGGCGGTTATCACACTGGCGCGGATCCGCATGCGGCACCGGTGCGCGAGCGAGATAGCACTCTGCATGTGTATAGCGCTATCTCGCTCGCACACCGGCGCCGCATGCGGATCCGTCGTCAGTGTGATAATCGCCTTAGTGTCTCAGTGCACTACTTAAAAACCTAGTAGCAGAAACTGTGTTTCTCGGGACTAATCCCAAGAAAGGAAGTTTAACTAAAAGTAGATAATACAAATATAAATTATGATTATTTATATACTCACAATTTATAATCGTATTAACTAGAGCTGAGATTGCTATTGTGAATCTCAAATAAGCCCGGGTAAAGCGGCGAGGGTCATGAAGTTACGTTGAACAAACGTTCGCGTGTTCTAACCTACACGCAGAGACATCTATTGATGCGCAGGGTAACTATCGTCCAAGATTTAAATGTTTCAAAGCAAAAATTATGTGCTTCTTCTTTGGAATAGCTGTGGCTCTTGATTGTAAGTTGAAAACATCAAAGCAAAAATTAATCTCTCTTGCCTAAAAACTTAAAAATCTCAAATCTAACTTTTGGTGCTACTTCTTTAAATTAGCTTTGGCTCTTAGCTGTAGATTGAAAACATCAAACCAAGAACTAATCGATCTTACGTAAACACATAAAACTCTTAAAGGAAAATGTTGGTGCTTTTTTGCCGTAAATAATTATTATCTTAACTCAAATCATTACTATTCGCTTTAAAAATAGGTAAAGTTAAAGCTAAATAATTTTAAATCTTCTTTTAAAAATCATGATATTTTTAACTCAAGTCATGTTTATTGGTCTAAGGTATTTATTACTCTCTTTAAGAAACCGCGTGCAAGAGAGTTTTGCGTTTGGAATTAAGATATTATTTCTATCTGTGTAGGTAGTTACAGTCGTACCGTCAAGTCTGGCAGCTTTGCCAAGGGTTACTGACTTTGCCACCAGCAGAGTGCATAAGGTACCTAATCCTTTCATACCACCGACAACGTATATTTTTTAGTGTTGTGCCTACTTTTAGTAGAAAATATGGTTATCAATTGGCAAAATTATTATGAATGAGACAACACCACGGCAACCATTTTCTTACCATTTCAGTTCCAAATTCGTCACTCACATAATCATAAAAGTTAGTGCTCAAGAACTTTAAAAAGTTTAGAGTATAAACAACGCATCCAGGTACGTAAATTTTAGATATTATGTTATTTAAATGGTAAGGAATGAATTGATTACCTTATAAACGCCTGCCTATTCTGAATAAAAAAAAAAAAAAAAAAAAAAAAAAAAAGTGTTTGAATTGAGTCCGATAATTGTTTTGGCAAAGTCACCAGACCACGCCGACTAATATGGGGGGGGCAGCTTTGCCATGTTTTGTAGCGGCCTAGGGTTGGTACACAAGCAAAAAATTTAAATTACATTTTTCATAAGATAGATACTTTTTAGGGTTCCGTAGCCAAATGGCAAAAAACGGAACCCTTATAGATTCGTCATGTCCGTCTGTCTGTCTGTCCGTCCGTATGTCACAGCTATTTTACTCGGAAACTATAACACGTATCATTATCAAATTTTTACATAAAGTGTATTGTGTGTGTTCTTAGTTTTGTAGAGAAATTGCAAAAAAAAAAATTTTTAGGGGGGCACTCCATATGTGTAAGTAATTGTCAAAAAAGGAGTGTATAGGTTCTTAAAGGGTAGGCAACGCGCATGTGAATCCTCTGGAGTTACAGGCATCCATAGGCTACGGTAGCTGCCTACCATCAGGCAGACCGTATGATTGTTTACCAGCGTCGTGGTATAAAAAATTACCCCTATTTTCACGACGTTGTAGGTTGATTTTGTGAAATTTTTATGTTTTTTATTACTTTGCCCATAGTTGTTAGATATTATGTATAAAGCCCGAACAATTTCATTGTTTGAATAGTTATTATCGAAGGTTTATTACTCTGCCGAATAGGTGATGGGCATTATTTATAATGCCCGGGCAATTTAATTATTTGAATAGTTATTGTCAAATTGCCTACTCATATTGCATCGGGCATTATGTATAATGACCTATTTATCACTTGATCCATAACATATACAGAGTGTATGTTTTGTTTAAGTAAAAAAGAAAACTCAAAGTTAACTGTGACATACTTATTTTATTGGTAATAATTACTACATATACCTAAGTGTTTTGTTTCGATAATACTTTTGTTAAGAGGCGACGAGGCAGTTCGTGACGAAGCCCTTTTATAAATGTCTATCGTCAAGTTTAAATAGGTACCTAGGTAATCACAATTATTTACGAGTGGACCTGTGATAGGCCTCTTAAAGAGTTTTCTATGTTTCGTTTTTGATAATATTTTAATTAAGGTGTCTTTTATGTTTTTCCTGAGTACTTATGTAACCTGATTACTCGTATGTAACAAAATAAATAGGTACTTAAATAATTAATATTTTTTCATTTGTGTCAACCCTGACCACTTCACCTGACATTCACTGACTTTCTATGAAATTTTCTTAAATGGGTGATCGACTTTTCCACTTTTGCTGTATTTCTTTATGGAATAATATATCATTAAGGATCAAATTCCAAAATATTGTATCCTAAATACTGAATATTCTTTACTAATATTGTAAATACAACTAAATTACTATACAACGTAAAAATGCAGTTGGCAAAGTTGCCACACGGTATAGGTAACTTTGCCAGTTTTCTTTTTACTCGTAAAACCTTATTATCCGTCATTTAATTTATAAACCATCTTATGTATGCACTCGTTGATAAATATAGTATGTGTCGCGTCATTCATACTTCAGTGGTTTCATATGAATTCTGGTTAAAAATGTACTATGACTTTTCAACACCTGTGAAAAGTGGCAAAGTTGCCAGACTTGACGGTATGTAAGTAATACAATCAAAGATGATTTTTTTCCCCTTTCGGTGATTAAATTGACTTGATATTCAGTTAATATTTGAAAATGCGATGACAATGTTGTTGAAATATGTCTTAAGTATCCAACGGTATTTGAAACTTTTAATGTTTCGCGTATATGAAATGTTCGTCAACCTTCCATGCTCCGCTGTGACATCGACAAGTCGCCAATATTCCTTGATCGATATCACTCATAACTGAACGTTAACGTCATTATTTACCGTCGTAAGTGCCATGATTGATGCCCGTTTTTATGTTACAGGTAAGCGATCCTGCGGTGGTAGTGAAATAAGGTAAACATCGTGAAAAATATGGACATTTTTCGTTAATAAGTGGGTTCCGTTCATTTTTCCTTCCGTCTTAATGCTGCGGTAACTTTGGCAGTCTGGACGGCGTTAATTGCAATATCCAGTTACCAAAAAAAAGTTATTCCAATTTTAAACGCTTTTATTTAACGTTGTTTTTTTTACAATAACATTATCAAGTGTCAACGTCGAATAGGTAGATATACTTAACAGTACAAATAACAATGAAAAGACCATGAAAACGGGCCATTTCGTACTGAAATGTTGCAAAGCGACCCATTACAGTCCTTCAATGTATCTGGGTCCTATTAGAATAAGCATTTGAACCATATAATAAGGTTACCTTGCTCTCGTATGCGTGGGACTGGGACCCTACGTGCAGCAACATTTATCATCTGGATGCTTGACCTTTTCCTATAATGAAGAGTTCACGGTATCATCCATTACGCTCTGACTTGCATATACCTAACGTATGTTAGGCCATTAACCTGTTTGGATGGTAAAGATGGGATCTCTAGATGGGATAGAAAAATCCAGTAGAAAAAATCAGCAGAGATCAACTTCTCATGACTAATGCTAAACAAAATGGTATGCGTAGGTATAACGATGAAGAATGTTATTATGCCCAAATGAAATAGATAGAGAGGTACTTATTGTACAAAATATTCATAACCAATATGTCAAGACCCACATTCATAGCTGTATACAATACATACTCAATGCATACAATACATGGGCCGTATTCTAACTTTAAAACACGTTTCGACGAAATCCCACTTCAATACAACTCCAATGCCTTAACCACGTAATACACCTAGTGCCTACACGTCTGAATCAGAAATATCAGAATTTGGTTGAAAATTATTCCAATGCAACTTCAATACAACTTCAATATTGATTTATTATTTGTTGTGTGTTGGAGTTATACTTGAGATAGACTGTGTTTTTAATGCATTGTTTATGTATTTTAAAATAAGAATACGGCACTATTTTTATGAACAATATTTCTCATATAATTTGAATAAACATGCACTTTCGTGCAATAAGCGGGCTCGCTACGTATTCTGGCACAGTCGCCGGTTAAGTGCACGGTCCTTCACGCTTACACCACTTTGCTTCGACTAAACCAGTACTACAATGATCCCCTGTTATACATGCTTGTTATGTATCTAGAGGTCAAGTTACACACGACACAAGCTGACCGTCGAGACAAATTGTTGTGAATTAGATATTCTTTTCATTTTGCTAAAGCTTTTTGGCATTCGCCCGGTTTTTATGCCCGCTCTAAACTCGTACGACTGTACACATGATACAGGCTTGTTGGAATTAGTTTTTGTAACTGTTTTTAAACTAGGTCAGTTCTGCACAAGTTTCCGACTGTGAACTAAAGATGAAATTTTGTTATTTTACTTGCCTAAAAATCGGTTTGAAAAAATGGTCTTTTGGGGAGACCTTAACTTGTTGAACTTAAATTTTACTAATGAAGAATCACTATTGCTCATAAAACGTACCAATTTGGCTCGGTAAGGATATTTTTAGTTACATACAACTGAGACACATATCTAAAATACGGAATAAAGCTTTGAAATGAGAAACAAGCAATTATTGTTAAACGTTCTTGGTTATTTTAACCAAGCACTAATTTGAATCCAAAGTAGTGTTCTAGTAAATATAATCCTTACTTAATTCTCTTATTTATTTTTAACAAAGTAAATGGAATAGTTTTACATACCTACATACGTTAGCCAAGTCTTTGATTTTAGCAACGCACTTTGCATGCTCCACGCGAAGCGAGTAACTCGGTTGTAAATAGCAAAAACTTATTTATTTCTAGCTGTTTCATTTTTTCAGTGTGCTGACTAATAAAAGTGTTGAGAATAACAACGCTAAAAGCTACGATTAAAACTCTCCAAGGTTCACCTATTCATCTTTTCAGTCTCGGTTATTCACTGTACGTACACGTGCCAAGCCGTACGAATGATATCCCTACATCGAATAACTCTTGCCTTTCAATACAACCGTATCAGCGTATCCCATAAACACATCGAACTGATAGAGAGAGTATCGATGTCAGAATGTAATCAAGGCGGGCACGGGCAGGGTGCCAGCGCCCGTATCCTACCGGAATAAAGGAATTATGCAGGAAAAGGTACGGTTATGATCTGGGATAAGATGGAAATTGGAGTTATTGCCTTTTAGCTCGAGGACTTACCGGTTTTTTAGGTCATCTGTGTCCGAGAGCCAAATTGAAATCGCATTAGCTTGATCTATTCTTAATAGCTATTATTTTAGTAGCAGTGTTCTACTGGAAGTGCGATAACTGTTGGGAGAGAAAGGTTATCGACTGGCGACCTTGCTAACTAATACGGCATTGGCACAAGCTGGACCAAAAATTTTGCTCATACGAATAGAAACAGATGGCCAAATATCTGGCAGTTGTTAGTGCATCAGTGATTGTCTTTTGGCTGATCTAGTCTATGGGCCTGTGTGGTGAACAGGAATAATACAGGATCTTTCCAGACCTTGCTTCACTGCAATGATTCTACTGACGACCAGTTAAAGAAAGTTTAACCAGATAGTTGAGAATATTGCTGTTAGTTACTACACTCATATCAACTTATCCTAAACACATCAAATAATCAAGCCGGGCGGGGTGCCAGGACTGGTCGCTCTGGTGTAGATAAATGTATGTTGATATAATATATGTTATAGATAAAGGTATGGTTACGATCAAGTATATACTATAGGTATAACAGAGATTTTGCCTTTTAGCCAGACTTAAGTAACGGTTTCTTAGGTCGTAGAATTCTACATCTTCGAGTCTCATTGAAAATCTCGTTAGCTGTGTTCGTTCTTTAGGTATAAGACGATGGCCAGTCAAATATGAACTAGAAATCTCTGATTGCCAACCATGTGGCATCACGAGAAGGAGCATAGAGAAATACTCAACGAGGTGGACCTTCTGCTGAATTCGACGCTAAACGCGATGAGTTAAAGAACAGTCTACATGCGGTCAATAAATATAATTGTGTCGGAGGGTTCCTGACCTGCAATGAAAGTGACCAAACATTCACTGAAAAATTGGCAACATTAGCCATCTGGGAGCTCACGACCGACACTATAGCCAGTACAAATTCAGTCGCAATTGGCCAGGAAAAGATGACCGCATGGACGCTAGGGGCTCAAATTGTTACGGAGATCCTTATGTGATGCCTGCTAGAATGTCCAGTCGTTACCTATAGACCGACGACGCTCAAGGCTGTGTGTGTTTCCTGGGCGGAAATATTTACTGTTTTCAACGACAAATAGACGTTCGATATAAACATGGATAGTCTCTAATACATTTTATTTTCTATTTACGGCCATGCCTTTTATTTTAAATAAATGTTAACTACGGTCAAAGTGAGACAATATCTTCTTCGGTGGCGGCAGCACTTATTATTAATAGCGCAAATGAGTTTGCGGATCGCCCGCGGCTCTTGCCTAATTGAGCCCCGCCTTTGTCTTTAAAAAGTGTACTTTGCGGTGGGTCAGAGAAAAAGTCCCCTTTATAATTACAGCGTATCGTCAGGGGATTGTTCGCTGCTAGCGCTTATCAGTCGTCCGATCAATGAGAAATTTGCGAAATCCCAATGATTAGAAAAATAAATTACCTATAGTAAGTACTTCTAACCTCTGAATTTCACATCTGATAAACACAGTTAGAAAGTGACAGTGACATGTGTTTATCTCGCCCGTGAGATACTGTTGCTGCACACTTATGCTAACCGTGCTGGTGACATAATGGATACCATGGCAACCGAACTGAATTAAAAAATATTTTTTTATACTCGGCGACTGTAATACTCGAATTGAGATTGTGGTGACGGAACTACTAGCGCATACTTTTTGATAGAGCTTCTATGGTCGCATATTGTAGCATCCATAACAATCACAGAAAGGATTTCCATACAATATTGTGAAACTGTTGTCGGGCCCCGCATTGCGTGGCGCCGCCGGCACAATCCACCGGGAGATCGAAGTTACTCAATTACATAGAAGCAGTAGGTTGTGCACGGCTTTCATCGAACTCAATTCTTACCGCCTTGCTTAAGCACTCGTATAAAAACTATTGTGTGCAACGGTACATAATAAGGGTTCTTAAAATTCTCGGGTCTGTTTTTACAAAATTCGGCTTCGCCTCATTTTGTAACTTCGACCCTTAATCTTAATCTTAAGAACCCTCATTATGTAACTGTTGCACAAAATACTATTTGAGTGAAATTATAAATACCACTAGATAACCGAGCGCAGCCAAGCGTGAATTACTTAAAAGATAATGAAATACCTATATGTACAAGAAAAGTCAGTGTTTAACTATCTTAAGGAGAAATAAGCGAGGAACCACAGTAACGCATCATCGAAAACATAAAAATTCACTTTTGAAATTCAAATACTCTGGCTCGGCCCTCATTTTGTCATGTCTAATCATGTCTATTTCGGTCGCGTCGTCAGTTGTTTTTGCCCGCGGCCTGCTCAGTTTCTTTGTTCGTAGTTGGACTTTCTTTGCGTACTCTGTTAGCAAATTTTATATAATGTAGGTTACACACAAAATGAGCCACTTAATAATGCGCGCAGCACATCGTTCAAGCTTGCGGCTGCCCCATATTTAAAGTGCAAATTTATCGCCCGTAATGACCACCCATTATTAATTTCATCGCTCCGAGTAACGGTCTAAACTTTCAACTTATGAGCACTTTGCTAGTTGACGGGGTAGTAAGCGTCTATATAAATAGGTTTCGTCATAGATAAATAAGTAAGCTTTAAGCACAGATTTCATAGTAATTTTCTTTGGTTTTTTTGCATGGTTAAGTGCCTTTTTGACAGTTAGATTAGGATTATATTTTAATATGTACCTATATGTATTCTGATTTCGTTAATATTTGTGAAAATAAGTAGAAAAAAGAGGTTGAGAATGAAGTTATTAAATTACACAAAAATATAGTTGCCAATAAAAAAAAATATTAATCTATAAATGCAGCTTATGTTGTTCCAAAACAAGCTCGTGAACTCGTGATAATGTGAGGAACTTCACAGTTTTTTTAATGGTATAATTTGCGTTCATCGCTACGGCGAGTATTTTGCCTAAGAAATTTTAATGTGTACGCTTCTGAATTGCGTGTGATATGGAAAGGTGCAAAGTATGTTAACATTCTCGCTTACCTCAAACACCCGCCAGACGAAAGATCAAGGCATAATCGCCTCCAATACGCTCGCGTTTGGTAAACAACGGAAGATCAAAAACAAATTGGGCCCTCATCCTAAAAGAGCCTTAGCTACTTCGATTTATGACGTAATTAGGTCGTTTTTGGTTCCAAGGTTAGAAATTGCCTATCCTTTCGTGATGTAAGTCGCTTGCGGGGGAATTCCGCCGTTTTTAAATGACTGATTACGGAATTTCGGTCGACTTTGCCTTTTAATTTGCGTTCGTGTCGGGTTTTTTGGTGAATTACGGGGGCATTTTGTTTATTTCATGGGAAATGCTGGCGATACATCAGGAAGTACGGAAAACCAGGCTAGGGTTTGCCGTGAATAATCCATTCCCTGCAATTTAACTTGCATATTTAAAGGTTTTCACCGGACCGTCGCCGCGTTAGTATCGAGACGTCCAGTATTCTTTGCAAAACATTTCATACTGTAACGCACACATATCGGCATCGGAACAGCATCGCCTCGCCTCGACACAAGCTAATTAAGTGAGGCGGCGCCGGTCGGGTGCCGAGCGCTTACGTGTGCGACAACCTTTAATAGAATAATTAAATCTGTATGTATACAATTTCGTATGGTTAAACAATACAACAACTCATTTTATTTTGACACTATCGGATTCCCGTTATTCTCTTAAAAATATTGTTTTTATTCTATCATGATACAAATTAGTTCATTCGTTCCGTTAATTATAAAAAAACATGGCCACGAAAGAAGCATTTACGAGCTACACTCATAGTTGAGAAATCAATTACTTTTTTCAGAATACATTGCTTCGTGTTATGTAAAACAGCAGTTATATTTTGCGTAAACATTTCACCCTGGTTCTCGATTATAAAGCGTACACAAGAGTTCATTTAAAAAAGTTTAAAACAACAACAGTTATCTCATAATTTAATGCCTCCTCCAAACGGTTATCATTTGTTTTCTTTGCACACTCTACGAAATCAGCCTGTTGTAATATTCCTAATGGTATCACTCAGCCTTCATTTATTTTAATTTCTCCTCGGTTTTTAAACTCACACCTACAATGCACAGAATAAATAATAGTATCTTACCTTTTAAATATTAATTTCTTCAAATGTACCCAAAAATTGCGTTTTGGAGAAATACTTCAGTAAAGACTAGCGTTTGACCTGAAGATGTACACGACAATATGACAATGTACTGGCCTCGAAGACGAAAATTAAAACGGGTGTCTAGTTTGTCTATACTCTTTAGAGTGACAGTTAGCGACATATCAGATCACACGCCATTCAAAATGCTAATTATTTTCCTTACTCACGTCGTAAGCACTTCACTGACCAATGTAACAAATTAAAACCTGACCAGGAATATATTACCATGCGCCATGTTGCAGGATTTCATTGGAACTAATTTCTTACACTGGCAATAATTTTAATGAAAGGTTGTCACTGTTGTCAGTGTTTATTTATTTTATTTATTATTATTATTACAACACAGTACATAAATTCAATTTAAGGCAGTTTCCTGCAAAACTGTTTTCACAGTTTGTCTGCAGATGAGAGTCTCTAAGTTATACATAATATATATTTATTAACTATGATATTTACTTAAGTTTAAACTTAAGTGACATCATTGTAGCGGTTTCCTTGAATAATAGTAAAGTGTTGAATATTAAATAATAAATGCCTAAAACTATTCGTAGTTAAGTGCAAAACATTGTGAATAATGTATGTAATAAAATGCTTGAAATAAAACGCTCGGGAATTGGAACTATTTCGCTACGAAACAATTATAAATTAACATCAGAGATGACAGGTAAACAAATCAAGATGACATTGTACCATAGAGACTAATATGCTTATTGACTATACTGAACTGTTGCCATACAAATGAGAATCCCTCCTCCCTCCCTCCCTCCCTCCCTCTTCCTCCTTTTCCTCCTCTTCCTCCTCTTGACAATGGTCATATATTCCTGGTCAGGCTTTACCCTCACCGGTCCTTTATTCTAAGTGCTATGAGCGGTTTGCAATATATTTTATTCACGGTTAAGAATGTATTGCATTGCAATCCGCATAATCAGATATCACACTTATACTGGTCCGCCTACAGCGAAACGCTGGACTGTTGCGAACAACAGCCAAGATAAGGCGTTTTGTTTGCCCCAACAGGTGTCGCTGGCGCCGTCGTTTTGATAAAGCCTGACTAGTTTCCCTCCTATCGGGCCATTGTGCTCTCTGAGATAAAACCGCGGCCCTTTCATGCCTGGCCGGCGATTCGAGCAAACAAACGCTTTAGAAGCTTTCCCGTGTAAATGTCCTTTTGATATTTCGTAAATGCCTTTGAGGGTGTTTTTTGAGAAAATTTCTGGCTTGAAAAAGAAATGTAAATTTGTTTAATGTGGGGGCGACGTTTCGAGATCGCGGCTGATAGTGATTGCTTGCTTTTTTTTTGCACCACGGGCAATTTTTTTTCTAAATTAACCCATTTATCGCTAATTACGATATCATTATGGCTACATGTCACTGGATATAAACAGGCATTTCTTCTCTGGGGTAAGTTGTAGTGAGAAAGCAGATGATGAAGAAAATCCAGTGAGTGCTGCGAGGTCCAGGTGGGACAGTGCAGCTGCCAAGTTTGTTACTCTTTTAGCACCACCCAGGGATCACGTGTAGGGTTGTCGAGGATTATCCCCCGTGACATTTACAACTGACTAAGTACATATATGGGAGAGAAACATACCGATAGATCAGTTTGGTAATAATGCAAACTAAATAAGCCTTTGATTTTTCGTTTACAATTAAAATTTTACAGGCTTAATATCGTATTGCTTAACATAGTACAGTCGACCAAGAAAGTGGTCTACCAGTTTTGACAAAAGTTTCTGCGAGATCTAACGATCGCTAATGTTGACTTTTCTAACGAAGGTAAAAACATGCACGACCTTGTTGACGTTCAAACGAACCTCAACCGTAGGGTGGTAGACCACATTTTTGGCCGACTGTACCAAAAAAACAGGAATGTAGCAAGGGCGCGCACTTTAAAATAAAACGAAGATGAACACTCACTCGATAAATTAAAGTGCTGGGCCCACTATCAAATGGACCCTAAAATGTTTGAATATTAGGTAATAGCCAGCTATTTATTTTCTGATAAAACGAATACTTTTAAAAGGTATTTTACCTTAATCTGCCGTTTTTCCCGCCTGACCCTAATAAATTATGTGTACCGTCATGCTCCTTGCCTTAATATTGCTTCCTTTATATTTCCTGCGATACTTTTCTGTATTACCGGAGATATCCACGTGTTTACTTAGTTAACGTGACTGAAGAAATTGGCATTTTTGATGAAACGAATTACGATATCGTATATACAAGGTGTAACATGAGGAAACCGAATAATTTGAACAGCGTATTCCTGATCATAATTGAAGACTAAAATGTCATACAAACTTTCCTGAATTTGGCCTAGTTTCTGAGTCACGACCAATTAAAAAAAACACATTTCTCATTGTTACTCAGCGAAACACGATTTTTAGATGGTAATTTCACCAGTATGGGGCGTAGTCTAAATACATCTTTTATTGACAGATGTCAATATGACAATAAACATTTTGTATAAACTATTTCTTATAAAAAAATGTAGAAATTAATTTCAACCGATAATTTTACCTATGAGACTTACTTATTATGTACAAAAACAATAAAAAAACCAAAAAAATAAAACAAAAAAATTTTTTTTTTGGCCTTTTTGACATAAAGTCATATTATGTTTTTTTTCTTCTATTGACCTCAGAAATGCGTGGTTCAAATCTTTCTGTTTCCTCATGTGACACCGTGTATATCGTAGGTATATTCTCGGTGTCTCGTTGGAATCGCGAGAGTATGTAACCCGATCGAAAGTTTGATAACTTTATATGTATATAAATATACTAAAGTATAAATATACACAATCTTCCCCCAACACACAACAAATACTCAACCAATATTGAAGTTGTATTAGAATCGCATCGGATTCTGATTCAGACTTTAAAAGTTGGCTATATTAGAGGAAAGGCCAAATCGTAGGAGCTATGTTATTTTCGATGTTCGTAGGACCCAAAAGGTTTATACCAACAAGTGGTATCGTTGGAATCAGCGTGAGCTACTGATTATGAAAATATCTCTTGTCACGTCATAAAGTGGTGGAATAAGTTTTTATGACGTCACAAAGATGGCGCGACTTAGTGTTAGATTTTGTTCATTATTTCATAAACTATTTATTCGATTGACGCAAACAAAGTGTCATATGATAGGTATTTAATTGTCCTATCCTGCCATACATACTGGGGGCACGGCAGTGCTCCTGCCAAGTCGAGCAAAACAAACAACAAAGGCACGGCCGACGCCCTCTTATTCTGGTATTCTGGTGTTTGGTGGTAGCTAGAAGTCTGAATTTTCAGTGAAAAAGAAGTCATTACACAAGGAAGACATTCTCAAAATCATTTAATTTTAACTTATGATTTGAGAATTATTGCAAGTCAAAGTTCCTTAGTTTTGTTACTGACTGACTATTATATGACAGATCATACGAATTCTAACTCTAGCTAATCCACAAGCTCCAAATTTTGAACACATGCATCTAATATTGGAGCTATAAAGCCCCTGAAAATCTTAACATACTGCAATTACAGCCGGGTTGCCTGGTTTTACAAACCTTACAAGTACAGTAAGCGTCAGAGATATGTGACCCCCCTCCAGCTAGCAATAGACAAATGTGGTCGCTAGTTCGAACCCCAGTATAAGAATCACACTTTTTGCTTTTTTTTTACTTTTGTTTTATAATCCTGGTTTTAATATTTTTTTACATTACCACAAATATTTGTTTTATACGTTTTGTTATTCCTTATTACCTACTCAGTTATTAACTCGGAACATTAAAATTACCCTTTTAATCAATTTTTAACTAGAACAATAATTTCGTTAACTTCACAAGAGTCCGTGCAGCGTGATGGATAGTGTAACAGACTAGTAAACACTAGGTTCGCGGTTCGAATCTACGTAGAGGATACTTTTTGTATTTTTATACTTGTTCTTTTTTATTAATAATTTATTAACATCCTATTTAATATAGTAAGTTTAATTAAAATAGAAGTTAAAATCTTTTTTTTAAGGACTAATAATGAAAATTCCATAGTCACTGGTAACTTTTTATTAACTAAAAAGTAGGTATTTAAATACTATTTTATTAAATATTGTTTACTAACTGAATAATGGGGGTAATATACATATATATGACAGTAGATATATTATGCGTGTTCTGTAAACTGATTACTATATATTTTACAGCTAAATATTTACTAGTTAAATTATAATGTGTAGTCAATTATACATCAGTGAAACTTAAAGTTAACAAGTAAAATACCTTTAGCTTAACTCTTACCCGCTTATTCATAAACGTATTGCAAACTTCATTTAACTAAATCATCTTTTGTCCTTATCTGTCACATTGACAGTTGTGTTTGTTAGAAACAGACAAAATACATTTTAACTAAATGAGGTTTGAAACACGTTTATGAATAAGCGGGTTACTGTTTAAAATTGTGGTATTGGTGGTCTGCATGCTGTTAAACTTTATAAGGCATTACACTTTGGTTGTTTACTTTAGATTATACCTACATTTTACTTCATTGAGTAGAACCGTAAAAACAAGTCGGGTCATAACTTTTTATAAGTAATTTTAATAAATTATAAGTAATACCAAACTACTCGGTTAAAAGTGAAATGTATAGTTTCCCTTTTCTTTGATTATAAATTAATATTCTTATTGCATTTAACACAATTTTTCAGTTATACTTTAGACAGAGATGGCGGGACACAGCGGTGGGAGTTGTGGAAATTGCGGGAAGAGGCTTTTAAGTATAAAATGGGCTATTCAAAAAACAATTTCAAAGATGAGTATAGGTTAGACCGCCCCTCGCCCTATTAGTCTGTATGCCATTATCAATATGTAATACGTAATCTAAACCAGCTATTTAACGTTGCAAAGAGAAACGACATGTTATCAAAGATAACAATAATTCATCTCTTAGCCCGTTACCAATGCAATGCAACCTTACCGCAATCTTAGTAAGCATAGGGTATTTCTCCACTAATTAGGTCGAATTCAAACAGCTCCCATTAAAGTTACATTGAAATTTCCTATTAACAGAAACACTTTATTCAGTCATGTCACATCAAATTGACTTGAAATAATACTAATGAAGAAGAATCCATGTTAAAAAAACTACATTAAATGGCTAACAATATGTATGGTTTTTAAGGTAGAAATTAACGAGTTACCTCTTGGAAAAGCCTACTTGTTTAAGCACTATCTTGTTATTTGCAAAAAAACAATATAATTTGTTAGACACTACTTATACAATAGCATTATACCTACTCATTATTTTAAAACTTGCATGGAGTAAATATTTGCCCAATAATGGAGAAATACCAACAACACATTTTTTTTTACAATTTTTACTAATAACATAGAGGAAAACCTTTTTTATCTTCTACCTGTTTTAGCCGGCTTTTCATGCTTGAAACCATGTTTGAACATACATTGGTGTTCCTCATCAATTCCCACTTTCTATAAACTTCTTCGTCTAAGTTTTGTCTTGATTTGACTTGTGTAGGGTCCCAGTTAAGCACCATAAATTCTCAATAGGATTAAGGTCAGGGCTTTTAGAAGGCCAATCTAATACAGTGATGTCTGTTTGTAAGGCTAACCACTCTTTCACTATACGGGAACGATGCACTGCACTATTGTCATGCACCAATGATTTATGTCTTGCACTAAATAAATTTGTCCTTCGGGATAGGCGACGCGAACGGAAGGCAACATGACGTCACGTAACACTTCGAGGTATCGCTCGCTGTTCATTCGGCCTCCAACTTCAACGAGCTGCTCGGGCCCCATAGATGACATCCAGCCCCAATACGCTAAAAAAAAATATCATGAGCATACCATAACTTGAAAAACGTAAAACTGAAATCACAGTTTTTTTTTAAAGTGCAGGTAATGAAAATTGTATACTTAATATAATATACCCACCTAATGATATCCTTCCGCTTGTTCTAAGGTCTAGCATATTCTTGGGGTCAAATCGCTCTCCACTTCTGCGCCACAATATTTTTCTTCCATCTTTGTCTGACTTAAAATATTTCTCGTCAGTAAATACGATATAACGAATCTCACCCATCTGCGAATCGTATTTCTCTGCAAGTAAAAATAGTATTAAATTTGCTCGTTTATGATGATAAAACTTAAAAAACTCAAATAGCTTTAAAAAATAAACATGGCTCTAAGACTATACCTATTACTTCACATAAAAAAGCTGCCGATTAAAAGACTTTTCCGTTAAATATATTTTTCTATCTTATCCCATATATAGGTAAACACACGACAGTAAATCCTCACAAACAAAATCTGGTGGCTTAACTTATTGATAACATTTTACTTTTTTTACTAAAAAATAAATGTCCCAATGGAGTCACAGGTTACAAACTTACCGTTATATTCAGTACTCGTGTGCTATTTGTTTAATACTTTTGTTCTCTTCCCAAAGAACCACAATTTTATCGAACCATATTGTCATTGAAACACAAAAAAACGGACGGGGGCAGTTATTCAATTGCTTGAAATGCAAAAGGATTGTCGAGAGATCGTAATTTCGTTGCGACACAGGTATGATTCGCACACGCAAATTATGACTTACCCTCAGACAAATTTTCTCCACGAAATAACTAGACGCATTTACTCCAGTAAACTAAACCTTAAAATGTAGTTGGTAAAAGTCGTTGTTAGTCGTCTGTGGAAATAAAATGAATAAAAATGAGGGTAGGAAAATATTGATAAACCAAAGACATTACTAATATGATCCAAGACAAGCTTGCAAAACAGGGACGAGTATAGATATAAGTAATAGTTGGAACAGAATATCTATGTTAAGGGACCTCGATGTCGATGGCGCTTACGCCATTATCAGCGATGCTCCAATAAAAATGCAACGATGCGCAACCCGATGCGGCGTAAGCGCCATTGACAATAAAGTCCATTTTTATAGATTTTGTCATAGTTCTCTATTGCCGGTCGGAACTGGTTCATATTTTTGTTGTGTAGTCCATGTGTTACGATAGCCCAGCGGAAAAAAGCCGGACTAATGTATCAGTGAAGCGAATGAGTGTGAGCCGAGGCCCCAGGATCGATCCCAGCTTAGCTGACAAGCAGATTTGAGATATTTCATTTTTGAAAGAATTAAATGACAGTGTGGTAAATGCCGATTCTCGTGTCGAACGAGAGTTCCAGTTTTACACCTAGGGGGGTCACGTATCTCTGACGCTGACTGTACATTGCAATCCCATATAAAGAACTGCAAAGTTACATTTTCAGTTGATATTATTTTGATCTATTTTTGACCACTTTATTAGATAGAAGAGTTAATAGTAAAATAAAGACAGTTTTTAGGTGCCCATTAATACCTTCAGATTTAAACAGACATCAAACCGAACCATTGATTACAGAATGGATAATGAACATGCTAAGGAAAAGAATCATCAGGCTATCTGAAAACCAAAATCACCAGGCACTGGTCATGAGAGGATGCCCACAAGGAGGTGTACTCTCGCCACTTTTATGGAACCTGGTAGTAAACGACTTAATAACAAAACTAAACAACCATCGATTCCTGACGATAGGATACGCAGACGATCTAGTAATAATGATCAATGGACCAGTAACAAGCACACTGTGCGACCTTACACAAACAGCACTAAAGATAGTAGAGAAATGGTGCAAGGAGAATGACCTATCGGTAAACCCAAGAAAAACCGACACAATTCTCTTTACACATAAACGGAAATTGGGTACATACGAAATGCCAACCTTGTTTGGAACCAGACTAACACTTTCCAAAGAAGTAAAGTACCTAGGAATAACTCTGGATGAAAAACTGAACTGGAATAAACACCTGGACAATAAACTAAGCAAAGCAACAGTCGCCTTCTGGCAATGCCGGAGAATGGTGGGCAAGAAATGGGGACTAGCCCCCCATATTATACTGTGGCTGTACAAAATGATAATAATGCCTATGATAAGCTACGGAGCTGTAGTATGGTGGCCCCGCACCCAACTCACTACCGCAATCAACAAATTACAGAAAACACAAAGGCTAGCATGTATAGCAGCGACCGGCTGCATGAGAACGACTCCGACAGCAGCACTCGAAATAATGCTAGGGCTTCTCCCACTACACTTGTATATACAAAAACAAGCAGCTGCAACGGCTACCCGCCTAAAAAATCTAAACTTATGGACCAAACATAAAACACCGCACGCGAAAATTTATGATGACATAGAGTCAAAATTTCCAATGATGAATGCGGTAATAGACAAAATACCCAAAACTATGATCTTCTGGAAAGACTATGCCATATCATTAACAGAAGACCCAAAAGAATCACTAAATCAGACGAACCTAAGAATCTACACGGATGGATCAAAAACCAACGAAGGTACAGGATGTGGTGTCTTCTCAGAGGACCTGAATATACACATCTCTAAACCACTCGGAGCACACAACACAGTATTCCAAGCAGAATGTGTTGGAATCATAGAAGCTTGCAATGCAGTGAAACGAAGACAGATAAACCATGGAAACTTAACTATACTATCAGACAGCAAGTCAGTACTACAAGCGCTAGGCAGCGACAGACTTACATCTGGACTCATACACGAATGCCATCAAAGACTTCTAGAGGTATGCGAAAAAGGAAACAAAGTGACACTGCAATGGATCAAGGGACACAGTAACTCGAGAGGGAACGATGCGGCGGATGAACTAGCCCGGAAGGGATCAGATACACCGCCATACGGACCCGAGCCCATTGTACCCTTACCATACTCGCACATAAACAACCAACTTGACCACCACTACAAACAACTACATCAAACATACTGGAAAGAATTGGACTCCTGCAGGCAAACAAAAGAGATAGTACCGGAATACAACCACAAACTTACCAAAACACTTCTGAGAACAAAAAGGCCCCAACTACGAAAACTAGTGGGACTAATGACAGGACACAATACACTAAACAAACACCTCTTCACAATGGGTAGGACAGACAGCCCCATGTGCAGAGCATGCATGGAGGCGGAGGAAACAACAAAACACATTCTACTAGATTGTAAACAGGTAGAAGTATATAGGACCAAACACCTAGGGACCCCAGGCACCTTGCGCGAGGCGGCAGGCAACCTGAAAGCTCTGCTGGGCTTCGTCGAGGAGCTGGGGTGGTTGGAATAGTGCTACCCCCGTTTCACGCAAAATAAGCACACTGGATGTCGACTTGCGGAAAAGCGCCCAGTAAAACTAACTAACTAACTAACCTTCAGATGTGGGCATGCGTACGGGTTCATGGGTGAGAATAGGTATGGGAATGTGCACGGCATGATCGTGGAACGAGAAAAGGGAGCCCTACTTACAAAAAGGAATGAGATCCCATTAAAAACATTACATGTGAAAGAACACAAGACTCGTAAAACTGTTCTTAGACCGCAAAAAGTATCGATATCTAAAGAAAACCAAGCCGGTGTCCTTAGAACTCAATCCCCACTGGAGTTTACTAACAACAGTTCATTGTGGCCGTTTCAATATTAGATGTCTATATTTTTATAATAAGTAAAATGATTTCGCAGTTACACAGGACAATTAAATAGAAACGCAATAAAATCTATCTAACTATATCGGATTTTGTACCTAATTTACTGTGCGAACGCCGGGTCATTCTACTTATTCCATACAACCTTTGGGTGTTCGACATAATGCAAAAGAATAATTCGTCCACTCCGAACTTCTCTGTTTGTATGTTAGCTGTTGGAACTAGACGTGTGCGCCGATAAAAAAATGATCGGCGGCGGCGTTTGCCAGAAAATCGGCGGCGGCGGCGTGTTTTCGGCGTGAAATCGGCGTGACCTTGACTGTCAGCTTATATATATAAAACACGAAGTAAAGCGTTTTATATACTGAAAACTGTTTAATTGAAAGTGATACAGGTTGCTGGTGGTTTAGCATATGTTTTTTTATAAAAGCTGGAAGAAATAAACAACAACATAGAATACATTTTCTTAGTAAAACTCGGTGTTGCCGACACCAATACTTTCCTAAACGCAACTGGTTTACGCCAATTGATTTTACGTGTACCACGCCGAATATGGCTGACATGTTCAGCGTTTCGTCGGTACAAAACTACATTTACATTTTGCCTTTTAGAGGTATTAATTAATATTCTAATGAGGTCGTTAAGGAAAATCACAAATAAGAGTGCCTGCTGAAATTTCTTGAACAGATACTCTCGTGAATGATACTCCAGTGGTTGCGCATTCTGCCAGTGCAGTTCCGCGGTGGAGATGTGCTACAGGCATTACAGTTACAACCAGTCCAGTTGCACTTTCAATCGAGTCCTACGGAAGAGAGATGTAAGAGCGGCCTAATAAAAGCTTATTTTAATTCCGATGATATAATTGAAAGGATTCAGGATTCCCTGGAGTTTTCGCCTCCAGTTTGTGTTTCCTAGATCTGATAATAGAAGATATCTTATCTATTTGTGCAAACGGGACTTAACCGCGTACCATAAGTCTTTTTACAGGACTACGGGAACAATGTCGTCCTCGAAACGTCGAAGGTAAATTTAAAACGATATTATACGCGATTAAGTCCCGTTTGTACTAATAGATATGTGTAAAAACCGTGAAAGTCTAACCCTTCAGCAAACCGCGAAGAACAAGCGTGTCCTCATAAGTTATTTATACAGATTTGCAATCGTATTGAACTTCTTGCACAAAACGTACGTATTTATGTAAACCCGAAAAACTGTGGTATACGGTATTACCATTGCCTGTCTGAGTAATGAACTGTCATTCCGTATTTTGACAAATCACTGAATTACAGACCCAGTAAATTCCAAGGGCTGCCAAAGATACACTGTTGGATTAAGCTGTGTGCTGTGAACGAAGATCATGAAATCATATTTTCAGGGATTGATATAATGTTTTGTAGGAGATTTGGAGTTGAAATCGGACTATAATAAACGATATAAGTACTATGTGGGAAGCATATATCCCTTAACTTGGTAAAGGGTTAAATCAGTAAAAAGATGTCTTCTTATAGTTCTCAGTGCCTCGATTTCTGAGATGAGAATTCATGCTATTTGTTGAAATCGATTTTTTTAACCGTTCACCACTTCAATTGACTTTTTTTCCGCTATTAATAAGAACATGAATAACCTAGCTACATCTCGTCTTCTTTAATCATAGTTCTTTAATCCTTGGGCCGTTACTGTTTGGCATTATGATCAACGATGTGGAATTGGTGTTGAGGCATTCTAAGTGTCTTCTTTACGCAGACGATCTAAAGCTTATATATGGTGTCAGGCAGATTTCCGATTGTGAAGCGATGCAGGAGGATATTGATGCTATTTTACAGTGGAGTTCAGTGAACAGGCTGCACTTCAATGTTCCCAAATGTTGCGTCATGTCATTTACTCGTTCCCCGAAACCAATCATTGCCCAGTATTTGCTTGGACCTGTAGCGGTTACTCGCGTAACAACGGTAAAGGATCTCGGAGTTATCTTTGACACGTCGCTGACTTTCCATGCGCACGTGAAGGAGTTAGCGGCCGATTGTTACAAGCGACTAGGCTTTGTCATGAGAAATGCACGCGATTTTGGCGATTCCAGAGCCATCAAACTGCTCTACACTGCCCTTGTCCGGAGTAAACTTGAAGTGGCAAGCACAATTTGGAATCCAGCTGAGAGTTCGTATATCCTACTTTTAGAAAAAGTCCAAAAAGCGTTCCTCAGGTTCTTGTATAAAAAGCTAAATACCTACTACCCTTTTCTATATCCGACCAAGTTCCTGTTAGGGTCACTAGGCTTTAACTCCCTGGAAGTGAGGCGCAACTCCAGTCTGCTTGTGACAGCATGTAATGTTTTGCGAGGCAATTCCGACTGTCCCGATGTGGTGGTGCGAATTGTAAAGCTGGTCATTCCATTCGTGCCTAAAAACCTTCTGAGGCCGCGAGATCAAGACCTTTTGGCTGTCCCTACTACGCGTACCGTGGCGCACAGTAATTCTCCAGCAATACGAGCTTTGCGGCTCTTAAACTCGCTTCTGTCATGGGCACCAGAGACTGATGTATTTGCGAATAATTGGGCGAGTGTTTGTAGAGCATGTCTGGTTTACTGTGAGTCGATGGATGTGAGTTGATGTTCCGGTTTGTTTAATTTAAAATATGTATCTGTTAGTTATTTGAATTGTGCAGTGTCTTGGTTTTACTGTTATGCTGTATAAATTTTGTATGCAATAATAAATAAATAAATAATAAATAAATAGTGGGTAGTGCTGTATTCTCCAGCATGTTCCCCAAAACTAACCTACAAGCAAGACGATAATCGTCATTACGCGCACTATACTGGGTTAAATTAAACTGTTTGTCAAATAAAGTTTGTGCAACACGTTATTATAAGGAGCATTGTTAATATCGAATTGTTTAAAAATATCAATTTGACTGCTTAAATGACAGTCAAGGCCACGCCGATTTCACGCCGATCATTTGTCGGCGGCGGCGGCGTGGCCAAAAAGCCCGGCGGCGGCGGCGCGCCGGCGCGGCGCACACGTCTAGTTGGAACTCCTTAAATAAATATAAATATGAATAAATACTTAAATATAAGCATAATCTAATATCAGCCAAATCGAAGCTAGATTGTAAATTAATCAAACAAATCAAGATTTTAATTGTTAATTACTGAACATAAATGATATAGATAGATAGATAGATAGATTTTTATTTGTACTAATTATACATCGTCACAGTATACAAATTACAATAAAGTAATTCACACAAACATAATATTATATTAAAGCGTGTCGTACTAAAATAATTTCATTTGGAAATGAATATAATAAAATAATAATCATAATACATTGAATTAGAATAAAACCATTACATTTAAATGTCAAGATAAAATATTTACATGAAGTGAGCTACCTAGCTTTCGACATAGTCACTCACTCTTCTAGAAACTCTTTTACCGAGTAATAAGCTTTATTTGTGCAAAACGTTCTGAGTTCATGGGTGAAGCGGCGCTCCGTACTCAAATTTTTAATTGCTTCAGGTAATTTGTTAAAGACTATGGCACCCATTACTCTTAGAGAATTTTCTGTCTTTTGTAACCTATGCGTGTGTATTGACAGCCCCGGTTTCCTTCTTTTAGAGTGGATTTTAGCTAAAGGGTACTCATCAGGATTCCTTCTAACATATCTAGCTAATTCAAATATAAAGAGCGATGGTACCGTCATCACTTTCAAATCTAGAAATGTTAAATATTAATTAATTCACTAATAAGCATTACTATTCGTGTTAGTTAACCTTGATACTCGCACTAGGCATGCCTGTATCGCGGGGACCAATATCACATGTTATGACAATATATGCTATAACCGGTTGACAAATTAAAGATTTATTTTTTAAAGTATGATGTTGTCTACAACCAACACAATATATAAGTATACATATTACTTAAGCTAATTTATTATAACTATACTTAAGTAAAAGTGCATCAAATTAACTCTAAGCTTATTTTGACTATCACGAAGGTCTAACTATTTCTGATTTGGATAATATTTTCAGCATATTCATAAGTTAAGCTGGCTAGCCATTGCTTTTGCTTTTGTAATGACTTGTTTGGCTTTAAAACGGGTTATCTTTAATGTCTAAGTGTCTAGTCACGGAATTATAAACAAAACTAGATATATACGGTTGAAATCGTTTTGCAAAGGCAGTATTCACGGACGGAACCTGTGTTCGATACACTCTTCGTTTCAAGTATTTGCTTGTGCTTATCAACAACAATTTTGAGTAGGTAAATTGACGACCCGTCAACACTTCGGACTTTTTATATAGTAAAAGTGTGGAATACCTGAAGGGTTTCTTTAACATTGTTTTAAGGACAGCACGCTGTGCTCTTTCGGCCTCGATGATAACTGTATTACAGGAGCTGCCCCAACAGCGTAAACAGTATGTTAAAACACACTGTAAAATACACTACTTAATGATAAAATATATAATGATAAGGCTAAATAAAGATAAAGATTATTACATATAATACATAATTATTCATATATATTAGCTACAAATATTTCTTTACAATATGTAGAGTTAGAAATTAGGATACTCATATGAGATTAATAATTTCACAATCCTTTTATCTCACTGCACACACCATAGCAAATTTCTGTTTGGTCCTATGGTTGACTGGAACAGAATGCCTTGAAGCATAAAGTACGCCTTTTGGACTTATTTTATTATTATTGTACAATAAAGTTTAACATAATTAATAATGTAAATTAATGCGTGTTAGAAATGCAAATAAAAATAAATTTGGCTTTTATTTAACTTTTTGGTTGGAGGTAGATTAACATATTTTATTAAGCATCAAAATATCAATCATATGACACCTTGTTTGCTTAAATCGACTAAATAGTTTTCGAAATAATCGACAAAATCTAACCCTAAGTCGCGCGCCATCTTTGTGACGTCATAAAAACTCATTCCACCACTTTATGAAGTGACAAGAGATAGTTTAATAATCAGTAGCTTATGCTGATTCCAACGATACCATTTGTTGGTATAAACCTTTTCAGTCCTACGAAGAGTTCTCCGCTTCAACTTGGCCACCCTACTATATTGTGTAGTTAATGCATTGGAGTTATATTGAAGCTGGTTCATGTCATGTCTAAACGTATTTTAAAGTTAGAACAGGGGCCGATGTGATACCTCTGCGTTCGTCTCTTTCTCACACGGGTGACGGGAGCTCATTTATAGTACGTCCGCATCACTCGCTTATTATTGTTGGTGCGATGGAGACAATTAATTGAAGTCTCTCATTTTAAGTTCTTCACTTCGGACAAGCCACGCCCATCCGTTAGAGACACGTTTATGGCTACCGTGCACGAAAGAAAGAGATGCAGCGCTCTTAAGGATCAGACTTTTTGACCAAACTACGATAAATAAGCGAATCTATAAAGTTTTGTCTAATTTTGCTTCTGTAACTTTTTAGGTAAACCAGAATACCATATCTTTTACTTAATTATATTGCTTAATCTCTTACCCGCTTATTCATAAACGTGTTTCAAACCTCATTTGGTTAAAATGTTTTTTGTCTGTTTCTAACAAACACAACTGTCAACGTGACAGATAAGGACAAAAGATGATTTAGTTAAATGAGGTTTGCAATACGTTTATGAATAAGCGGGTTATAGTTTACGTAAGCTAAGAAATATAAGGGGAAAAAGGACCCAACTGTGGATTTTTTCTCTATCGAGGCAACTTTCAGCAATCGTGTTTCGGCTTGTACCAAAAACAAGAATATATAGTCTAATAATATATATTCGAAAATAAATTCAGTCCCTTTTCCCGTTTAGTCACTAGAGCGTTTGAAAGAAACCTATAATTTTTCAGAGTAGCCCCTTAAGGAGCGTGCAATGCGTGCAATCGTGCATAACCCATCTGTCAAATAATCACAGTGTCAAACTCATTTTGAACACTTCGTCCGCTTAGATTCTACTGCTAACCGTACAGGTAACCGTAACGAGGGACAAAACTGACGTATATTTTTAATGGACCGATTGTAATTAGCGCGATCGCCGGAACGGTAAAGCCGCTCATTAATACCGCGGTCGCGTAATTCGGGGACCATTTCAAATGGCATTTTAACCACAGGGGACGTTGGGCAGTAGATAAGTCAGCTTGAAAATAATGTGGCCACATGCGACTTCTTTTGTTTTAAAGATTTTGGACGCGTGTGTTTGGTTTTATTTAATGAGTATTTAAGCGAGGTTTAAACTAGCAACTTTAGGTACTTGCGGCAAGTAGGGACGCAGCTCAGAATGAGACATGAATATCACTATTTCATTCTAGCATATAGCTGCGTCTCTACTTGCCGCAAGTAAACTTGGTAGTCTAAACCTCGCTTTAGACTTGTCTAAGAGAGTAGTTTCAAGAAAAGAGAAAGGAATGTCTTGTCGGATGTCGGATTTTAATCAGATGTTTTCCTAGCTAATAGATCATTTTTTATAAATCTAGGTATTACTTGCTCGACACCGATTTTGTATGACACGCCGCCACTCATAGAAAAAAGAACTGCCTACAATTTTTTTTTTGTTTTATGGCCGACACGGGACTAAAATCCAGACCCGATATCAGATAAGTGGGAACGGGCTCGTAGACATTAGGCACTTTCCCTAAAATGGCCGTAGAACGCGCGTAGACTTTTGGTGTAATTATAATGGAGGAGGTAATTAATTATTTCAAATAATACGCAATATTACTCTCACGACTCCTTACACATAAGGCCTAAAATGGTATAAAATAAACATACCGCGCGGGCTGTCAGAACCTGCCCGGATTCAGCGTTCGCGGTCCAAATGATCCCAGCGTAGTGTTAAATGCGCTAACCGTGCTAACGCAGTTAGTGGGCATAAATGCGAGATTTTCGAGAATATTCTGGGTAATAGTGTCCTCGTCACTAACATCTGCCCGGAAAATGTGGTAGAATATATCTCGGCCACGTGTGATAAATACGCGCATATTCCACGTGCATCCTTTATCCGACGATGACTATAATTGATGCATTGAATTCGTTTCCTTATGGCGATGACATAAAATCATGAACGTTACGTAATATTATTCGAATTACGTTTTTTTATAAAAAAAACATCAACCTGGCATCTACCTTTTACAACATTATTCAAATTTAACAGTTTTTTTATTGTGAAAAATTTGTATTCCAAAAATATGTTTTCGCAACATTGTAAATATAAAAATGTATTCCAACAAAAAACATAATTTTACGATTTCTGAGTTTGCTATGGCGCAAGTAGGCTAAAGTCATCTATTATTAATTTCACTAGGAAATAAAATGTATAATTACTAGTATGTCTGGCTTTTTACAGCCCACTTTTTGCCGCAGCCGACGGGCTGACAGAGATATGTCCGAACTGGTTACATTTAATCCAGGCGAAGTGTTAATCGCGGGCAGTCTTGTTAACGTCCTTAGCGGGTAAGCTGGACGTGTATGGATTTAAATTTAATGTAACTTACATTTCCGTACTAATATTATAGTAGCAAATGTTTGGGTGTGTTACTTCTTAACGCATAATCTGCTGAGTAGGTTAACATCTAGGATTAAATCTCCATATTTATTGCCTGACGGCAATTTCGCAATTCCAGCGGGGATGTAGCTATACTTATTTTATAGATTTTGTTTTTTACCGCAGTTACAGCATGCCATACAATACAAGTTATTTTGATAACATATGTCACTAAAACGTATGATCCAATCCTGTTTGATATCAAATTAAAACCACACCAATAACAGGTTATGTGGCTACCTAATGATTCTCCGAAATATTACACGCAGATTTTCGATTCGCAGACAACGACTCGCCGAACAACTTATATATTATTGGAATGAATTCGTTTGTTCCCTACTGTTCTATATTTGCTCTGCGCATTTGAGAGTTTCATTGTTATTCTTTTGCTGCCAAAATTTTATAAATCCTCGGTAATTTGTAATTCTAAGTAATATTAATTTTTAACGCTAATTCAAAGATTATTCAAATCGTTCCTTTGTCCTTTCACAAATGAGTTAACTGATGAGTCTGTAATCGGTAAAGGGTGTACTTTTTATTATTTTCTAACTGCAAAATTTAGGAAAGATGAAGGTTTATTTATAACTTACTGTTTGGTGAAGAAACCTACGTTTTTCAAGCCAGGCCTAGTTGTGCATCAGAAATTGCAGCAGTTGACGGTAGGAATTTCAACCTACGGAGCAGCAGTTTCAGAAGGTACTCATTTATAGATAGGTATTAATATCATACTCTCGATATAGTATACTAGGTGTATCTACTAGAGCTCCCGATAGGTATTCGTGTACACGCACACACACGGTATCCGTGTTCTTAAGCCCGGCGGTGCTAAGAACCCGAACTCTACGAACCCGCCAACCCGCGTGTACGGTACACGGGTGCACGGGTACACGAAGAAACGGATCTTATTTATCAAAGACACCAGTGCAATACATTCAAAATAGGTGTATACTAACATAAGATAATAAGTGTCAAAGTTACACGAAATAAACGATTTTGAATTATGTAAAGAAACCAAGACTTAACGAAATACTTATTAATCTTCTAAAACGGACAAACTTCTCTAAATAAGTTGGTGCATTAAGAAATTCTTACATTAAGTGCTCCTTCATTTTGCGATTCGCAATAAAATTTCACGTCAACTCCGCGTCAAGCGAACGAAGTAATAAAGGGCAGGGTACAAAAGAGTTAATGGAACGCTCATCCGGGCTTTGTACGTGCATTAAAGATATGAGTAATGCTATATTAAAAACAAAGGAACAGGATTATACCTAATATACAACGTGTTTTTGTTTCTTTGCATTAATTTCAACATATGGTTAATGGTTAGGTACGATTAGGGAAACGAATTGGCATAATAATTTGTTAAAAGAATTGTTTTGTTGTTTTTTTTTTCATGCTTTAATTGTTATATCGGTCACTGATGTATATAGGGTATTATGTTATGATTAACTCAACCAAACAATTGAAAATTATGACATGACAATGTAATTTCGAATATTAATACTCCATGATACAAAGGAAGCATATTTTATTGACGTATAGGTGCATCATTTATTGCGGTATCTCAGAGTACAATAGTACATTACGTACCTAGGATGGTAAAATAAAGAAGGGCTCAGATCGCTGGCATTTGTGGCCCGAACCGAAGGTGGCCCTTACCTTCGGTTCGGGCCACAAATGCCCAAGCAAAATAAGCAAAATAAACAAGTGATCTGAGGCCTTCTTTATTACCGCCCGTGGTGCGTACATAATTTTACGTCTTCTCCTGGGTGTGGAGTGAGATTTGCCGATGCGCCCTAGGGCGGTAAATCTCACTTAGCGCCCAGAGTGACGTAAAAATAATTTAATGGAGGTTTACACAATCATTAAGATAAAATGAACTATAGATTAACTCAGAACTGGAGCTAATTAGGACACTGGGTCTTTGAGAAATATACTTAATTTAAGCTCAGGGTACCCTTGCAATTAAAGCAAATAAAAAAAAAATACGGTGTAGACTGCGTTTTCACCAGAGATGAGCGAGGATGCGTTCCGAAAAATGTATTTGTTAAGCGCCAATCGAATCAAATACTAGACTTTATGAAACCGTAGTCCGTATGGGACTGCAACGGTGGATGGTTCCGCATGCGGCGCCGGTGCTCGAGCAAGTTAGCGCTCTGCATGTGTATAGCGCTGTCGCTCTTGCACACCGTCGCTAATGTCGCTACGTGCGCTTGCAGCGCCAGTGTGATAACCGTCTTATAGCGCAAGTCTAACACAGTTAACCCCAGTTGCCGAGTTTACCACGTACGTGTCCGTGACAGAGTCTAATGTAAAGTGATCTGTTCAAAGGTGTGCCTCAAGAGGTTGAAATTAGACACTATTACAGCAGTATTTTACGACGCAGCGTCATGTAAAAAGAGCCGATTAGGATGAAAAATGTCGCTGCGGCCGACGTGTAGTGTCGCTCAACCGCGCGACATTAACCCTGCTGCTAATGTCACATTGCATTATCCGGAAGCCGAGGTTTGGTTTCATAGACCGCGGAATAAAGGCATCTTTGAAGGACGGAAAGTAGTGATAGAAACATAATAATATTGGAGTGTCCTTTTGAAAGTGTTCAGTAGTTAAAATACTACATTTAATTCTTTTATACCAATACCAAAAAAAATTACATTGAGAATTGATATTGCCTATGTATTAGACGCGTAGTTAATACTACTGAGAAAAAAATAAGGCTTCAGTGAAAACAGAAAGTTTTTATCTCAGCATTTGTTTTAAATATAAAACGCAATTTAACTCAAATTCCAATTAATCATAGTCCAGCTCAATAAGTAGTCATTAGTTTCAGGTTTCTAAACATTAAATCCTTAAGAAGTTTGCGTTAGGGATCTATTAATTTAAAAAATAGCTAATTTAATTTATTAGAGGCGATATTTGAAATGTGTCTTATTTTCATAAATATTTATTTATTTAATCTTTATTGCACAAAAGAAAAATACAACTGTACAACAGGCGGATTGAATGCTATAGAGCATTAACACTTTCACGACTAGGAACTCGCTAGGCGGGCTCTCTGTTCGTAGGCGCTTTCCGCTACAAAGCGGGAAAACGCTAGAATTGGCTACGAGCGTAGCGCGTAGCGAACTGCGGTACGGAAAGTGTTAATATTAATATTTAATGGAATAATCGCAGCAAAATTCAAAGATCTAAGTATTGTTGTGAAACAAAAAGGTGCCTGATCAGTTTTCGGGAGTTCAAGGATGACTTAACTTTCCTTTTATCTAAAATCTACCTCAGCAAACAGTTACATTAGCTGTGAATACTTTATAAAATTAGCAATATATTTCCCAATAAAAAAAGTTTCTCCTGTTCCGCCATGTTTATCTTATCTTATCTTTCTCCTCAATCTTCTGTGCTCAACTGTTAAGTGTCTCGGATGTGCGCAAGTTTTTTAATTTCCGCGAACTCGGACCGTGGAGTGGGGAACTTTGATTAAATAACGTTGCCAACTTTTTATGGCTTTTAATAACTGATACTTTGTCCGATACACTGGCGTGGAGTGAGTTTGTGTTCCACCTTTCTAACGCCGTAAATAAGCTTTTTTTATTTATGTAAAGTTGGCACTAACGATAATGAAGCCTGCTTAAGGTACTCTCACACAACAGTTATAAAACGTATAGTGTGTGCAATACACACTTTAACCACTTAGTTTTAACCTAACCTAACCAGCTTGTCAAATTATTCTTCGATAATATCACTGGTGGGTTAGTTAACTTAAATCTAATTTCAATAACACCAACCGCTTTGGGCGGCCACCGACTATCAGTCTGTCTGACGATAGCTATCAGCCTGCCAGTGTTCGGAGCCGGCAAATTGTTGTTCTATCTGACAGGCTGAGATCGTCAGGCGGACTGCAGGCGGACTAATAGTCGGTGGCCGTTTAGCTATGTGTATTTACCAGAAACGAAAGCACAAATAAGTATAAAATGTTTTGATATTAGGCAGTTCAATGATCAAACAAATCCAGCAACGTTTATACAAACATCATCTCGTTGTCCTTTGGTCAAACAGATAAGTTAACCAAAGATAATTTCTCACCAACGAAAACCAAACTGTATATCAACGCATTAAGATCCAATTTCGTTTACACATTGTAACCGGCTATGAAACAAGCCTCCAAAACCAATCAATATATCTTTTGGCTGCACAAATACATCCATCGAGAGTGACGCGTCCGCCTCTTCCCTGTACTATTCTACCAACTTATCCGAGATTTCGATCAAGCGATAACAGCCTTTACGTTACCGGTAAAGGGCTTTTAGGAGTTAGGGGTAAGTTTGTACATGTGGGCACAAAAACGGCACGCCAGCGGGCAAAGTTAGGCGTTTATTGTAGTTGTATGTAATGGATGTCTGGTGTTACGTGAGATGTTCTCGTATTCTTTGAGATGCTGTAGATGTGTTGCTGTTTTGTAAATGATAGTTACAGATCAGCGTCAACGCGATAAATGGTGCAGGGTTTTTTTGGGGGCATAAATATGTACATACGTGCAGCGTTTTTTAAAGAATAGTAAAATAGTCTTACAAAATAAAAATAAAAACACCAAACCGAATGCAGAATCTCCTTCCTCAATGGAATTGAAGTCGGTTAAAAATAAAATGCAAGGCATCATGCAAAGAACTGTGAGTATATTGTAAACAGAGTTCTGGTGGAAATTTAAATAGGTTTGTAGGTTCTAAAAGAAGACTTTAAGAAATATTTGTAATCTATGGGGATTGAACCTCATTGGTACTACGGTTTGCATCCCAGGATGATCGGAACCGGAACCTGATTTTTCTATGCAATAACTCCCGTAAATCCCGGTTCCCGCCATACAATATCAGAACCGGGTGCGAAGCCTAATTGTTACCGTGTTATCTAGTCCATCACTCGACTGCCCCGAGAAGTATGACATTATAAGGGTTTAAAGTAACAGTAGCCGAGCAGGCTCGAGTCGAGAGCTCTCGGTGACACTTATTTAAGCTTATTCTCTGCTCTGTTCTTAATATAGGGTGAAGTTAGTGATAGTCGGCGTTATCCAATTATGCCCATAATCAATCTTATTTCAAAGCTTCACTGTGACATTTTCGTTAAAACTTTTATTTATTTGGTATATTTGAGAGACAATAAGTTGTCGCTTAAGTCGTTTTACTGTTAGGGAAAGATCAACATTTTATCTTTAGATATAAACAATAGCAGCACCCAAATAAAAATTAAAGTCATACGTATCTAAGATAGATCTGGGATTTCAGATAAAAGTGCGGGAAAGTAGCACCATACTTAAACCCAAGCCGCAATGATCGCTTTAACTTTTAGAAATTTAAAAACAAAAGCGTTAAATAAAATAACGTAAGAGGATTACTTTATAATAATTTCAGGTGGCAGAGATTTATCTATAAAGACAATCCGTTCAGATAGCAATTTTACTCTAAGCCAAAATCCCACTTTTATTATAGGACCCTTTTTAGAACCGTTGGTAAAACAAGGGCGTATCTGGCATCTATAAAAGTATATAAGCGGATTACCTTAAAATTATTTAAAGTAGCGGAGCGGTACCTACCTATAGAATTAATCCTTTTTAATAGCAATTTTACTGCCAAAGCCGAAAGATTTAAATTGTAATAAGTATAATAACGGGACTTATAAGCTGTCGAGCACATGGAATAAATTTCATTGTATGTAAAAGGTTAATTTACAACAAAATTTGACTGACTTGTAGGTAGTCAGAGGGCCTACCGCGAAGTTCGAAAATCGACAAAACGATGGTCCCGTCTCTATCGCTTCTGCATATACGAAAGAGAGTAATGGAAATAGACGATTCGATGAACGAAGTGCTTCGCGGTTATAAGCCAGTTCAGTCAATCTGACGCCGCGGGGGTAGCGTAATTTCACTGGGGGCGAGATTGAGCGTGGCCATTCTGTATGAAATACTATTTATTATACAGGCTTGCAGGCCGGAAATGTATGTTTATGTAAACAACAGACCATATTTCTACATTTTTCCAGCATCGCTAGTGTAAATCCAGCTTTACAGCTGATCCCGATCCGCGGCACATAGGCTGTCACCCGTGCCAAATAGCCGATGGCCCGATGGCCGAGTAATGCGGCATTTTGCACTGCCGCACTGCGCATGCATCGATGGCACTGGAGTGCTATTCTAATTTTAAAATTATTGGTTATTACAGAAAATACGTTAAGCTACCAATAAACTTTCGTACTCCGCATGCTATTTCATTCCATTTTTGTTGATCAGGGGCCCGTTTCTCAAAAGCCTATAACTTGTAATACAAGCGGATGTCACTTTTCGACATCTTTTGCTAGAATTGTTGTAGTGTTGTGGTTAAGGCTTTGGTTAGGTAAAGGTCTGAGTGTTCGTCACTGTCCCAGTACATGGCATCTATAGATGACTGCAGGGTGTCAACCATTAGCGTGTAGAGTACCTACTAGTACGTTTAGTTTTTTCACATTTCATTTTTGAAATTCTTGAACTTCTATTGACTTTTCAATTTTCAATTGTTTTAAGCAAAAGCGCCATAACAAGCGCAGCACTCACGTAATCTAAAAAAATTAAAGCTCCTAAACAATGATCTTTTCTTATTGTTTTCTGTAATCACTTAGTGGCCCCGAATCAATATAGTATACTTATTCAAATTTCCAACGAACTTTTATAATTAGTTATTCAAACCTAAAAAATCCCAATGGATAATAATTTCGGCACATGTAATATCTCATCATAACAACACAAGTTTCAATCAAACCCACTTTCAAATCCCGTAACCTGGTTGGCTCATTTCACAAAATGGCTTCCTCTCAGTTCATTTGGCTCCTGGACGGCCACAGTGTCGCAATATATCACTTTGGACTTTTAGTTACGCGCACGAGACCAGGATTCCCAAATGTCCCTGTAATGGCTTCTCCGACAGGCGGAGTTACGCATCGAAAAATATCCACGGCTTTGAACTAACATCAAAACAATATTAAACTAAGATATGCCTGTTCTTGTTTATGTTATAATGAACTTTAGCTTATAGCTCGCGCATTGAAAAATGGTTTCTGCACTGACTGAACCATTTGATGTAATGGTAGTTGAGACCTTTGAAATTTATTAAGTAGGTACGTACTGTCCCAGATTTCGTAATTTACGTTTGTGCCGTTTTCAAGTAGCTTATCATTATCGGTTGTCAAAGGCATTACTGCCATAATAATACATTTAGAAATAAATTCTATTAACAACCGATAATGATGTACCTACCTTTTGGTTGAAAATGTCACATTTACTTATTTACTAAACTCTAACTCCCAATAAAAAATTCTATGCGAAAATATCATGAAAAAAAACGATGTTGCCTCTTAAATAGTCACATTGTTATGTCTAGATCTGAAAACAAAATAAATCTAGACTACGAAGCATCGCCCCGTAATGCTGGTAATACCATAATCGCATCAGCGGCTGCAAAATGAAATTTTTCACTCGACGGCTTAATGAAAAACACGGATTAAAACATAATTACGGCTGCCGACATCAATCATGCCGTGATTCGCTGTCTATAGGTTGTTTAAACTGTTCATTGGGTGACTTTGGCCTTTTGTCGTTATATTGACATGATTGGAGCGATAACGTGACAACATGTCGCTCGTATGAACACGCATAACAACAATAACAAACGAGAACGATTTTCTGTAATAGGGTTCCGTATCCTAAGGGTAAAAACGGGACCCTATTACTAAGACTCCGCTGTCTGTCTGTCTGTCCGTCTATCACCAGGCAGTATCTCATGAACCGTGATAGTTAGACAGTTGAAATCTTCACAGATGATGTATTTCTGCTACCGCTATAACAATAAATACTAAACAACACACTAAAATAATACATGTTTGCTGCTTTTATAGATAATGGTACGGAACCCTTCGTGCGCGAGACCTACTCGCATTTGGCCGGTTTTTTTATGATACTGATTTTATCTGGATTTGATATGATCGCTCATTGGTTCGCAAAATAGGTCCCGTTCGTCTAATGTCGCATCTCGATAACTTATTAGCGCGCGATAAACGCAATGCGTCATCTTAACAATTACAAAACCATTTCAAAGTTTTAACTTTAGACTTGGTCTTTGGGTTTATCAACGCAATTATTAACCCGATGTTACAGTTACAGTGTGTATGTATCAGTCCATATTAGAGGAGCTACGCATAAAACGCCGGTTGTCGACGACGTGCCAGGACCACATACTCAAATACTTCGGACACCTCTCAAGACGCTCCGCGGATAGCTTGGAGAGAATTAGTTATAATGACGCGAAAAGTTGAAGGCCCTCTCCCTGCAAGATGGTGTGCCCAAATTACTGCATCCATGCAATTAAAACTGCACGAAGCCATGTGCGTAGCAAGGGATAGAAGCCTGTGGAGGAACCTGATCTTCAACAGAAGGACATGATGTCACGATCCTCAGCTTTGAGGGAACGACTGATGATGGTGTTACAGTTACATAATAATATACTCAAGGAATATAAATACTTAATATGAGTAGGCAGGTAAGTCGTACCCAAGTTGAAATCATGAAATGAGGAAAGAAGATACGGTGAACTTCCTCTACTTATCTTTTTTTCTAATATCAGTCGTAAGATAGATTTACATCCCCGCACGCTTTATATTTCCTCAACATACTATAAACCGACTCTAAGCCCTAATACAACCTAACCTTTCACATAAACCCGAATCTTTTTATTCAATTTTAAATTTATGTATTCAGTCCCGATGCGGCGCGCGCGTAAACCCGCGATTGGCTGTTTTTATGAGTCGGGATTTACGATTGGTGGATATGCCGTGTTGTCGTACGGTGCAGCATAAACCGTGCGGTATAGTGCAGCGTAAAGATGTCAGGCGAATGGATAGTAAAGCGTTTACTGTTGAAGTTTTGTGGTATTGGAGTCTACTTTGTGTGGAGCAGGGATGTTACAGAGCTCCGGTTCCGGTTCCGTTAAGGGGCTACTTTGAAAAATTATAAGTTTTTTCAAACGCTCTAGTGACTAACGGGAAAAGGGACTGAATTTATTTTCGAATATATATTATTAAACTATATACTCTTGTTTTTGGCACAAGCCGAAACACGTTTGTTGAAAGTTGCCTCGATACAAAAAAAACCGAAGTTGGGTACTTTTTCCCCTTATTTTTCTTAGCTTACGTAAACTAGAAGAGATTAAGCAATATAACTAAGTAAACAATAATTATGGTATTCTGGTTTATCTAAAAAGTCACAGAAGCAAAATTATACAAAACTTTATAGATTCGCTTATTTATCATAGTTTGGTCAAAAAGTCTGATCCTTAAGAGCGCTGCATCTCTTTCTTTCGCGCTGGGGAGCCATAAACGTGTCTCTAACGTATGGGCGTGGTTTGTCCGAATCGAGGAATGGCCTTAAGTCGGAACTTCCGATTGGTTTTAAACATCCCCTCCGGTTCTGGTTCTGTTACTTTCAAAACAGAAGTCATATCGGATGTCATGCAGCGCCGCGGGGGGATATGAACGGTGTAGGGTCGACTACAAAGAGATGTAGGTATCCACTTTTGGACCTTATTACAACTCAATGAGGTGAAAAAGTGTATACATCTCTTTGTAGTCGACTGTAGTACATAAAAAACAAACAGGCTTATACCTGTTATTTGCTCATGTCCCCGCTTAGCATGTGCTGCTATGCCTCGGGCTCCGGTTCTGGTTCCGCTTCCGATCCGGTTCCGATAAACTAAATTTAAAACATATGAATCCGCTTTCGGTTCTGATAAAACCACTCCTGTTACATCCCTAGTGTGGAGTTTGTTGACGGGTTGTTGGACTTGTCTGCTGAAATTGTTGTCGTCGACAGTAATACCGTCTGAAGTAATCCACATACATTTCAGTACTATATGGTACAGAATTAGAAGAAACTTGATGGAGCCACTGTTACAAATATAACTTTTGCCAGTATGAATACTATGCCAGTCCTCTGCTAGTTTCAGGATATGCTTAAGAGTCGCCAGGACGCTCGAGTTCCCATACAAACGTAGTTTAGCTCTCATTTTAAAACGACATGCTTCAGAACCACGAAATTTGGCATGGGCATTCTAGTATTACAGATCTATGTCGGTAATTCGTTTTCGTTGCAAAAAATTGTAATACAAAGAAAATACTGCCAGATACAGATTTATATACAAAACTTATTTTTGCTATATTTTCTTTGTATTACAATTTTTAGTAACGAAAATTACCGACATAGATCTGTACTGCTAGAATGCCCATGCCAAATTTCGTGGTTCTAAAGCATGTCGTTTTAAAATGAGAGCTGAACTACGTTTGTATGGGGACGCGAGTTCACGCGAGCGTCCTGGCGACTCTTAAACTGGAAAAGAATCAGCCTTAATATACATACTGATACAGCAAAACTACTTTCGCCAAACAGTGTTGTCTGTAAGAATACAGAAAGAAAAGAAGAATCTTTTTTTAGCGTTTTGCCTACCGTTGGGATTATCTTTCTTCAATATTTTTACACCTAGTATACACCGTCATGTGCTACAACTTTGCCTACGATGCTCAACTTATATCCTCCAGAGATGGCTGCCTTTCTCCTATCTCAGGAATAAGATTAAATAGCTGTTTGGTGAAGAAAACCATATTTTTCAAGCCAGGCAAGGTTGTAGCACAAGACGGTACTGTGGTCCGTTTCTCTCTTCCAGATCAGTTCGCTGCCTTTAACAACCACTAAGCTTATTAAAATGAAACAATGCACTCATCACAACATCCATTACGCTGATTACCTAGTAACTTGATCCACTGCATTGCTTGTCTAATATAATTAAGCCATAATTGGCTCATGTCTTGGCCCTAATTTCCGATGTAGTAATTGATATCCGCCTCCATTAATCTCGTTTTAATTAAATTTGCGCGGCCAAATATGGAAGAGAGATAATTCGGTTATGTTGAAGAGCCTTAAGTAAAGTCCATCTTGCTAATTAAATGAATTTTGGTACGCTTCTAACTGGCGTAAAATTTAGATAATCAAATTCATACTACGAAATTTAATTGTACAACGTTGAAAAAGTTTTAAAACATCTTATAGCCAGGGTTCGGAAACCGGAATTTGCCCCATAGTAAAAACCGGTTTTTTTTTTCTTTCGTTACTGTTTCATATTTAATAGAAAAATCCTTTAATATGAAGTGAAACCTTAAATACAATATTGGGTTTTACATAAAAATCATAAAATAAATATTGTATTGGGTTATTTCGGGGTTTTTTGCCGGTTACTCCGGAGCCCTGCTGAAAACAAAACGTTAATTGTTTAATCGCCGTACAACTTATTTTTTTTGTCTTCTCGTTTCAAAGACAACCAATAATCATTCGAAAACTATGTCATTTTCATTAGAGCCAATAAATTCATCTTATTAGCCCATCAGCTGTTCTATCAACCTTTTAAATGACTTTATGGACATCCTGTATGTACCTACAAGTATGTACCTAGATCTTGGTACATTTCGCGTGACAAAAACTTTATTGGAATTTTAATGTTAAGTATAAATTATTACCGCTTAGCACATCTAGAATAGAATAGAATACTATTCTATTCTATTAGCACATCTAACATAAATATTACGTAAATGGAGAATTTTGTTTTTATATTAAACTTACAACATTTTTATTATTGCACTGTTAAAAATTTTCAGGGAATTTTACATAATTTTAGGGCAACTTTCGTTGCCCAAAGTTTTCTGTATTTTTACATAATTATGTAATTATACAAGGCGTATGTGATTTTACATATCGACCTCTTTTCGCTATCATGTAATTTTACATTTATGTAATTTTACATAATCAAACAAATTGACAGTTGTGTAAAATTACATTTATGTAATTTTACACAATCTGTCAAATTTCACTTATGTAATTTTACATAATCTGTCATATTTCATGTATGTAATTTTACATATCTGTCAAATTTCACTTATGTATTTTTTAATTTTTTTGGTAATATTACAGAATTATCCTGTGTTTTGTTACAAATTTCGTATGTAAAAATACATAAAGTTTGTGTATTTATCATGTTTTTTTTGTGTATATTTACATTTTATTCAGTAATTTTACCAAATTATCATGTTTTTTTTACACAAACTCTATGTATTATTAATGGTTTTTTAAGTATTTTTTCCTTTTTATTCGTTAATATTACACAATTATTACGTGTTTTTTACAGATTTCTTATGTAAATATACATAAAGTTTGTGTATTATTAAAGATATTTTATGTATGTTTACATTGTATTCGGTAATATTACACAATTATGATGTGTTCTGTTACAGATTTCGTGTGTGAGTTTACACAAACTTTATGTATTTTTAATGTTTTTTTAAGTATTTTTCCTTTTTATTCGGTAGTATTACACAATTATTATGTGTTTTGTTACAGATTTGGTATGTGAGTTTACACAAAGTTTATGTATTTTTAATGATTTTTTTAAGTGTTTTCCCTTTTTATTCGGTAATATTACATAAATATTATGCGTTTTAATACATATATTTTATGTAAATATACATAAAGTTTGTGTATTATTAATGATCTTTTACGTATTTTTCCTTATATTCGGTAATATTACCGAATTATTTTGTGTTTTATTAAAGATCTCTTATGTAAAAAAACAAAACTTTTGTGTATTATTAATGATTTTATTAAGTAAATTTTCATTTTATTCAGTAATATTACTGATAAAATTTATGTATTTTTACATAAGAAACTGTGATTTTAAATATGGGCACGGTAAAATTACTTGTTGTATGTGTATTATTACCTGTAAAATTAGGTAATATTACATGTTATTAGGGGATATTTTTCTGTAAAATTCAATACAAATTCTGTACATTTACATGCTGTGGGTAATTCTCCGGATTTAGGTATTAGCCATAAGATTATTTTTCTTATGTATTTTAATGGCCAATAGCCAAATCCGGAAAACTACCGACAGCATGTAAACATACAAAATTTGTAGAGAAGTCTTTAGAAAAGATTGCCTAATAACATGTAAAATTAACTAATTTTATAAGTCATAATAATATACAAAAAACAAGCAATTTACAGATTAGAGCTTATTTAAAAAAAAAACGAAATAACAAAGAAATCAGTTTATTATTTTTTCGTACATTAAAATTAATAGACACAAATAGAGCACGCGCGTATACTACACACGTCTACGTACACATCTACGCGTTACGTATCCATTGTGGTCAAAGCCTTAAGAACTAAGAATACATTAGTTTACAGTATGCATAAACACACATACTACGCAGAATAATACTAATGGTGCTTTTATAGCAACATTACACGAGTTTTAGATTAACACTAATTTGTAAACTACTTGAAATCAACCAATCAAAGATTTCTCGCACGTACTAGCCAATTTTGGCTACTATAGGTACCGCGAAAAACGAAAGCGGTTCCCAGTCTCTTTCGCACTTGCATAGAATTTTGTAAGGGCGAAAGCGACGAGGAATTTAGTTTTCACTTCGTGGTAACCATCCAGGTTCGTAAAGTGTACTTATTAAAACCTTATACATGACTCGTTCAAATTCCATACTCTGTTACAATGCAATTTCCAAATAGATTGCTTTTTGAATAAGGTTTCCTTTTCTACGAGGAAAATTTAATAAGTATGTATAGGGCTTTCTCTCACACTAGATAATTATGTTAGATTACACATAAAAATTTCTCATTACATTCAAAAGCCTTAAAATTACACCTAGTCATCCTAGGAATTTATATTGTGTTCCTCAGTTATCATTATTATTAAACAACATTAAATCAGATAGATACATTAAAATTGTAATGATATTAAATATTACGCGAAAATAAATAAAAACTACTTCGCACCACACAAATTTAGACGTCACTTTGACAGTTGCCTTCCCCATTGCTTATTAGACTTCAACCTTCTTTTACTTATACTCACAAGGATTTACTTTATTTTTATTCATACGGCCCCATGTCTAAACTAAAATTCACAAACCTACGGACTAAATTGACAAATGACTGACAGGTAAAATGATACCAGAAACAGCAAAATAAAAATAGTGAAGGGTATATGTCGATAACAATATATCGACAAGTTGTAAAGCACAAATAACGGACTAGTTTTAATCAAAAATATGTATATTAGTTTCAAATAAGAGGTACAAATCTTGGTTTGTTCGATTTTCGAGGTAGTGTATGGATAACATGCGTTTTTACCCACACTAGTTTTAAAGCATAAAAAGGTTTCCGAGCCTGTAGGTAAAAATAATACTCCTTGTCCGACGATAACTAGTCTTTATTATATAATATTATTCATTCCCAGGCTTCTGAATATACCCACTTTTTTTTGTTAAAATGATGTTTTAATAAAAACATCATCATCATTTGTGTGTTATTTGATAAATAAAATATTATTGGATTACATGACGTCTTGTTTTTATTTTAATTTTAGCTAGAGGTAATTTCATATTAGATTGTTATCTAGCCAGTTCAGCTGAACTATAATTGTTGGCAGAACTCCTTAATCTTAAATGATATATTTTACCATAGAAATCAGTAATGCCAACATAACGTAACAATATGGATTACCTACGTAATAAGATGGATTTGTTGGGAATTTGAAAGAACAACAACTTTATTAATTAATTTAATTAAATGTATGTATTCAATAAACTAATTTTAAAATTTTTGTTGGTTTGAAATTAAAATTTTATCTCTAATTAGGGGTCTACAGATCTTTTGATCTGTCGAAATCACTGGAAAAAGTTGGTACCTATATAGATTAGCCGATCAAATTGCCAGTTTTATTGTCCCGTCTGGTGGACCCTTAACCTACGATTTAACAATAATTTTAATATCGTTTTATTGTCCCGTCTGGTGGACCCTTAACCTACGATTTAACAATAATTTTAATATCGATGAGAACGACACTGGCCAAACTGTGGCAACACTTGTTCATACTTAGTTGTCAATTTGGTCCGTAGGTTTGTGGATTTTAGTTTATACATTGTCGCGTTCTATTAGCTTGCTGTAGCTACACAGAAAAAAAAGATATCTTAATCCAAGATATTCATTCTTGTATATAAGGAAAATCGATAATTTCTTGAACCAAGTATGATTTTGTTGAACCAAGTATAATTTTGTTGATCCAAGATAGAACTTACTTGGTTCAAGATATTTTTTACTTGATTTAAGAAATTATCGATTTTCCTTATATACAAGAATGAATATCTTGGATTAAGATATCCTTATATCTGTGTAGTTTCACTATAGAGAGGTATCTGTACCATTAATTGGCACACTAATGCAGCTGTATCTATAATATATGCACTCAATGAAAAAACTCCTATAGACAGTGCCAATGTGCTAAGCAGAGGGCTATTATGATTAAAGATAAAAAAGGTAAAAGATATTTATTCTTCAATTTAGGCATAAAAAGAAACTACTACCGGTTCTAACCCTACACCTCTGAAGTATTATAGCTTGACCACAAGCGCTATACCACACGTGCCATACGCTCGCGTATGGCGCGAGCGGTACAGCCCTTGTGGTCAAGCTATACTTATTACCGGCAAGAAACTCGGCGGGACTTATTTTTCCAAAACAGTGATACATGAAATCTTAAAGATAGTATATACAATAATGTATAGTTCTTCAACAAGGCATATCAAAACAGAACAGCTTTAGAGACAGACGATGTGCCTGCCTATTGTGTAATTAAAAGAAAAAAAAACTGACTGCTTCGCAAAACGTGTGTCCACTAAATGCTAGATGATTTTGTATGATGATTAACACTGGATAGGTAGTAGGTAATGTCTAGCGTACGGACAGGTGGTGGCATTATTAAGCAGAGAGTACACTGGAGTCGCCTATTAGTTACATTTTATGATTGAATGACTAATGATCAAATTAAGAGTGAAGGAAATAATAATGACGCGACCATGTTATTTAGCCATTTAAAAATATAATTGAGAAAGGTAAGTCTAAATTAGTTTATTTGTATATTTCTGAACATATGTTTATAATTATGAGTCTCTTAAGTAGCACGTTAAATATATACTTAATGCCTAATAAAGTAATATTATTAATGGGTCGATATGCCGAAACCATTAAAAACGAGTAACAGGCGGCACTACTCCACACGAACATGAATTTTAGTAGTGAGCCCATGCTGCTAAATTTGGAGTCACTCGAGCGTCGTCAGGACCTAGACCATTTTTAAGACTACATTGTAAAAATAAAAAAAGTTTATATGATACGTTAAGTTGTGGGAAGGTTAGCTATAATCTCTCTAACTGGGGTGTGTCAATGGAGGTGAAGTGTGTTGGTGTGTACTTCGAACGCCCTCGACGCTTTATGGGCTGGGGATCGTGTCGTCAAACAAGTGTGTTAGCATTTGCTTGACGAGACACGTCCGAAGTACGGGGGGAAAATTCCCAGGTTAACAATGCAGCGCTCATGGGACGAGCTCTGCTGGCTGTAGTCCCATGGTGACGCTCTTCATGCCTAAATTCCGATGATGCAGCGATCTCTGTACGCGCCCGTATTGGGTTTGTGTGCGTGCAAAGCTAGGTGCAAGGTCGGACTTCAGAACAGGTGAGACAGCCATTGGCTAGTTGAAATTCTTACTAACTAAGTTATTATGTTATATAATGTCTGGAGGCCGAGCTTGGACGCTGTGTTACCACCAGAGCACTATACTTCACACTGATTGTTGGTGATGGGACGATCCGCATAGAAAACCGTTCGGTTTTTGTTGCTCTATGCGGCCGGTCCCACTGCCAACCGTCAGTGCGGGTTATGGCTCTTAGCCTAACTAGTTAAGTTTATTTATACGTTTACTTATAGCTGATGTCAGCTTACAACACTCTAGGCTCATATAAATAAATAAATAAATTATATACAGTATGGTTAAGTTATAAAGGTATCTAAGGTCTGAAACAAGTGGGTGGATGTGGACGCTGAAGGCTATTGTAAACAAAGTGTTATTATTGAAACGGTGATTTATATGGAACTGTTATCAATATTTTTGCTGACTGTACTTATGGTAACTTTTGAAAAGGGGCTGAATTGATTCTGTTTTAGCAAGTGGGACAGGGTAAGAGCAAGCGGGATGGGTGGGGTTGTTGGTTAATGGTGTTATAAGCGTTAGTGAAGCAGGGGATAAGGGCTATTAACTGTGTTAGTGGGTTTTTTGGAATAATGCGCGGGGGATGGTATGTGGGATTGTTATAAGTACTTGGCTATAAGCGTTAATAAGCGGGAATAGTTGAGGCGTTACTTGTTAGTTGGTGCAGGATGGGGTTTGATATATTAATTTGTTATGTATTGTATGTAACATATTATTATGTGGTATGTGTGAAATATTATACATTATATGTCACCTCTATTTCTAATGAAATACAACTAAATAGGGCAGACATGTGGCCTATTTAATAAAACTTCTTTTTTTCAAGTGATAATTTACAAGCGGTAGTCGCTTTCTAATAATTCTTGAAAATTGTCACTTATAGCTTTATTAAATAGGCCACCAGTTTCAGGATCATGTTTTACCACGGTGACATTATCTATGTCTGCTGATAATCCAACATATTATGTTACCATACATTGGATCTATATACAATCTAATTATAATTTATAATCTATTCTCCAATCTAAACTAAAAATATTACATTGCGAAAAATCAAACTAATTTAGACTTAGACTGTACCTACCTTTCTCAATTATATTTTCCAAAGTTGCCTCCGGTATTGACAAAGCTTTCTTGACAGTACGGTCTATTGACCAAACCTTAATGACCGGCATGATTCACTGTGAGTCGCTGTTATTGCTAACTGTGCTTGTCGTCAGTGAATTAGTTTATATGATACGTTAAGTTGTGGGAAGGTTAGCTATAATCTCTCTAACTGGGGTGTGTCAATGGAGGTGAAGTGTGTTGGTGTGTACTTCGAACGCCCTCGACGCTTTATGGGCTGGGGATCGTGTCGTCAAACAAGTGTGTTAGCATTTGCTTGACGAGACACGTCCGAAGTACGGGGGGAAAATTCCCAGGTTAACAATGCAGCGCTCATGGGACGAGCTCTTCTGGCTGTAGTCCCATGGTGACGCTCTTCATGCCTAAATTCCGATGATGCAGCGATCTCTGTACGCGCCCGTATTGGGTTTGTGTGCGTGCAAAGCTAGGTGCAAGGTCGGACTTCAGAACAGGTGAGACAGCCATAAAGTAATAAGATTAGTAAATGGAACTAATATTATTTAACATGGAACCAAATCCGGAAGAAATCTATGATATAAAATAAAATATAGATACCTCATGTCTTTGGTATATGTGTATTATATCTTCATTGAAATATGTTGCAACCATCCGTAGGTTCTCATCAAAGTTATGCGTCAAAGTTGTGGACTAATTTTTTTTTCATGATCAAAGCTTTCAATCGCTCGTTCAATGCCGTCGTTTTATTTTGAAACACGTTCATACACTGTCCAGAATTCAAGGCACAAAGACGATCAAAATGTGAAATCATATATTTTTCCTCTAACAATACTGGCCACTCGTCAAGAATATGACTTACGGCAGGTGTCGAGTTAAGAAATATCCTTTGCTGTGCATAGGTCTCGTTCATGTACAATTCAACCCGTGATTCATCTCTTTCCTTTATGGAAGAAACAGATTTAAGAAATTTAGAATCTAAAGTTTCATGATCTACGTTATCGGGTTCACCGGGTTGCCATTCCTTGCAGCCCGCACTCAAATTTTTGATGTTTGTAGATTTCTTTCTTGATCCTAAGACACCATCGCGTATACCTCTCTTCAATATTTTATTCGGCCTTTGGAGATAATGAACTCTTTCTTAAGTTTTTAAAAAAATTGTGTGGTAGCCTGTTCCAATTAGTTCTCTTGTATCAGCATCTCTATCATATAGTTGTGGAAATTTATCACACAAATCCCGTGCAACCACTCTGTAAGCTGATCTTGATGCTACTTTGGATTCTTGGAAGAGTTCATCTGTTATAGTTCTCACGACAGTGTTGACCTCGGTGTTAGAAATCGGTGCACAATCATGTAATTTTGTCAAAAGCGACGATGGAAGTTTGTTGTAGGGAATGTCAAACGCAAAGTTATTTATACTTGTGTCGCTGTTATTGCTAACTGTGCTCGTCGTCAGTGAATTAGTTTATATGATACGTTAAGTTGTGGGAAGGTTAGCTATAATCTCTCTAACTGGGGTGTGTCAATGGAGGTGAAGTGTGTTGGTGTGTACTTCGAACGCCCTCGACGCTTTATGGGCTGGGGATCGTGTCGTCAAACAAGTGTGTTAGCATTTGCTTGACGAGACACGTCCGAAGTACGGGGGGAAAATTCCCAGGTTAACAATGCAGCGCTCATGGGACGAGCTCTTCTGGCTGTAGTCCCATGGTGACGCTCTTCATGCCTAAATTCCGATGATGCAGCGATCTCTGTACGCGCCCGTATTGGGTTTGTATGCGTGCAAAGCTAGGTGCAAGGTCGGACTTCAGAACAGGTGAGACAGCCATTGGCTAGTTGAAATTCTTACTAACTAAGTTATAATATGTTATATAATGTCTGGAGGCCGAGCTTGGACGCTGTGTTACCACCAGAGCACTATACTCCACACTGATTGTTGGTGATGGGACGATCCGCATAGAAAACCGTTCGGTTTTTGTTGCTCTATGCGGCCGGTCCCACTGCCAACCGTCAGTGCGGGTTATGGCTCTTAGCCTATTAACTAGTTAAGTTTATTTATACGTTTACTTATAGCTGATGTCAGCTTACAACACTCTAGGCTCATATAAATAAATAAATAAATTATATACAGTATGGTTAAGTTATAAAGGTATCTAAGGTCTGAAACAAGTGGGTGGATGTGGACGCTGAAGGCTATTGTAAACAAAGTGTTATTATTGAAACGGTGATTTATATGGAACTGTTATCAATATTTTTGCTGACTGTACTTATGGTAACTTTTGAAAAGGGGCTGAATTGATTCTGTTTTAGCAAGCGGGACAGGGTAAGAGCAAGCGGGATGGGTGGGATTGTTGGTTAATGGTGTTATAAGCGTTAGTGAAGCAGGGGATAAGGGCTATTAACTGTGTTAGTGGGTTTTTTGGAATAATGCGCGGGGGATGGTATGTGGGATTGTTATAAGTACTTGGCTATAAGCGTTAATAAGCGGGAATAGTTGAGGTGTTACTTGTTAGTTGGTGCAGGATGGGGTTTGATGTATTAATTTGTTATGTATTGTATGTAACATATTATTATGTGGTATGTGTGAAACTGATTTTATTTATGAAAAAGGTTAGCGAATGGAACCACCATGTTTGGTGGGTGAACAGTGAGCCTGCTGACTCGGCCCGTGGACGCTGCCGTTGACGTGTTAAACGTTCCTCCGCCACCGTACCTAATAAGCTGTGCCCTGCCCTTAACACACGCTGTCCCAACCAGGCCAGCACTGACTTTTAAGTTGGTCAGTGTGCCCTGGATTGGCCGTCTACACCTAAAAGTTTAGGTGCACGATAGTTTAACGTCATAACGAGGACGTTGACAAATAATAATTTGCAAGTAATAAATAATATAAATATAATAATGTGTAACTCTTATTTTTTTATACTAATAAATATCACTATGAGAGTGGAAGTAAAAACATTAAAAGATTCTAAGACCTGGTCACTTTAGGTTAGATAGGTATGGCAAATTGTAATGACCTATAATAATGTTAGCTGACGTTGTACTATCTGAATAATAAGTGATAAGAAAATAATATGGTGCATTGCCATTGGCTACCCAAACCTACATTTTTAAAGAAATTCCAATCCAGTAAATAAAGTCATGAGCAAGTAGGTGTGGCAAGTGTGTGAGTTTGGACTCAAGTCACGCTGCCAAAAAAACTTATTTTCTATTTTCATAGAAAATTGATGGTAAAATAAGTATCGAAACTGGCGTTTCCTTATTTTAAGGAAGCTGCTTTTGCAAGAAACAATGTGATCTTACACCCTAACAGAGAAAAAATTGACTATCGGGTCAACATTTAAAAATTGTTGCCCATGTCTTGTAGGTAATGCTAGCAAAATTAAATTTTAATTGTCAAAAAAATAAGCTAGCTCTGGGACTCTCAGGGCAAGCTTACACAAGGCAATGTGAGTCTTGTGTGAAAAAATAATCCTGTATGGGTAATAAAAAGGTGTGGACAAAAGTGACATCATTTGATATCAGCTAGTGTACCACAATACTTATAAAACTGTACTATAACTAAAGGTTGACGTGTCCAGGAGTCCATGGATCACGCCGGCGACAAAGTCACGTCTGACTATGTAAAAAAATAAAGAAATATACCCATAAGGATTTCCAAAAAAAAAGGGAAAGAAACTAAAGCCGATAATACCCTAAGACTAGTTATGACATTTGGTGCTATGCTGTGTACCTAAAGGAACTAAGTGGTTGGAAATGTCCTGATAAGTGTAGTAATACTATACACAGTGATGGTGGACCAGAAATTCCTGGCCGACCTACCGGTATAATATTATTATAGAACTAGGTGACAACTAGTAACTACCAAACTGTCATGCACTGTAGCGTGCATAGTCTAAGGTGTTTATGAGATAAGAGGGCTGAATTGAATGGAAGCCATACGAACTGTGTGCATTAGTAACTTGTAGCTGCAGCACGCTGCAGCTTGAGTATCAATTGGAGCTGCATCTTAATGATGACAGTCCTTGAGTGACTCAAAATAGTGTTAAAAGGAAATATTCATAGTATGGACTATTAAGTACAGTGAAAGTATGGGACCATTTCAGCACTCGCTCCCAAAAGTGTGACCCTAACCCTTATTAATGGTACAGCATAAAATTTAAAATGTAATGTATAATGTAAATGTTTTTTTTTTAATGGTAAGTAATATGTTTATTATTATAAAGTTATTAGTGATAAAAGTGTAATGTTTTAATAGTAGTTTATGTAACTGTTACGTAATAGGAGTGCTTAAAACACGAGTGTGGTTTTATGAAACGAACGAAGTGAGTTTCATAATAAGATCATACGAGTGTTTTAAGGCCTAATTACGTACAGTTGCATACACTGCTTTATTTACATACATATTATAAAACCTAAATGACGCGTTGAAAAACTGTTCAAATGGCTGCCATTTCACAGATTGCACGCCGTGGCGGCGGGGCGCGTGCCGGCGGTCGGAGGATCGCGCGGCGCGACTGTAGAGGGCCGGATTTTCATAATGATATCGAAGTTTTGCTTATTATTTGATAATAATAACATCGTTACAGATAAGACATTTGTTCTAACTTCTAACAAAACAGTTTATTTTTATGGTGGTCATAACGTGCGGTTTTTGAACGCATCATGGAGGGTTTATGATATGGGTGTAGATAAACATATTAATCTAAATTGTTATTAAAAATTATAATAGCACAGGATGTAAATTGACTTTAAATATATATTTGGGGATGGGTGGGCGGGTCTAAGAATGTCAATAAGTTAAATGAAGCTATGATGTTGTAAGTCCTATCAAAGTGGAGTCTGTGCCTTCGCTTAGAACGTGTGTTGGAAGGCAGATTTGAGTTTGAACCCAAACGAAGCGATACTAAATATGGGTTACAGTTTCTAAAGCAAATCTAAAAAAGCATGATGCAGACATATAAAATGGCAATTGTCAATAATATAAATAAATATGTGTTTTATAAGTGTTAAAATGTAGCAGACTTTGGTAGTCACTGCATATTTTATTTTCATTAAGGTCTGATTGAGGTTTAGAAAGCTTTTGGCATAAGCCTATCTCTGAATTATATTCAAATTTATTATTAGATCCAATGAAATATGGGTTTTCATACGTATCACTAAATAAAATCATCTCTACTTCAAGGAAATTCAGTACATTTTCTTCTTGCCTGTAGAGAAGATAATCGCCTATTTCATAATTTATCCCCCTGTAACTTATTTGTGAAGCCGAGAGGATTGTTCCAGAGGTGGTGTTAGAAATCATACACTTAACGGTTGACGGTAATTCGTCGATTCTTCTTATACGAGAATGTTTACAAAATAATTTGGTATCATACCGAACACCCTGCGAAAGGTAACCCTCTTGTAGTTGATGACGACTTGCTAGTGAACTTGTGATATTGATAAAATTTGGAAGGTGTCGGACAACGTTTTTGAAAAACCTATGTTTGCTTTCAAATCTAAGCGTCCAAGAATAAATCAACGGTCCATGAATTCTCGTCAGTTCACCGTAGTGTAACAGATAGTGATGTTTAGGTCTTAGCGGAATATTGGGGAACAATTGTTTCCTAAGTATTAAATATTCTTTTATGCCAGATGATAATAAAGCTGTTTGACCAATAGATATCTCATATGCGCAAATAAGTTGTGCCGTTTCCCGTAACTTTATTATCATTTGCCAGACAGGGTCGTGAACATTTACTGAGTTTAATAAAACTAACGGCAAATAATTTAGAAAATGCCAGTTTTCAAGAGCTTGACCCCCTATTTTAACAGAGTCAGCTTTAAAAGGTGGTGGCATACATTTTTTTACCTTTTTGACAAACGTTCCATTTTCATGTTTAAATAATTTTGTGTGAAGCTTTTGTTTTTAATGAAATAATTGATAGCTAAAGCGATGTCATATTGCACAACACCCTCAAACAAATCATGTCCTAAACACGGGGGCAAACCGTCAATGACATGATAGTTTTCGATTTGATTAAAAACGGAGTCCTGTTTAACCCCTCGATTATGTACCGATGAAAAACCATTGTCATGTAATTCGTTAGAGATTTTTACGTCTTCGTTATAATCTTCAATAGTTCTTTTTTTTCCTAAAAGGATTGGATTTTGTGCAAAATGTTCTTTCTCAATTAAACAAAACCTGCAAAAATGTTTTACATTAAAGCTTTCAACAAAACCGCCAATGGTATGACTTCCCAAATTGTCAGCAATTATTGTCAGAAGAGTACCATAAATAATCTGATTACACTCTTTAATATACACTCCACGTGTTTCTAAGCTTTTAAGGTCTTCCGTTAATTTACCAAAAATTTTATCATGACCGAATTCTTTTAAATGTTTTTCCTTGCATAATAAAACCAGTTTCATGTTATCTACTTTAGACCTATTATAAGGAAAAATATTTACAAGCGTCATGTAAACTCCTAGTATTTTATGTTTGATCTTAGATGATCCCAAGGGATTACAAACTTCAAAAGCGTCTTGATACAATATTATTTCTAATAATAAATAATAAAATGTTTAGAAATTCGTTATTAAGCATTTTTGAGCCACATGTTATATCTTGTAAAACCTCATTTACTTTATTTTTTGGATTTTGAAATTGGTCAAGAAATGTCTTATCTGCAAACCACGTTCTAATGGTGTCTATGATTGGTACATATTGTAAGGAACACATTTTGTGAAAATTATTTCTACCTAACATTATAGAAATTGGTAACACAATGTTACAAAGATCCGAGTAAAGTTTAAATCTTAAATACTTGCTTGTCAAGTTTTTAGGCCAACTGCCATTCATACTATCTTTATAGGTAGAATTGAAAACATGTTTCTCAAGAGCTTCTTTTGAATCTGGATAAGTTTCAAGCACAGATAGACATTTAATTTTAATATTTTTCAAAGAATTTTCATGGGCGTCTGAATAACCTTCTACCACACTGCGAATAGCATCTTGAGAAAGGAGATTTCGTGTCTCTAACTTGAGTAAAAGTAACAGCAACGGTTTCAAAAATAATAACTCAGTATCATTATTAAGATCCTTCTCGACTTCTATCTCGTCAGACATATTAAAATCTTGAACATCGCTAGTAGTAGGCTGAACGTGATCTAGGTTATTCGCGTTTGAGAAATCTTGATCTGGCAAATTTGAAACCGAATTTAAATGATTGCGATACACGTGACTTTTTAAAGATGGTATACTGGTAAAAGTAGATGAACCACATGAACTTGTTTCAGATGAATATGGACAGGTTACCGTTTTTCCGGATTGAATATCGTGAGTTCTTGAATGGTATTCGACATTTTTTGACAATATTCTCTTATTACATTCTGTACACTTAGAATAGGTTGAATTAATGTCAAATCGTGGACTATCGGTACTAGTCCCGGGCTGATGCAATCTAAAATTGTGATTCCTAAAAGACTCATAATTATTGAAAACACTCTTACACAAAGGATCAACACAAACATATTTAATATTTTTACAGAACCTATGACTCTTCTGATGGTTATTGTACGAAATCACTGTGGAGAAATTCTCTCCACAATAACCGCATGTAAATGACATATTATTTAAACTTAAGTTTACCCATTAATGACAATACTTTATTCAGCATGCGTCCTTTGCGAACTTTACTCCCTTCTTTGGGATTTATTTTAAAAACATACCTTTGTATAAATTCTAATGTATTTTGACACTCCACTGGATATTCCATATTCAAGTTGAAGTAGGCCGCCATCAATAGTTGTAACGACGTAGACAGACTCGTAGTTTCGCTAACAATCGTTTTTTCTACCAGCAAGTAATATATATTTTCATTACTTGCGGATAACAAACAAAATGGTTATAATAATTTTAAACAAAAAAAAAGGAACCGACTTCACATAGGATCCGCTATTCCAAGAGGAAGTGACCGAGTTGCTTCAAAAAATAGTGAAATCACTATAGGTGTGCCTGTATTTATTTATTTTTTTTATTTATTTAAACTTTATTGCACAAACAAAAAGTGTACAAGAGGCGGACTTAATGCCTTAAGGCATTCTCTACCAGTCAACCTTTGGATCAAACCGAAAACTTGAATTAGTGCAGGATCATAGAAATCGAGAGATATTTAGAAACACAAATCAACATTACTATTTATTTAAAATACACATACACAAATAAGAACATAACATATACATACATATACAGATACATAAATAAATATATAGTACCCATGTATATAAGTATATAAGTAATAGTCGAAGAGTTCCCTCGATTTCTCCAGGATCCCATCATCAGACCCCGACTTGGTGAGAATGGGACAAAACAATTTTGAAAATCGGTTCACGATTCAAGGAGATATCGAGTAACATACATACAAAATAATAATGATAATAATAATAACTTGAACCGACCACCAACGTGACTGCGCTTGAACCGACCACCAACGTGACTGCGCAGCGACTATCGGATCAGGTCCGAGTCATCCAACGGGATAAACGGCTGGATGACTCGACACTTGATCGGCTTCGCCTGGAGGCTCTCTCTGCTCACGCGGCCTCCACCTCGGCGCGGGATCCACCCGCCACGGCGTGGGATCCGATGCCCGCACCCGACCTGGCATCGGGGGCGCCGCGGGTTGATCTCAGCGCCGACGAGGAGGAGATCGCGACTCAGAGTGTGAGTAGTACAGCCAATGAGCAACTGAGGAGGACTTTGGAAGAGGCAATTACGCAGTATAGAGGAAAGGCCAATTCGTAGAAGCTATCTTATTTTCGATGTTCGTAGGACCCAAAAGGTTTATACCAACAAGTGGTATCGTTGGAATTAGCATGAGCTACTGATTATGAAAATATCTCTTGTCACTTCATAAAGTGGTGGAATGAGTTTTTATGACGTCACAAAGATGGCGCACGACTTAGGGTTAGATTTTGTTGATTATTTCAAAAACTATTTAGTCGATTTATGCAAACAAGGTGTCTTATGATTGATATTTTCATGCTTAATAAAATATGTAAATCTACCTTCAACCAAAAAGTTAAATAAAAGCCAAATTTATTTTTATTTACATTTCTAACACGCATTAATTTACATTATTAATTAGGTTAAACTTTATTGCACAATAATAATAAAATAAGTCCAAAAGGCGCACTTAATGCTTTAGGCAGAATGCCTTCCAGTCAACCATAGGGCAAAACAGAAATTTGCTATGGTGTGTGCAGTGAGATAAAAGGATTGTGTAATTATTAGTCTCATATTTAAATCCTAATTTCTAACTCTACACATTGTAATATTTTAATATTGTAATATTTGTAGCTAATATATAATATATGTATATGTAGTATATGTATATATGTAATAATCTTTACCTTTATTTAGCCTTATCATTATACATTTTATCATTAAGTAGTGTATTTTACAGTGTGTTTTTAACATACTGTTTACGCTGTTGGGGCAGTCTCTCTCACGGCCGTACTATACTTTTCCCGTAGCCGTTCAAGCTATTTTCGACGGCCCTCTAATTCTGGTATTCTGGTGTTTGGTGGTAGCTAGAAGTCTGAATTTTCAGTGAAAAAGAAGTCATAACACAAGGAAGACATTTATTCTCAAAATCATTTAATTTTAACTTATAAATTAAGAATGATTGCAAGTCAAAGTTCCTTAGTTTTGTTACTGACTGACTATTATATGACATACATACGAATTCTAACTCTAGCTAATCCACAAGCTCCAAATTTTGAACACATCTAGTATTAGAGCTATAAAGCCTCTGAAAATCTTAACATACTGCAATGTCAGCCGGGTTGCCTGGTTTTACAAACCTTACAAGTACCATGCAATCCCATATAAAGAACTGCAAAGTAACATTTTCAGTTGATAACATTTTGATCTTTTTTTGACCATAGTAGTTGATAGTAAAATAAAGGCAGTTTTAGATGCCCATTAATACATTCGGATCTGGGCATGCGTACCTACGGGTTCATGGGTGAGAATAGGTATGGGAATGTGCACGGCAAAAACGTGGAAGGAGAAAAGGGAGCCCTACTTACAAAAAGGAATGAGATCCCATTAAAAACATTACATGTGAAAAAAACACAAGACTGGCAATACTGTTCTTAGACCGCAAAAAGTATCGATATCTAAAGAAAACCAAGCCGGTGTCCTTTGAACTCAATCCCCACTGGAGTTCACTAACAGTTCATTGTGGCCGTTTCAATATTAGATGTCTATATTTTTATAATAAATAACATACATATTACTTAAGCTAATTTATTTTAACTATACTTAAGTAAAAGTGCATCAAAATAACTCTAAGCTTATTTTGACTATCACGAAGGTCTAACTTTTTCTGATTTGGATAATATCTTCAGTATATTCATAGGTTAAGCTGGCTAGCCATTGCTTTTGCTTTTGTAATGACTTGTTTGGCTTTAAAAACGGGTTTATCTTTAATGTCTAAGTGTCTAGTCACGGAATTATAAACAAAACTAGATATATACGGTTCAAATTGTTTTGCAAGGGCAGTATTCACGGACGGAACCTGTGTTCGATACACTCTTCGTTTCAAGTATTTGCTTGTGCTTATCAACAACAATTTTGTGTAGGTAAATTGACGAACCGTCAACACTTCGGACTTTTTATATAGTAAAAGTGTGGAATACCGGAAGGGTTTCTTTAACATTGTTTTAAGGACAGCACGCTGTGCTCTTTCGGCCTCGATGATAACTGTTTTACAAGAGCTGCCCCAAAAGCGTAAACAGTATGTTAAAAACAGACTGTAAAATACACTACTTAATGATAAAATGTATAATGATAAGGCTAAATAAAGGTGAAGATTATTACATATACACATATACTACATATACATATATATTAGTTACAAATATTTCTTTACAATGTGTAGAGTTAGAAATTAGGATTTAAATATGAGACTAATAATTACACAATCCTTTTATCTCACTGCACACACCATAGCAAATTTCTGTTTTGCCCTATGGTTGACTGGAACATAATGCCTTCAAGCATTAAGTCCGCCTTTTGGACTTATTTTTTTATTATTGTGCAATACAGTTTAACATAATTAATAATGTAAATGAATGCGTCTTAGAAATTTAAATAAAAATAAAAATGGCTTTTATTTAACTATTTGGTTGAAGGTATATTTACATATTTTATTAAGCATGAAAATATCAATCATTTGGCACATTGTTTGCTTAAATTGACTAAATAGTTTTTGAAATAATCGACAAAATCTAACCCTAAGTCGCGCGCCATCTTTGTGACGTCATAAAAACTCATTCCACCACTTTATGAAGTGACAAGAGATAGTTTAATAATCAGTAGCTTATGCTGATTCCAACGATACCACTTGTTGGTATAAACCTTTTCAGTCCTACGAAGAATTCTCCGCTTCAACTTGGCCACCCCACTAGTATCGCTCCACAAATATCCCTAGGCCACGATTACCACGCTTGCCTATGAATAGACGCAATCTAGCGTTAATGGGAGCCCTAAATGATTTGCTAGATCCATTCCTGCGGACTGGTAAAGACTTAGATGATACGCACTCGATCATGTACTGCGGAGCCATCGCGGCGTGCCGTGTTGCTCGAGTCAAGTTTCCGGACGCTGAACGTGCACCTAGGACCGCCGGGGGTGTCCCCGCATGGCAGGTGCGGATTGAGCGACGTATCAACTCATTTAGGACTCTCATTGCAAAGCTGATCTGCTTCAGGGGGGGCAACAACCGCCCCCGAGTAATGCGCTTTGTGCACCAGGCGTTCGCGGGGACGGATATCGAGCCCCGCGACTACATGGCCAACGTCACAGAGCGCATCGACTTTCTGAAGCAGAAAGTTTATGCATGGGCAAGCCGTATTCGCCGCTACAGAGAGCGTGTGGACCGATTCAGGCAGAATAGTCTTTTCCAAAGTGACCAAAGGAAGGTATACCGAAGGTGGGAGGAAGCTGACCCCCGTGTGTCCGACGTGCGACTGCCGGATGCTACTGCCATGTCTGATTTCTGGCGTAGCATCTGGTCGGCGCCCGTTGAACACACGGAGGGCGAGTGGATGAGCGTTGTCGAACGTGAGTGCGAGACCATCGAACCTATGGGGGCTATTACCATCAGCCCCGATGACGTAAGTTGTGCAATCCGTACGGCTCAGAACTGGAAAAGTCCTGGCCCGGATGGATTGCACAACTTCTGGCTAAAATGGTTTCGATGCTCGCACTCGCGGCTGGCAACGCAATTTCAGCAAGCCCTCGAACTTGGCTCCCTCCCGCCCTCCTTAACAACTGGTGTAACCTTCCTGCTCTATAAGTCCGGTAGTACCACGGAAGCGAAGAACTATCGACCCATCACGTGCTTGCCTACACTCTACAAGCTCCTTACATCCATTTTGAGAGCAAAAATAAACGCGCATATGGTCGCAAACAACATCTTGGCCTCCGCTCAAAATGGATGTAGGGTTGGGTCCCGTGGTACTAAAGAGCTCCTCCTCATAGACATGACCATTTGCCAACGAGTCCGGCGGAACAGGGGGGCCCTCTCAGCCGCCTGGATTGACTACAAGAAGGCCTATGATTCAGTGCCTCATTCATGGCTGGAGAGGATCTTACAGCTGTATAAAATTGATGCAGCCTTAAGATCCTTCCTTGGCGCGTGTATGAGGCAGTGGACCACAGTCCTTCGTCAACCAGGAGGCGGGGATGACCCCCCTGGCCCGCAGGACTTTATAAGGATCGAGCGAGGAATATTTCAGGGCGACAGTCTGAGTCCCTTGTGGTTCTGCCTAGCTCTAAATCCGCTCAGCACACTGCTGAAGGATTCGGGGCTAGGTTGCCGGCTTCGGAGAGAGGGTGAAGTCATATCTCACCTTCTGTACATGGACGATCTCAAATTATTTGCACCAAATAACCGGGACTTGCTGGAGCTACTAAAAACCACTGAAGTCTTCAGTAGTTCCATCAAGATGGAATTTGGTGTTGATAAATGTGCGGTTATGCATGTACAGCGGGGGAAAGTAGTAAATTCAACAAATTTACAGCTTTCTGAGACGATGACGTTCAGATCTATCTCTGAATCAGAAACCTACAAATACCTTGGTATGTCACAGTCGTTGGGTATTGAGGATGTGGGTATTAAACAGGCGTTGAGGGAGCGCTTCTTCGGTCGGCTGACAAAAGTACTCAATAGTCTTTTGTCAGGTGGCAACAAGGTGCGCGCCTTCAACGCCTGGGTGATGCCCCTACTCACATACTCCTTTGGCATACTAAGGTGGACACAGACCGAGCTGGATGCCCTGGATCGGAGGGTCCGTCAATTGCTCACCACACACCGTATGCTTCACCCACGCTCGTCCGTTATGAGATTGTACATCCCACGGAAGTGTGGAGGTCGCGGCTTTTTAAATGCCAAAAATCTCCACAACCGTGAGGTGTACAATCTCAGGAATTATTTCCTTAACAACGAGTGTGGGATGCATCGTGATGTGGTGGCAATAGATAAGGGCCTCACGCCGCTCTCCTTGGCGAACGAGAACTGGCGCAAACCTGTGGTGCTAAGCACCGAGGATCGCAAGGCGGTATGGAAGAGCAAGGAGCTACACGGGCGGTTCTACGGGGCCCTCACGGGACCCGACGTAGACCTGCTCGCGTCGGTGAACTGGTTACGATTCGGGGACCTCTTTGGAGAAACCGAAGGTTTTGCCTGTGCAATTGCGGACGAAGTTATCATGACGAATAACTACCGGAGATATATCCTGAAGGACGGTACGGTCGACATTTGTCGGGCATGCCGCCGTCCCGGAGAGTCACTCAGGCATATCATCTCCGGTTGTTCCCATCTTGCTAACGGCGAGTACTTGCACAGACATAACCTCGTAGCCAGGATCATACACCAGCAGCTTGCTCTCCTATACGGTCTTGTGGACCACGAAGTGCCGTACTACAAGTACACACCTGCGCCAGTTCTCGAAAATGGTCGTGCCACGCTCTATTGGGATCGATCTATTATCACGGACAGGACTATTGTAGCCAATAAACCTGATATCGTGGTAATAGATCGACCGCAACGCCGGGCCATGCTCGTTGACATCACCGTCCCATGTGACGTGAACCTCGTGAAAGCCGAGAAGGACAAGTCCAGCAAGTACCTAGACTTGGCTCACGAGGTAACCGCCATGTGGGAGGTCGATTCGGCGATCATTGTGCCGATAGTTGTTTCTGCGAACGGTCTCATAGCGAAGAGTCTCGACCAACATCTTGAGAGACTTTCGCTACGGGGTTGTGGTTGGATCAAGGGTCAGATACAGAAGGCGGTAATTCTGGACACGGCGCGCATAGTCCGAAGGTTCCTCACTCTGCGGCCCTAACCACCGGCAGCCTGGGCCTTGCTCCGTTGCCGGCGGCACCCTAGGATAGGTTTTTTATAATGTTTTTATTGTTTTTGTGTGTTTTTGATGTATTTTTGTATTTTACTTTTATAAAAATATTGTAAAAAACCTACACTAAGATAAAAAATGAATAAAGAGTATAATAATAATAATAGCCAATTGGGAGGTTGATTCGGCGATCATTGTGCCGATAGTTGTTTCTGCGAACGGTCTCATAGCGAAGAGTCTCGACCAACATCTTGAGAGACTTTCGCTACGGGGTTGTGGTTGGATCAAGGGTCAGATACAGAAGGCGGTAATTTTGGACACGGCGCGCATAGTCCGAAGGTTCCTCACTCTGCGGCCCTAACCACCGGCAGCCTGGGCCTTGCTCCGTTGCCGGCGGCACCCTAGGTTAGGTTTTTTTATAATGTGTTTATATTTTATATTGTACTTTGTATGTTGTATTTTATATTACTTTTATAGTCATATTGTAAAAACCCTAACCTAAGATTTAAAATGAATAAAGAGAAAAATAATCATAACAAAAAAATTCAGTCGAATTGAGAACCTCCTCCTTTTTTTAAGTCGGTTAAAAACAGACGAAATAGGCTCCAAAATGTTATATTAACCAACTTTAAAATCTGATCACTAGATAAATAAAATAATAAAATTTTACCGGTTATTTGGGGGAAATATTCATATATAACTTGCATGTCAGACTTAATTAAAATGTATCGTATTACGCTTATTCAATACATTTACATTTCAACACCGTATGATTCGTATAAATTATATCATGATTAATTATAAATTATATAAAACATACAGTGTATGCTTCGCAGGAACGGAATTTTATCATTGTAGTAATAATTACATCTCACCTGAAAATACAATGTTAGGCGCAGCTATGTTGGATGTCTTGGCAACTTCAATCCTAGTTATTGGTTCCTGGAAAAGTTTTAACATGTTATTTAATAACAAATTATTTAACATGGAACCAAATCTGGAAGAAATCTATGATATAAAATAAAAATATAGATACCTCATGTGTTTGGTATATGTGTATTATATCTTCATTGAAATATGTTGCAACCATACTTAGGTTCTCATCAAAGTTATGCATCAAAGTTGTGGACTTATTTTTTTTTTCACGATCAAAGATTTCAATCGCTCGTTCAATGCCGTCGTTTTATTTTGAAACGCGTCCATACACTGGCCAGAATTCAAGGCACAAAGACGATCAAAATGTGAAATCATATATTTCTCCTCTAACAATACTGGCCACTCGTCAAGAATATGACTTACGGCAGGTGTCGAGTTAAGAAATATCCTTTGCTGTGCATAGGTCTCGTTCATGTACAATTCAACCCGTGATTCATCTCTTTCCTTTATGGAAGAAACAGATTTAAGCCAGTCCTTTTTAGAATCTAAAGTTTCATGATCTACGTTATCGGGTTCACCGGGTTGCCATTCCTTGCAGCCCGCACTCAAATTTTTGATGTTTCTAGATTTCTTGCTTGATCCTAAGACACCATCGCTTATACCTCTCTTCAATATTTTATTCGGCCTTTGGAGATAATGAACTCTTTCTTCAATTTTTTTAAAAATTGTGTGGTAGCCTGTTCCAATTAGTTCTCTTGTATCAGCATCTCTATCATATAGTTGTGGAAATTTATCACACAAATCCCGTGCAACCACTCTGTAAGCTGATCTTGATGCTACTTTGGATTCTTGGAAGAGTTCATCTGTTATAGTTCTCACGACAGTGTTGACCTCGGTGTTAGAAATCGGTGCACAATCATGTAATTTTGTCAAAAGCGACGATGGAAGTTTGTTGTAGGGAATGTCAAACGCAAAGTTACTTATGCTTGTGTCGCTGTTATTGCTAACTGTGCTTAACGTTGGTGAATTAGGAGCAGTGATTGTAGACGCTGTTGCCGTGTGACTTTGATTATCGCTTTGATCAGGTTCCCAACTATCCCCTATAAGTATAACCTCATTTTGGAGTTCTTTGAGAGCTTCATTGTCATCTATTTCTGTACCATCCATCAAAAAAACCTTAGATCCTGAGATATTCTTTTCATTTGCTGTAATAATAGAATGTTTACAATTAACATGAACCTAAAATATACAGCAATAACTTTAATGAGAAACAACGTATGATTGCAACATATTTCAAGGATTATTTGTAATTAAATATGTATATATCGTGACTACTTTGAAAAAATCTCGTATCTGACACTGCTGCTCTAAGTTGAAACGCAGTAGCTCTATATACATCCCCCACATAGTTACTACATTTGTCTTTTGAATGTCATAACAAGATACGAGTTTTCTTCAAAGTAGTGGCGATATGTTACTGTAAAAGTCCGAAGTGCTGTTAAACCTAGGGTTTACCAACTCGTATCGGTAAAAACCCGAAATATTGAGATATCATCGTTCATTTCGGGCTTTTACCGCCGTTGGGTCGGTAAAACCTAAGTACTCCAGTAAAGATACGTTTTTTTAAACATTAATTTATAATAGGGATTTTTTTTGTTTATGTAGTTTTATAATGTCATTCTATAAGAAGACTGATTGAAAAATCCTAAAAACTTTCTATCGGGAAGTAAATATTCATCAAAATATATATGAACCGTTTCCGTTTTTTGTCTGATTTTCCATCATCCATAAATAACGTGTCTTAAGGAACCATAATAAATAATAAAATATTTATATATTTATTTAGGCGATTTTTTAGAAATTAATTTAAATGAGGATTTTTTCATGTTCAAATTTTTGTATAGGATTTTTTGTTTACGCAATGATTAACATGACTTTTAAGCCATACAACTAAATACTTCTGCTATTATGAATTATTTCCAAATTTGTCACTTTTCCCATACAAGTGAAAATAAAATGACAGTATTAAAGATCTGGGGGGGGGGGGGACACCTCAATGTTATTTTTAAAGACCTATCGATTGATATGCAACACGTTAATATGTAGTAACTTTTATTTATTTACATGAATCGAGACTATGGAGTGCCCTCCATAAAAAAAAAGGAATTTTTACTGTAAAACTAATAAGCGGCATACATACATGTGACATACGGACGGACAGACGGACATGAAGAAACTATAAGGGTTCTGTTTTTCTACGGGACCCCAAAAAGAAGCAACGATTTTCCAAATCGGTTCATAAATGACAGAGTTATGATGTAACAAACATTAAAAATTAACATATGTGTCAGTCCACGGAAAAAGGGACCACTTTATCGATATGGAGTACTAGTACTTTCTAAAATTACAGCATATACACTATCTATCTGAAGAATTTGCAGAAGACAACGATGAAGAAGATACAAAACAATACGATGAAGGTGGCTAATAAGAAGATGATCGTCATCTTCTTATTAGCTTTCTTATGAAGAAGGAGAATGAGGAAGCGGAAGAAGTAGAAAAAGAAGGAGAAGATGATGACGATTATTCAAGCTAATATGAATTTTGTTTACAGTTATTAATGCGGTTAAATATCTGTCGAGTTGAACTTATATTACATTATATTGCTTAATAACGGATTCATGCGGACGACGTCACGGGTATCCTTATAGGTGCCATTCATTTATTATTAAGTACAACAATTTAAAGGGGGGGGGGGGGATTGACCATGCCTTACTTCTACTTACAAGAGGAGTATTTTTTTCTTATGTAGGGGCGGAAAATTGGCTTACGTAATAAATGGACGACCCCTTTTTCTATTCTAAAACCTTCTCCAGAGTATAACAAATACTTTTCTGAAAACCGCATCAAAATCGGTTCAGCCGAACACGAGATAATCGCGAACAAACATACATACAAACATACGGGTCAAACTGAGAACCTCCTTTTTTTTCGGTCGCTTACAGTTAAAAAAAGAATTTTCCAGATCGGTCTAGCCGCCTTCGAATAATCGGTGAAAATACATAAAAAAATAGCAAAAAAAAAAACAAAGACCCCGACGGATTGATAAACTCCTCCTTCGAAATCTGGAAGCAGTATATCTGATCATGATCAAAATAGTTTTTGTTGACAGTATTTATTAAGCGTTACCTTTCTAATTTGTTTCATATTTTCTGGACAAGAACAGAAATTTGCATAAAGATTCGATTAGAAATCAACATAGACAAATGTGGTACCTTTTTCCTAAAAACATCACAAGTATATATAACATACTTACTAACACGGTTTTGTAGCAGTTGACTAACTACAATTTGACATGCAGGTGCCGTCGGACAGTCTTGTGGGGAAACTCATCCATTGAGTCAATTTTGCAGGGTCTACTACTCCAGAGTTCCAAAGCAAGCTTGCTATTTACATAAACTAAAAGCACATTATATTATACATTATATGTCACCTCTATTTCTAATGAAATACAACTAAATAGGGCAGACATGTGGCCTATTTAATAAAACTTCTTTTTTTCAAGTGATAATTTACAAGCGGTAGCCTCTTTCTAATAATTCTTGAAAATTGTCACTTATAGTATAGCTTTATTAAATAGGCCACAAGTTTCAGGATCATGTTTCACCACGGTGACATTATCTATGTATATACATTGTATCTATCTACAATTACAATATCTACATAATTAAAATTTATAATCTATTCTCCAATCTAAACTAAAAATATTACATTGCGAAAAATCAAACTAATTTAGACTTAGGTACCTACCTTTCTCAATTATATTTTCTAAAGTTGCCTCCGGTATTGACAAAGCTTTCTTGACAGTACGGTCTATTGACCAAACCTTAATGACCGGCATGATTCACTGTGAAAGAATAATACAATTGATTACGGTCAAATTCATTATTCAATTCAATTCAATTCTTTATTTCAGGCCAGTTTGCCCATAGAGTGTTAGTATACAGACTTACATTATTAGAGTTAGTACTTCTTAAACCTAGGTATCACTAATTATTTGGGGTCTTGGTACACAGGACTATGAAAAGACGCCCAGTGACTGAAAAACGGACAGTCCCATCTCTCTGCTATATCAGCCAGTAAGCCGTTGGTGCTGCCCCGCAGACGGTACATTTGAGAGGCGAAAACCAAATTGTCTATCTAGCACTGCGCAACTACTGAGGTGACGTTCAAGCACACCGTCAAGAACCTTCGCTACAATTGTGGCCAAGGAGATTGGCCTATAATTATTCAAGTCAGATACGTCGCCGGTTCTATTCTTTACTATCGGTACAACAATAGTTTTTAAAAGCTCGTCCGGCAAGTATCGTCTTAGACCAAAGGTAATAATGCAGTGGAGTTATTTGACAGCTCCAGGCGGCTTAGCATGACATGCGTTGTCGCACGCGATTTAGATGAAGCCAGTGCTGGCTGCCAGTCACACTGGCATCTCGTATAAACACTGGCTTCGTCTAAACCGGGCTTTGTCATGCTAGCCGTCAGTCCGCCGAATTATGGATTCTAACTTAGCGATGGTGAAACAACATTGTTCAATGACAAATTAGGTACTTAATTGTAAATTAGGTACTTATTTGTCGCTCTTTGCTCTTAACGTACAAATTACCTAGGTACAATCGCCATCAAATATATCGGAGCAGCCAGGGTACTCAAAAATATCTGAACATGCACTTTATCGCCTTGACAATACAGGCGTTGTTCAGATATTTGTGACCACCTTGGCCGCTCCGATATATCTGATGGCGACTGTACCTAAATCAAATTACAGCTTGGACTAATATATATATATTTGTTTGTGTTGTTTAATGTTTACAAAATGTACGTAATACTTACATCTATTTTATTTGCACTGCATGCAAAGCCAATTGAAAGAAAGACGATGGCAAAATATTTGGCAGCGACAGGACTCCACAAGATTTGTTTGCCCTGCGCCTGTACACCACTGCGAGAAGGGAGTTGCTGTGAGAACGAGCTGATTCCGCGGAGACTTCTGGAACAATCATATTAGGTAAAGGTTATCTGACGCATATACCTATTTCTGACGCAAAAAACTAAAATACTCATATTTACCTGTTTTCTTATAACTCCGATCACAATTTGGATTTCGATACGGGTGGCACATTAAGGAACATGCAAATTCACGAAAGACACGCCATTTCACGACACAACACACAATTTTAACAAAACGGCAGCATGCGATATATGACTGGCGCTAGCACGGCGCCGCGCCCGCGCCGCTCAAAGCAAAACCAACGGCAGCGCGGTCGTTTATTATAAATAGTCCGCCGTGATTGGCTGTTCACGGTGCAGCACAGAATTCGTCCAATCCGCAAGCCAAATGCTAACGCTTGGGCACGCTTGGGATGTCACGTGTTTGGGGTTGCCAGTGTTGCCACGTTATATATGGGGAGTATTGTAATACGTTGTGTTTGTATTTATAAATCACTGACAAAAGGTAATGGTAAAATAATTGTTGTTCCAGTGTAAATGTAATACTTAATTGATAATTAAAAATAACACATTGAAAGGATTAGTAACTATTGATTACTAATAATTTAAGGTAAATCAATTATCAATGGCATTGAACACTAAGGGTCACCACACACCTAGCGGTTTTCCTCGCGGAATTAGCGGAAGGAGCGGAAATTCATAGACAAAATGCTTAATTTGTCTATGGTAGCGGAAATTTGTCTATGGCTTCCATACAAAAAATCTGCTACCATAGACAAATTTCCGCTACTTCCGCTAATTCCGCGAGGAAAACCGCTAGGTGTGTGGTGACCCTTATTCACATCAGTACCTACAATTATTTCGGTAAACGAATAATTGAAAAAACTCAATAATCAATTACTGTCAAATTATATAAAACTATTTTAATAATTAGTGTAAGGCGATTATCACACTGACGACGGATCCGCATGCGGCGCCGGTGTGCGAGCGAGATAGCGCTATACACATGCAGAGCGCTATCTCGCTCGCGCACCGGTGCCGCATGCGGATCCACGCCAGTGTGATACCCGCCTCAGTAAACTAAAATTGATATTAATAATCAGAGATCGGAATAGGTAGAGTATACAGGGTGTAACAAAAATACTGGTGATCCGTTTAAGGGCATAATCGGTATCGTATTACGACTAAGAAAAAGTATGAGAAAAAGTTTTTGGACGCGAAAAAATTTTTTTTTTATCTATGGGACACGTGGTCCCAGCTGGCCGACCCTCCATACTAAACCAATAACATCATCAACATCACATCGCCATCTTGAATTTCTTTGTTTTTCATCCGTTCACGTTGAAAATCAATATTTGAGGACCTTAAATGCTTCTTAATACAAAACTTTATCCGATCGGTTCGAAACTCGATATCCGAGGATCTTTAAGGCCCCTTAATACGAATTTCAAGAAGAAATTGCAGAAACTGGCCGCCATCTTGAATTTATTTGTTTTTGATCCGACCGAGTTAAAATCGATATCTGAGGATCCGCCAGGCCCCCTAATACGAATCTGAGGTCAAAATTGCAAAAACTGGACGCCATTTTGAATTCCGTTGTTTTTGATCCGTTCGTGTAGAAAATCGATATCTGAGGATCGGCCAGGCCCCTTAATACGAATCTGAAGCCAAAATTGCAAAAACTGGCCGCCATCTTGATTTTCTTAATTTTTTATTCGATCAAGTTAAAAATCGATATCTGAGGAACTGCCAGGCCCCCTAATACGAATCTGAGGTCAAAATTGCAAAAACTGGACGCCATTTTGAATTTCGTTGTTTTTGATCCGTTCGTGTTGAAAATCGGTATCTGAGAATTGGCCAGGTCCATTTACATGAATCAGAAGTCAAAATTGCAAAAAATGGCCGCCATCTTGAATTTCTTTGTTTTTGATCCGATCAAGTTAATAATCGATATCTGAGCATCCGCCAGGCCCTCTAATACGAATCTTAAAAAATTTAACATTCGGGAAACAAATACGGGAATTCCCGTACAAAACAATATAGACCTAAGGGAGTCTCCAATTCTCGTCACTGTTCTACAAAGTTTAGGTAAATGTATATTCTGCCTATTTCGATCACTGTATGATAAGTCGTCCGTACCGTCGTACGTAAGGTATATATAAGTCATATATCTTTGAAATTATAATGATTTTGGAAAAGTTCCTATCATATTCGATAGATTGAATAAAAATATCCCAAAACCAGCTTAAAACATAAACCAAGAAAAGGAGTTAGGGAAAATTTCACACGTCGCAGGTGACCCAAAACCTAAAGGGTACTTTCCATACCCCTACAATCATGAAAACTGCCAAAAAGGTAGGTCTTACAGCATAAGTAAAAGGAAAAGTCAAATCATCGCTTTTATGTTATTCCATCACAAAAAAATATTTTTCCGTAAAAATAAATTATTTCATAACGCAATGTTGAATGATTGTTAAAATTGTGTGATGTACGGAACCCTTAGGGCGCGAGTCCGACTCGCACTTGGCCGGTTTTTACTATACTATAAAGTTTTAAAAAACCTGTTGACATGTCCGGGTTCTGGTGGGTTACCGCGAAGTTCGAAAATCGAAAAAACGATAGTCCCGTCTCTATCGCTCTTGCATATACGAAAGAGAGGGATGCAAATAGACGATTCGATGAACGAAGTGCTTCGCGGTTATAGCACTGGCCTATATCGTTTTGTCGATTTTCGAACTTCGCGGTAGGCCCTCTGGGCTCCGGAGATTTCGCGCGTCTTGCCCTGGTTGTTAAATTTTAGAGATGGCAACACTACATTCGTAACGTATGTTAGGGTCACAACAGACCTAGCGGAATTCCTCGCGGAATTAGCGGAAGTAGCGGAAATTTGTCTATGGTAGCGGAAATTTGTCTATGGTAGCAGATTTTTTGTATGGAAGCCATAGACAAATTTCCGCTACTGTAGATAAATTTCCGCTACCATAGACAAATTTCCGCTACTTCCGCTAATTCCGCGAGGAATTCCGCTAGGTGTGTGGTGACCCTTATATACAATCTTAGAGCTTTAAACCAATCGGAATAGCCATTGACAATTGACAGGCGTTCCCCTCTGCCGAATGAATATGACCAGTGGTCATATTCGTTGTATGGACTGACGTTTATTTGACGTGGCTATTTTGACGTTTCGCATACATTTGACGTTCCCCTCCCCCGCAAAAAACGGCAGACTTTTTCCGATAGAAATGAAAGCGCGTCTCGCATCCGGTTTAATAATCAAAGTATACAATACACCTCGATTTAACTCACTACGAACGCGTAGCATAATTAAATTAGACCTCGAATTTCGCATTGAACTACTAATCATAGATCAGGCTTACACTGGTCGGTCCTAGGGTGAGTTGCCGGTATTTAAGCATTGTGAATGGCAGACAAATGTAACATATTGATAACTAAGTATTTCTATTAAATTTATATCCTTTAATATTAATAATGAATATATGTATCTTTTAAGTAGGTAGTCACGGAGTCGTGTGAACGCAAAACCTAAAATTAAGTAGGTAATAAGATGGTACCAAGTAGGTATTAGGTAAGTATTTCGAGCGCACGGGGCACGGGCAGGGCAGGCGGCCATCCATTCAGGTTACAACTTGTTCAAGGAATTGTAGACGGAGATGTTTGTGTACAGTCGACGTCAAATATACGTTTACACTTTTGAGCCTTATTACAAAGGAGTAATGTGTAAAAGTGTAAACATGTCTTTGACGTCGACTGAACAGTGTACATACATACCTACTTACTATAGTAGCCCTCAACCAATGTGACGACCGGGGCCATAAAAGTCCACAATGCAACACAATGGGTAACTGATAACGCCAGCTCAAGGGTTTTATGGCCCCGGTCGTCACATTGGTTGAGGGCTACTATAGTATTGGGCACTCGAGAAAAGGAAAAAGGTACCTTATGGCGGTTGGGGCTTACGCTATTTCTAACGACGCTGCAATACTAATGTAATGCTTCGCAACGTAAGCGCCAACCGCCATAAGGTACTTTCACCCGTGGGACGTCACAAATCATTATGAATAAGTAGCAGAAAATCGTAAGAATAAAATCATGTCGATTTTATCCCCGTCATTATTCAAATAATTTAATTTAAGGCAAGATGTAATATTTAAATTTTTGCTTTAATTTGAAATAATTGCACGTAGAATAGACCACGAGTGCAAGTAGGTAAGTGTAAAAAAATTAAAATACTATAATTAATAGTCAAAAATTGCTGTTACAAATTTTCAATTTAAATTTTCGCGCCTAAACGAATCTACAGTTCCTGTGACGTCACTCATGTGTGTCAGTGTCACTCGCCATTAGGTGTGTATAATAGTTGCAGAGTTCCCTCGATTTCTCCAGGATCCCATCATCAGATCCTGACCTTGTGAAAATGGGACCAACTGTGAAGTATACTATTTCAATCAAAAATGATTTTGCAAATCGGTCCAGCCGTCTTCGAATAATCGGTGAACTACATGCTTAAGTACATAAAAAAATAGCAAAAAAAAAACAAAGATCCCGACGAATTGAGAACCTCCTCCTTCGAAATCTTGAAGTCGGTTGAAAAGTAGAAGCGCTGGTGGCCTGGCGGTAAGACGTCCGACTTTCAATCCGAAGATCTCGGGTTCAAACCCCGGCTCGTACCACTGAGTTTTCGGAACTTATGTGCGAAATATCATTTGATATTTGCCAGTCGTTTTTCGATGAAGGAAAACATGAGGAAATCGGACCTAATCCCAGCAAGGTCTAGTTTCCCCTCTGGGTTGGAACCTCAGATGGCAGTCGCTTTCGTAAAACAAGTGCCTACGCTGATTTCCGGGATTAGATTGCCGAGCGGACTCCAGGCTCAATATAGAGCAAAAATCTGGGACAAACGCTAGGAAAAAGTGGTATTAAATAATGGATATATTGAAACGCCTGATGTAGAAAATAATTTGTAAAAATTATTTGTTATTGCTGAGTATTGCTGTCAACTTTTCATCAGGCGTTTTTTACCTGTAGGCAGGAATGATTAAATTAAAAATTATGGCGATTGTTTACATGAAGCTTTTTATACCACAACGGTGGTAAATAGCATACGGCCCACATGACGGTAAGCAGCTACCGTAGCCTATGGATGGCTGTAACTCCAGAAATATCACATGCGCGTTGCCGATCCTATATACAAAAAAGTCATTTATTGCGGACACTAAAAAATCCATATAGGTTTACAATAGGGTAAATTGCCAGTAACTGGCCACTGTCCAGTAACTGGCCACCTCAAACGAAAAATAAGCTCTATTCACCTACATACCGAATTCATTTTAGCATGAGGTTTTAATTACTTGTCACCTTTCAACAACAGGCCAAGTTATACTAAAATGAATTCTGTCTGTAGGTAAATATTAGAGTTCATTTTTAGTATGAGTGGCCAGTTACTAGCGATTTACCCAACTTCACATCAAAAATTAAGTTAAAAATATCTCATCGTCAACACATCGTCCTCTTTGAGATCTGTGGGGACTACTTCTACTTATATACTCTGAATAATTTGAACAGACCTCATCCACTTAGTGTCTTATCTTTTGTTGAAAAACCGCAAGCGCACGTGCCAATATGAAAAAATGGTTTGTGGCCACATGTAAGCGTTTATTGAATTTTTACTATTAACACCACGTTATAAGATTCAATATGAACTAATACAAAAAACCGGCCAAGAGCATGTCGGGCCATGCTCAGTGTAGGGTTCCGTAAACTGAGACCATTAATTGAAAAGGTCGTTTTTTACGGGAAATTTGGCGGCGCTTACGTCATTTTTACTTACGTCCTTTCACTATGGGTTTTTGAGTGATAACTCAAAAACGGCTCAACCGATTTATTTCAATATAGTTTTCATTGAAGGTACTCATTAGGCCTCAGTTTCATGATTTTTTTTCAAAATTTTAGGACCCACGATTCAAAAGTTAGATGGGGAGGGACGCCCTGTTTTAAACTTTCGGAGCTATTATTTCCGAAAGTATTAGTTTTATCCAAAAACTGTTTTAAAAGACCCTAATTCTTTTTAAAAGACCTACCCAACGATACCCCACACAACTTGGAACGAAAAAAAAATTCGCCCCCCACTTCACGTGTACGGGAGGGGAGGTACCCTAACAAAATATATTTTTCGCGTTTTTATTCTACCGTTTTGTCGGCTTGGTAAATACACATATTCAAACCAAATTTCAGCTTCCATAGTGCTAACGGTCACTGGGCTAATAGACCGCGGACGGACGGACGGACGGACATGGCGAAACTATAAGGGTTCCGTTTTTGCCATTTTGGCTACGGAACCCTAAAAAGCTCTTAGTTCTCCACGGTTGCACCCAGTACAAGCGACTCAAACGCTCTAGAACCAGCGTAACTCGACACCGCGATCCGAAACATAATGCGTAATTAGAGATCGCGCTTACACTGGTACTCCGAGCGCACGGCTAGTTAGCGTCTAGGAGGCAATTGTAATTTTCCTAATGGGGCAGGTAAACACAGGGTTGGATTCTGATTAAAACATTTCCGTGGATAAGTAAAAATTTACATAAAATTAGGTAAAAATACAAGATTTTAATGTAAAATTCCTTTTTTTAATTGTTATAAATACATAACAAACTGTGCTTGTCCTAAACATTCCATGTAATTTTACAGATTGTATGTAAACTTCCATCTCTTAGTGATTATTACATAATTTATTATGTAATTAGACACACATAAACAGGAGACTTACTGAAAATATGTAAAATTAAAGAAATATTGGGGAATTACATTTTTTTTGTAACTTTACTAACGTTTTTCGAAATATTACATAAGAAGTAAGTAAATTTTCATAAAAATGTATTTTTCACGAAATTCGGATAAATTACTAGACTTGTATGTAAAATTCCCGTTATTATTGTTAAAAACACATAACAAAAAAAAATGTGCATTCCATGTAATTTTACAGATTTTATGTAAAAGTCCATTTCTTAGGCGATATTACATATTTATTATGTAAAAAGATACATTTACGCAGCAAATTTTCTGAAAATATGTAAATTTAAATAAATGTTTGGAAATTTCATAATATAGTTTGTAATTTTACTAAAACTTTTCGGGATATTACAGAAGACGTAAGTAAATTTACATAAGAATGTAATTTTCACGAAATTAAGTTAAATTACGAGGTTTGAATGTAAAATTCCCTTTTTTAATTGTTATAAATACATAACAAAATGTGCTTGTCCTATACATTCCATGTAATTTTACAGATTGTATGTAAACTTCCATCTCTTAGTGATTACTACATAAATAATTATGTAATTAGACACACTTAAACAGGAAACTTACTGAAAATATGTAAAATTAAATAAATATTGGGGAATTTCATATTTTTTTTGTAATTTTACTGGCATTTTTTGGAATTTTACATAAGACGTAAGTAAATTTACATAAAAATGTATGTTTCACGAAATTCTGTAGAATTACAAGATTTCTATGTAAAATTCCCGTTTTAATTGTTAAAAATACATAACAAAATGTGCTTGTCCCAAACATTCCATGTAATTTTACAGTGGTTATGTAAACGTCCATCTCTTAGGCATAATTACATTTTTATTATGGAAAAAGACACATTTAAACAGTAAATTTTCAGAAAGTATGTAAAATAAAATAAAAATTTGGAAATTTCATAATGTTTTTAGTAATTTTACTGACATTTATCGGAATTTTACATAAGACGTAAGTAAATTTACATAAAAAAGTATTTTTCACGAAATTGGGTAAAATTACGCAATTTATATGTAAAATTCGCATTTCAGTAGTTAAAAATACATACCAAAATGTATTTATCCCAAAATTACATTTAATTTTACAGATTTTATGTAATTTTCCATGGCTTAGTGTTTTTTACATAAATTTTATTTAAAACTACATAAAAATTATTGATTTTTACGAAAAAATGTAAAAAAGATGAAAATTATGTAAAATTTCATATTTTTCCGAAAATGTCCCTGATTTTTCGGGAATTTTACAGGTTTATGTAACTTTTTTGCATGTAAAATTACATAATTTTTAACAGTGCTATTTAATAAAATATCATAGAAAACCTTCGTAAGCTGATTTGCTTACTACCAAACCAGCTATCTTTCATCTGTCGCCCCATATTATATACGGGGCATGTCCTAGCTCAGTCTCATTTGACAGATGATAGATGGCGTTGACTTGTTTCTGGGTCAGCCGGCAAAAATACTGAATATTTTGAGTATCTCATATCAACTTTGAAACATTCCAGGGCTCGGACAAGTCATCGCAGAAACTGATATGGACATGGGACAAGACTAATATAGAGTCGCGACTCGCGGAATCTTATTTATACTGTTATATGTGCGTGTGTGTTTTACATTATTTACTCTTCATATGTAGGTACTGCTAACTTATTTGGCCTAAATAAAAAAAGTTTACAGATAAAAAACTCTTTACTCATAAAAGGTTGTCAAATTTTGATGTCATATATAACATTAATATTTGAATTGACATAAAATTAGTTCATTATTTCGCGAATTTACTTAGTTGCTTACCAAAAATATGGCTTTGTTTGATGAAGAAGGTTATCGACAATTTATGAGACAATACAGGGCGAAACTGGAAGTAATTACTCTTCGAAAGGGAAATGCTAATTATGGTAAATAACAAAAAAATCATACCTACCTCCATCATTACATGCATAGGTAGTTTTTTAAGATAAGTTAAATGAATATGCTTTCGTTATTATATACAGTGCCAACTTTCTGTTCCTGTATAAACAATTTTCGGGAAAGATGTTTGCGATTTATGTTGAAACATATCAACAACTCGATTTTTGACGATTGCTGGGAAGATGTCACAGAAGTGTTTCGGCAGTTTCGAGTAAAAGGTTCGAAATTATTTTATAACAACTGTTTACTCTTTTTTATATCTAACACAAATGATTAAATAAAACATCGGTTTATTCCAGCCAATGCAGAAGTAAATGGTGCGTATGTGCAATGCAATGCAACCATCAGCATTAAAAAAAAAATGGAAATACCTTCACACATGTATGTTGAATTTTGGGTTGCGTTGCAGTAATAAATGTCATTGAAAAATATAATTAAATAATATTGTACATGCGATTCTATTGATCTTGTTCTATTGCCGTCTTGCGATTGTTTTGCGATGACTTGTCCGAGCCCTAAACATTACATTGCTATGTAAAAGCTTGTATTAAGCGCATGTAAAAGCTTGTATTAGAGGGATATAACTGATTCCTAAACAACTATCTGTCTGTCGCCCCAGATTACACGCGGGCCTGTCCTAGCTCAGTGTCATTTGACAGATGGCGTTGACTTATTTTTGGGTCAGCCGGGGACTTGGCAAAATACTGAATATTTTGAGTTACTCATATCAACCTTGAAATATTACATTGCTATGTAAAAGCTCGTATAAGCGCATATGCTACCGCAAGACGGGTTACAACGATATAACTGATTCGCCTATTACTAAACAACTATCTTTCATCTGTCGCCCCAGATGACACGCGGGCCTGACCCTGACCTAGCTCAGTCTCATTTGACAGATGATAGATGGCGTTGACTTATTTTTGGGTCACCCGGGGACTTGGCAAAAATACTGAATATTTTAAGTATCTCATATCAACCTTGAAACATTACATTATACGGTACGGTAAGACGGGTTACAGGGATATAACTACGGCCTCCATAGCCCAGTTGGTAGTGACCCTGCCTACGAAGCAGGAGGTCCCGGGTTCGAATCCTGGTAAGGGCATTTATTTGTGTGCTAATCTCAAATATTTGTTCCTGAGTTATGGATGTTTTCTATGTATATAAGTATGTATTTATCTATCTAAGTATGTATATCATCGCCTAGCACCCATAGTACAAGCTTTGCTTAGTTTGGGGTTAGGTTGATTTGTGTAAGATTGTCCCCAAATATTTATTATTTATTATTATTATTTATTATAACTGATTCACACCTACTACAAAATAACTATCTTTCATCTGTCGCCCCAGATTAAACGCGAGGCCTGTCCTAGCTCAGTTTCGTTTGACAGATGATAGATGGCGTTTGCGTGTTTCTAGGTCAATTTGTAACTTGGCAAAATATTTGAATATTTTGAGAGAAGGCACAAGAACCTAACAAAGAATTTACTATACTTACGTAAGCTATTACTGTATTATTGGAAATAAACTATTACATACATACATCACAATATGTTGTTTAAAATACAAAATTCAAAATATGTTTATTTCAGAGATTGGTATTAAATACAGGAGAGGCAGTACAGTGATCCCCACACTAGGCTGAGCCTGTGACAGAGTACCGACATGTCGCGGCTGTTATTTGTCCAGAATGTATGTATGTATATGTATATATCACTTTATTGCACATAAACAAGTTTAACAATATTACAACAGTAAAATAAAAAATAAAAAAGATATGCACAAAGGCGAGCTTATCCCTAAAAGGGATCTCTTCCAGCCAACCCATGAGAGAATGAGAAAGGAATGTGATTTTGACAAAGTTAAGAAAGATAGTATTTCTACGACAAACGTAACAAAACGTTCGAAATTGTTAGTAAACGCGAGTATGCTAAGTCAGGCTATGGCTAGACCTGAAATAAACGTATTTCATTTCATTATGCTAACTCTGCATCGTCTTTAAAAGTGGCGAAGTTTGGAGAGCCTGAACTTATAATTGATATGAGATATTACGTTTATTGTTGCATTTCCACATTTTACCGCTGCAGAATTAACATGGCCAAGGACTCATTAGATACATTTCGTTAAAATAAATATTTCCCACTATTTTACACTCTCATTTACCAATGTCAAGCAACTTAACTAGTTCATAGTTGAGGCCATTGTCGGACTCAGCGGCACTCAAAGTGTTAACAAGATTAATGACTGGACTGCTTTAACAAAGTTATTTTATTTTCAGGTAAGTCAACTCGCAACCCAGTTTGATGGCTATCGCCGAAGGTAACAATTTCATTAACTCACTGGAGAAACTGGTACGGACCGGATTGGACCGGTTCAAACCGGAAATAATCGGTTCGGGGGTTGCGGTTTTAACACATTCAGCACCGATGACCCGACAGTCGGGTTCTCTGTTCGTAGCGACTACGCGCTACATACGAGGAATACCTGTCTACGTGCTACGAGCGTAGGGCGTAGCGCTACGCGGTTGCGAAAGTGTTAAGTAAAACTTCAGCTGTGGTACGGTAGACATAAAACAATGAGATAGATCGAATTAAATGTGAATATTTTCATTGTATAACACGTCGGTGGCAAACAAGCATGCAGCCCGCTTGATGCTAAGTATCCTTAGCCACCTGGTGCCATATTCTAATTTTAAAATGTATAAACAATACATTAACAACACAATCTGTCTTAAACATAACTCCAACACTCAACCAATAATCAACCAATATTGAAGTAGTATTGTAGTTGCAACGCAGTAATTTTCAAGTAAATTCCGTCATTTTTGATTCAGACGTGTAGTCGTAAGCTGTATTGTGTTGTTATTGTATTGGATTTGCATTGAAGTTGGATCGTGTCTGTGCGTGTTTTAAAGTTAGAATACGGCCCCTGTTTGCAACTCCAAGGGTGTTACATACTTATACCCACGTTGAAAACTCTTTAATTAAAGAAGAAGGACCATACACTGTAGTCTCTGGAGAAAACCCCGCCAGTTGAGTTTTTAACTTTTTATCTTTAAAAATATGATGGTATTCACCAAAAATATTATGTCAAATAGTTTTGAATAGTATTATAAATTATATTATATTCAATTATATCGTTAAATAAATCCCACTGACACTACCAACCACGCTACGTGTGCTACATCGTAGCTCGTAGCACTAGTATAAGCACAAGCGAACTATGAATTCCTCTACAAAGCGGGAAAACGCTGGAATCGGCTACAAGCGTAGCGCGTAGGGAACTACGGTACGGAAAGTGTTAAAAAGATAACAATCTGTATGATATTTTCCTTTGTCTTAATTTCAGTATTAAATATGCAATTGAGTTTTAAAAATAAACATCAAACAAAACATTTCGCATGAAATGTTACCCATGTTACAAATTTTCTCGAAATGCAAAAGATTTCTTCAGCCCTGACATACTTTTGCAAAGTATGTATGTATGTATATGTATGTCGCTAAACCGTATCCCGAGAAGTAATCCGTTCTTAGTGAATGCTTAAGTCTTAAGACAAATTTACTTATACCGGCTGCCACACAATGTTAACCGTTACAAATAATCTAGGATTAGTATACCTTGTATGGGGGTACCTCATTTTGAAAACGCGGTAGACCCTTAAAACTTGCTTTAAAATAAAAATAAAAATGTATACTTATTTTTTCATGTCACAGATTAGGTTAAGGGGGTGAGAGCCAGAAAAAATTAAATTCGTGAAAATAAGCAACACTAGTATATCTCTAATAATACTTGCTTTGTCATTTCGTTTTTTTGGCATTGATAGTTTATGGTTTAACCAGAGCCCTATTGGCAACAGGGAACCATTAATAAATGGTGTCCCCAACCCCATCAACATTATTTCAACACTCGTTTCACAATTACATTGACGACCGGTATTTTTGTTACAGCCTGTAGATAGCTGAATTAGACGGACGACCATACATATAAATAATATTCCATTTATTATTTATAAGTATGTATATTTTGTGCCGTGGGGTGCCCGGCCTTAGAATTTTCCCCCACCATATCGTCCCGTGGTTGCAGTAGGAGTCTGCTAAGGGAATATACCGGGAGATGGGCAGCAGCATCTTCCTAATCCAACGACTTTGTATGACAAGCGGCCTCAAGACCGACTTATTTACCTCTCTTCGAGTTACTAGTTCCCGCGATTAGGGGAAAAGGCACGCGCAGTTATGGTTATATATTTGTTGTTTGCTGCATATACACCAAGGGCCTGACACCGCGTAGCACCGTAAGGGATAGACATAGATGACGTCATGATGACGTCTAACTCGTGGGGATACCAGTAAGAGAAAATTACCCCATTATTTCATATAGCGAGCACCGAGCACTCCGGGCAGGCCCGGAGCGATGTGAACATAGACATACCACCCATAGACCTGACATGGAAATAAATAAATAATAATACCAAGATTGAACGGGATGGTCTTATCAAACTTTCAACAGGTGTGACAGAGAAGCGAGCTGTTATCGTTAGTCCTTGTCATAGTCTCACCTATTTTTTGACAGTGGAGGGTAACGAACAGATGAAATTAGCGTTTTTACTACGAGTAAACCTGATGGTTTTGTCAGAAAGTTGTGTCGACTACGGACACAATAGTAATTTGTTCCGCACATTAAAAAAAAATTCGCGTTTTTTTTTTCTTCAACCTACTTTTCCAAACTCGCAATACGATACCATGCTAATGCCCTTGAACGGATCATGAATATTTTTGCTACATCCTGTATAGCAATTTCATTTTTAAGGTCGCTGTTCCAAACCCAACTTGTACATTAAGATTTTCGAAACTTATGATCGAACTTTCATTTGTTATTTCAGTTCCTTTACGGTGAACAAAAATATTGCAAGGAAATCAAATCAGGTGGAAGATCTTTTCGCTTTCATTAAAACTAGTTAGTACCAATCTTGGACTTAGGATGCCAAGCATACCCCAGACTTACTGAGCCATAGCAAAACCAACACTAGGAATTAATTTTGTTAAATTCTAATTTCTTTAGTATGGAAAAATAAAACAGGTAAATTTTATTACTGGCAGATATCAACATCTTTATTTAAATAAATTTTTGCCAATGATATGAAATGATGATCTTTTTAAAACAAAAAATACCTCAATATTAGGGTAAGTATAAAAATCACGCACTGGTATCCCTAAGGCGTATGTAATGCGACTAAATTGCTTATGCGGTTCTAAATTACTGACAGCTATACTGCTAACCGCGTTCATAAATTAGTCGGTTAATATGTTCTCGAATGTTTTATTTCCCTTTACGATTTTATGTATTATTCTTCACGAGAATAGATTTATTAACAAGATTATAGCGCGTAATAGATTGTAGGATACTATTTATACACTAAACAACAGGAGTAAACTGTAAAATGTGGTACTTACCTGTGAAAGGTTATGTTGTCGTAATATCGGCGATAATCACTTCTACAGCTCAAAACACAACAATTAACCATTGTTTTCCGTAGCTGGCACAACTTTCCACGAAATATATTTGGGTTTCACCTAGCAAATACAGATATTTTGCAAGAAAACGCGAATTAAATGTGTTCATGACCCTCCACTCATAGAAAGTACTTACGGTGGAGGGTGACATAAAGCCGTGAGTCTATGATAAGGACGAACAAAAAATGGCAACTTCTCTGTCATACGTCATACCTTTTGAAAATTTAATAAGACCATCCCGTTCTATCTTGGTATTATTATCACCATGCCCTGTCTATACCTTATATTGTATGTCTATGATATACACTTCGTCTCTGCCTATATATGTATACACTTAAACGGGTGTAAAAAAATATTTTATAAATGTCTTCGGAATACCAACGTATGTGTTCCAAACCAGTTTATAAACGCATACCGCTCTCTTTGATGTACTTTGCGCAACCCGAAAATTTAAATCAAAATTGAAACATACAGCTACAGTTGGGGATTACACAAAATCCACTTTGCTGACAGCATACATTTCTTTGACACGCGACTGAGCCAAAGCAAATTCAGTGCCAAAACAAAGACTGTGAAATCAGTAATCAAGGCCGGAAGCTGGGCAAAAGAAACATTTGTGGCTCATGACATTCCTACTCTAACTACGTCACATCTAAATTACTCTGTAATTGAAAAAGAACCCTAGTATCTGTTGCAGAAAGTTCAGAATTCAGTGTAACGGTTGTAGAGATGTGGCGTTTCGACGGTAACTGGGGGTTACTCGTTAGGTTATCTGTGAGCATTAGCGAAGTCCGCCGGCATTCAGATCTAAAATGAAAGGATTCTTTTGTATGAGTCGGTGGCTATCACTGACGTTAGCTTCTATTTAAGTTCGCTTTAATAAAATAACAAACTGGGTTACTGGTTATAAATGTATTATAGATGTCATATACAAAGGAAAAAGTGACCAAAGCCTCCGGTGCCCAAGGCTGGGAACGAACCAGCGTCTAAACGGTCGTATTTCAGTTCTACTGGGTTACTGGTGTTTAACGGGATGTTTTACTTCTCTTTTTTTATGCTCCATGCAAACCTTCGATGCTAGATGCAAGTGAACTATAAGGTCTTGTGCCGTATTCTAATTGTAAAATGTATAAACAATACATTAACAACACAATCTGTCTTAAACATAACTCCAACACTCAACCCATAATCAACCAATATTGAAGTCGTATTGTAGTTGCATCGCAGTAATTTTCAAGCAGATTCCGTCATTTTTGATTCAGACGTGTAGGCGTTAGCTGTATTGTGTTGTTATTGCATTGGATTTGCATTGAAGTTGGATTGTGTCTGTGCGTGTTTTAAAGTTAGAATACGGCCCCTTACCTATTTATATCTAAGTGATATGATCAACTATTACCTATTTCACTGATTTAGACTTACACGGTTTTTACTCATAACTATTTGAAATAAGTCTTTCTTCGCGACCACGGGGACAATGTCGTCCTCGAAACGTCGAAGGTAATTTAAAAATTATATACGCGGTTAACACTTTCCGTACCGCGTAGCCAGGTATTCCTCGTATGTAGCGCGTAGTAGCTACGAACAGAGAACCCGACTGTCGGGTTCTCGGTGCTGAATGTGTTAAGTCCCGTTTATTTCCAATAGTTATTACTTATTTATCAACACATATAATATAGTACATTTCGATATTAGTGCGGAAAGTATGTCATTACATTTACGCACGAGTATCGAACGACGTTTTTTAATACAGTTGCGAAAAAATTATAAAATTGTCAATTATTCACTTTGAGGTTACTTTAGTACATGTATCCGAACGCTCCGCGCGGTGCGGTGCGGCGCTGTGATTGGCTGTCTGTCACTGTCATTAGCTGTGATTGGCTGGAAAAGTAAAAAGCACTAGTGCGCGATATCATACTTTCCGCACGCTAAACCACTACAAGAAAAGCACTTTTTTGAGCAACTGTATTAAAAATTAATATTTAGCCCCCTTTTTCATAAACGTCTCCCAAGGCTCAATCAGTTAATTTATATTCTGCCTATTTCTAACAAACACAACCGTCAAAGTGACACACAAGGTGCCGTATTTTAACTTTAAAATACAGAAGCTTAAACAATTCACTAAAATCACAATACATATATCTTAATTAGCTTAGGTACCCAATAAGACGTTTTACCACGGAACAAATATTATTGACCCATTTCATTTGTGACGTTTTTAAAACTCTTGCCAAAAGTTTTTACGTTAGTACATTTGTCTAACTCATTTATTCAATTCGCTATGTGCGAAGTGCATGGTGGGGGTAACGAGAACGATCGCAGTGCTCAATGTGACAAGAAATGAAACTGCGAATCCCCTGCCTGCTGTCAAAATTATGAATCAACCAGTTACATTTCATATAAGCAAGGAATACAACCTATTTATAAAAAAGGAAAAAAAGAGATTGACCACCTGCCCAAGAGATGGCGCCACAATCATGCACACAACGAATAGGTGAATGCTTCTAAAATAGTCAAATAGTTGGTATCGATTCGGGAGTCCGCGGCAGTTTCGACATTAATTCGAAAACTTCATTTATTAGCATATTGCGTTTGAAACAATATAAAAACACGCCACTCCAAAATCCATTACCGTTCTGAAACCAACTACAAATTGGTTCAGTTACACTAGTACACACAGATTCAATCTACGGACGGACAAAGTACACTTAATTCACTTTTAAATCAACTTTGGAGTGGAATTACTTTTTGATTAGGCTGGCCGGCGGACGAAATTCCATTTGTTAGTGCCCCAAATAATTAATAATGGAACAGGAATCGTGTGGGTTCAAAGCAGGTCTTTCGTACGAGGCAGGAGATTTTTCTTATATACACATTAGAATTATGAAAAGCGGTCTCTAAGTTGACTTAATACTCTATTCATAACATTATTTCCTAAGTATCATGCATATCACGATGTTTGGTTCATAGCAGAAGTATATGCCTACCTAAATCGTATTAAAATTTAAAAATTTGTGTGAAGAAAAAACATTTTAATGGCAAACAAATCTTACATAAAACAAGACAACAATTTTTATTGATATTGGCATTGTCGCTATGGCACGTCGCGTTGTCACGTTTGTCACTGCAGTGCAGTCCTAACAAAAACGTCATATGAAATCGTATTACTTTACAGCTGTCACTGTCAATGTCACATTAAGTTTTCGTACTTCAAAAAGTTACAAGTTACAGCGGCGTGACATTGTTCTTTCCTTGATATTGGACATTTTCGCTTTTACTGAGTAAATACCTAAGCAACACTTATACATATTTATAATAAACAAAAAAAACTGCGCGCGCCAACCCGCCTGCCAAGCGTGGCGCGTATGGCAAACCCCCCCCCCCCCCCCCCCCTTAATGATCAAGGGGAGGCCTATGTTCAGCAGGGGACGTCTTATGGCTGAGATGATGATGATGATGATGACTTATATTTCACAAAACAAAAGCATGTGAAGCCCCATAGACTTAATAGCAAATATATCCGACTGAAAGTTCGCTCAATCCTGCGGCACCATAAATTATGATCGACGCAAAAAATGGCGTCACACACTCAGCGCTATCGCGTCGCCTCGGTGAAGTATAGCCAGTCATTTCACTTATTACTTTGCGGTGAAATATCTTATTTCTGTTTTTAGCATGTTTTATTTGCTGTTTTGGTTTAGGATGTGCCGAAATATTACGGTTACCAATAATTAGATTTTGCTCCAGTTAAACAGCTAAAACGTGGAACATGCGCAATCGACGAACTAATTGGATTTTATAATGGCGCTCGTGCGATCAACCTAAAGGGAATTTCGATTCAAGCAAATTATTATACTTACTTTGGCAAGTGCAGTGGAGAGAGAATGGCACAGACTTTCTTGCGCTAGTATTATTAGCCCAAATAAATGGTAGGGTATAGTTTTTTATTCAAATTTTACTGATAAAGTATGACTGAATATAGGATTCAACCGAACATCCTCTAATGCAATTACTTACCTGCTCACTTCGACATTTAATCAAATGCGATAAACAAGCGTTATTTGTGCATGAAAACTTATTCTTAATTGATACCGTACATCAGAACCCTATTAATAGACCCCATGGACCCCACAAGCCCATGAAAGGACGAAGTAGAATCATTACCTAGCCCCACGTGGTTGACGTTACATAACTGGAACGAGAAATTCACCAGGCAATCTCGCCCCGAAATGTCTTATCTCCGAGGTACCCTAAAAAGCGTTAGAATTGCCACCGCCTCCATACCTAAATGACGGTACGGTTGTTCATTTGTATGGACTTACGTCGTTTTGGGCGAGTGAAAACGGCGTCGTCACGTATTCACGACGAGCCTTATTTAGATTTAATGGGTAACATTACTTTTGCTGTTTTACCTTGCCGTTCTTTAGGCACACGCTCTATATTATTGTACGGTTCTAGTGCTACGCGGGTATATAGTCACTTAAACTCGCGAGTGTTTGGTGGATAATTAATTCAATTCTCGGAGAAAAAAGTCTCGTCCACGATACCAAAATACCTACTGTAATCTGAACGAGAAAACCTAGTGAATTCTGGGACAATTGTTCACATAGTATAAATAACTCGACTTAGTGCGTATTCATGTTTAAATAATTCTATTGAATTAAAGATATAGAAAACGTAAAAATAAAGTAGTTTTCCTTACAAGATTGTAGTATAGGTCACAATAATCTGTTTTACTAATCGTTCTGGTAGTACAGTTGCCATTTTTTCTTTGCGTGTAATCTATTTTTATAATCTCTGGTTCAATCCTTGATCTAAATCTTGGATCAAGGGTCTAAATCCTGGACACGGCGCGAAAGTTCGACGGTTCCTCTACTCAGCGGCCCTGGCCACCAGCAGCCTGGGCCTTGGCTCAGTTGCTGGCGGCACCCTAGGTTGGGTATTTTTTAAAGTTTTTTGTATGCTGTAGATGTTTTTTTTGTATTTTACTTTTATAACCATATTATGAAATGACTTAGCCTAAGAAAAAAGACAAATAAGCGAGTACAAAGTCTACAAGATAAACAAAAATAAATTGAAAAGATAGATACGGTCCTCTACTCGTAAACCCTTCAATTGATTCAGTCCTAAACCGACAAACAACGGCATGACCACACACACAAGGGAAATAATAAATAATAAAATGCGTCCTTTTGTGCAAATAGGACGGCAAAGCCAATATTGGATGCATTGGTTTGATCGGGAATCCTAATGAAATAGTACATTACAAAGGCGGAGTGAGAAATAGATTGGCTAATCACGCAATATCTATTCCAGTGGTGGTACAGTGCAGTGAGTAGCAGAAGTAGCTAAGCATTTGAGGTGCTCAAATAATTTTCACACGACTCTATTGTAAGAATAAGAGTGTGTGAAGGTCATGCATTTGAAATCCTCAACCCGCTTTGAGCCAGCGTGGGGATTTATAACTCGATCCCTTTTTTACATGAGAGGAGGCCTGTGCCCAGTAGTGGAACGTGAATCCGTTAATACATGCGCTCTACTGCATAAGAATCATCTGCTGAAAGTGAAATATCCTAACTTTGTTTTATTTTCAAGCAGATACGCCCTTTGTTTACATGCAAGATTAAATCTAAAACGTTCAAACACCGGACCGCGTTTACTAATATCGTTCGATTCGCGACCCGCCATTATCCCGGCTAATTGGTTGATTGTCATATTGGTACAGTCGACTTGCGTAATATCACGGTGCAGTGACCGCGTGTTTTGGGAATTGTTCTGGCTGAATTGACAAACGACCAATGCATGTTTGTATTCACTACGAATTACATAATCGGATCAATGCGAAAATAACAACCGTCTTAAACCTCGTGCGTATTGTTTAAAAATTTTCAACCCCATTTAGCCCATCATGTTTCATACGGGTTGATTCAGTAGACGTGAGCAGGATTAACACTGCGGATTCAGTCAATAACAAGCTATTGTTTGATACCAGTATTAGTGTAATTAGCGTTATTTTTTTTTTGTTTGACCATGACTACACATAACAAAATTTCTACGTAACAAAAAATTTAAATTCGTTGTTATTTCACTTAAACATGTCGGCGGCCGATTTATTATCCTTAACTAAGTATGTAGGGTTGTTCTTGCTCACGTCTCCTGAATCACCCTGTATATTCATATAATTGGAGCCAACGAGGCATACTGACAATAGGTTGGTCCTTGGTTTATCCTAACACCCATCCCTCCCTGTATTAGAATAATATATAGGTATTCAGGTGCTATTTCATATAACAATACACATTATTATTCAAACGAGCTCAAATTGCTGTAACTGGAACTGTTTTGCTATAATCTAACTTCTCCTTGCGTAAATAGGTACTGCCTTTACCAGTTTACTTAAAGCAAAACGTTATAATATAAGTGTGTATTTCCGTTATAACTATTTATAAGTTAATCAAAGTAGTTAATAGAACAGTAAAGCAAAAGAGTGCTAAAAGAGTAACAAACTTGGCAGCAGAGCTGCACTGTCCCATCTGGACCTCGCGGCACTCACCGGATTTTCTTCACCATCTACTTTCCCACAACTATTACCATCTGAGAGAAGAAGTGCCTATCTATATCCAGTGACGTGTAGCCATACGATAAATAAAATAAAGTAAAGCAATAAAAATGGGTTACATTAAGCTCGTCCACTTTTATAGCCCATACTAAACTTGGTTTGACTAAACTCCTAATTTAGCACCATCTCGATAGTTAAAATATAAATTAAAATTAAAAAAAAAAATGTTTATTGTCAAGAAGATATAGAAGGGGTACACTTTTAACTGACCTCCACACTAGGCAAGGCCTATATAAAAGAACACACCACATATATGTAATTTATCGCTAATGCATCACGTAACGTTTTTACCGAAAGTAGCAATCAAAACGAAAGTTTTTCTAATAAATAGTAACTTGCATTTGTATGCACAAATAAAATCAATAACAAACAAACAGACATACGTTGGGGGTAAAATACTTACACTTACTACATACTGCGTACATTTTAAATACTGCATTAGTACTTTTTCTAAATATAATGTGTAAGTATGTGTATTTTACCAACCAGCAGACTTCATCTGATTTAAAAAACAAAATTCTCAAATCTAACAACACTATTAATATCTATTAAACTGTGTACATGTGTGCTTACTTGAAGCTTATCCGTTACATAACCCGTATACTGCTATTAATTGCGGGTCATCTGGCTCCCACTAAGCCCGTAAGCCTTTAGGCTCAGGCCGGGTTAAGATATAGCCGCTACGCCCTGCGCATGATACCGACAATCTAGGCGTTTATAAGTTTACTTTTACCCTAGAGTAACATATACAAGGTGTAACCAAAATACTGGTGATCCTTTTAACGGCATAATTGGTATCGTATTCTTATTGTGAAAAACTGAGAAAAAATAATTTTCTCGCGAAGAAAATTTTTGGTTTTGTATGGAGGGTTGGCCAGCTGGGACGACTCGCCCCATACAAAAAAAATTTTTTTTCGCGTCCAAAAAGTTTTTCTCCTACTTTTTCCTACTCGCAATACGATACCAATTATGCTCTTAAACGGATCACCAGTATTTTTGTTACACCCTGTATAGTAGAGCAGCACAGCCTAAGAACTTTTTGTTACTTTGTGCTACTAGTGTACTAATAGTACGCTATTTGTTACTAGGTGGAGTAGCAGTCCAGGTGACATTTCCTCTTACATTTTGGGTATCTTTAGGGGGCTTTCAGACAGAGGGCGCAATTGACTTGAGCTTCAAAAACTTAGGCTGTGCTGCTCTGCCACATAAGTTACTCTATGCTTTTACCCTGAACTGGTGGGATAAAATAATGAAATGAAATGAAAATGAAATGCATTTATTATGTCATATACAGGCTTGTTTACACTTTGCGAAGTAGCAAATGCAGGTGAGAAGTGCAAGTGTCAAGTGATTAGTAAAACTTACGTGTAAACGGTCACACTGTTAAGTGGCAAGTGCGAGTGCGAAGTAAAGTGATTAGACGCTCGGTCTATTTTTGCCTGTTAAGTAGTTCCCCCTCACACCCGCGCACCCCCATCCGCCATCCATTTTTTGCCCACTCTGCGCTTTTTTTAATACCACGACTTGTTTGCCAAGCATACAGCTTGCCTGATGGTAAGCAGCTACCGTAGCCTATGGACGCCTGCAGCTCCAGAGGTGCCATATGGGCGTTGCCGACTCTTTATAAAAAGGAGGATACACTGAGTTGGCGGCTAAAGGAACAACGGGGTCCTTGTTCGTCAATACACTGGTTCCTCTTTGAGCTCTTTGGCAATCTTACTCACCAGTACTTGCACAACCGGTACCTGCACAAAGCCCAACTAAACAATGTGTAAACGATTGCTTAACACTTGACACTTATCATCGTAAAAACATGTTAACTAATCACTTCTTACCTGCACTTGCTACTTCGCAATAGTGTAAACAAGCCTTAATCACCGTTAAGAGATTCGCCCGTATTAGATTTACACACTGTATAAATCACTAAGCTTTAATTGGTTTTTCATTATCATATCTAGTAGTTAAACTAATGTAGCCCAACAAAAAACCTATTTTGTTTTGTACAAAAACCTAACCACGATCTTGTTCATTTAAATGTTGTCAAAATTCATTATTTCAAAAAGTTATTATTTTCTACAATAGAAGCGTATTTGAAATTCGATATCAAAATTGGCTAGACAAGCATATTTCATGGTAACAAAAATAAATGGATTTGTATTTTTTTAATACTTGAATTTTTAACATGTTCGACTGATTTTAAAACTAATTTACGATATTTTTTTGACATCGCTCCGACACGCTCACTAAATTGGAACGGCATTCTAACATGAAATAGCTAATCTTGATTTGACAGTACACACTTTTATTTGCCACAGTTAATCTCTCTCGCAGTTATACAGTATGTAAATCTAATACATTAATTCTGCAAAGAGTACAACGACTAAGAAGAGAAATTAATTAAACCGGGAAAAGAATTTATTAGTGTAATAATTAATTAAGAAAAAAAAAGAAAAAAATATTAAGAATTATTTATAAGTTGTGACTCTTTTTAACCGACTTCAAAAAAGGAGGAGGTTCTTAATTCGACTGAATTTTTTTTAAATTTTTTTTTTATCATATTTTTTTTTTGTATGTATGTTACTCCATATCTCCGTGAATCGTGAACCGATTTTCAAAATTTTTTTTTGAATCGAACAGGTATAACCCCTAGATGGTCCCATTGTCACCAAGTCGGGATCTGATGATGGGATCCTGGAGAAATCGAGGGAACTCTTCAACTATTATAGGCACACCTATAGTGATTTCACTATTTTTTACAGCAACTCGGCCACTTCCTCTTGGAATAGCGGATCCTAAGTGAAGTCGGTTCTTTTTTTGTTTAAAATTATTAGTTTTTTTAATTTACCGAGAAGTGCTCGGTTACCATGTTTACAGTAAGTACTCACCTACTGTAAACATGATTGAAGTAAATTAAGCAACTGACAATGTACACGAGCGATTTAATTGAGTGTGTTGCCCTTACATTTATTATGTTAACCACAGTTTAAAGATTCGCCCGTATTGGGTTTACACACTCCATACAAGGAAACGAGATTTATTAAAAAGTAATATCAAATCAAGTTATGTTTTTAAAAGTTCAAGCGCCGCTCTTTTTTATGCCATGTTAGACATGTTCGTCGAAATATATTTTTTCAACCGTATTTAAAATAGTTACTTTTTCAGTATGAAGCTCTGTTAAATATTAATTCAAGTTATTTTAAATACGGTTGCGCAATATGTAGATTATATTATATAAAGAGTACAGTTTTGTGTTATTAATGGACATCCTGGAGGGTTATAGAATTTTTAATAAACTCCTCTACTTAATATCGAGTGTCACCGTCTGTACATTTTTTAATCGACGTGAAGGCTTAATCACATCAGATGACTGACTTACGTTACCAGTATTACTTGACCTCCCACTGCGTTTAATATCTAAAACAATATTAGTCAAGTTATACTAGGGATGAAACATTTTGCGAACCAGTATTGGAAAATTGACTCGTGATAAGCCTGAGCCCTTTGTGCTCAACTTGGTCATAAATGTGCAACAGGCTTAGGTCATATTCAATCGGTAGAAAAGTTGATTTCTCGTTCTAACCAATATAACAACGCCCACCGACTACAAATAGTTATTACAATCCGAAAGGGGCGACTACTGTTGGTCACAACCTCGGCTCGTATCAATGAGTTTCTTGAATATTGTTTATGTATAAACTTTCAGTTTATAACGGTGGATATATGAAGGAAATCTTGAGAAAGATGCAATCCAAATAAGTTCTTATTTTGTATAGATTGAAAAGTCAAATAGCAGTCATAGCATCATCATGAACATGGCAGGCCATGCCGATTCTTGGAATGAGATCGTCAAAATTGTAGATACAAAGCTTTTTTTAAGAATGATTACTGATCTAGAGATCACGCTCCAGTGGTTCTCTTATAAACTCGGATCGACAGCCAATCACAATGCGAGACCAGGCTCAACTGAGCAGCGGGCAAATAAACAAGTTCGTCAAAGAGGTAAACGCTTTTTCACGGAGAATTCGGGGATTCTTTGTTTTTGCGACGGTTTCGTCGGGGTTCGGTTAGCGGAAGGTGGAAAAACAAGGGGGCTTTTTGTTTGCCAGATGGCCTTTCTATCCTTTGTCGTCAGCCATTTTAAGCCAAAGTAATCGTCTTAATATTTAATAGTAAATACTAGACCCCGTCTTGCACTTCGCCCGTCTGCATCGACAGTTCTAAGTTAATACCATTGTAATTCATTTGAAAAAGTAGTTATCTCTGAATACCAGTTACGGCCTTTAACGGCTTAAGCTTAACAGTAGTTTGCAAACAACATGAACAAGAATAACTTTAGCGCTCAGACAAGTCAGACACGGCAACATAACAGATTCAACAAACGTCAAACTTCGAAATGACCGTTGAATAATCACTAGGGATGCAACCAATCGGCTTGCCGGCGAACGTGCTCGACATTCGGTAGTTCAAACGCAGTAAAAACTAAAAATCTTAAATTATATTGCGGTATTTTTTTCAGATCTAAGACGATTCACCAATTTATTATGTGTTTCTACTACATATCGACACAGCTATCACTGAATGAAAGAGTGGACTTGATGATTTTCACCATCTTTTAGCACAAAGAATTTCTTAGTCGTTATATCATCTATACTCATCTCCTACCCATCTCGTTACTCAATGGCACGAATTCTGTAAAATTTGTTTACTTGGTACTTGTTACTTGGGTACTGTTTTTCTCCTAATATGATTTTTTTTATATGACCAAATTGTAATTAGGATAATGTTACAATCACTTAACTAAAGGTGGTACTTACAAATGAGTCATCACTTCTAACTCAAACAAGAGTAACTACGCAGGAATAATCCGTACCCCAAGATTAATTTATATACTTTGGAGATTTATACAAGCTTTTAAAGCAAGTCTTTACTTTGCTTTTGGCAAATCATTAAGACAGAGAATGCTTCCTCAACTTCGCGTTTCTAAGCGTTAGGACCAATATCGTGGCTGAATTCAGCACCCGGTATCGGTATCGAACCAAACCACTATCAGCTCTAATAATTACGTACAAGATGTTGCTGGTCATCGATCATTCGAACGCGATCCGTCAATGCCGAGATTAGGAACAAATCGAGTTAGAGGTGCCGAACTTGCTCAATATTCCCATCGATTATGATGCGCATTCGACATAAAACCGGTATTACTTCGATTATCAGAACCGTAACAATTGTATGCAATCTGAGATCTTAATTTAAACTGGGTAGTGTGAGAAACAAAATGGAAGTAGGAATACTGTTATCGGCCGATTGGGACTGGCGGTCTTAATTACTAGCAAGTTTTGAGCGACGTTTTGATTTATTTCGTTTGAGTTTATGTTCCAAATTTAGCATAAATGATAAATGGTGATATTGGTGATATACATAACTTCTTAATAGAAAATTAGAGACTTAAACTGGGTCGTGTACCTTTTCAAAAGAAATACTGATTTTACCCATTTATGTAATATGTCAATAATTATACATTACATATACTGATATAATTTTAAACAAAAAAAGAACCGACTTCACTTAAGATCCACTTTCCAAGAGGAAATGTTCGAGTTGCTGTAAAAAATACTGAAATTACTATGGGTGTGCCTATAATAGTTCCCTCGATATCTCCAGGATCCCATCATCAGATCCGGACCTGGTGACATAGGTAGAGGCGACTGTGAAGTACACTCTTTCAAACAAACAAAAAAATCCAAATCGGTCCAGTCTTCGAATAATCGGTGAACATACATAAAAAAGTAGCAAAAAATAAAAAAGGTCCCGAAGAATTGAGAACCTCCTTCTTCGAAATCTTGAAGTCGATTGAAAAGGACTTCGCGCTTCGCTTGTAATGTATGTACAGTCGTCATCATATCGGAGCGGCCAAGGTGGGCACAAATATCTGAACAACGCTTTTTTTCCCAGGGCGATAAAGTGCATGTTCAGATATTTTTGAGTACCTTGGCCGCTCCAATATAATTGATGGCGACTGTACTAAATGTATGGAGATCTAATAGACGTCCACCGCCATCCGTAATCAAGCTGCAGGAAGCAATCTTACGATACGTGTTTCCCGAACCCGGCCGAGGATCCCCGACGATCTCCGAGCTTTTCTAATGAGTAAATAAAGAGGGTGATTAACAACAAACGTCAAGTTGATGGATCAGGAGCTGGAAACCGCACGTTTTTTATGAGGGTGGTATATGGCCTCTATTAATTTCAGATACGAGTTATTAAAAATAGCAAACACAGGAATGGTGTGTGTAGAGTCTGTCTATAGGCGGCAGTATATATGTTAATAAATAGTTTTGTCAGTAACCAATACCAGAGACTATAGAGATATAGACGACCACAGCCTAAGAACTTTTTGAAGCTCAAGTCAATTGCGCCATCTATGTCAAAGACCCCTAAAGATACCGAAAATGCAAATAGCGTACTAGTAGTTCACCAGTAGCTACTAGGTGGAGTAGCAGTGCAGGTGACATTTCTCTTACATTTTCGGTATCTTTAGGGGTCTTTGACATAGATGGCGCAATTGACTTGAGCTTCAAAAAGTTCTTAGGCCATAGTGACATGCGATAAAAACCCGACCATATTAGGTTAGCAGGTTATCATCGAATATTCTCGGGTAAAGGTTAAAACCACATCAAAGAGTGTGGCCTATAGTCTCTAGACTCTCTAGTAATACCAAAGTCAGTTAAACATCTTAAAAAATCTGCCCATATCTAATCTATCTGCATACAGGTGCTTTAAAGTCGGTTTGCGATTGACAGATGAGTTTTATACACTTGAATCTCCATTTTGTTGCCATAATCATAAAGTCTACTTTACAAGCGTCACGCCATTTGGTGCCGTGTTTTGAACATGGACTTTATTTCCTTTATGTTAAGGTAGAATATCAAATGGATGAATATTATCTGTCAAGTCCAAACTTACTTTAAACGTATTGTACCGTGTGTGGTAACACGAGCATAATATTAAAACGTCGATTCGGCTCCTCCAAGTAAACAACGTTTGTTCAGCGACTTTTAAAAATAGCTTAAGGTTTGATTTTTATTATATTTTAAAGTTTACCTGAACACGCAATGTATTGCGAATTTGATTATGTCTGTAGAGTGACAAGACTGACAAGCAATGTCAATTAGACGGATTTTAACGTAATTGAAAATAATATTTAGTTTGTATGAAAAATAGACAATCTAAAAACTACATATTTTTAAAAAGTGGTTGAACAATAGTTTTGCAAAGTGTGTAAACCTATAATACCGTCGACTCTTTAAATTTACAATACATTAAAAAACAACCTATCTCAAAGGTAACTCCAACACACAACAAATAACAATATTGAAGTTGTATTGGAGTTGCATTTTTTCCCCGTCAAAATTTTTTTTGTCCTACTTTCCTACTTTTTCGTATTCGTAATACGATACCAATTATGCCCTTAAAAGGATCACCAGTATTTTTGTTTCACCCTTTATAAGTAAATACACATAGGTATTGCCTAAGCTAAGCACTACTAATGAGAGTAATTAGTTAATAAGCGTGTAAGCGATCAGCGTGATGGATGGCCGCGTCAAAATAACCGCAGATCCATTATTTTTTAGCCAGACAGTTTTTCTGGTAAATTACACGCCGCGCCCCGCCGCGCAAATAATCATAGGACTTAGCTTAATGATTGTATACAAAACGGTACTAATGCCAAGTAAAGTATATGTCTGATAATAGCTTAGTATTCGCTTCTATTTTGTGAACGGTATTAAAAAAAAAGAAGACAATGCAATGGGTATGTAAGTATGTGCATTCAATAATAACGAAAATGTGGCACCCTACATCGAAATTTCTATACAAAGTGACCCTTTTTCATCGTCCTAAACATAGTTTTAAATTTGAAACTGTCTTAGGCTCAAAGTCGTGTATAGGCGTAAAGTATTTTGGAAAAATCTCGAAAGTGTGTTTCTGTGTTTCAACTGTAGTAATAAATAATCATTAAACAAGTCTACAATTACCTACTCTTTAAACAAACAGATTTATACGGACCCATCTGTCTTTTCTTTTGGAAACATCTTCAAGTGTAAACTCTTATTGGCTGATAGCATACCGTAACTAACCTACCTAATTTAGTCGGTTTCATTGTTACCCTTCAAAGAGCGGTGGAGGGTAATAAACGTTTCTATTGTACTTAGGGCCTTTTGGAAGTAAGCAATGATTACCTACGCTTTTTTCCCCAAAGTGTAATGTTTTCACGAACGTCACTCTAAATCAGATGCCCGAACTCTTATTTGTCTATGACGAATGCATATTTATTCCTATTTAATTAACCAACCATCTAAACTTATAAGCATCCGAGGTATCTAAATGATAAGAACTAGAACACGCAAGCTCGGCGTAAGTTAGCACAAGCACTCAAAGTTAGCAGCCTTTGACAACCGCAAATTTAATCTTAGTTCCCGTTCCTAATCCACACGCGGTTGATACGTTACCTGCGGAGAAATTCGGTTTGTTCCAACTTTATGGATAGTGTTAGAATCTGCATATGGATTGAGAGGAAATCTGTGGCCAATTACGACTAAGCTCGAACAGTAATGTTTTCGAGATTATGGAATGGGGTTTCAAAAACGGAGTGTCTGAAGATCGTTTCAAAATATGTACAGGACACAAAAACAAATACAAAAATCGCCTTAAAATCAGGCGGTTTCTAGGAATTATATTATCCACCATCGTCTTATATTACCTAACAATTAAAGCGGTAGAAACGAAAACTACACGTTCTTTTACTTAACCTTCAACTATAGTTGTATCCACTTAATCTTAAAACTTAGCAAACCTCTGCTAAATTATTTTTCTTTCTAGCAAAACACAAATATCTAAAAAAACATGCCCATGGGGACAAACAATTATCGATAGAATTTTAGATTTTGGCAGACGCGTGTGAATAACGACATTGGGTTCAGTTAAATTTAAAACACATACATTTTCAATTTTTTTAATGTAGGCGTTTGGTACAGTCGACCAAGAAAGTGGTCTACCATTTTTGATAAGTTTCTGCGAGATCTAACGATCGCTAAGGTTGACATTTATGACGGAGTTTAAAACATGCACGACCTTGTTGTCTCATGACGTTCAAACGAACCTCAACCGTAGGGTCGTAAACCACATTTTGGTCGACTGTACAGGTGCTTCAAACTACACTGTCGTTTGCTTTCCAACAGACTTAGAACGGTTCGTTTTTATATTAAAATAATATAAATAAAAGCACTACATGTAGTACATACAGCTCCAACTAGTCTTGAACTACGCAAAGCCACCTTAAAGCTCGCCCGAAGCACTAGTGCCGGAACTTCGCCACTTTATAAGTGCACTACATGCACTTAGTGTTATGCTTGCTACTGATTATATTTCGGGGCAAGTTGTCGCTTGTTTTTAGCTTGGGTAAACAAAACACGAATGAGAGTGCTGCATACTACCATAGTATAAATACCTCGTGTGAACGCCAAACATGTGTAGCTACTGAGACAATTGACTGCCGAAAAACCGTATCTCGCCTCTCGTTGCCTGCATTGTTTCAAACGTTTTTAGGCAGTTGGTCGCAGTTTCGTCAGTTTATTCCAGTGTTTGAAGACCTTTATACGGCTACCATGAGTTTGACATTGACATTTTTCGTTAACGAGTAACGAATTTTCTATCTGTGAATTCGTTTACACTAATATGTTACTAGCAAGATGCACAGATAGAACACTCGATACTCGTTCTCTAAAACGTCAATGTCATAACTCATGGTAAGCGTACTTAACTTTTTAGAAATATAAGGTAATTAATACAGGCCAGAATATCGAATAGACTTTGGGATAATAAAAGATAAAAAAATAATTAAGTAATTGGTCACTTAAATTCCATTTTTTTAGCAAACAAAAGCCAAAACAGAATATACTATGCATAAATTAATTTCAATTTCATATCAATTTGCTTTGTTTTATTTGAGTCCGGCCTAATTAATACTTTACAGCAGTGTCAGCCTCAGCCGTCTCTTTGTTATTATAATTTGGGCTTTGTCTAACTTGAAATATGTTTGGTTATCGTGTAAACTGTCGGGGTGCAACCAGGCTAAATAGACACATTGGTCCCTGGGGTGATTTGCGTCGGTTCATCAATTTTATCAAGTTATAACAGGATTTCAATTTAAATAGGACGAGCGACTGTATCATTAGGGATTATTAGTTGGAACGCATTAAAAAAAGAAAATTAAAACTCAAACTCGTCAAAAACTCATTTCTGCATTTACGTTTAGAACCTAGGTATTAAACTTTAACACACAGCTTTTGTAAAGCTTCACTATATGAATAGGATTAAAAGATACACCAAAGAAAATGTAACCTGCCTAAAATACTACCAACAGAAAATACCAATTGCAGACATAAGCATGGTATAAAATATTCGGACTCAAAGCTCAGAGTTCAAAATTAATCTTGGAGTTCGAAATTAACCTCACCCAACGTCAATTTTAAACCCATTGACCGGTACTGATAGTAGAAGAGCCCATGACACTGAACCTAGTTCGATAAGTCTCCCGGATGATATATATATAATTAGACGCGTTTTTAATAGGAGAACACGAAATGCCTATGCTGCAATCCAAAAAAATGGGCGGCATAATAAAAATTTTTTTTTGAAAAATTAAAAAAAAAATCGGTCTCTAGTACGATAAATCTCCCAGGTTTCCTTTGTTCCTCGAAGTAGAGGAGAGTTAGGGCTATACGATAATGCGGTGCTGCAAGCCCCCGTGATAGGCCTTGTCAGTTGCTGCAGCATTATAAGGGATCGGTTTTTTTAGGTATCTAGTACGATCGATCTCCTCTAGAAACCAATGCTCATCTGAAAGATCATTACTTTCTGTGTAAGAAAAACCACTGCTGCATTTCCCAAACATGGGAGAAGGTGGTTGCTGCAGCGATTGAAGGTCGCCCTCTGAACAGTTCCATACGGCGTTACAATTCAACCGATTTTATTCAATATAGTTTTAATTGAAAGTACTTATCAGGCCTCACTTCCATGACTTTTTTAAATTTTTTTGGACCACGGTTCCAAAGTTAGATAGGGGGAACGCTCTTTTTGTAACTTTCAGAGCGATTATTTAAGAAACTATTAGTTTTATCTAAAAACTGTTTATGAAAGCCTATATTGATTTTAAAAGACCTATCTAAAGATACCCTACACGATAGGGTTAGAACGAGAAAAAAAAATCACACCCCAATTCATGTGTAAGGGAGGTACCCTAAAAAAAATATTTTTCTAGTTTTTTATTATCCCACTTTGTTGGCGTGATTAATGCACACACTCATACGAAATTTCAGCTTTATAGTGCTAATGGTCACTGAGCTAGACCGCGGACAGACGGACCGACGGACAGTCTACGGAACCCTAAAAAGCGCTAGTAGCCTGGCGGTAAGACGTCTAGCTGACTTTCAATCTGGAGTTCTTGGGTTGAAACCCCGGCTACCACTACCACTGAGTTTTCCAGAACATAGAGAAATAATAAGCCTTATAGAGTGCTCACTCCATACACTGGTTATTAGCTCGTTAGCTTGACATTTTGAATGCTTGACGACTAAGAGGGGGGGGGGGGGAGGTTGAGGGAGGAGCGGGCTGGGGGCGTGAATACTAAGGGTTTACAACGGGTGCCCTAATCACACCTCCTGCCCGTTTCTTCCTCAACCCCTTAGTCGTCTAGCCTTCAAAATAGCTAGCTTGCGGGCTAATAACCAGTTGTATGGAGTGAGCACTCTATAAGGCTTATTATTTCTCTATGTTCTGGAAAATTCAGTGGTAGTGGTAGCCGGGGTTTCAACCCAAGAACTCCAGATTGAAAGTCAGCTAGACGTCTTACCACCAGGCTACTAGCGCTTTTTAGGGTTCCGTAGTCTGTCCGTCGGTCCGTCTGTCCGCGGTCTAGCTCAGTGACCATTAGCACTATAAAGCTGAAATTTCGTATGAGTGTGTGCATTAATCACGCCGACAAAGTGGGATAATAAAAACTGGAAAAATATGTTTTATTAGGTTACCTCCCTTACACATGAAGTGAGGTGTGATTTTTTTTTCTCGTTCTAACCCTATCGTGTAGGGTATCTTTAGATAGGTCTTTTAAAATCAATAAAGGCTTTCATAAACAGTTTTTAGATAAAACTAATAAGTTTCTTAAATAATCGCTCTGAAAGTTAAAAAAAGAGCGTTTCCCCCATCTAACTTTGGAACCGTGGGTCCAAAAAAATTGAAAAAAGTCATGGAAGTGAGGCCTGATAAGTACTTTCAATGAAAACTATATTGAATAAAATCGGTTGAATTGTAACGCCGTATGGAACTGCTCAGAGGGCGACCTTCAATCGCTGCAGCAACCACCTTCTCCCATGTTTGGGAAATGCAGCAGTGGTTTTTCTTACACAGAAAGTAATGATCTTTCAGATGAGCATTGGTTTCTAGAGGAGATCGATCGTACTAGATACCTAAAAAAACCGATCCCTTATAATGCTGCAGCAACTGACAAGGCCTATCACGGGGGCTTGCAGCACCGCATTATCGTATAGCCCTAACTCTCCTCTACTTCGAGGAACAAAGGAAACCTGGGAGATTTATCGTACTAGAGACCGATTTTTTTTTAATTTTTCAAAAAAAATTTTTTATTATGCCGCCCATTTTTTTGGATTGCAGCGTAGGCATTTCGTGTTCTCCTATTAAAAACGCGTCTAATTATATATATATCATCCGGGAGACTTATCGAACTAGGTTCAGTGTCATGGGCTCTTCTACTATGAATTAAAAACACCATTTAATTCTACATTTGACGGAAGCAGAATGTATTCGGTTTTTTAATTCGCATTCCTTGCCATTGTGCCATTTAACCAGAAGCTTATTGGTTTTCGTTCAATAGCAAACATAAACACTTAGGTATACATACATATATTACTGAGATTGCATCCACCTTTATTTGTGTATTGTCTGTCTGCTCTACGTAAGTACGTTAATGAGGGGATATTTACTTTACATGGTAACCTTTTTAAATGATGACTGACTTTTACGTACTCATTTTTTCATGAATATCGTAATGGTAGAAGTCGTTGCTTTAATCACCACGGTTCTCAATATGCACAATATTTCCCCTTAAGAATGGACTTTTAAAAACCAACCAGCAACATAAGAACGAGCTGAGCGCTTTGGGTGTTCAAAACAATCTTCATACGATGATTTTTTAATATTATTAACTTCAGTGCTGGCTGTAGCCTGTATAAGGGTCCCGCAGCCCGCACCTAGTTAGGCTTAGGCTTCTGAATTATCTCAGTTATCTGCGTCAGAGCTTCGAAGAAATCCAGGTGAACTTAAGTCATATTTCACGGCACATTGAAAACTGGGTTGCTATAGCTTTTGTTTGAACTGTTTATATTTAAATTAAATTTCGCCCAAACACCCTCTGAAAGATATAAAGTATAACGGCTGAAAACAGAGCGGCTTGATACACAATAGCCGTGTGACTGCCGCGATTTTCATTAAATGGCCGCCGTGCATTATTATGCAAATGCAGAAACGCAGCGCCGGCGGCGCGGCGCCGGTTCTGCGCGCGTGGTGCCACTGTCATGGGAACGTTCATTATTAGACATTGTTACTTATTCTTCTATTAGGACATTACTGCAGAGTCACTAACAGCCAACCTTAAATACTACTAATAGGTTACTGATGCTTCCTTGGGCCGTATTCTTACTTTAAAACACGTTAACACACGATCCAGCTCCAATGCTATGCAATACGCCTAACGCACAAACGTTTCAATCAGAATTAGCTTGGAAATGATTCAGATGGAAGTCCAATACAACTTCAATATTGGTTGATTTGTTGTGTGTTGAAGTTGTGTTGGATATGGATTGTGTTTTATAATATCGCCCAACCTCTGATTTATGATAATCGGCGGAACTTGTTGTCTCCTAGGGCCGTATTCTAACTTTAAAACACGTATCAACTCGATCCAATATCAATACAACTCCACGTCTGAATCAAAAATATCAGAATTGGTTAGAAAATTATTTCAATGCAACTTCAATATTGGTTGATTATTTGTTGTGTGTTGGAGTTATGTTTGAAATAGATTGAGTTTGTAGTGTATTGTTTATGTATTTTAAAATTAGAATACGGCACAACACAAACCATAATAATTAGATTTATTCTTAATTGCAAATCTATTTATAAATTCTCGGTAGTCCGCTGGCACAGACACCGCGCCCCGTGATATAATAACGTCAGACCTCCAGTTTATGAAAATCCGCACCCAAAAGCTCTCCTTTGCCTTTTCCCTCGTTTTTTAGCTCGTCTCTCATACCATGCTTTTACAGTTAACCCACATGCTTGCAAATTACTTTTACAATATTCTGCTTTTACATATGTGTAATATTTTTTCTTTTTTTTCTTCTTTATAGTTTTGTTTTTGTTTATTTTCTTTATGCACTTAACCAGTGCTCCTATTTTTATAATCCAAAGGCATATATTTATAGTCTCAGTCTCACATGTAAAACTGGGACAGAACTTATCAAATGTCTAGTTAGAAGTGTCAAATAGACACGTATTAGCTACTATCTTGCATGAGACAGAATATCCTTAGCTTTGCTTTTTATGGAATACTAAATCCTCAGGTGACAAGCAAAACTCACTAATTACAAAAAAGGAATTAAACGAAAATCAACCTTGTTATGTTGCCAGTATGGTTCATTATGGCTATGAACTTATGGTAGTACTTAGTGAGTTTTGCTTGTCTCCTGATGAAATACTATATCTTATAAATAGATGTTATTCGAGTTTATTTTAAACCAAGGTACCTGAAGTACCTATCAAACAATGTAGGTATCTTACATATATACAAGCTTATTTGAATTTAAATAAGTGGAAATTTAATTAATATTGAGAACGATTGCCATGATATGGCTTAAATTTGTTAAACATGTTACTAATCAAATTATTGTTTCAATGCACTTTATCTACTCTATATACGGGGGTTTATAAATATACGTGAAGCCCTTACAAAATGTGTTAGATTTATGTTATGTTACTACAGTTACTACACTCTCAGGGCCGATTTGGACCCACGGCCCGGATAATGGGCCAAAAGTAACCGATTAAGGCAAACATACATTTTATTAATTGCAGTTATAATGGCATACACACTAGGGAATGCAATCTCGCGAGATTGGAGTTCAGGCGAGATCTCGCGAGTTTGTGAATATCAATACCGCGAGATCTCGCCAATTTCGAGATCTCGCGAGATTGGCGGTTTTGTATGTTTGTCCTTGCAAATAATCACAATATTTGAATACGTTATAGGAGAAAAAAAAGAGTTAGAGGTGTTATAACATAAACATTTATTTTAGCGTCTTATTTTTATAAACTTTTACGTAATGACGCATATAAAGCTCATAATGTCATTATTACTGACAGTGTCTGGACTGCTTAAATGATCCTGCCTGTAAAACAGGAGGTCTCGGGTTCGAATTTTAGTTAAGAACCTGAGTTCAGGGCATTTAAGTTTTTAATTAATTTAAGTCGTGAATTGAAATATATTTTTGTAACTTTATAAACAACGAACAATTTAATGCCCTTTTTTTTGTCGGTGTGAAAATGCTTTACGCATCCCCCCGGGGCCTGGGGACGGCCCATAGTGGGGGGTATGTGGGACTCTCCTCTCCCGCACCCTTGACTCTCACTAAAATCAAATTAGATAATTTTTTTTTAAATAATGTTTTTGTCATTTATTTTTCTTTTAAAGATGATATTGTAACATTAAAACGGCTGTTTAACATTTTTTAGAAGTAAAATTAAGTAAATCTAATATTTTGCTAGGATAAATTACTAAATTTATGCTAATGATAGTTCCAAATCAAAGAGTCAATTCACTAATTTAAATATCTTAATAAGTTGGTGTAATAGCATGAAACTGCCATTAAAATAAAAATAACTGAAAAAACGTTATTTAAAAAATAAAAAATCTAGCTTGATTTTAGTGAGAGTCAGGGCATTAAATGGTTGATTGTTTATATAGTTAGAAAAACATATTTCGATTCACGACTTAAAATTCACCCTGTACCTATAGTTGCGCGTCGTCTAGTACCCACAAAAAAGGACACAGTAAGCTATTGAGCTTACATTTAGGTAGATTTCAATTTCTTTTATTCAGAGACCAACTTGAATCATTATTGTTAGTACAAATACTTAAAATAAATTGTTGATGATTTGTGTACGATAATTTCATAATATTTATTGCGAACTTAGCACGGTCCATTTGACGATTTTATGTGTGGCAGTGGCGGCGCGTCAATAGAACACGGTTTCCGTTGGCTTGGTTAATTTTCAGGCACCTGAGCAGGATTCTTCGCTTCAAATAAGACGTTTTTATGCTCGAGCGCAATCTCGTTAAACTCGCGAGATCTCGCCCATTTTTCGACCGAGATCAGTCTCGCTAAAAAAGGCCGAGATCTCGCAAAAACGAGATCTCGCGAGAACGAGATTGCATTCCCTAATACACACAGAGAACAAAGTAATTATTAATTCCTAAAGGACCTATTCCCGTTTCACATGAATGCTATATGAACTTTAAATTGTTTGCACTACCTGCTACATCAATTAGTTCTTCATTTTCTACTGCCCTAAGGTTGTAGAGAGATCGCATTTTTAGCGATTAAATCGCCTGTTACCTAATTTTAAATATTGTAAACACATTTTTGTTATTCTTATGATTTGGTGCAATAACAGTTTTAATCTTGTTAATCTTTAAACTATAGATATATTATCTACAACTACATCATGTGCCGTATTCTAATTTTAAAATGTATAAACAATACATTAACAACACAATCTGTCTTAAACATAACTCCAACACTCAACCAATAATCAACCAATATTGAAGTTATATTGTAGTTGCATTGCAGTAATTTTCAAGCAAATTCCGTCATTTTTGATTCAGACGTGTAGGCGTTAGCTGTATTGTGTTGTTATTGCATTGGATTTGCATTGAAGATGGATCGTGTCTGTGCGTGTTTTAAAGTTAGAATACGGCCCCTGGACACTTCGTCGTAGTTTAGAAACGATCCAACTTCAATACAACTCCAATCCAATGCATTAACAACGCAATACAGCTAGCGCCTAAACGTCTGAATCGGAAATATTAGTATTTGCTTGAAAATTATTCCAATGCAACTCCAATACAACTTCAATATTGTTCATTATTTGTTGTGTGTTGGAGTTATGTTTGAAATACTTTGTGTTGGATTACCAACCTTGAAGAATGCGGCACACGATACTAATAATAGTTGTAACACTTTAGAGTGTTAAACCCAGAGCTGGAAGCCGTAATATAGTATTTGGTAGGATAGATGTCGAGAGTTTTGTTTAGTACGTATATGATAGGTAATTAGTCGTTTAGCGTAGTGGTAATGGTAAGTAATTCGAGATATAAACCTGTGGTATTGTTGTGAAACCTCACCGTTACAGTTGTGGCTGTATTTAAAGGATAATACTCACCGAAAGTAAAGGTCATCCTAAGCATTCCAACAATCGCATCGTATGCGCACATTTCTCGTTGAAGCGTTGAATTATGGCGTGGAAGCTTTGTTTGTCTCATCATACAAATATTCACAATTGAAATATAGTTATAACTTTGGTCTACGAGGCTAAAATAACATGGATTCCTAGATAAATAAGCGAAGCCGAACGATTTGTTGACGACGAGAACATTGGTATATAAGACATCTGTCAGTGTCAATTGGTTTGTTGTCTATGCACCAGCGTGATCGAACGTGTTTTGTATTCTTGGATTTTTCATGGAGGTTTTTCTGTGTTTTTATAATTCCTAGTTATAAATAATAGGCATATTTTTAGGTGTCGAAATAAACTATTCTTTTTATTTTCTATGATTAACAATGTTCAGAGAATTTGACTCGGTCACTCGCTGTCAGAGGGACGAAGGTCCAGCTCTTCTTTGTCTGTGGTTCATTTTTCGGCGATTCATTTCATCGACTGGCACGAATCTTGCGTGCGTCGACATATAATTTTGCTCCGCGTAATCCTAATAATGTCGGGGTAATTCGTGTCGCACGGAGCGCCGGAATGGCGTTCGATTTTTCCTTTCTTGATTAAATAATTTGCTGTTTCCTTACACCAAGCAAACTCTGCTGTGTCGAGGCACGTGGCCCATATGTCGCCATAAATGTTACAAGCTGAAAAGGACCCGGTTTAAAACCCGGTAAGTAAGTTAAGATTTGTAATTCTCACCACTTGGCCCATGTTAAAAATACAATTTAGGCCATTTTTGAAATATTAGTAACCTATAACCTAGAACATTATTTTGTTCTTAGGGTCCTTATTTCGGGCGAAGATTCCTTATTTCGGGCGAAGATTCCTTATTTCGGGCGAAGATTCCTTAGTTCGGGCGAAGATTTCTTATCTCGGGCGAAGGGCCCTGTTTCGGGCAGACATCTCTAAGCCTCTGATCCTGTGTGATGTCAGCGGGACAGACTACTCTCCGGGGTCGGTGACGCACCTTTCCTGTGAAGTCCTACTCATCTGGTGAACCCGTGGCTCGGTAAAACCCTAACTCGGGGTAATTTCTAACCAAAAGACTGTGAGTTAAACTTTTACTTTAATTTAGTAATCAGTGTTGAGTGATAAAAGAGTAATTGAACATTTAAAAACTTAGCGTATCTTGTAATCTCAATTATAGGTTATATTTAAACGTGGTATCAAACCAAAAGGCAATCAATGTTGAAATTTGATATAGTGATGTTGTAATGCGGCCTAAGTTGGAGCTGCATTTAGGTTGTAAACTATTATAATATAATATACTGTGGTACTTTAGCGTTCCCAAGACATATGTAATCACCGTGATGCATCACTGGGTAGATCCATAGTAGCGATTACTATAGAGTATTAAGGGCAATTACTTAAAGAATAAATTAAAGGTGTGAATTGGTAAATATATTGTCTTTTATTTGGAAACGTCATACGTTTGTCGAGATTCTGGTCATGGCGTCCTAATTTAAATTTTGGTCAGTACTCTCGCTCCATAGTGGCCTGAACCGCGACCCTACTTAGACCCTTAGTTAGCCGTGAGCATTTTGCATATTTTGTGTTGAATTGTTTTTCTGCAGTAGGTACAAATTGGGAGTTGTAACTCACCTTGGAGGTTTACGGGAACTTAATTACCCAATTTTTTTTTATAATTTAGATTACCATAATAGCACACCCGCAGCTATTACATAGTAGCGAGCTGCAGACGTGCGATTATTCGAGTCAGCATACGGAATATCGTAGTAGCATACGATTACCTATGCTAAAGCAATTATGCTTTCATGAATGTCAAATCTAGACGCAGGTTTGCAAACTAATCGCTATTATGAGAATGATTTCGTGTTTGCAATACAGTTGGCGAATTATATTGCTATTCAATATGATATGCCATAAATATTTCTAGGCATGGCCATATTGCATTTTGGCTAAGGAACTCAAATAAAACTCTGTTAAATGACGTAGTTTCCTCCTGCGAAGGTCAGCGCAGTTTCTTAAAACTTGCAACCCAGAAGGCCATCCATGGTTAGCATTTTATCACTTATCGCGCTATGCGTCACTTTCACACTTACATACTTGTTAGAACGAGACAGCTATGGTGACAGACGATGAAAACCCGACCATAGTAGGCTAGCAGATTTCATTGGAGGTGTAGGAAATTTGAAGAACATAGGTAATTATGTAGGAGTATCTGTATACCAGTGGCGGCGCGTTCATAGAACACGATTCCCGTCGGCTTGCGTAAGTTTCAGGTGCCTGTGCAGTTTTCCTACAGCTCATGAAGAAATTTTAAGCCAAATTCAGCACTAGCTTGCCTAAGAAAAATTTTGACCCACCGCCACTGCTGTATGCCAACTGGAGCATTCCACGAAAAAGTCCACCGTTGTCCCGTACGAACACGAATTTCCAGAAAATTGGTAGGTTTTGTGGATCCTTTATCTGCGTCAATAGAGTCAAATTATGGTCAGAATTATAATATTCCAATTAAAATTGCAAAGATAACTCTAATGACGGAGATACAGATGCGTTTGTACGGGACAGCTCGTGGAATGCCCCCACTCCATCCTATTCCAAGGCTTTCTGTTATTGAAGACGCGCAACGCACTCGCAATGTCACGAGTCGTATAAATGTAATTCGGAATCGTGGCTCTAACCGTAAAGTAAATAATATGTTCGGCGTCCGTCGTCCGTCGTCCATATGATGAATGTGGGGCTGTAAGTGAAACCAATCTTGCGTAAAGGGTGCATTTACATACGCAGCTGGCGGATTGTGAAGCACTTTACGGGCGTCGTTCGAACTTTTAAATTGTATCTTGATTTGACGTTCCTCTCAGTATAGCTCGCTTGCGTCAGTAGGTATGTATGCACGCGAGTTAAAATAAGGTTTTGAAGGTGAAATAACTATTAGTTTGCGTGGATTTATTGCAGAGACATCGAAGCGTCTCACAAGCTGCATGTGTGTGTGCATGTATGTTGTAGCCTCTGTGCACCAAAATTTACCGGTAAAATATGATAATCCCAGAACTTCAAACCGGTTTTAGCAAAAAACCCTGAAACAACCCAATATTAAGTACTTATTTATGTCAATGGCCTTTATATAGAACTCAATATTGTATTTAGGTAATGACTTGATATTATAAGATTGTTTGATTAAATATGAAATAGTCAACGAAAAGGAACGAAATATACCGGTATTTTAGTACGGAGCAAGTACCGGTTTCCGAGCAATATACGTATAATAGCCCTTGATATAAATAGCCCTTATGGCGTTTGGCGCATACGCGTTTATTGCTTGAGGTTTATATTGAACCTTTACAATTACTAAAACGCTTACGTAAAATTCCCAGGTATATAAATAAAGAACTTCCTAGCGAGTTGCGGTGTATACTTGTGTGAAATGTTTTACTATGGTTACACAAACCGAATCCAATCAATATCCAATGGGTGCCGGAAAGTTGGCCGGCTGTTCCGGACGGTCCGGTGATCCGGGCGGTTAATGACGCCCGGAATCCCGGGCGAAAACAAGATGTGTTAGTTACTTGCTTTTATGTCGATTTAGAAGATTTTATTTATTATTTATATTTTAGGTATTGGTTGAGTTTTCATAGTGGTAGCTATTGGTATTGTGGAACCCACTTTATAAAACTCGCGGACAGAACATTAGAGGCTTAGTAATAGAATTCCGTTGCTATACGAGTGCCAGAATCTGAGGGTTTTTTAATAAATATGATGATATGTGTCATGTATAGTAAGAATTTTTTAAGATGTCGGAATTGTAGGGAGAAATCCGTAGTAGGATTCCGACGTCTTAAAAAATTACTACCTTACTAAAATTGTTTTTATATGTTGATGTTGAATTCAGATGACTGGGTTGCTGCGAATCACATTTTGAATTTAAAAATAAAAAACATACAGCCATCAATTTAGAAACTCGGTTAGAAACAAGTAGTTATATAAAACTTCTGAACGTTCTGGAAGCTTAGGTGTAAATATTTTAACAATGATATAACGCTGAAAATTACAACCATTGCATCTGCCGAATTCAACCTACATCTCATGATTTCACAATGAATCGGTATAATCATAATCCTATGAATAGTGTCGGCGCCCCGGGACGCATCAATCAACGCAACGCCGTACCGGGGGAAATTACTGCGGGTCGGCTACCGCTGCCCCGTGCTGATGACTGGTTGCAGTAGGGTACATTTTGTGGTCGCTGCGTGGTAGAATAGCAAATAAATATAAGTAATTTTATGAAACGTAAGATATGGGTTCTCGGTCCGAACTACTAAAAATGCAATCAATAAAATTTACCTACATTATTTAACCTACATCTCATGATTTCACAATGAATCGGTATAATCATAATCCTATGAATAGTGTCGGCGCCCCGGGACGCATCAATCAACGCGACGCCGTACCGAGGGAAATTACTGCGGGTCGGCTACGCTGCCCCGTAGCCCGTAGCTGATGGCCGGTTGCAGTGGGTTACACTCGTAGCCGCGCTACGCGTAGCTAATAAAAATGGGTGGTCATGTCGAGTGATTCTTCTTGAGATCTTGGGCCGTATTCTAACTTTAAAACACGTTTATACACGATCCAACTTAATACGACTTCAATGCATTAACTACGCAATACAGCAAACGCCTAAACGTCTACAAGTTAGAGTAATAGACTACATTTTTCAAACAGGCTTTTAGTAATTCCGTCCGTGTACTTAAAAGTGATGAGTTGATATGTAAATCAAATACAACAATCAGCTCGTAAAACAACGCTACCTTACTCCTAACGAGCTCAAAAGGTCACGTCCTTCTTAAATGTATTTTAGACCTTATAACCACTGTATTAGAGCCCAAATTTCAAGAAATCACTTTAATTTCATGTATTTCCGTCTATATATTCTACAACTCTGTAATAATAGTTTAAATAAACGAGAACATGCGTATTCTACGCTCCAAAGCGATGTTGCTGGCTCTTTCTCACGCATAGTCAAATGAGAGAGCAAACAAGTTATATCAGGGACATGTATCGAAGAAGGGGCCTATGGGAACTGACGATAGTAATAATAATAACAATCTGCTGTTGTTTACATCTGTTCATTATTAAATCCCTTTCCTGTTAGAAATATTTGTTAGTTCGCATAGTCGGAGAGCTCATCATCATATCGTATGGCTTTATTTCACTGCGATCTTCATAAATTCGTTATATTTCGACTGTGAGATTTTTCATCCAGTCCTCTGCTGCTGGGGAAAGGTGGTGAAGTTCCTCTAGGCCGCCAGAGAAACAGTAAAGCGGGCACTTTTCGACAATGTGGAATAACGTTTGGTCTGGGCACTGCAGTCACAGGCTGGGGAGTCTCTCAGCCCCCATTTAAACAAATGGTGGTTAGCCCGCCAATGCCCCGTACGGAATCTGTTCAGCTTTATCCATACTGTCGGAGAGCTGGCTACGGAGTATGGTAAACTATCAACGGTGCAGCCAGCTCTGGTTATATGCCTTATGGACACAAAACTGCAGGAACACTAGAACATTAGAAGAGACCTTTCATTGATTTTCCGTAAAAATAAATACCTACTTTTGATTCTACTTTTAAAATACATAAACAATACATTAAAACACACAATATATTTCAAACATAACACAACAAATAATCAACCAATACTGAAATTGTATGGGAGTCCCATCGGAATAATTTTCAAGCGCGTACTAATATTTCACATTCAAACATGTAGGCGCTAGCTGTATGGCGTCTAAACGTGTTTTAAAGTTAGAATACGACTCCTGGCGATGTTATATTTGAATTAACTGACTTTATTTGCGTATAGTAAAGACTGTATACATTAAATCCGGCCACGCATGATCTGGTACATCTCCCTTTCGGATACACATTTTCAAGCAGTCCTTTTTTATAAATAATCTGTAATCATAGTAATATATAATAAAAATAGAATCATATTACAATTGTATGGGCTTGTCTCAGTTTTTACTGAAGGTATTCCATCATATCTTTAATGTTTTGTCCAGCGTTTTTTGATAATCTTCACTCGCTTCCTGCTACAATACCACAATTGTATTTATATTTTCACAACCGGTTTTATGGTCAATAATATGTCATCTTAAAAAAAAAAGTTTTGAAACTCTATTCTACTTGAGGTAGTCAGGAAAACTTTCTACTCCAAGCACTGAAAGTAATTTTTATATGGCAGCCATTTTTTTGTCAAAAAGTCAAACTCACCAAAGTTAGAACACCTCCGAACTATTTCAATCTAAATACACTTAGAAAAATGTTAGCTATGGTGAAAAGAGAATTTAATAAGGTATAATTTGATTTATCTTATTTATAATAAAAAACTATTTTTAACAGGAAAATTTGGTAAACACTGTCAGAACACTGTGGACAACAAAATATAGGCACTGTGGAATATATAGTGATCAAACTCATAGACAACGTAACGTTTATATTATGTTTTCAATTTTATTATGTAGCTTGATAACCCCAAATTATTAATTAGAAGTGATGGTTGAATATGCACATTCAATAAAAAGATGTACCATACCATGCGTGGCCGGATTTTAACGTATACAGTCTTTATTCGTCTAATACCTAAAGCTCGTTTCAAAGCTTGTCAGTGCCGCAGCCTCCCAGACGTCTGCAGGCAACGACTCGACTTGAGCTAGCTTTTTATAGTCGCATAAACACCAGATTACCGCCATTATGAATGGAGAAGAAGACGTTAAAATGTGTCTCGTTATAATGGTGGAAATCTTGTTTATGACGCGCAGTGTTGTACGTTCTTCATTATTGTTGTAGATTACACACAGATCATTCTTCAGGAGGTGACGTTAAGGAAAATGTTTAAAAGTGACACTTATTATGGGCGACTCGGTGCTTCGTTGACGCTCCCATACTACTTGATATAGCATTACCATAGAGTAATTAATAGTGCTTCATTCGAATAGAGTTCTCCCTGTGATGTTACGAATCATGTTGTCCCTCCCTAACGCATGATACATTCTGTTTCTCACACAATTACAGCCCGGGACTTTAATTCTTCATAATCATTACTAAGTACACAATCACTGTCATCTATGTCATTATTGACTTTATTAAGATCTCACCCCATATCTTTTGAAGTGTCTTATTGGCTTTTACCTTTTTTCGTGATATTTTTTCTTGCTCACATTAACTTTGGCCCATATGTATCACTGTTTCATACATTTATGTACAATCGTATTACATGATATCGCCAAATTCCGCCGTATGAGTAATGTGTCCACAAATAAGTTGCGTCGTGTCCAGTCCCGGCCGGTTCCGGTGTCCGGCGGATGATGCATGATGTTTGGCCACCCTAGCGATACGATACTTTCACATATAATACTGAAACTTTGTCGTCAACGTAATGTATTTGTTTTAAGTTTCTGTTGTTGGAAGCTGAGCTAAGAGTACGGGTTTATTATTCCCAACTACACCAAAGAGTCAAGGGGTACAATAAGGGTGTGTTTGTTTGTTGATCTAGTTGAGACTTTAGACTATGGGCTGAATGAACGCGAACAGCGATCGACAGCCCGCCTGATTCCGGCCGGGCGTCCCTACACTACATCTACATCTGAGACTTTAGGTATCATGAAGAGGCTCGGGTACTAATGCACTTTTTTTTCTTTGTAAACAAGTGCTGTGAGTTTTTTTTTGTAAGAATGTGCACCATTATTTTTATTTCGAACTAATTTTGTTTTAACTTGTAATTTAATTATTATAAGTTATCAAGCTAACATTGTTAATATACAGCCATTTGCTACTGTTCTTATAGTTTCCAAGTACCTACGGTTTTTTTAATGCTAATTTTAGTTTAAATCTAACAAAACGAATGCATATAACAGAAGCAAAATATTACTTTGTCTCTTAATATTTCACTCCTTAATTTCAGCGTTTCATAAGACAAAATTGTCATTTACCCTCATTACGTAATTACCCACCTTTCAAGATTCCTTCTGGAAGGTTCCGTGCGTAACGAGTGCGCGGAACTAATACGGTGTACTCTGACGCCATGCATATTAATGTAGGAAATCATTTAGATACTACAGTTATGAATACACGACGGAACGAGTGCGAGCTTTTATGGGGGTGGGAGGAAGGGGAAATACGCGAGAGTAGCGAGTTTAAATACGTACGTACTTGTCTCAATATGAGTACGCTGTGTCCTACGTGAGCGAATCAACGCGAAGCGACGCTAAAGAAACAAACAGTCGACTAGCGATTGAAGTGTCCTACATCAGCTAAACACCACGCGAACGCGAAGCGGCGCGGCGCGAAACGAAGCAAACGCGAACAGTTTGTTTGATATTTTCACGCGAATTCGACGTTTTAAATAAATATTGCCGTCTTCCTAAATAGCACCAAGACCAAACTATCTTAACCAAAACCATACAAAATAAATTATATCGTCAACGGCATAATTGCCACATATTGCCGTAATACGAGTATTCTCAAATAAAAATACGTGCACTCGTATACCTATACTCGCAAAATACTAGTATTCCCGTACGAATCTGCAATTCAAACGCATTAGCAGCGCTCGAGCAGCCCGGATTGCCACCGGAATATTTTATAAGGCGCTCAAAAATTAAGACGGCCATTGAGTATGGGTTGTTTATGAATTTTCACTGAATATGCGTCATGGCTGACAAGTTAAGTTTATCGTTTGAGCACAATTATCGACTGATGTGGAAAAAAATTACTAAAAATATGTAGCAAAACTTTGAGCTTAGTTAAAAGTTGACACATGTTTTACATATATAAATGTAATTTTAAAACTATTGTAAACTCGACGGACTCTGAATACTGCCAACATTTAAACTAGAGGGATAAGGCAGGCATCTAACCACGACTGTGCTTTCTAATAGTTCTGTAGGACTCAAACTATTTACATGAGCTAGAACTCCCATTGAAATAAACAGCTGGGGAAGCCGTAAACATACCCAACGAGATCTCTGCTCGTTTATGCTATGAGGCTATGACCTCTTGGATCTGTCATCGTTCGACGCTAATACGAAACGTAGAAATCAAAAGGCCTTGTCCTAGCTGTGTTTGTGTATATTCATGCGGGTTGTTTTCGCATTTAAAAACCCAACTGTCGCCATTTTGAAGACGTACCAACTTCGAAGAATAGCTATCACTTTACAAATAACAAGGCCTATACCGAACAACGTTGCCTATATTTTATTAAAAGTAATAAAAGTGTGATTAACGTATATACTCGACATTGGCAAAATTCCCATTGCTTTAGACAAAGGGAGAAAGCCATTATATTTAAAAAAAAAACTCACGAAGTGAGAGCCTGAGAGATTGCCTCTCGGCAGTTTAGAAGTTTATCTCGTTGTAATCGAAGTTCGTCATAGCAAAACATGAGTGTAACCGAATATAAGACTGTATGAGAACGCTACCTACTCATACACTTAGCGTGCATTCGGTTAAGTATTAGGAAATTCCGAAAAATCACTTTACAAAGATATTCTCAGAACAGGCTACTTTCCTCTGAAGTCAAATCAGCTACTCTTTAGGAAACGTCAAAACGATTTGTTATATTAATTTTTATACGGGAGACTAATGTTGTGACGTCACAACACTATATAATTCACATGATTTATATGATTGACATCTCCTTAAAGTTTTAACCATTATAAAATAATTTAAAGAGCAAACACATGTTTGACATGTTACACTTGGATTTTTCCGTGTATTTTTGAAAGATTAATTTTATGAATTCAAAGAAACAATTAAGTTTGTCTACTATACATTAAAATTAACCAAGTATTCGACTTGATACATCATTACTTTGAAAATTACAGATAAAAGAACTCCGCGACAAATAAGTTATTCAGCTAGGTCAATGTATCTCGCGAAACAGTCTTTTCAAGCCGTATATTTCACCCCAAAGTTGAGCCATAAATCAAAGACAACTGTAAAACCTCAGCTGGAGGAAAGGTCGAGGAGATTAGGAGGGCGACGACGCACGACGAACATCTAACTAAAGGTGCGGTGGTTTTATTCACTTATTTGCTTGCTGACCCTGGGCCAAAAAGTGACCCGTTTTGTTTTTATTGGCGAAGGGTGGAGGATTATTTTGTGTGTGAATGTTTTTTTGAAGGTAGGAGCGTTGATATTATTAGTCGACAAACCTAAACATAATTAATCCTATATACTAAACATAGGCTTGTTCTCATGTAGGATGAAGTATATGCCTAGATTGGGAATTTGGTACATTGCTTATTGTACTCTTGTCTAGTCATAGTAGTTATAAATCTGATGTGAAGTTCGACATACTTATATTGTCCACTGTTGTCTAGCCTAAATATATACAGTCATCAGCAGATTCAGGTTAGCGGATGATGTATTCAAAATGGCCTTCACACGCTCTTAGAGGTATTCAACAGTAAAGTCGTGCCAACATTATTTTGATCACCTAATCCAGTTAATTACTTCTGCTGCTGACTGTACGAGTACATGGTATATAATTCTGGCCAATCTTTGCCAAATCCTACACCGGAGCAGGTGGCGCCAGGGTTCGAAAGGATAATTATCAATTATAGTTAAATTGATAATTCTATTGATCATTATCTTGATTTTTGTGTTTGATAACTAATAATCCAACATTTGTAAACAGGAATGTCCAAAAAAAATTAGGCGTGAATTTCGACGTTTGTTGAACTACCTACATAAGATAAAAAAAATCATAGCGGGGATAGTTATGATCTTTGATAATTATCTCGATAATTTCGAACCCTGGGTGGCACAACAGCAAACCGTGGTGTCGCTAAATTGATAGTTTTAGTTTAGTATGCTTGTCTATGGGCCCGTATAGTTGCCTGAAATAAAAGTTATTAAATTTTATTCAAAGTGATTTGTCATTTCTCTCCAGTGTATCGATTTCTCACACAAATGTCGCCTCCAAATGATCATCTTCAGAAACAAGTGCCATGGAGTTTCGCGTGTCCTCGCTCCCCGGTCGTAAATCAAAACCGTAAAACCTGAAACCCGAAGTAACCGTAACAATAGAAGGTGCTCCGGGAACGTGGGCTTTCCCGGTAGATACGATTAAGGGCTGGAGAACACTGCTTTCAAGGGATTTGGGACGAACGATAATGAAACCTAAGTCTCTAAGTGAGAGAAACGAAAAACTCTCGACTATGGTTCAAATGGACTTATTTTTTCTGTAATGGCTACTATTTAAATGAAGGCGGTCAGATACAATATATTATAAAGGATAGAAAAATCGCCATGCCGCAAAAATATCTGAACATGCACTCTATCGCATCTACAATAGAGGCGTTGTTCAGATATTTGTGACCACCTTGGCCGCTCCGATATATCTGATGGCGACTGTATGTGTCCATTATAATCCAACAAACTACCTACACTAATACAATCGTACAAAGTTCTATCTCACCCCGCATCTGTCATCCCGAAGGACCCTTCCACATTCTTCAACTATCGCGCCGGCTCACTGCCAAACTTGTGATACTACGACATATGTATATTTCAATTTGGAACTCTGATAAGTCCTTTTGGAACGGGTTGGACAGTTGACAATAAAAAGAGGCATAAATCTAGAATCCTCCCTTACCTTGGTGGTCGAAGAGGGGGTTGTATTTGTCAAAGTAGGTACGGTTACTTACAAAACTTTCTGTTACTATGTCAGTTGATATGTTGTTCTTCGTAGGTAAGTACTTAAAGCTAGCAGGTAGAGCTGGCAGCTTCCTCGCTCAACGCATTAGTATAGCGATTCAGCGAGGTAATGCTGCCAGCATTTACGGGACCTTGCCAAGAGGGGAATATTTAATTTGATTTATTTTAGGTTTGTTAGATTAATTTAGGTTAATTAGATTTTTATTAAGTTTAGTTTATAAGATTGTAATTGTATCCCTGTAATTTTTTTTTATATTCCTAAACTTTTAATTTTAAATTAAATAATTCGAGTACTTAAAAGCGTCTATCTACAATGTCCTTATAAAGGTCGCCGGAAGACGCTGGATGCAAATCGCTTCCGACCGATACTTATGGAGGTCCAAAGGGTAGGCCTATGTTCAGCAGTGGACGTCTTATGGCTGAGATGATGATGATGATGATACTCTTTTATTTGCAAATGGGACATTATTAGTTCATCAACCAGAGAACGAATCAAATTATTTTATTACATAATTATTAAATATTTTATTCGTTAATTTTAAGTTTATTATTCAGATATCTAACTATCTGTTTAAGCACTATAGGTACCTACTATCTAGAGTAAATATAATATTGGAAAATCGTAGATACAAAATTTGGTTATTGTCACAAGTACAATCTAAATATAGTAAAGTAGGCCATAAGAAGATTTGAGAGGGAACCACGTCATTTGAAATTCTAATTGCGATCACCCATCTACCGACGGGCCTAAGCAAACGTTGCTTAACCCGCGCGATCCAACGCATCGAGTGGCGAGCCAACCGACCGTGGTGTCTTGTATCCTCGGGGGCTGTTGTGCAATTTAATGTGTTTCAGTGTAATGGGGGGTAATGGGGTTCTGGTGGATTTAAATAAGAGACAGGTGCTCTCGTCTTGTCTCCTGCGTAACCTGCGTTACAATGTGCTACGTCTGTAGCAGAGATGTTACAGAGCTCCGGTTCCGGTTCCGTTAAGTCGTAATTTCCGATTGATCCGCTTCGGTTCCGGTTCCGTTCCGGTATTGAAATTCTGTTCTGTAGAACATCAGCTGACGGTAATTTCACCGTGTTACAGGCTGACGATTTTTTTAAATAAACAATATGAATTAACTATCGTATGAAACCTTCAAACGGGGCGCAATTACTGATTATATGTTATTTTATATAACGGTTTTTTTACATTAAAGAATCATATGGTTCGTTAATTTACTTACATCGCTTAACTACATCGAGTAACAATTTTAAAAACTTAAACACCCCTCATTTTATAGGCTAGGAACACGCACTTGACCTTGTTAAAAAACTACAGCCATAAATTAGTAAAAATGTATTTACTTTCCGAGGAAACAGATTGAAGTGACACCAGCATGTCACTAAAAACAACAAGGGACAGTACACATACATATCTATTCACATATTCACAATGTAACCCGAATCTTGTTAGAGTCTGTCCGGAAAGAATAGTGCCGTAGAATGTATGAGCTCCCATATAAACCACAACACTTTTCTTTTCGGACAAACTCTACCTCGAAACTGGAGATAGTTCACAAGTGTGTACCAAAGTCGGTACAGTATCAAGTGTTTATAGGAAGATCGTATATGTAAACTAAACTTGTAACTTGTTATCTTTCTCTTTTGCACCTGAGAGCTAGGTTGCTCGGTCGGTAAATCGAATAGGTGCTAGTGCATATCTAAATACCTCTCACATGCGAAAAGGGCGATCATGTGATACCTTATAGAGGAGGGGATCACATATCCACGCCACCATCATTGCCACGTCGTTTTCTGTCAAACAATGTTGCCGTAGAGACGCAAACTAGTCACGCTTACGAAAACTAAATTTACCGCTACCACTTGGTTGTGGCGTCACATAAACCCATACAAAACACACATTGGAAAATTGGAAGCATCTTTCAGCGTTTTAGTATTTAGTTAATGATCCTTTGGACAGTTGAATCTTGATTGAAACTACATTGATCAAACGTATATACAGAACCGAGTGCATCGTGTTTACATCTCTTATGATTGTGGGCCGTATTCTAATTGTAAAACACGTTTAGACACGATCCAACTTCAATACAAGTTCAATGCTTTAACTACGCAATACAGGGCCCATATTCGAGAAACGACAACTTTCCTCCAATGATGCTCCGTAAATACATTACAGCTATTATACCAACCTTGGACCAATCTTCGACACATAATCAACCCACACAACACAAATTTGATCGAGTGGCATGATTCAGCGTCCAATTGGTTGGTTATCCAGTTCGTAATGTTCGTATCCAACCAATATTTAAAACATTTTCTATCATTAACAATTTGATAACATTACTTGATTTCAACAGCAATTCAGCACATGATGTTTTGTCAAATCCGTGTCCAGCTAGCGCCTAAACGTCTGATTCTGGATTGCTGAAAATATTATTTGTTGAGTGTTGGAATTATGTTTAAGATAGATTATGTTTGTAATGTATTGTTATGTATGTATTTTAAAATTAGAATACGACACAGGGGCATTCCTCCTAGCCTTTTTACATGAAAAAGCGCCAAATCAATATCTCTTTCCATCCTTGTTCGAACGATCAAAGGCGCTTCTACGATGTTCCACCATTGCAATATGTCAAAGCTTTGATGCCGCGTAAAAAGTTCCTAGCCTGCTCACATTTGTTGCTCAGCTGAGCTGAAAATAACTAAATGGTGGAGTTAAAATATAATCCATAACTAAAAAGCAGCTTACTAGAGTCAGTGGTGGAGAATTGTCGTAGAAGTCATTATCTTAGTAATGGGGTTGGCCGGTGAAAACTTTTGCAGAGGGCGCTGTTCCAGATTCCATACAATAAGAGAAAGAGATACAAACAATGATAGAAAGAAACAGACGATGAATGGTCCCTAACTTGTATGCAGGCATAAACCTTTTCTTAGGCAAAAACCTTCCCTATGGCGTTAATCTACATCATTTTAATTTTAGTGTATTCCAAAAACGGATGGATGTCAATTTCGGAACAATTCGAGACAAAGCATTGAGTCATTTTCGCGAAAATAAATAAAAACTACTTCGCGCCATACAAATTTAGCTTTTCTAGGGACCAATTTTGAAGATGTCACTTTGACAGTTGCCAACCCCATTCGAATATTAACCACGACACGTTGTCTTTCTGCACAAACGACTCGTAGACCAAGAAGGAACACTCAGTGTAAAATAAACGTATGACTAGTACGACCAAGAAGCATACTTGGTTTTTCTTTATATATTTAGTTAATTAAGAATTCTTTATTTAGTAGAATAATTTGACAGCAATTTTGATTTGATTTGCAAACAGCTTTATATGCCAGGTAGCTGTCAGATTACTCCATTCAATTATGAATTGTACTTTATGGTATGTGACGTATGTGGGTGTGTACTATTTATTGACATTAACTACCTAATTAATAATGATAAACTTTGTTTTATTACAGGTAAGCAATAGGATTTGGAGTCATCACTCAAATTACCAACTGTTTGTAAGTGCTAAAGTTTAAAGTGTATTTATATAGGGACACCAATTAAGAAAATTCATAGACAAAAGCTTAAGTTTGTCGATGGTTGCTAAAATTTGTATGGAGGCCATAGACAAATGTTAGCAACCATAGACAAATTTAAGCATTTAGTCTATGAATTTTCATAATTCAGGTCAGGTGTGTGGTGCGCCTTATTCACACATATAAGCACACATATATTATATTAGCACATAGTAATTTTATAAGTTACAATCCTTATAACTTAAAACCATTGAGTAACAGGAGATGACATCCCTAACAAAAATTTTCAGCCATGAGTTTAAGTGATCGGCACTTAAAGTCCATACATTCGCTCTCTTCGCTCTTGAAACACTGACATGATGCTAAGCAACTGACAGCTGTCAACGGCCAAACATGCAGCACAAAATTTGTTCTAGATGTCACATCTAGTAGGTTCTACCTACATAATAAATCAATGCTTAAAACATAAGATTTTCGCTCATTTTGTTTAAGAAACTGAACATAATGTCATTTATTTACTAATTTGGCGTTTAGCTTTGTCGTATTTTTTTCTTATCTCTTCCAACCATATCTTGTTAGTGAAAACACATCGCTACTTACTACGCATCTAGCCAAGGGCCGGTCAGATTGATAAAAGAAGATGGCCCCCTTTCCCACGGCCTTGGGCGTTATCGCGAAAGTAGGCCACAGATAGAACATGTGTGGATTCGCGTTCGATTCAGTCTGCGTCGCGATCAAACAACGGTTTCATCGGTACCGGTGTCTGGCACTTAACGTTTATTTGTTTACTTTCAACTTTTAAAGGCACCAGTGAAAATTGGAAAAAGTGTAAAAAAAGTATTTGAAATTCCGCGTACGTTAGCCTGTGCCGCGATGGCTACGTTTTTGAAACGGTTTGGTTTTGACCTTTTAGTTAATGTAGCTTATTTAATTAGAATTATATTTAAAAAATAAAACAACAGTTATTTTATATATAACACCTGTTTTAATTAATATATGCTTACACTATTTTCTTTCGTGTTGCGTACAATTCAATCAATGATTGCCACTAATTAAGTTTAAAAAGACAGTTTTATACTTAGTGCAATTTTTTTTTTGTTTATAAAAGGAAGAAAGTAGACAATGTCGTTAAACGTTAGTGATTTAATCCGTCAAAATATATTTATCATCAGTATTTATATATTGTAATTATCACTCCGTATTCGTTTGTTGACCAATTTGTCAATTTGCCATCGAATATTCCCAAAAAAAATTAATCAACCTTTAACCAATGCTAACATTTAAAAAAACTAATTTAAAACGGGGTATTTACCATGTGTGTTTGCTTCCGTTAGTTTCCGATATTACCGAACTGCAACTGTGCCGAAATATCGGAAACTCACCAAAACAAACACACGCAAATACCCCGTTTTAAATAGTTTTTGTATCATTTAATGAGACCTACTACCGAACTTAAAAATGTATTCGGTAACACGTAAACTCTAGCACATAATACCATTACCTAGCTGTAGACTAGATAAGCTTCAGGAAACGGCAAATAGTTAACCGCGTGGAACGCCGGACCGGACCGGGTGCAAACCGGATGCGGGCGGACCGCGCCGGACGCGCGCCTTCGGACTATAATTATCGTTGCACATACGCGACACTATAACCGGTGCCGTATTCTAGTTTTAAAATACATAAACAATACATTATACTTTTAAACAAAAAAAGAACCGACTTCACTTAAGGTCCGCTATTCCAAGAGGAAGTGGCTGAGTTGCTGTGAAAAATAGTGAAATCACTATAGATGTGCCTATAATAGTTGAAGAGTTCATTTAATTTCATTTCATTTATTCATTGCTTTGTGTGTACAATAGATCTTATAAATAACTTATGTCTCAACACAGCCCTGTGAGGGCACTGCAATTCTACATGTACTTACATGAGTTCCCTCGATTTCTCCAGGATCCCATCAACAGACCCCGACTTGGTGACAATGGGACCATCTAGGGGATATACCCGTTCGATTATTAAAAAAAACAAGTTTTTTTTAGCCTAGTACATTTTAGACTCCATTAATTCTCAATAGTCCTTACACCATAGCGGGTGCTGTCTCTGCGTGCGTCCCATGACACGGGCAGGGGCAGCATCCGCTTAGTGTACCCCTCACTTTTCATTAAATTGTCGAAAGGGCCTCTGCGCGTTGGCTTCGGCTCCGCATACGCCTCCCAAAGGTCCGGAATACCATTGTTCCGTGGTCGGGAAAGACATACAAAAAATAATAATGATAAAAAAAATTCAGTCGAATTGAGAACCTTCTCCTTTTTTGAAGTCGGTTAAAAAACACAATCTATCTGCAACATAACTCCAACACACAACAAATAATAAACCATTGAAGTTGTATCGGAGTTGCACCGGAATAATTTTCAAGCAAATCAGTTTTTTATTGTTGTTTCAGTCGTTTAGCGGTATTGAGTAGTTAATGCAGTGAAGTTGTAATGTAGTTGGATCGAGTTTAAAGTTAGAATACGGCCCCTAACGTTCGTATCGTAAATTCATTCTATTAAAAATAAAGGTAAAATAAAGAAGGGCTCAGATCGCTGGCATTTGTGGCCCGAACCGAAGGTAAGGGCCATAAACAAGCGATCTGAGGCCTTCCTTATTACCGCCTGTGGTGCGTACGTAATTTTACGTATTCTCCTGGGTGTGAAGAGAGATTTTCCGCTGCACCCTAGGGCGGTAAATCTCACTTACTGCCCAGAGTGACGTAAAATAATATCTATCCTTATGTGGGTGGTAATGTATAAACTTTAGGGGCAAAATCTGAATTCAAAGCCTCATTGTTTATTGTTTCTGATTAACAGCTATGAATTCAGACCTAGGAATCGATGGGGCAAAACTTTTTGACAGGTAGGGAGTTCCCATATCGATAAACTTAAGTATCGATATTTGTTCCATATACTAGTGACCACTCCAGGTTTTGTTTGTCAAACTATGATTTTATTAAAAAATATAAATAAAACAAAATAATAAGGGTAACTTATGTTTATCTAATTATATAATAAATTTAAATAAAAAACTTTTAAAAACAAGCTTTTATGTGAATGCTCTAAAAAGAGAAAATAAGCTTTTGAGTCAATCAAACTTTTTCTATAGGAATTTAGTACAATTTTATGACATAAAAGCTTGTCGCGAGACTTTCCCGTGTAAAAGAGATTGCACATTTATATCAAGGAAACCTTATGTAAATATTGAATATTATAACAAAATCATTGGTTTCATTCAGTCCGATGTTGAGTACTTATTCTTTGGGTACATTTAATTATTGTCATTAAAAATAATTTGATTTACAATTTTATAATCCACGCCGCAGGCTTCGTCAGACAGAAACAACAGTAGGTCAACAGGCTTCGACACATACCAATATATTGTCATATAACTCGTTATTGACTTCAAAATTCACTTCGTGATTTGTTATTGCATTGGAAATTTGTGTCGCTTTCGTTTGACATATTAAAAAGATGCAACTAGCGTAACAAAAACAACTCATTAACTCAATGACAAATGACAAACCGCCAGGTAGCACTATCTTATATGTACTATATATACTACATCCAAAACACGTAAATAACACTTGACGTGAATTTGTTTTTTAAGAAATACATTGATAATTACAATTTTAATTCATGAATAATGGGCTGGGCACATTACATATTTTAATTAATTTTACACTACCGTCATAGGATTACTTGGCTACATGGTTTCACCTAAAATATGTGCAATCTCTTTTACACGGGAAAGTCTCGCGACAAGCTTTTATGACATAAAATTGTACAAAATTCCTATAGAAAAAGTTTGATTGACTCAAAAGCTTATTTTCTCTTTTTAGAGCATTCACATAAAAGCTTGTTTTTAAAAGTTTTTTATTTAAATTTATTTTTATGTTTTTAGTTTTTAAGAGACATGTTCCGTAGCCTGTATATTTCGACTAACACATCGTTTCGCTGTGTTTCTTATTGCTTGTTAATTTTAGCTAATAGAAATGGTCATTGGGTGTGTTACCTGATATCAAAGTAGGCAATAGGCATCAAGGTAGGCATGCTGAGTTTTTTTTATCATAATAGTGATGAAACACTTATGGGTATGCTATTTCTGACCGCTAAACCATATCAGGTAATTTAAAAATTCTTGAAAAACAAACATTTTTGTTATATTTCAAAAAGAACATTATGTTACGGAAAAATCCCTAATGACACATTAAAGTTGCAAAACAATAAGCCTAATTAAGTTAACATAGACCTCATAATTTTGAGAAACAGCTACTAAAAACCCAAACTGACAGTTGTGTCCGAGGTTGAATGATAGAACTTCGCGTCGCTGCACTCGCTCGTTCGATACTAGTTATGCACGTATAATTTTCTTTTGACAATCATATACTATTTATTTAGACGGTTCTATTCTAATCTAACAGAACTGGTGGTCCGCCTCGAATTAAGAACTTGCGATTATAATAAAACCCCTCAACAAAACTGTTTTAGGCCTTCTGATTCCAGAACCCCCTGGTCATTCCAGCTCATTGAAGTCTCTTATTATATACCACCGATACAACCTCAACAAATTTCATGAAGACCAGAAAAACGTTACTAAAATATTCGCGAAACGAACATTCAAAATTATAAACCCATCGGATGTCACAGTAGACCCAAACAGCATGAACCTATGTTGTCCTAAACTAGGGATCCAGTAGGTACCCCCAGGGTTAAGCATGAGCTATATTTTCTGATACCGGTCCCGACTACTCATCAGTACAAGTCAAATAAGCTCAAACAGCATGACTCTATGTTGCCCCAAACCCGAGATCCAGTAGGTCCCCCCAGGGTTCAGCATGAACTCCATCTTGTGATACCAGTCCCAACTGCTCATCAGTACAAGTCGAATGAGTCCAAACGGCATAAGTCTATGTTGCCCCAAACCTGAGATCCAGTAGGTGCCCCCAGGGTTCAGCATGAACTCCATCTTGTGATACCAGTCCCAACTGCTCATCAGTACAAGTCGAATGAGTTCAAACGGCATAAGTCTATGTTGCCCCAAACCTGAGATCCAGTAGGTGCCCCCAGGGTTCAGCATGAACTCCATCTTGTGATACCAGTCCCAACTCCTTGTCAGTAGGTACAAGTCGAATGAGCTCAAACAGCATGAGTCTATGCTGCCCCAAACCTGAGATCCAGTAGGTGCCCCCAGGGTTCAGCATGAAGTCCATCTTGTGATACCGGTCCCAACTCCTCGTCAGTAGGTACAAGTCGAATGAGCTCAAACAGCATGAGTCTATGTTGCCCCAAACCTGAGATCCAGTAGGTGCCCGTAGGGTTCAGCATGAACTCCATCTTGTGATACGGGTCCCAACTCCTCGTCAGTACAAGTCGAATGAGTCCAAACAGCATAAGTCTATGTTGCCCCAAACCTGAGATCCAGTAGGTGCCCCCAGGGTTCAGCATGAACTTCATCTTGTGATAACAGTCCCAACTCCTCGTCAGTACAAGTCGAATGAGCTCAAACAGCATGAGTCTATGCTGCCCCAAACCTGAGATCCAGTAGGTGCCCCCAGGGTTCAGCATGAACTCCATCTTGTGATACCAGTCCCAACTCCTCGTCAGTACAAGTCGAATGAGCTCAAACAGCATAAGTCTATGTTGCCCCAAACCTGAGATCCAGTAGGTGCCCCCAGGGTTCAGCATGAAGTCCATCTTGTGATACCAGTCCCAACTCCTCGTCAGTACAAGTCGAATGAGTCCAAACAGCATAAGTCTATGTTGCCCCAAACCTGAGATCCAGTAGGTGTCCCCAGGGTTCAGCATGAACTCCATCTTGTGATACCAGTCCCAACTCCTCGTCAGTACAAGTCGAATGAGCTCAAACAGCATGAGTCTATGCTGCCCCAAACCTGAGATCCAGTAGGTGCACCCAGGGTTCAGCATGACCACCATCTTGTGATACCGGTCTAAACTCCTCGTCAGTACAAGTCGAATGAGCTCAAACAGCATGAGTCTAGTTATGTTGCCCCAAACCTGAGATCCAGTAGGTGCCCCCAGGGTTCAGCATGAAGTCCATCTTGTGATACCGGTCCCAACTCCTCGTCAGTACAAGTCGAATGAGCTCAAACAGCATGAGTCTATGTTGCCCCAAACCTGAGATCCAGTAGGTGCCCCCAGGGTTCAGCATGAGCTCCATCTTGTGATATCGGTCCCAACTCCTTACCAGTACAAGTCAAATGAGCCCAAACAGCGACTTATTAAGACGATTCTAATTCTAGTATCGGTTAGGAGAAATAGGTACCAAATCAGCTTCTGATGTTGTGGCTGACTGTACTTTTCTTTAGAAAATCAAGGAATACTCATCGAGGCGTTTCTAACAAACCTAAACTCAACCTGGTTGAGGTATTTTATGGCAGAGTTCTTATGGCCACCTCCTGTCTCCATCATCAGACCAGCTCGATGGTATCAAAATATTGTATTGTCATCCAAGTTACGCAGGTATGCAAAATTTTAGCTCAATCGGACATCAGGAACTGGTTCAAATCTGGCTCGCAAGATTCTACCTAAACATCTAACACACATACTGACAAACACTGTGAGTTAAATAAAAGCTTGTAAAAAGGGTTTGATAAAGATATAATATTAACTATTTCATAGTAGAATGGTATTTATTACCTAGCGATAATTTAAAATATGCTTTGCTAGAACATTATACTCGTCTTCAGAACAATATTCACAAATAATACATACAATGCTAGGGGTGATCACTAGTATATGGTAAAAAGCATCGATAATTGAGTTTATCGATATGGGAACTCCCTACCTGTCAAAAAGTTTTGCCCCATCGATTCCTAGGTCTGGTATGATATTAGGTTAAATTGACATATGACCATATAAAATTAGACCCAAAACTATTTAGAATCGTTTGTGGCGATCATAAAGACAAACTACGTTGAAATTAGCAACAACCACACAACAGAGGATACTAAAATATACTCATAAACATTTGTAAGACTTTCTGTAAGACTGGTAAGGATATCCGGTAGTGAACATAAAATTTAAAACTTTAGAAAATTCGTGATAATGGTGCGTCGAAAACCAAGCAAGGATCAAGATTGTTTACTGACACTTTTGGCGATACTATGCGATGAAACGGACGCCAAGACAAGGATCAAGAAAGGTAATTTTGAGCACTAATAAATATCAAGGTAAAATTAGACCCTGGTTTTCTAATCTTCTAAATTAGGACGCTGATTTTGATAAGAGTTTCATTCAGTAATATGATAAAGGTACCCTATATGTTTAAATATTGAACTGATAAAATTCAATCAAGTTCCATTTTTATTAACCGACTTCAAAATAGGAGGAGGTTCTCAATTCGACTGAATTTTTTTTTTTATCATAATTTTTTTTTTTTTTGTATGTATGTTACTCCATATCTCCGTGAATCGTGAACCGATTTTCAAAATTTTTTTTTGAATCGAACAGGTATAACCCCTAGATGGTCCCATTGTCACCAAGTCGGGATCTGATGATGGGATCCTGGAGAAATCGAGGGAACTCTTCCAACTATTATAGGCACACCTATAGTGATTTCACTATTTTTTACAGCAACTCGGCCACTTCCTCTTAGAATAGCGGATCCTAAGTGAAGTCGGTTCTTTTTTTGTTTAAAATTATTTCTTTTCATGTTCTAGAATACATTTTACGTTGAAACAATTTCTAAAATGGTATTTTCTATTATGTGTGGTCGGTGGTCTAAGTGCTGATTGTCACAATATACAATATTCCGAGAATCTTGATTTAAACTACCATCATCATCATCTCAGCCCAGGGCTCGGAAACCGGAATTTGCTCCATAGTAAAAACCGGTTTTTTATTTCGTTCTTTCGTTACTGTTTCACATTTAATTGAAATATCCTATAATATCAAGTGAAAACCTAAATAAAACATCGGGTTTTACATAAAAACCATAAAATAATTAAATAGGTAGGGCAGATGCCCCGGTTTTGGCCACTGTGCCGGTTTTGGCCATTTTCAACTTTATTAAGGCATAGACAAATTTACGAGTATATGGTTTATGGTTAATATAAGAGTAAAATATGGCAGTACAGATGGCACTGTCATCTGTCATGTATAAGTTGTCATTTAGCTATCAGGGGCCATGGAAAAAAGTGGCCAAAACTGGCTCCTAGCCCCCTTTATGACATTTTATTAAAGAAAAAATAAGATCTAATATCAGAATCTTAACAGCGGCGATTCATATAAATATAGTAATATATTTTTACTGACTTAGTACTAAAAGAGTGTCATAATTCCTTATTGACACAAAATGAAGGACGTCTCAACAGACAAACTCTCCTTAAAGTGGCCAAAACCGGGGCATCTGCCCTATATTGGGTTATTTCGGGGTTTTTTGCTTTAACCGGTTACGAGCCCTGTCTCAGCCATAAGACGTCCACTGCTGAATAGGCCTCCCCTTTGGACCTCCGTAAGTATTTGTCGGAAGCGACTTGCATCTTAGACTACCATACTATATTATAAAATTGTATTAAAGTACATACTACACCGATCACTCCACTCTTTACCTAAAATATCCCGAAAACCGAGCGATTAAAGAGTGACGTCATAAATAAGGTTTTCGGATTATCGGATGCCGTTAAAACATAACCTAGCAGGTGCAGTATCACCTAATTGTTGTGGGCGCTTATCAATGCGATACCGCACGCCTGATAACGGCAGTCTATATCCACGCTACACCATATTTACTCGCCAGTGAAAACACGGCTTAAAAATATTAAAAACAAAACCGGGTCGCGTTCTGTATTTGAATTTTATTAGAATGTTGTTCGAATTCGTAGTGCAATTTGAATTTCGAATCGTTGTAGTGATGTGAAACGTTTTGTTTATCGATTACATGTGCGGGAGAATTATGTGAATGAAATATGACGCTTTATTATTACAAACGGATGAACGTGTATGTAAACGTTACAAAATAAATGAAAATGAGATCGTTTTGGTCGGAGTTTTTGACGGCGGTAGCGGCTCATCCCTTGAGCGCGGTGCCTGGGGACTTCCTGGCCATTTACGACACGGTCCTTGACGACGACGATAATGATGATAGTTAGTATTATCTTTACTTATTATCGTAAATGCTTTATCGGGCTTAAGCCACGGCCTAGTAATATAAAACACCAGTTAAAGAGTATATCTGTAACAAGTAGGTGGAGGAGGCCTATTTGAACTTTTAACATCTTGGCTTGATTTGTTGATATGATATGATAATCTTGACACGAATCGCAGCGCATTTTTCTAGCCTTTATTGACATGAATTAAGTTCGTATATTTTCATAGGTAATAATAAATGAGGTAGAATGAGGTAAATGAGTTCGAATATAGCTCTAGTGTAATATCTTATTAAAGTCATTAATAATGCTGATAAATCAGAAATTGTGACGCATTGCAAAAAATAAACGAAATTTCACTTTAACATCCGTGTTTTTGTAGGCGAGGCATTATCTGAATGCATCATATGCTTATCATCAATCGATCACCGTAATATCAAATAAGTTTAAATAAAAAAAAATGCCAATTGTGTGTCAACGGCAACGTTGATTTTTGAGTTTATTTTTGGGTAAAGTTTTATTATTAGGTATTGTATATATTTACGCCGAATAAATAAAAACAGTCACTTTAACCGGGTTGCCGTTGTAGGCATGTGGATCTGATTTTGTCACGTTCCATTTGAAGATAGCAGCTCAGTGCCAAACTAGCGGGTCCTAACCAAACAAAAGGTTCCGCAGACGCGGCGGGTCAACAAAGGTCTAATAAAATCTTCCCAGCGTATTGACAATCTCACAAAAGAGACACAACCTGACTGCTCTAAAAGTTATCCCTGAGACCGCGTACGGAAAACATCACGTAACGAATGTTATACGTTGTAAGCCGAAAACATTTTTATAGTTATCGATATTTTTGTACCGACTAACAACACTATTTACTCATAAAAAAAGAGTATGGGAATGTATATAGGTACAAACTAATTGCTAAAATGACGAAGGAATATTTATATTATACCAACCACACCACAACCACAACCACAACCACAGTCAAACTATTATCATAGTTTTGTGGGGCAAGGTACTAGTTTTTAAGTTAAATATGTGCTTATTAAATAAAGAATAATAATAATAATAACGTAATTTATTTAGTAGGTGTTACTCATTCTATTTATTTAATCAATCTAACCAGGCTCTTATCTTATATCGCGTCAATATGAAAAGTATTGTTGATAACATAATCTATTGGAGATTATTGTAGTTTCAAGCTCCACCGCACATTCTATCAGCTCTAGCACCGAAAGCAAATAATATTTTCATCTGAACAAAAGCGATATTTTCTTCGCTGAATTATTCTTTAGATGATCATTTCGTGGATAGCAAGTAATATTCAATCGATAGCCTTTGTCCTTTTTGCACAATAAAACGGGGACATTTTATAAGGACAAATCCCTCAAAAGCATCGCCGAAACACAATGCCACCTGTTATTAAATGTTCACGCACGACCGAATTGTTCTAGCGGGACAAAAGACAATCGAATTATATGCTCGCCTTCAGGCTTGCGTAAAACGCTATCGTTATCAGTCCAATGCGTCTTATCTGCGAGGAGAGATAGTGGCCGGCCAACTACCCGCGCGATGTACTTGCTCCATACAGTGCGCGCCGCAGCACAGATGAGGCAGTGTCATCCAGTCTTATCGATATTGAAATCACGCGCAAACGCTATTGTATTTTATCTAATCGAAGAAAGAATGTGAACGGTGCGAACGTGAATTAGAAAATTTAAAAAAAATGTTTTTTTTGGAGCCGTAGTGTTGTGAAAGTGTCGATATGCGTGTGTCGTTGGCAGAGGCGGTGAAGGAGTGCGCTTGGCAGTCGCTGTACTGTGGCCTAGAAGTGTGCAACACTTTTGTGGCCGCTCGCCATCTCTTGGCGCAGCCCTATCCTATTTTGGATGTGGTGATATCTGCTCCGTCGCATTCGAGCCAATGTTGGTATAAAATATTGCATATTATACATCCTTCACTGTCTAAAAAAATACACACATATTTAGCAACTGCTAAACATGTGTAATAACAAATAGTAGAATCCAACGAAGATGAGTTGACACCTGCCCCTGAACGAAAAAGAAACTTAATATCCAACATAACTAAGCATTTAAAAAATGTTAACAATTTCACTCATTTCCTCTCATGACTTGCAAATTATTAATAAAAGTAAGTATCGATTGCTTTTATCATTCTATTGATTTAATATACGATGATAAAGATAAAATAAAATTCTTTAGCATATGTTGTTCCCTTATGCAGACTGCTGGCCTCATCAAAATAGAATACATGAACATGACATTCTTTAATTTGCATTCAAATAAAAAATAGATAAAATATCAACTTTTAACAATATGATTTCATTTTTGTCGATAACGGTGTCCAACCCTAGTAGCCACGGCCCATGAACAAGATCGATAAAGTACGTTCTCGTGGTTAATCTCCGTGTAGTAACGTCTGTTTTTTACCGGAACCAGTACGGCTACCATGAGTTTGACATTGACATTTTTCGTTAACGAGTAACGAATTTTCTATCTGTGCATTTCGTTTACACTAATATGTTACAAGCAAGATGCACAGATAGAACACTCGATACTCGTTCTCGTAAACGTCAATGTCATAACTCATGGTAAGCGTGCAGATAAGTTTTATCTCTTACTACTGAGCCTACTTAGATGAATAGGTGTATCAGATAGATCCGACAATTTCAGGGTCGTAAAGTTGTAGATACTTAAAATAGAGCAATACACTAAAGTACCTAAATAACTCCAAATGCATGCAATAATTATCTCAATACATTATTACTATCACTACATAGTATAAAACAAAATGGCTTCCCGCTGTCTGTCTGTATGTATGCTTAGATCTTTAAACGCAAAGGATTTTGATGCGGTTTTTTTAACAGATAGAGTGGTTCAAGAGGAAGGTTTATATGTATAATTGCACCCGTGCGAAGCCAGGGCGGGTCGCTAGTACACGATAAAAGCACATTTTATTATTTGAAAAATATCAGGCACTTAGGTGCATCTTATTTTGTAATTAAATAACTATAGTAGAAGTATCACATTACAGAAATAATAAAGCAATGATTCATTGGATGCTAATTGCAGATGGTGATTTACTACAAAGATACCATATCTGAAAAATGGGTATTTTTATGTGGGCAGTTCAACAATATATTTTAAGACTGTCAATAAACTTTTATTCCTTATGGGAATATCTTAGGCAATACAATGGTTGTCTGGCCCTTTACAATCCCACTAATGGACGTTCAAAGAACCGTGAATTTTAACACATTGAGCACCAAGAGCCCACCTAGCGGGCTCTCTGTGCGTAGCGGATTTCCGCTACAAAGCGGAACGACGCCGGAGTCGGCTACGAGCGTAGCGCGTAGCGAACTGCGGTACGGAAAGTGGTACACCCGCCATGTCCCGTATTCCAATTTTAAAATACATAAACAATACATTAAAAACACGATATATCTCAAACATAACTCCAACATACGACAAATAATCAACGAATATTGAAGTTGTATTGGAGTTACATTGGAATAATTTTCAAGCAAATTCTGACATTTCTGATTCAGACGTGTAGGCGCTAGCTGTATTGCGTAGTTAATGCATTGGAGTTATATTGAAGTTGGATCGCGTCTAAACGTGTTTTAAAGTTAGAATGTGGCCCCACGTATCCGCAATGTTTATTTTATTTGAAAGCGCCATTGCGGCAATGCGCTATTGACGTTTTTGACGTCAAACAGCATAAACACGGATGATGGATGCGTGACCGCCGCGGATGCGATTGTCATGTGGCGGATAACAGTTCTGAAGCGGTGTTAGGATTTCTAAAACCTTATATAATTTGATATTTATTCGATACAGCTTACAGTGCTCATATGCACCAATATGCGAGTATACCTGTATACTAAAATAATGGTGGTCCCTTTAAGGGCATAATTGGTATCGTATTGCGAGTGAGAAAACGTAGGAGAAAACTATATTGGACGCAAAAAAAATTGTATGGGGCACGTCGTCCCAGTCGGTCATCCTTACATACAAAACCGATTTTTATTTATTAAATGAAAATAAAATGCCTACTTAGAGCATTTTATTTTTCTCAGATACCACTTAATAAATGAAAATGTACTAAAATAGCATACAATCTGGTGAATAAATAATTATAAAACCAATTGAAACACTTCTCAAGACTTTTTAAATTTTACATTTCTAAATTGATCTTGACTGTAAAGTATTGAAATAAAACCGCGTCTACTTATTCTAATTGTAAGACCGCTAACTACCCACAATTTTAATCGGAAATGCCCATAAATAATGCCGCAATCGTAAAATAAAGCAAATATTTAGCAATAATACGAAGTGAAATAATGTCGGCGCGAAATAATCAGACGGAAACGCGACGACAGCCAGCTCGAACAGGGGTACTGTGTTTTAAACCATTTCCCAATTAAAATTTAATGTTGTATATTTTATTTGAACCACAAACGAGTGAATAATAACTACTGGCATTTAGATAGTGTAAATTGTGGCAAGGGAGTTGAAACTTCTGATGAATAAATTATGTGTTCTAAATTAATAATTCATCAATAATTCTTTATACTATTTAAATTTTAAAATTCAGTTAAATTTAACGAAAGGTTTCTTGCAAAGTTGGCCAGATCGTGGTTCGTTCCACGAAAACTATGCTAAAGGCGGCACTACCCTGCCTATCGAATGAGTTAAGAAACTCCCACGCTACGGTTTCGGATACATGGTCCCATCCCAACTAACTAACTTTTAAGTTCTATAAAACAGACTTAGTTGTTGTGTGCCTTATTTAGAAAAATGGTGTTACAATTTTTTTTATGAAATAATTTCCCTTGTAGGCATTTTTTATAGGTTTCTCGAATCTTCAGCCCATTCATGCGTTAGTTTTACATTGTGGTACAGTCAACGCCAAAAATATGTATACACTTTTGCACCCTATTCCACTATAACCTAACCGTGTCATGGCACGCAGAGACAGCCATCCACCATTGTGTAACAACTATTGAGAGTTAAGGGAATCTAAAATGTACTATACTATTGAAAAGGAAAACAAAGAAGGAAAAAGAAAAGGATGAACTAACAACGTACCAGTCCTTATTATAGCTGGTCTCTACTTGAACTCAATCCGGGCCGCGTGCAGCGGTGCGTTCCAATTATAACTTTTGTGAGTTTTTTTTATTGCGAATTGCTTTCGCGTTGTTTTTCTAGGTGAGATTTAATTAACAAACTTGATATTTCTACCCCGGTTTTATATTACTTGGCACTCACTTTTTAATGAGAATATTGTAGTTGGAAGTTTACGTGGACTTTACATTGGGAACATGTTCGGTTAACACTTTCACGACCAGGAACCCGGTAGGCGGGCTCTCCGTTCGTAGGCGCTTTCCGCTACAAAACGGGAAAACGCTAGGATCGGCTACGAGCGTAGCGCGAAGCGAAGTGTGGTACGGAAAGTGTTAACACTTATCGCGCCACAGTTCGCTACGCGCTACGCCCGTAGTCGATCCTAGGGTATTCCTCGTGTGTAACACAAAGCGACTACCAACGGAGAGCCCGTTTAGCGGGTTCCTGGTAATTAATGTGTTAAAAATAGACACAGGGATTTTATATGTAAATAAATCATCATCTTCCTAGTGTTTGTCCCGACTTTTGAGCGACGCCTCAATGGGGCCCGGGTCCGTACAACTTAAACCCGAGATTGGCAGAAGCAAGTTTTTCCGAAATAACTGCCATCTAAACTTCCAACCTAGAGCGGACACTATGCCACATTGGAACTCGATAAAATATACGATTATGTAATACAGGTTATTAGAATATCATTAACGCGCTTTTAATTCTTTGGCGTTATCATTCAGTCGGCCTGTACGCTTCTTTGCTACTGACATGGTGTTCAAAAAGCTGTTAATTCTAAAACCCATGTTACAAATTGTAAATTGAAAAAAAAAATCATTTCATCACATTTTCGGGCATATCTTCAAACGATGTAGGTGCATCTATTAGCATTTGATAATGGCCGTTTCACACGTACTCGACTAGTGGTCGATTAAGCCATGCCAATAACCCGAGTGTCATGTCGTGAGAAACAGACATGAGGCCTTTCCTTTGTCACTAAAGAAAAATGATTTGGTTAAAAGGAAACTGTGGATTTTTAAAAGCTGTGGCTCTGTAAAAGCTTTTTAATTCGATCTTAGGCTACTTATATACGGAAATAAGATCAAGGCGAGAAGAATCTCCTTTAAGTGGTCATAGCGTAAATTGAAATCGTATAGAGAAAGATGTATTTCAACGATAATAGAGCTTTTTTGTAATGGTGACACATTTTTTGTAAAGACATACATTTGTCTTGACTATTGTCATAATAAGAATTATGTAAGTACAATTATTACCTTCCACGGAAGTCAACGATACGATGTTTATGTAGTTTATATTGTATTATATAAAACGAAATGTTTTGTTTGTAAATAACAAAAATTAATTAGCATAATTGTATTTATTTTACTCCAAATGTATGATTATTTCAGCAATTAACTGTAAACCAATAAAAACTGTTTAACCAATTTAAATAATTCCGTTAATTTCCGTTATTCGAGCTTAATTCGGAATTGTTTGCGAACGCGCCACAGACAAACAGAGCGTTTGCTTCATTAGTGAGGATAATAGTTAATTGTACGCCCGGTAGTGCAGCGCCAAGTTCGGGACTCGAGGAATGCTGAGTTTATCAAATAGGTTTTAATTAGAAGCTCGTCCCTTTAATTTTTATCTAAGCAAATTATTTATTTTTATGGCTATTCAATAGTAAATTTGAATTTGCCTCAAATAACCATATTGCACGTCATAGGAACCCGCTGAGCGGGCTCTCTGTTCGTAGGCGCTTTCTGCTACATACGAGGAAAGCGCTAGGATCGGCTACGAGTGTAGCGTGTAGCAAAGTGTGGTACGGAAAGTGTAAGTTCCCACGTAGCATAACAGCAAAACGCAGCTACGAGCTACGGCGTAGCACGCATAGCAAGTTAAAAAAATTCCAATGCAACTCCAATACAACATCAATAGGTGTTGGAGTTATGGTGCCGTATTCTAATTTTAAAGTGTATAAACAATACATTAACAACACAATCTGTCTTAAACATAACCCCAACACTTACCCAATAATCAACCAATATTGAAGTCGTATTGTAGTTGCATCGCAGTAATTTCAAGCAAATTCCGTCATTTTTGATTCTGACGTGTAGGCGTTAGCTGTATTGTGTTGTTATTATATTGGATTTGCATTGAAGTTGGATCGTGTCTGTGCGTGTTTTAAAGTTAGAATACGGCCCATGTTTGAGATAGATTGTGTTTTTAATGTATTGTTTATGTATTTTATAATTAGAATACGGCACCCACTCAAAGGAAATTTCAAGACTTCCGTCTTTGGTTACCCCATCTTTTATATACCACGACGGCTGCAAATAATCATGCTTGATGGTAATCAGCTGCCGTAACCTAGGGACACCTGCAACTCTAGATGTGTCACATGAGCGTTGCCGACCCTTTATAATAAAAGAGTTCCCCCCTCGTTAACACAGTACATCTCTTTGAGCTCTGTGGATACCTTGTCACCAGATCGCGCGTAACTATCTCGTACTAACAGCATTAAACTTAGTTTTCTGGTATGTTACAACTTAGCCGTTCTGAAACTTTGAGGCTCCATCCATCATCCGTGTTCCGTCCTTATTGAATATCCTTGCCCTCAAAGTGCCAAGAAAAACTTCAATTTACTAAAATACTATTCGAATAAAATTTACTTTAATTTTGAAAAATCGTCGAATGCCGACCATTTTACAATTTATAAGTAATTCGTTAATTAATCTATGTTTATCATTCCTAGTGCCGTATCAACTTTAAAATACGTAACTAATACATTAAAACACAGTATATTTCCAACACACGACAAATAACCAACTGGGGCTGTATTCTATTCTAACTTTAAAATACGTTTCGACACGATACAATTTCAATACAACTCCAATGCTAATAACCACGCAATACAGCCAGCGCCTAAACGTCTGAATCAGAAATATCAGAATTTGTTTGAAAAATATTCCGATGCTCTCCAATACAGCTTCATTATTATAAAAAAAAACATTTATTTCAGACATACGTCCATCAGGGTTAGTTGCATATAAAAACAAGGCTTAATAAATATTATTAGTAAATTTAAAACAAACACTAATTTACAATTACACAAACTTACACGCTAAATAAATAAAATAAAACAAAAACATTAATCCATGCCCTTTGTAAATTGTGGCACTGGCGCATGTAGTCGGAGCCAATACCGTAACTGAGGACTATCCCACCTCTCTGATACAATGCCCAGGATTCTATTAGGGCTGACCCGTATCCTACTGAGGGTCGAGGCACACCTCTTTCGCATGATGGCCTGAAACCCATCAATGCTGGCCTCAGCAAACATTCCAGACGCACTACAGTAGCGAGGCAGCCCCATCAGAACCCTGTAAGCATTGTTGTATTGTACACTTAGAGCGTTGTAAGTCTTTTGCGTATAATTGACCCATAGGCTGCAGGTGTAGAAAGATTGGCAATACGCCGTGAACAGCGTCGCCTTGACTTGCTGTATATTTTATTGGTTGATGATTATTTATTGTGTGTTGAAGTTACATTTGAGATGGATTGTGTTTGTAATGTTTATGTAAATATTTTAAAATTAGAATACGGCACACGTGTTTTAAAGTTAGAATACGGCCCCTATTGCCTACCAAGCATGGTCGAGTCAGAATACTAGTAGCAGCACTACTGACCAGTATTTTTTGTATGTCCCAATACCAGTACACTGGGACAAATCTGTCAAGTCTAATCCGATTCTCATTGCTGCTACATAATACCCATGTCAATGAAATGACATAGAGTCAACCTCATGTCGAGGTCGAGGTTAAGATTTTCAAAATTCGAATATGCACCCGGAGCTGGCAACATTAACGAACTCCAAATATCGACTCGGGTCCGGCCTCGGCATTCAATTGGGAATTTCAATATTTACCGATTCGCACTCCACTGTACAAATTAAATTTCTTTTTCATATGCAATGCATCTGCTGGTACCTACTATTCGTCAGGTGACAACCAAAACACACTAATTGCAAAAAAATTAATAAACAAAAATCTACCTTGTTTCTTGACTGGTACGGTTCCTTATGGCTATTAACTTGTGGAAGCACTTAGTGAGTTTTGGTTGTCACCAGACGTATTAATGTTTGAACCATGGGTTATTGTTTCATTTTAATAATGTTGAAATAGCTTTGAGTTACCGCCATAACACATACCTACTTACTTACTTACTTCGCTGGCTCAGTGACCCAAAATAGATCTTGTCTTCCGACACTAGATTCCGCCGTTCGTTCCGATCCTGTGCGATCCCTCGCTAATCAGCCGCTCGAATGTCGCACAGGTATCTCTGGACCACGTCGATCCACCGATACCTAGGCCTTCCGCTCGGACGTTTCCCAATTGGTCGTCCCAGGTATGCTGTCTTGTGTTGCCATAACACATAGTACATAAAAACAATTTTTGTTTTACATACTTTAGAACAGGAATCGGCAACAGGCGGCTTGCTTGCGGCCCGCGAGCCTCCCTTTCCAAGCCGTCGTTATTGACAACCGACAATGTGGTACCTTTTGTCTGATAAAGTAACTAATTAGTAACAAATTACGGCCCGCGTCAATTTAATTAGGCTCTTGGCTGCTAAAAGGTTGCCGAACCTGCTTTAAAATCACGTGCACTAACAGCTATCTAGTATAGAAAGAAAGTATCAGACTGTTTTTTAAGGGCTCAGTACGGCTACCATGAGTTTAACATTGACATTTTTCGTTAACGAGGAACGAATTTTCTATCTGTGCATCTCGTTTACACTAATATGTTACAAGCAAAATGCACAGATAGAACACTCGATACTCGTTCGAAAACGTCAATGTCATAACTCATGGTAAGCGTACTGTAACGACTCAAAGTGGTCTCTTTGTAGGGAAAGTATGGAAATGACTTTGAAGGAGGTGTTAGAGCTTCATTTGTAAGCTTTTACATGATTCCTTCATGAGAACTCATGAAAGAAAGAAAATGGTAATAAAAAATTCACATAGTAATTGTATGAGACTGCAGATTCATTTTACTACACAGTGGTTTTATTTTAGTATGTAAGGAAAATCTAGTTAATGATTTAACCCATTCAGTATTCACAACGACACGTTGTCATGCCTCTACAAAGCATTTTCGCTACAAAGCGGGAAACCCATGTTATCTGCTACGGCGTAGCGCTACATACGTAGCATGGCTATGAATGAGCAAGCAAATATATGAATATTTATACAAATCATGTGTTTTATTAATAATCGCACATACCAGAACTTTTATGATAAGTTATACTCATTTATGTAAGGAACAAAAATATTTGAAAAAAATATAATACTTGAGATGTTTACTAGGAATTCTCACAGTGTTGATAATTTATATTATGTTCAATTATATTTATTTGAATACTGACTTTTACATTATTACATATACAATTGATAACATGAAGTTTTGTCAAATATTGTTCACCGTTCATATTGGCAAAACTTTGGAACATTAAAATTCATGGTCGGTTAACTATGTATTTTACATAGTAGTATTTTAAACAGTATAAAAGGTTATTATTATTATTATTTGGGTATTTTGTTTAGCATTATGACTATAAGGGGCGTTCATATGGTAACCCATATTTGCAGGTTATGAAGATATTTAATGAATGTTTTAGTTTTCACAGGAACACAGGATATGATTAACATCTTGCAGGATAAGTATGTAATATTTTGGGGATTCTTTATATGTAGTATGTGTTTGTATCATTTGCACTGGACAAACAGAATTTTGGTTACCGGACTAGATTTCAGTCAAATGAGCCTAGAAGTTTAGCAACTTTGTGATTGATTCTTCCAATAAGGGATGTATGAATAGGTAAAATTGGAGCCATAAAATAGTAGGAAATTGTTTGTATTGTATGTATTAGAAGTATTTACTTCATTCTCAAGTATTTGTAAATGACATAAAAAGTATGTTGTGGCAAGAAGGATTTTATGATAAACTAACACCTGTTAATAACATAAATAGGATTCTTTACTTATTACAAGCCATTTAAATAGTAGGTTTTTCCATTTAAAGTACTTTGATAACAATTTCATACGAATTTCATTGTGAGAAATCTATGAGTTGATATTGACCGACAATAGGGAAGATTCTTTGTCAAGTAATGATGAAAACTGATAGATTTAATAGGATTTTCGAGTTGAAATGTAGTTTATTGTGTAGAATAAATTTGCTAATGATAATTAACTTAAAAACAAAGAATAGTATTTAATAATATTTTGGAATTGTTTGGAAAATTGTTCAAATTTAAAGGTTAACTTTTTAAATTATAATTCTTTGTAAGTAATCGCTATTTTTATGAAAAGAAAAGTAATTAAAATCAAATTGCAGTAAATATATTAGTGATTTCTACCAAATTCAGGACGGGAAAATTGAGAAATATGAATTTCATACAAAATTGGTTATTTGAAAAAATTATGTGGAAACTTGTGCCTGAAGGCTAGTTTTAGCTTTTGAACTTAATAAATAACTAAATTTAATAAGAACAAATAAAGGAAAGTTATGTAAAATTGGATAAAAAGTCAGTTTGTAACAAAAATTATATTGGCATTTTACGGGTAAAATATGATTTAATACCTACAGGGGATTAATAAATCATACACGAGGGAAATGTTTTCATCTATTTTCATATTAATTTTCATTGGAAAATGCTTAATTTAGGTGAAAATCAAAGAAATTCAATTTCTATCGAGATAAGATTTCTACTTAGGAAAAGTCTTAAGATCTGTCTGTTCAAAGGAAATTGGTCTTTAAGGTAGTTGAAATATAGGATCAATTAAGTTTAAATTGGCTTAAAGTGATCCGATTGATTGGTAAGCTTGGTGTACCAAAGCATACCAAACCATACAAAGGTAACCGAAGCGATCTTGTTGGACGAATCAATACGAAATTTTAAATGCTATATAAGGGAAGCGCGTACAGTAGGGAATCACTTTGCCACCGACCGGAGCCACGAGAAGAAGTCCTAAAGAAGCAGTAGAAAAAGGAAGAGGAACAGGAAGCAGAGAAAGTCAACAGGCGAGCATCTTGTCTTCGATCCAGCTACGAACGCCATCTACCAGAGCTTCGAGAGGAAGTCTCGGCGGGCGGTTAGCGAAAATACCTACTTGGTCAGCAGTAGAAGCCAAATTTGGTGAGATGAATTTCAATCACTTTTATTTGTGTTTATTTTCCGTGTACTTTCTTTAGGTACCTACTTATTTGGAATTGAGTAAGTGCTTTTTAATTGACTGTTATTTTATGAATGTTTTATTTACTTTTGTGTGTGTCGTATTTGATTTATGCGGAATATATTTGAATTATTTTATGCGGTTTATGTGTACGGAATTTAACGGTTTATACTTGCGTTTGTGTTTGCGTTATTTTTGATATGTTTACGTTTATGTTGTTTTTGGTACCTATATTTTGCGTTTGCATTATTTTTGTTATGTACTGCGGATACGTTGTTTATGATAAGTTTTAAGGTTGCGTTATGAATTTATTTGAGCGGATATTAAGAGGCTTACCCTACTTTGGGAGCAAACCTTAGCGTGCGTTACGTTGATATTTGAACGGATAAAAAGTGTTTACCCTACTTTTGGGGAACAATCCTAAGCGTGTTTTGCGATGTTTATTGAACGGATATTGAGACGTTTACCCTATTTTGGGAACGTTTCTAAGTGTGCTTTCATATACAAACTTTTAATTTATATTGATGAAATTATTATTTACGTGTGTTAATTATTTGACTCAACAACCATTGAGCTATCTTTAGCGTGCGTTGCGTTGACATTTGAACGAATATTAAGGTGCTTACCCTACTTTGGGAGCAATCCTTTAGCGTGCGTTGCGTTGATATTTGAACGTTTCTAAGGTGCTTACCCTACTTTGGGAGCAATCCTTTAGCGTGCGTTGCGTTGATATTTGAACGAATAATAAGGGGATTACCCTACTTTGGGAATGTTCCTTAGTGTGCTTTTAATTTGAATTGATAAAATTATTTTTATGTGATGTGTGACTATATATATCTTTGCACTATGTGTGTAACAAACAATAACTATTGAGCATTTATATGTTCATTCGTCATTAACCTGATCTTAAACCTTTTATGATGTGTTATTTATTTAACTCAACAACCATTGAGCAATTATTTGTTCATTCTTCATTAATCTATATAACCTATCTTTGAAGTGTTATTTATTTAATTGAAATATTTTGTTTAATTTGAGCTGAAATAATTGCATTTTACATTTATACACATATTACTGTGTTGCTAACAAAATATAATAAAGAAATTTAATGATGTTCTCTGATATAGTGAGACTTTTGTCACAAATCATAATAATTGATGAATAATTATTAGAATATTATTGGAATTACAATTATTGGCAACATAAAAGTGCTAATCATTAAAACAAAATATTGAAATTCAACTGAGAGATTGAGTTGTGTTGGAGTGAGTTGTGGGAATCAATGTCAAATACCTACATCTGAACGAAAAATGTTCATAAACTAGTTCAAGCACTCAATTTTATGGTGTACACCGCTTGTTTAAAGAGTAAGGCGGGGGATTTGTGTCTAGAAGCAAAACCTCATCCCATGTACTAAACCATACGCTCTTCATGATGTTTGAATTGGTATAACGCTATTTATACGGCATGTTCCTGTAATTTATTTCGATATGATCGATCACTTAAGCTGAATTTTAGGCATCCAGAGGGTTTCTTATCGCTTCTTCCCTCATGGCCAGTAGGTTCCGAAGCGAAAGTAGAGACAAAAATAGAGAAAATGGTAGGGTCAATAGTGGAATCATAATAAACACAAAATACGTTTTTAAAAACACAATAAAGCCAAAAAAAAAAAAATATGTAGCTAAGAGACAGTTTTCTCCATCGCACGGACTACAGGCGTGTGGATTTGAGAAAAGAACCCTCAATCACACAACAGCTAACCATCCTAAGTTTAGGTCAACATACAAAAATATATCTATGAAGTTAACTTGAGTGAAAAACCAATTAGCCTGTATTTCGTCAACACTGTCGCTTGTAGGCGTAGGAGATAAATAAAAAAAAAAAAAACATATTTGTCTAAAAATAAAGAATATTTCCAAATAAAAGTTAATTTCATTGTCATTAAAAATATATTTATAATAAACTCATTTTCTAACACTATTTCCTTTAACTCATATTATTACTGACTTAACTGTATGGAATCTACGGCTTAGCTTTTATTTCCAGGTACAATTTCAACACACATCTTACCATATTGCAACTAGAACTTTTGTGTCAATAACCTGAATTTATAACCGAATATTTAATTTATTGAATGATTTTATGTGCTCATATTATTTACCTTGTATTGTACTATTCTTAGGAAATAAAGTTTTAATTAAATACAGTAGTTTGTTTCAACAACATCCTTCAGTCTCCTAAAAAGTATCAGGTTACTACAAAACATAGGGATCTACCACTAGATGTTCATGTGCCAATGTTAGGAAGAGCCGCTGAAGTTGTCTGCCAAGTCATGTTTTAAATGGGAAATTAGATTATTGGGGTTGTAGTATTTATAGCAGGGATGTAGTTTCTCTTTCAGATAGTAAGTATGTAGAGTTTTCAGAGATTAGGGAAAATTTAGGCATACAGGGGTTTCAATAGGGGTAGAGTGGGTTTATGCATGGAGCATCTTCAATGTTTCATAAGGATTTTCAATGTCTCTAACAGTAGCGATGGGTTTTCTTGGAGTAGTAGTGTAGGGGTAGTGTTAGTTGGCTTCGTTTCTTTTCAGAAGGGTACCGTGACCAAGGATCAGAATCATATCATATTTACACATGATTTGGTTGGATAACTTTAGCGGTTTCAGTTGCTGACCGTGTAAATGGATATGGAGACTGACGTTGTTGTTGAAACAATAAGAAATTTCTAATCGGAGGGCAGAAATTTGCATTTTAAAAGCATATTAGTTACCTTTTTGGCGCGAATTAACGGTGATCCGTAAAGGCACTTTAGGTCAGTATTCTCCACCTAACACTCTTAAAACATAATTTTAGCACTTCACTGGTGCACTGAAGTATCTTTTTCACATATTTCCGAAGTGATTCACACATTTTAAACTGACTAAACTTACTTTAATTCGATGCAGAAACTTTGTTTTGACCTTGCAGCCATTTGGATACTGTGTGTCACTGTCTAAGAAGTTGCGTTTCGATACATCTAGTTTTGTTACTATGAATTATTTTGCAATTTGTAGAAATAATTAGTATTTCACTACATTATTAACGTATATTTATTCCCATTGAATAAACAAAGGGATATTTGTAATAATATCTAATGTTTCAAAAGGCGGGAGATTCAAAATACGTAGTAGTAATAATAAAAACGTTACTACTAGATTGCTAGGATCAAAATGCAAATGGTCATTGCTTTTTCATAAAATTCCAATCGGTTTTAAGTATATTTCGGCTAAATTGTAGCTTGTTTTAGGGGGGAATCATTGTTTATTAGTAGTTAATAGTAGGGAAGGTAAATAGTTTATGAACAGGTAGAAACCGGGTTGTATCATATGTCGGGATAGGGCGTCATTCTAAATAAAACGGCGTGATTATTTCTTGTTTAATAAATAATATAGCCTCAGGCGAGACTCAAACTCGTGACTCTGTACCTTTACTGAGATTCATGTCCATCATTGCATACATTTGCATTCTGCTTAATACAAAATGATTTGATTTGTTAGGTACCTATAGGGTAGGCAGTTTGTTCTCAGACATAAAAATATTTTGATTTTGATAGCATAAACATAATCACAGTAAACTGGAGAGTCTTTGTACATAACATAGATATCACATTATGGCAGCATAATAAATTTTAGCTACAGAATGGATAATAGTATTTCATTTTAAGTAACTTAGGGTTTACATAAAATAGTAGTTGTATATTTTGCTTATGCATACTTATTTATGCAGTATACTGTTATTTCAGTCCAAATAATGTAATAGGTTGCACAGTACATACATAGGATTCTTTTCAGTATGGAAAGGGAGCCTCTCTCTCTTTAGTTATAAATCTTAGGAACAGGTCATTTGTATGAACCTTTTTGAAATCATTATTTGGCAGAGTACATAGGTTAGAATGATATCTAGGAGGCTTAGAGAGGGTAAAGATATTCTTTACATGTAGGATAGTTATATTAAAACAAGTATACTCGGCTTATGCTTGATATAATGGCTCATACTTTATGATCATCATAGGTAGAAAGAAATCCATTCGAAAAGTCAACATTTTCAAAAAGTATAGGTATAGATTAAACTTTATAGGTCTCTTAGTGACTAGCTTAAATTTTAATGATTAGGGGTACAATATGCGGGGTACAGCTGCGTAGTTTCTGTAGTCTATGTGCCGCGATGTTAGTAGTTGGACGCATACGTCTTGTTTGATGATGATGAGATGGAAGTCGCTTTGTAGAGTTGTTCAGGAACTCTGAAAATTGATCAAAATAGAGAAGGTTACTAGAGTCAAGTCATGGGGTTAGTTTCAATGATACTTTGCTTTCTAAATGTACGGTTTTCTTTATAGTAAGTAAATAAGTAAGTTTGTTTTTCTATTGCTTTCAAATACATAGGTAAAACATTAAAATGGATTCCACTTTCAAATAGGAACTGATATTATTATTCTTAAGGGGTTTAGCTTGCTCTGACCACGGTAATAGTTTGGCATGGCAAACTGGTAGCATTAGGTAGTCTAGAATAGTCTAGATTCAGGGCCCAAGTATAATTTGAGTTTTATGTAGGTACTTATGCCAAATTTTAGGACCAATTAAGCATAGTAGTGGCTTAGCCATGGGATTTTAACTGGTCACTAGGTACATGTAGGGCTGATTCAGGAAATTTATGTTGGTAGTTGTCATCATCATTTTCACCACGCTAGTAGTAGATAGTCAAATATCTATATACATGCATAGGTATACACATACACACGTGTGTAGCCATTAGCTTCGAATTTATTACTAGAAAGAGACTTTATACTGACTTGTTTTCTGTTGTCAAGCGCGTAGCACAAGAGACTAGGTGTAGAATGGAAATTCTTAAGGAGTTGCAGCATAAGTCTGAAATTAGATGAAATAGGAATTTTATTAGGGTACCATTGGAAACCTACATGAATGTCGTATACAAAGTGACCTAGGCCTCTGGTGCACAGAGCTGGAATCGAACCAGCATTCTTTACATTCACGATATAGGGAGTTTTTAACAGTTAGCAGTCTTAGTTTCATTATTTTAGGAAATAAATATACCTATTGATTAGTTAACGGCAAGAGTAAGTTTACTCTTTTCTCAACTTTCTGCACCATCATTAAATCAGCTTCTAACTATTAGAATTATACATTGTCATGTGTTATACATATGCGTGGAAAATTTCAACTCAATTGGTAACAGATAAATAGGTCAAAATTAACTTGCAAGAATTTAGTCCAAACAACGGGACGGTTAAAACTAAATGGAAGTATATAAGGAAGAAAAGTTCTCAAAAGTTGATACTAGAATGTTAGATACTGTACTTGCTATCCAGTTAGGTTATTGTAATAGTTAAAATTTAATAATAAAACATAAATACCTGGATAAGAGACGAAAATCTGGAGGGCAGCCCGTCTTCGGGCTGGTTAACGGCACAGGTTTTACTGGAATTCATAAAATAGTTTATTTAGTTCGCGGTCTTAATCAATATAAATATTCTTGTGCAGCTTAAGGTCAATATTGTTTTATGGATAGTGCACACATTTAAGGAACAAAAGAAATAGGCATAGAGAAGTAGCTACTTGTAAGGTGTAAGAGTGTAGCAACGGACTAAAACGCCGGGGGCAGGGTTTTGTTTCAATTGGTAGCTTTAGTAGATAATTAATAATGCAGTGATAAACTTGTACTTACAATTTACTTCTGGGATGTCACGCGGTGTTTGAGTGGATGTACAAAGTAGTTGAGATGCAGGAGTAGGTCTAGTTACACGAGTAGTCAGGCACTTTTAAAAACTTTGAGCTCCATACTTTGTTGTGGACATGTTCTTTTGTCAACCTGTAATTGAAATATCTGTATAAAATAACTGAAATAAAACACAGTAGTAACTTTGTAAAGACAAACGTCATAAAAAGTTTGGACGTGACGAATCGTAGTTTACTTTTAGTTATTTATTCGAAGTCAAAGGGATACGTGTGTAATATTAACTGAATTTGATTAAATAGACCACTTTTAAACAAAATAATGAGTACTTACGGATGTTTTCACTATATTTTTATGTCACAAGTTATGAGAGGAGTTTTGGACACTGAATAACTTCTTTGATAGCTTAAAATACGCGTAGTTGCTTGCAGAAATCCCATTGTCATCAGTTTTTATCCATAATAGGCTTAGAAACAAGTTCAGGAACTTTTCAAATCTGTAAACAAAACATTGTTGTGAAACTTAGTACTTTTTTTACAAACAAAACTTTGAATATGAAAACATATCTCAATCATACGATCTACATAACCAACACGTGATTAAAAATGTCAATTAACACTTACTTACTTCTGCACTTGAATATTTCTTCTTTTCTTTTACTTAAGAACACTGATAAATAGCGGAATCAGAGAATCGAAGTCAAAGTTAGGCCGGGCCGGCCATTTTAACCTTAGAGAAAAATGTGGAGCCTTAAACGTCTGTGATTGGTTCGTCTGTCATTGGATACGGGACACTGGCTTTGTAATTGGTTGGTTCAAATATTGGCGCTTTCGAGTGGTGTTGCCATTTCAATAATTATAAAAACTACCGAACACGTTCGGGAATTAGTAAAAGTCATCAAGAATAAATTACAAATTTATTAATTTCTTTTCATTTATTGGTGCAAAGTAAAGGTTTAAATGTACACAATACTTAAAACAAACTAGTTATGAAATAGCGACGCATTAATATACTTCCGTGTTTATTTTGATAGTACCAATTGATAAGTTTATGGTAGAATCTCACTTCAAAAATTACATAAATTAGTATAATGAGTTAACCAAGTGGTAACATTCTTGTTATCATTCCACAGATAATAAATAAATAAATGAATCATTCCACTGATAAAGAAATCATTGATAGTCACTGATAACAATGATAATAGATAGTAGTGATAGCGGAGATAAGCCTTATCGTGTATTTAGTTTATTTCGGTAAACATGGGTTAGGGTGGTGTTCGTATGAAATGAAATTAGATTATGAAACCAAATTTCAACTTTCCGTTCTTACTTTTATGAGTACAAGTTATGTGTTTTTTTTTACAACGACGCTAGCAAACAAACATACGGTCCATCCGATGGTAAGCAACTACCATAGCTATGGACGCCTGCAACTCCATAGGTGTCACATGCGCGTTGCCAACTCTTTAAAAACAGGAGTATTCACTTTGTATTTATAAGTGTTTGAAGTTAAAAGCGACGTGGTATATTAATTGGAATGTGTATCCGCTATGAATAACACATATATATTTTATAATGGAGTATTATTAATCAAACCTAAATAAATAAATAAATACACCAGACATCACGGATTGGTGTGACAAAATGGTCCATACACAAGTTTGCAACAAAGTACAAACTCAGTCAAAATTTGTGCGTTATGTTGGTCATAGTGACAACCAATGAGTTTTTATTCAGAACAATCTAAATTTTAGATTTCTAATAAAATTAGGTGTCACAAATTAGGAATTACGTTAATGTAAGGATCAATAGCGTAACAGACGAGCGTAAACTAGCGAACGAAGTTTCTTCTGTAGGATGCTTATCGATATATTAGTAATTGTTTATTTTTAGGTTACCAATTTGTCTCTAGATGTCGCTGTTACGTGCGTAAACTAGCGAACGAAGTTCATCTACAGATTCCATTTAGATTCATCGATGAGTATTTATTTTTTTAGTCACAATTTGTCTCTAGATGTCGTTGTTACATGTGTAAACTAGCGAACGAAGTTCTTTGATAGAATGTTTAGATTCATTTAAACAACATTATTTCAATCGGTTATTTAATTTTAGTTCAATTATTTGTCACTAGATGTCGACGGTAGATAGGGCTAAGAATTTGCGTATGAATTATAGACAAGAATCTTATAACACGAGAAACAATTATTTTCGTTTCCGGTAGATGTCGTTACATCGAGAGTATAGTAGTTAAAAGGAATATTAGTTGAAAGTACCTAATCAAACGAGTGCAGCGTAAGCGAAGCGAGTTCTCAATTCGAGACGGACTACTATAAATCAAACAGAAAAATGTAGCAACGCGAGTTGAACATCCGAGTAGATATACAAATATACATATATGTTTTTATAGTACTTATAGTCTATAAGTTATAGAAAAATATGATTGTGTTGAATTAGGAGTTTTCAAATTACGTATGAGACTATCTATGTAGGTTCACGGATGTAATGCATCTCATAGGTGTAAACTATGTATGTATGTCTTTGCGTTGTTATTATGTTACTCTTAATTGTAAATTAGACAGTTTTAATTTAGAAGAAATAAATATATGACAGGAGCAAGGTTGTGGTTTAGTCAGTAAAAAAAGGGGGTATTGGGGTAATATGAGTACATAGGGTCGATGTAAAATGTAAGTAATGGGTGATTCGGAAAATTCAGGTTATTTTCAATTCATTACGCGGATAAAAATCTCTCTCTCGGATCTCATACATTTGTTATGATTTGTGATATTTATTTAAGTAGGGCTATAAAAGATTTGAAGGTACAGCTGAAATTATATAGATTTTTAAGTTCTTGTAATTTTAGCTCAGGTAATTGTAGTAGCTGGGTCTATAGTTTTATAGTCCTGCTTACGAGGTTTTGAAAAGGTATTTGTAGTAATTAGAGTTGTAGTTTTAAAATTCTGCAATTTTAGTTATGAGGTAATTCTTATTATTCATTAGACGTAACGTAGAGTCAGAACTGTGTGTTCCGAGAATAATTTCTTTATATACGACCATATTCAATAATGACTTTGGGTTTTTGAACAAATAGAGAGTACTGACTAATAGAGGGGGACTTAGAGACTTAGAATAGGTGACAGATGAGAGATTGACTGTGACATGACTAATGTAAACGTGCTTTTCCATGTTTACTGACTTGACTGAATGAGAGATGAGATAGAGTAGGATTTGTTTAATAACACAAAGTCAAGAATGTGGTCAGCAGATATTGATGTTTCGAGAGTTGAGCTTAGGGCTGGGGGGAGGGGTTCTTGAAGGGATACAATGATCATTGTCACGGAAACCTTGGTGTTAGGTTAGAATTATAAATACCCATTCTAGGTATGTTTCTTTGACAATGAGACCACTATACACAGCAGACCTAATTGCACACACCCTTGGATTAGATCTAAGATAGATCAGTGAACAAAATTATTTTGAGCATTCAAAGTTAAAGTAGTTGATCTGTTTTATTTTGAAAAGAGGACATTACGCCATAAAAAGTGGTATTAATTGATTTGGGGATGATTGTAGACTGGATATTGGTACTTGAGAATATTATTGGGGGAAGTTACAAAAACAAAAAGGAATTGTCGTTCTGGCGAAGACTTCTTCTTGGTTATTCATAAGTTCTGGACAATGTAGGGCGAGTATTGTGTGATACGGGTGAAAAAATTCTTGGTTATGCAATACATATGAATGGCTGAGGGAGTTTCCATTAGGGATTGTCATAGGCCTCACAACCCTCGCACTTCAGTCGGGACGGAAAATTCTGGCTTTTCACCAATTCTGACTTAAGAAACTGAGTATCCAAAAGGTTTATGATTATCTTGGAATTAAATAATTACTACTGAGTCATGGTCATTTTAGATATCACACAAAAAAAAAAAAGAAATTTTGCTTTATTTGATGATACAGTCAACTTTTTGATTGATGGTTAATTAAGTAAAGTAAAATAACACTGGGAGGGTGAAATATCAATATCTTGTGTTTTATTGAGTTACGAATGTTACGATGCAATTTCTGCTCAAGTACATAACGTCCTTCCGCGTCAATTGAATCGGAGGGCAGACTGTAACGACTCAAAGTGGTCTCTTTGTAGGGAAAGTATGGAAATGACTTTGAAGGAGGTGTTAGAGCTTCATTTGTAAGCTTTTACATGATTCCTTCATGAGAACTCATGAAAGAAAGAAAATGGTAATAAAAAATTCACATAGTAATTGTATGAGACTGCAGATTCATTTTACTACACAGTGGTTTTATTTTAGTATGTAAGGAAAATCTAGTTAATGATTTAACCCATTCAGTATTCACAACGACACGTTGTCATGCCTCTACAAAGCATTTTCGCTACAAAGCGGGAAACCCATGTTATCTGCTACGGCGTAGCGCTACATACGTAGCATGGCTATGAATGAGCAAGCAAATATATGAATATTTATACAAATCATGTGTTTTATTAATAATCGCACATACCAGAACTTTTATGATAAGTTATACTCATTTATGTAAGGAACAAAAATATTTGAAAAAAATATAATACTTGAGATGTTTACTAGGAATTCTCACAGTGTTGATAATTTATATTATGTTCAATTATATTTATTTGAATACTGACTTTTACATTATTACATATACAATTGATAACATGAAGTTTTGTCAAATATTGTTCACCGTTCATATTGGCAAAACTTTGGAACATTAAAATTCATGGTCGGTTAACTATGTATTTTACATAGTAGTATTTTAAACAGTATAAAAGGTTATTATTATTATTATTTGGGTATTTTGTTTAGCATTATGACTATAAGGGGCGTTCATATGGTAACCCATATTTGCAGGTTATGAAGATATTTAATGAATGTTTTAGTTTTCACAGGAACACAGGATATGATTAACATCTTGCAGGATAAGTATGTAATATTTTGGGGATTCTTTATATGTAGTATGTGTTTGTATCATTTGCACTGGACAAACAGAATTTTGGTTACCGGACTAGATTTCAGTCAAATGAGCCTAGAAGTTTAGCAACTTTGTGATTGATTCTTCCAATAAGGGATGTATGAATAGGTAAAATTGGAGCCATAAAATAGTAGGAAATTGTTTGTATTGTATGTATTAGAAGTATTTACTTCATTCTCAAGTATTTGTAAATGACATAAAAAGTATGTTGTGGCAAGAAGGATTTTATGATAAACTAACACCTGTTAATAACATAAATAGGATTCTTTACTTATTACAAGCCATTTAAATAGTAGGTTTTTCCATTTAAAGTACTTTGATAACAATTTCATACGAATTTCATTGTGAGAAATCTATGAGTTGATATTGACCGACAATAGGGAAGATTCTTTGTCAAGTAATGATGAAAACTGATAGATTTAATAGGATTTTCGAGTTGAAATGTAGTTTATTGTGTAGAATAAATTTGCTAATGATAATTAACTTAAAAACAAAGAATAGTATTTAATAATATTTTGGAATTGTTTGGAAAATTGTTCAAATTTAAAGGTTAACTTTTTAAATTATAATTCTTTGTAAGTAATCGCTATTTTTATGAAAAGAAAAGTAATTAAAATCAAATTGCAGTAAATATATTAGTGATTTCTACCAAATTCAGGACGGGAAAATTGAGAAATATGAATTTCATACAAAATTGGTTATTTGAAAAAATTATGTGGAAACTTGTGCCTGAAGGCTAGTTTTAGCTTTTGAACTTAATAAATAACTAAATTTAATAAGAACAAATAAAGGAAAGTTATGTAAAATTGGATAAAAAGTCAGTTTGTAACAAAAATTATATTGGCATTTTACGGGTAAAATATGATTTAATACCTACAGGGGATTAATAAATCATACACGAGGGAAATGTTTTCATCTATTTTCATATTAATTTTCATTGGAAAATGCTTAATTTAGGTGAAAATCAAAGAAATTCAATTTCTATCGAGATAAGATTTCTACTTAGGAAAAGTCTTAAGATCTGTCTGTTCAAAGGAAATTGGTCTTTAAGGTAGTTGAAATATAGGATCAATTAAGTTTAAATTGGCTTAAAGTGATCCGATTGATTGGTAAGCTTGGTGTACCAAAGCATACCAAACCATACAAAGGTAACCGAAGCGATCTTGTTGGACGAATCAATACGAAATTTTAAATGCTATATAAGGGAAGCGCGTACAGTAGGGAATCACTTTGCCACCGACCGGAGCCACGAGAAGAAGTCCTAAAGAAGCAGTAGAAAAAGGAAGAGGAACAGGAAGCAGAGAAAGTCAACAGGCGAGCATCTTGTCTTCGATCCAGCTACGAACGCCATCTACCAGAGCTTCGAGAGGAAGTCTCGGCGGGCGGTTAGCGAAAATACCTACTTGGTCAGCAGTAGAAGCCAAATTTGGTGAGATGAATTTCAATCACTTTTATTTGTGTTTATTTTCCGTGTACTTTCTTTAGGTACCTACTTATTTGGAATTGAGTAAGTGCTTTTTAATTGACTGTTATTTTATGAATGTTTTATTTACTTTTGTGTGTGTCGTATTTGATTTATGCGGAATATATTTGAATTATTTTATGCGGTTTATGTGTACGGAATTTAACGGTTTATACTTGCGTTTGTGTTTGCGTTATTTTTGATATGTTTACGTTTATGTTGTTTTTGGTACCTATATTTTGCGTTTGCATTATTTTTGTTATGTACTGCGGATACGTTGTTTATGATAAGTTTTAAGGTTGCGTTATGAATTTATTTGAGCGGATATTAAGAGGCTTACCCTACTTTGGGAGCAAACCTTAGCGTGCGTTACGTTGATATTTGAACGGATAAAAAGTGTTTACCCTACTTTTGGGGAACAATCCTAAGCGTGTTTTGCGATGTTTATTGAACGGATATTGAGACGTTTACCCTATTTTGGGAACGTTTCTAAGTGTGCTTTCATATACAAACTTTTAATTTATATTGATGAAATTATTATTTACGTGTGTTAATTATTTGACTCAACAACCATTGAGCTATCTTTAGCGTGCGTTGCGTTGACATTTGAACGAATATTAAGGTGCTTACCCTACTTTGGGAGCAATCCTTTAGCGTGCGTTGCGTTGATATTTGAACGTTTCTAAGGTGCTTACCCTACTTTGGGAGCAATCCTTTAGCGTGCGTTGCGTTGATATTTGAACGAATAATAAGGGGATTACCCTACTTTGGGAATGTTCCTTAGTGTGCTTTTAATTTGAATTGATAAAATTATTTTTATGTGATGTGTGACTATATATATCTTTGCACTATGTGTGTAACAAACAATAACTATTGAGCATTTATATGTTCATTCGTCATTAACCTGATCTTAAACCTTTTATGATGTGTTATTTATTTAACTCAACAACCATTGAGCAATTATTTGTTCATTCTTCATTAATCTATATAACCTATCTTTGAAGTGTTATTTATTTAATTGAAATATTTTGTTTAATTTGAGCTGAAATAATTGCATTTTACATTTATACACATATTACTGTGTTGCTAACAAAATATAATAAAGAAATTTAATGATGTTCTCTGATATAGTGAGACTTTTGTCACAAATCATAATAATTGATGAATAATTATTAGAATATTATTGGAATTACAATTATTGGCAACATAAAAGTGCTAATCATTAAAACAAAATATTGAAATTCAACTGAGAGATTGAGTTGTGTTGGAGTGAGTTGTGGGAATCAATGTCAAATACCTACATCTGAACGAAAAATGTTCATAAACTAGTTCAAGCACTCAATTTTATGGTGTACACCGCTTGTTTAAAGAGTAAGGCGGGGGATTTGTGTCTAGAAGCAAAACCTCATCCCATGTACTAAACCATACGCTCTTCATGATGTTTGAATTGGTATAACGCTATTTATACGGCATGTTCCTGTAATTTATTTCGATATGATCGATCACTTAAGCTGAATTTTAGGCATCCAGAGGGTTTCTTATCGCTTCTTCCCTCATGGCCAGTAGGTTCCGAAGCGAAAGTAGAGACAAAAATAGAGAAAATGGTAGGGTCAATAGTGGAATCATAATAAACACAAAATACGTTTTTAAAAACACAATAAAGCCAAAAAAAAAAAAATATGTAGCTAAGAGACAGTTTTCTCCATCGCACGGACTACAGGCGTGTGGATTTGAGAAAAGAACCCTCAATCACACAACAGCTAACCATCCTAAGTTTAGGTCAACATACAAAAATATATCTATGAAGTTAACTTGAGTGAAAAACCAATTAGCCTGTATTTCGTCAACACTGTCGCTTGTAGGCGTAGGAGATAAATAAAAAAAAAAAAAACATATTTGTCTAAAAATAAAGAATATTTCCAAATAAAAGTTAATTTCATTGTCATTAAAAATATATTTATAATAAACTCATTTTCTAACACTATTTCCTTTAACTCATATTATTACTGACTTAACTGTATGGAATCTACGGCTTAGCTTTTATTTCCAGGTACAATTTCAACACACATCTTACCATATTGCAACTAGAACTTTTGTGTCAATAACCTGAATTTATAACCGAATATTTAATTTATTGAATGATTTTATGTGCTCATATTATTTACCTTGTATTGTACTATTCTTAGGAAATAAAGTTTTAATTAAATACAGTAGTTTGTTTCAACAACATCCTTCAGTCTCCTAAAAAGTATCAGGTTACTACAAAACATAGGGATCTACCACTAGATGTTCATGTGCCAATGTTAGGAAGAGCCGCTGAAGTTGTCTGCCAAGTCATGTTTTAAATGGGAAATTAGATTATTGGGGTTGTAGTATTTATAGCAGGGATGTAGTTTCTCTTTCAGATAGTAAGTATGTAGAGTTTTCAGAGATTAGGGAAAATTTAGGCATACAGGGGTTTCAATAGGGGTAGAGTGGGTTTATGCATGGAGCATCTTCAATGTTTCATAAGGATTTTCAATGTCTCTAACAGTAGCGATGGGTTTTCTTGGAGTAGTAGTGTAGGGGTAGTGTTAGTTGGCTTCGTTTCTTTTCAGTACTGTACCTCAAAAGGATAAACGGAACCCTTATACGATTACTTTTTTGTCCAAACAAGAACATTGAAAGATATAGTTTTTTTTTTAATCAAAAATTACAAACACTTCCTCATTAATTTTCATGCCCTGTAATCGACTCAAATCTAAACGAATTGTTGTCAAAACACCTCCAATTCCCATTTCAGATGAATTTAATATTTCGCGTTGAAGTGTCGGACTGTTACTGAAATTAAATTATCAATAACCGTCGTAATCGTTATCAGGTCCAACTCCGAGCCGGTCCATTGCTCTGACATTAATGCGGGTCGTATTTATTAATTATACTTAATTATTGTTTGTTAAATTGAAATACATTGGTATATGAGATAATGTAATAACAATAACGAATAGCTTCCATTTTCTTTGGTTTGTAATTATGAAATAAATAAAACATATTTGTATGACAATTTAAAGTATTTTTGTGCAGCGCGGAATTGTGTTTCTATTTTTCCCCCATAGTAATGGACTTAGTTTTTTCACTACACTGCTATCTTGCATGTTTATAATTTTTTACTGGGATTACATATTAGTATCCAGAATTAAATCATAAAACTAGCATTTACACGAGTGTTTTTCATGTATTAGATATCTTACTTTTTTATGGATGAATAATACTTAGGAAAACTATTCTAATTTGGTCTATGTTAACGAAAACGGCTTTCCAATTTAATCTTATTTTGTCCTTGGTATGTCGTATTGCACATTTCATCGTCATCTTCATCATCAGCCTGTATCAGTCCACTGCTGGACCTAGGCCTCTCCCATGGCACGCCACTGAGCTCGATCTTCGGCTCTCCTCTTCCAATATGTATCCGCCACCTTACGGATATCATCGCCCCAACTTACTGCAGGGGCCGTATTCTAACTTTAAAACACGCACAGACACGATCCAACTTCAATGCATATCCAATACAATAACAACACAATACAGCTTACGACTACACGTCTGAATCAAAAATGACGGAATTTACTTGAAAGTTACTGCGTTGCAACTACAATACTACTTCAATATTGGTTGATTATTGGTTGAGTGTTGGAGTTATGTTTAAGACAGATTGTGTTGTTAATGTATTGTTTATACATTTTAAAATTACGGGTTCCACTCAAGAATATTGCACATTTATTTATTACTAACTGCATACTCCATTGTACAAAATCACCTGGAACTAACTATAGGTCCCATTAAACCTATACCTACAATGAAACCAGGTACTTGAAAACTTCGTATACGAGTGTAAAACATGCAATTCGCCGTACATTGGCGCGTTCGGCGCAAAGGTTGGTTAGCGCGGTTAATTAAAGTTATTGTCATAGCCAGGGAAAGAGTTGCCAACTGCCATTTGCGAAGTTTACCTGCGTCTGTGTTCGCAATGCTGGCCGAGTGCTGGACTCGAGCAAACCAGTTACCTACTCGTCTAGCTACTATAACAAAATTCATATAATTGTCTCATTTTGACAAAGCGCAATTGCAAATATAATTTCATAGTTTGTTTACTAAACACAGAATAAATATATTTTACATAGTAAATATGTAAATAAATCATTAATTAATAATGTACGAGTATTATTAGCAAAATATGGCTCTCTAATTCTAAATTTCGTCCCGATGGGGTCTCAAGGCCTGTGTTATGCTATAATATAACGAGTCTATATGCTCTTAAAAGGCGGATGACACCTACATTCCGTCCATATTTATTTAAACGGTAGTGAAAGAAAAATACTGTTTAACAGTTTGTTAGGAGCTCGTCGCAAATTCAGAAAAACAATGTAAATAAACTACTCATGAATTGTGTAATATAAAATAATTATGTTTTTCGTGTATGTTGGAATTTCAAGCTAGCATGTCATGCGTTGTCGCGCGCGACACCATACTTCGAGTCGTGCCTGAAGTATGGAGAGTCGCGCCGCAACGTAAGTCATGCTAGACGTACTGTTGTACTTACCTGCATTGCAACACAGTCCAGTAAATAACTCATCAACGATGTCACCGACTTACTGCGAATAAAATTAGCATATTTTTACGTGGATCGAAACGTAGATCGGTTTGTTGTTTTGAAAGGCCTGAAATATGATCTGGCTACCAATTTTATAATTGCCAAGAATGTGTATTCGTAAATCACTGTTTATGCTGGTTCGCTTGAGCTCTTGACTCGTGTGTGCAGCGAGGGAATGTCTCTGCTCCGCACCGCGGCAATAATATGCAATGTTCTAACCGAGCGGCAACTTGCAGTTTTCATTTACAGTTGAGATTTATAGAAAGGCTTGAGCGGACTTGTTAAAAAGCGATTGTACAATAATTATTGCAATTTTTCATGTTTACTTTGGAAGTTAAACTTTCTAGTTGACAAGCGCGAGAAGTAGGTATCTAAGGTATACGATAATAGTGACTTTGTATCATAACATTGTATCAAATGTCAAACTGCATTCTAAGGCACCTTACTTTGTTGCTCTGCCTAGTTCAATATCAGCTACATATATAAGTATCAAAATTTGCAACTTTCCTTTGTAATATAAGATAAATTTAATTGCGTTATAGTAGTAATATAATTAAATTTGCCAAAATACACGTGAAAACCAGGTCGAACATATTTATGAGCTTTTATTGATTTTATATCCGTGCAATTTTGATGTAATATATCGTATTCAACTTCATTATATTGTAACGTCATAGTAAGACTCACATAGAAACTTCATATTTGTAATAAGAGTAGCTAAATTCACTCTTTAGGAATGCAGGCAATTGCGTGCATAACCACCTTGCATATATGAAACAAAATCGCCTATAGATAAATAACTTAAAATTAGCATACATTCATATATTAAATAATATGTTACATAAAAACTAAAACTATCATTTTAGCCACAATTATTTTCTATATAAACCTAAAGTGCCCTACCCCTGTTCATAGTTACACGTAAACTCGCTAACTAACCTCGAGTTAGGTATCTGTTTGTCGTGTAATATGATTTAACGGTTCATTACGGACGGACTTGGCACCCCCGCCAAGCGCCGGCCCAACTCGCAGCCAAGTACTGTTTACTCTGACGGTTGTTTATTATATGTTAATCTGAACTCTGACCGGACCTAGTTGTATTTGGCACGTTAGTTGGGTTGTCGTGTAATGTAATTACTTTAGTAAATAGTCTATATTACCCACATAGGTCTACAGTAAAATTTCAGCGCGGGCAAAAACGTTCTCGTAAGTCCGAATTTTTAACTGTCTGCCTGTTGTTCTGTACAGGTCACATTATTTAACTGATTCTTATGAAATTTTTTAAGCAGGTACGATATTCTTTTATGGATGCAATTTTTTGTCATTTTTCAAATGGTGGAAAAATGTACTACTTTTGACCTTTGTGAGTTCACTGATAATAAAAAATAAGAATAAAGAAAGTTTGTTTTAATACGAAGTTACATAATACAAGTTAGATGGATATTTTGTTGTTAGCTCTAAGTCTACAATCATTTGAGCACGTATACCGTACCGTAATCTTTTGTCCCCGTGACTAACTTAAAAATAACATTATATGAAAAAGTAACCTTATCTTCCCAACCCTACCTCTACGTAAATTGCATTTCCTCGTTTTCTTAATAATTGTTTCCAACCTTTTCCTTTACAATTGAAACCTGAACATAACAAGAAACTAAATAAAGAACCGCATTGTTTCCTAACAAGCTTACGTCTGACTCTAACAATATGTCTGCCCGGACCCGGAAAGTTGTATAAGCATATGGTTTTAGTGTAACATACGACGTTTTGGTGCGGTGTTGCTGGTGTGGCCGATAACATCTCGGCCTAATGGAATCGGGCAAGAAATAGTGCCTTCAGACGATGCTTGAAGTGAAACAATCGTGAAACTAGATTAGTATGAGTTTAATTAAAGTCATTGTTATACGTGCCTTGAAATGATCTATTTTGCAATTTCGACCAGGTTTTAAAGAGAGAACTTATTTGCCGATCCTTAATTTTAGTATAAGCAGAGATACGATTAATCTTGCTAAACACTAAACAGTGATATAAAATTATGATTCTGTATTTATGTATCTTGTTGATATTATATATGTACCTATGTATATCTTACTAAATATGTATTCCCATCGGTCCCGAGCACAGGAGAGAATAGTCACACTACCGAATAAATATTAAGGTCGAACTTTAGAGCACCCCCAATAGTATGAAACCGCTCGTGCCGATTAATTCATACTTTGATACATATACATACGCAGTTTTAATAGCAAAATGGAAGGAAACACTCGGCCATAATTTTGGTATGAATTAATGGATGCTTCCAAGGTGTAATAATTTCTGACAGTTGGAACATCACCATTTTATTTATTTGGATAGTACTTAGTTGATACTTTGGGATTTAAAATACAAATAAATGACCGCGGAGTACGAGCATTTGTTGCTTAATACATCATCAATAATAGGATAGGACATAAAGAATGACTAAATTACAGGATAATATAAACCAATTTTAATCTTAAACCCTGTACACACGACAATACACATGTAGGTATTGTATGCATGCCATCGTGTGCCGACGGTTTAAGCTGAGGCTAAACAACGATTTCGTAATAGATTTTCTTTAACTAGTTTTGTTTGTAAGTTCCCCGTTAAACTTGGCTAATCGCGGATCAATTTTTCGATTCGTGATTGGATTTTTCGTGTTCGGGACGTACTTGGAACTTTTTGGTTTAATAAACTTTTATTTACCGTTAAACCCTTATCTAACTTTCAATTAAAGCTTTAGAAAAGGTTTTTGCCTGCAACTTCGTAGCTACGCATAAAAATTACATGTCCATCCGTGATAAAACCTACTTATGTGTCTTTTCCCCATCTTTTCTCGGAATCCAAACTGTCTCCTCACGTAATTAACGTTTAAGATAATAAACAGACAGAGAGACAGACAGAGTTACTTTCGCATTATATTATTCTTAGATATAATAGGAAAACGATTTACTGCTGAATTTTCACTGCATAAATATTTACTTTGATGTTGCGCTTTGAGCCACATTTAATCACAAAGTCTGCTAATCTAGAGATCCCTTTGTACATACATAGCTTCCTGTTACATGGAAGACATGTATCATTACATAGTGCAGGAAAGCGAGGTACGGGAAACAGGAAGTGCACAGGAAATTGTTTACTGAGGAGTTATAGCCTACACAAGCTAGAACAACGTGACTTCCTATTATTGACATAATTAATTATGTTGCTTGGATCTTGAGTGGACGATAAATGGGTAGTTAGTGGGGAAGTGGAAAGTTATTATAGAGTACTAACGGTGAAAGAAAAATGGTAGTGCTTGGACGCGTGAAAGTATGTTCTACTGAAATGACGCGTCGATATTTCTTATAAGCGTATACGATACATGAAATAATTCCTTACGGGAATTAGTTAAGTTAGTATGTTAAATGAAATGAAATGAAATTATTTATTTCAGGCACAAGTCCCATACACAGTTAGTAACAATTTTGGCTTAACCTATGTTAGTAATATAAAAAAATAAATAAATATGTTTTTTTTATTGCTCAAAGAAGAAACCTCAATTGAATCCTAATCAGTGGAGGTTCGTCAAAAATGTTTTATGTTGCGTCTAACTAGCTTTTTTTTTTTCTTGAGTTGTAGCAAAAGTGTTCAAACGTCGCAAAAGGGAAGCTGATGAGAAATGAATATTATGCATGGAACCTCCACTGGTACCCGAAGTGTATGAACGCTTATTTAAATGAATAACACTGCAACTCAAAGTCGTTGTCAACATTATTGCCAATAATTAAATTTAAACTTTCGTGAGACATATTAACATTATAAAATAACACGGTTACACTCACGGCACTTTAGTCACTTAGTGCTTGAAGATGGAGACCTAAGCTCTCCGAAACATGTCGCAAGACGTGACTAAAGTGCCGTGAGTGTAACCGTGTTATATTATAATTATTGCCAATATTTTTATTTTTACTTGTTACATATTTCGAACAAGATGTTTTCATACATATGTTATCACATACTACTATCGTCTAAACTAAAAGGATTAAACGGCCAACGAGTGCATACGCTTCTAATGCTCGAATACTCGTACCTAATATACTGAATCCTGTACGTCATGACTTACGTTGCGGCGCGACTGTCCATACTTCAAGCGCGCTCGAAGTATTGAGTCGCGCGCGACAACGCATGTCATGCTAAGGCCCCTGGTACCTTTATAATTTTAAACAAAAAAAGAACCGACTTCACTTAGGATCCGCTATTCCAAGAGGAAGTGGCCGAGTTGCTGTAAAAAATAGTGAAATCACTATAGGTGTGCCTATAATAGTTGAAGAGTTCCCTCGATTTCTCCAGGATCCCATCATCAGATCCCGACTTGGTGACAATGGGACCATCTAGGGGTTATACCTGTTCGATTAAAAAAAAAAATTTGAAAATCGGTTCACGATTCACGGAGATATGGAGTAACATACATACAAAAAAAAAAAATGATAAAAAAAAAAAAAAAAAAAATTCAGTCGAATTGAGAACCTCCTCCTTTTTTGAAGTCGGTTAAAAAAAGTGACATATATGGACAAGAATCGAATGTTTATTTAATACGAATAATATTCATATCGAATAAAAATATGATTTCTTTTCCCGTAAAAAACATATCGTATGTAGGAATGTGTACAAATAGAGTGTTTGTCATCGTGATAGCACGTGGAGCAGACGAGAATTATTGGGCAAATATTTACGTGCAGGGATAGATCATAACGTATAAATATAGTGGCTTGCCAGGCGTGGCGGCGGCAGTGTTGGGGAAAAAATGGGAGAGAAAAATATATCCGTATTATATATGAGAAATATATCTTTTAGCAAAGATTAATTAGTGTCTTACAAGTGCTGCATGTACATGAATGTTATGGCAAACCAAATTAGTTGAAAAGAAACTACAAGTGGGTACAGTTGCCATCAAATATATCGGAGCGGCCTAGCTACTCAAAAATATCTGATCTAGTGCTAGCGGTACACGCCGAAATTCAGTATAATGCTGCAAATGGTGTTAAAAGCATAAAAATCGGACCGATTGATCTTTAGGCCAAATGAATCGATTCGGCCCGTAGCAGTAAAAAAAAAACAAACAGAGTGCAGTTATGACGTCATCTTTTTTTTGTATGGAAAAAAAAAAAATTGTTTTGAAACCTATCGTGTGTGGTATCAAATGAAAGGGCTTTCTGAGCTAATTCCAAAAATATGTCACATCATTACATTTCAGTCACATGTTTGAAATAAACATAAAAAACATTTTCAAAACAAACCAAGTTTGGGCTCCTCCAGATACGACACCAAGGAATATTTTTTTGTAAAATATATCTCAAATGATACCTAATATCCTCATATCTAACCCCAAGAATGCAATTTTGAAAATAATTACATTTAGTATTTTTTTCTGATTTTTAATGTTTACAAAGTGTGTCGTATTACTTAATACGAGTACGAGTACCGTAATATCCTCCAACTTTGCCCCCAGGTGAAACTTTGCCCAACATTTTGAACAAATTCATTAATTTACGTAATTTTATAGTATTCTGGTGCGGGCAAGTGTTGATGTGAATCTCACAAAATGGGAAAGCATGGTGAGTAAAACCCATACTTATACTTGAACGCCAGTGAAACCTTATTGTAGAGGGTGCTCTTTTAGATTCCATACAATGAGGAAAAGAATAAATAAAAGGAAGAAGAAACAAAAGATGAATGGTCCTTAACAATGTACGGGAACTATGTACAGTTGGCTGTAAAAGGCTTTTCTTATGCAATTGTTTCCCTATAGCTTTTTGCTTCAGCATTTTCATTTTAGAGTATTGTGACAGTTGCCATTACTCTAGATTGTTTATATCGTAATTCGATTTCAAAAGGATAATGAATGAAGAAGTCTTGATGTGGGCAATGTTACGTTGTAATGTAACAACTAGTGACGGCCAACTTTGCCCAAGACAAAAAAAAATCTTAGGGCTATCAGCTTTTTGTATTAACCACTCGGCACGAAAAAAGGTGATTATTGTTTTTGAAAAATATATATATGACGTTTTGGAACTGTTTCTTTATTTTTTTAATGTAATTGTTAATGTGAAACCATAGTGTTCAATATATAGGTACATAATTTTCTTTGATCTGCCGATTTATTTGTAAACATTACTAAGATAGGTTCGTTATGATTTGTTTCTATTATAAATAATGAAATATAACTCATTTAATTATGTTTTGTTTAATATACATACTAATGCCTGAAAAATAAATGCATGACTAAATTAAAAAAATTAAGTCAAATGAGACAACCCTTGTACTTTGGAATGCTTGTATGCACCTTGTACCGTAAAGATCAAAAACGCGTACCTATCATTGCCCACCTAATTTGTACAATAGTTTACGTACTTATCGCTGAACTATTTAAAGGGAATGATAGGATTACCCTAGAGACTTGCTGTAATTCTTGTTCCAATACTATAATCGCATTATTTAAGCGCAAATCGACTTGAACAATGTTGGGTAAAACTCGATATAACTTTACCCACCCTCAAGTTCGCAAAAAATGGGATAAACTTAATTCGCTTTAAGTAAGAAAAATCCTGATATGTGCAACCCGGGTTCCTCGAGCTCACCTATCACGTTATATCAAAAGAACGTGTAAACAGAGTTTCATTACTCCGAGAATTATTTTGTCTATACAGGGCTATTATACTAACATGTATAAAAAATAGTGACGCGGGGAGGGAGCGGGGGCGGAATCCATGCTCAAGATAAAAAATCAAATCAAAAAGAAAACTAATAATGTCACAAACACCGGTGTTTTATGATTATTTTTTTATATTTAATTGAAGGGATGTTTACAAAAACAACATAACTGCTTAGAGCGGTTGACACTTTTTTAAGAACATTGTTAATCGTTTCAGGTGTCAACCAGTGTAGTCAGTTATGTTGTTTTTGTAAACATCCCTTCAATTGATAGATTGATAGATCCCACATTCGTAATAATGAAAAATTAAAAAAAAATACTTAGTGAAATTATTTTCAAAATTGCTTTCTTGGGGTTGGAAATGAGGATATCAGGTATCATTTAAGGTATATTTTACAAAAAAATATTGAACCGTGTCGTATTTGTAGGAGCCCAAACTTGGTATGTTTTGAAAATTATTTTTATTTTCATTTGAAACCAGTGACATAAATATAATGATATGATATATTTTTAGAATTGGCTCAAAAAACCCTTTCATTTGATACCACACACGATAGGTTTCAGAACAAAAAATTTTTTTTTTCCATACAAAAAAAAGATGACGTCATAACTGCACTCTGTTTGTTTTTTTTTTTTACTGCTACGGGCCAAATCGATTAATTTGGCCTAAAGATCAATCGTTCCAATTTTCATGCTTTTAACACCATTTGCAGCATGTTTAAGGCGTACCGCTAGCACTAATCATGCACTTTATCGCCTTGACGCCGTACGAACGCCGTGACGGTAGCGTTGTTCAGATATTTGTGACCACCTTGGCCGCTCCGATATATCTGATGGTGACTGTTTACACATACCCTTTTTTTGGGGTAAAAGTACTAGCATAAGAAAAAAGCCAGTATCTGTTTATGCTCTGGTCGAACCAAGTTATTGGTTGGTTTGATATTGTCTGGTTACTTGGAGTGTACAACGACTTGCTTAGTGTCACGAACTCTTTGACATTGAATCAAGAGACTAAACATAAAATATATTAGCGCATTAAAAACTTTCGGTGCCTAAAATGTACGTTGTTTTAAGAAATCCTTAACCCATTGTACGACCGTATCAAACTATGAAGTTAAAAAAAAAAAACAAGTAAAAAAAAACGCTATTCCTACACTACAGATAATTCTATCCTCCAATCCTCGGACCGGTCAGTTCGTATTAAAACTTCAAAAGCCAAAATCGATGTAAATCGAGCCGTGACGAAAGGACAAAAGAGGGACCGTGTCAATCCAATCTAGCTGGGACACGGCGAAAAAGTGATCCGCGGATAAAAATAAGCCATAGTTTTTCACGATAACGATTTTTAGTCGTTCAACGTTTAAGTATAATAGGTAGGTATGGATAAACTTATGTAAAATATATTTGACTAATCTCCCGATAGTTAACTTAATGAAGTTGAAATTGAATATAAGAATTGAATTTGAATTCGTGGAAACACACGCCATAATAAAAAGTATGCACATAGAATTTTAAATGTAGAATGGCATGCTGTCAGATCAAATTTAAAATGGCATTCTCATATACACATAAGTAAATACCTAATATACCTACAATAAGAAAAAATCGAAAATATTAGAGCATTGAGCGACTAAAAACTTCTGCTAACTCGGCTTTTGGCTCTACTTTTTCTTTCACTCACGTTTTTAAAGGCGAACCTTTCCCTTTCAGTCTGTATGGGATGGGCAAGCTGCTTATTGACGAGTTTCGAGTCAAACTTCAGGTAATCCGACGGACGCGGCATGAATAAATTGGCAAGTTTGCAAAAAGCGGATAAATTTAAATGCGAAAAAGTTTGTTCTAGTCGGTGACGGTAATAAGTCGTGTTTTTAACGTAGCGAGGTTTTTTTGGAAATTGTTTTTTGTTAAGGTTCAAAGAAATAAAAGTTACAGAAATTGGTTAAGTCAAGTCATTGAGTAACAGCAGATGAAATGCCTTAAGATTTTTTTTTGTCCCAAAAGTTGTAGTGAAAATCACTATTCTTTGATTCAATCACAGCTGTCACCGCCAAATATGGCGCATATTTGTTTTATTGTATAATTAGTCAGTTATTGTAGATGTCACATCTAGTAGAATACACAACAAATCTATGAGTCAATTAATAATCATAATACCTACCTTAACTGCATGACAGGAGAGCAAACGAACCAAGAAATAAGAACCTGCTTATACCTACAATTTTTTTTATGCAACGACGGTGGCAAACAAGCATACGGCCCACCTGATGTTAAGCAGCTACCGTAGCCTATGGACGCCTGCAACTCCAGAGGTGTCACATGCGCGTTGCCGACCCTTTAAAAAAAGGAGGATTCACTGTGTTGACGGCTAAAGGAACAAGAGAGGTCCCTCGTCGTCAATACATTGGGTCCTCTTTGAGCTGTTACCACAGGAGTTCTTTATCAGACAGAACTAATAACTACATTAGCAACCATCTACCGTTTCTTTGTGAGGTAAAGACAGCAGAAGTAGTTAACCGGGCAGTGTTAAAAAAACTTTATTGTTCCGAAAACAAGAGCGTCAAGATCGATTAGAACACATTGCCAACTAAAGTTCTACTGCTGGTACAAAGTTTCTTAGTAAGAGATAGGCACGAGGAAATAACCCGTACGGCTTCAGTTTTGCAAATAGCAGCAATTATGGTTACCTGAGTTTCACGACCAGATAATATCAGCAGTGTGCATAAACTAGCAGATATGCGCAAAGTTTTGGGGCCCCAGGTAAACAGATTTTTACTTTGCCCTATTGGACTTAGATAACTAGGAAAGTATCCGGATTAAACATGTTTGCTTTGGAAAGTTTTTGCTAGCTAAGTAAAAGTAGTTTTATAAGGTTTTGCTAATTTTGGACAAGGCCAGGGGGCCAATTTTTGACTTTCGAGCGCCCGAATTCAAAAAGTTTAAGATCGAAAATAATCGAACACAAAAGCTTACCGCCAATTATTTCGCATGAAATTAATAGTTTAAATACTCATGATTTCAAATTCCTATCGCTGTTATTTTTAAAACATAATTTCATCGTTTTATTCTGCGTTGTAAATGTCACTTTCGAGTACTCGAATCTCAAAAATCACCCCCCTGGACTATCAAACGAGCGTTGTGTGCGAGTTGTTGACATACATATTTCTAAAACAAACAAGAATACTAAATAAAGTGCGAAATTTTCGTGGTTTCTCGAGTGCTGCAAAGTTAGCACAGGTCTTTCGAAGCTGCAAACTTAAATAGGTAGGGATCTTAATAACATATCAAAAAAAACAGAACTAGCCGTTAGGTTTCCATTTTAGCGATTTCTGATATTAAATACGACTAATAATACAGTAATCATTAAAACAGTTATCATGAATGAGTACTTCTTTAATTCGTATTGTTGAGTATGACTGTTTAGTAACTACTGATTTAAAATTTAATTTAGGTGCTACTTTAAAATGTTTATAAATATAGATTTATTTATTTTTATGTAAGTCACTAGATTAGTTTTGTGTAAAACATATATCTTTATTTGCATGTAGTTGCGCTCTCTCGGAACGGTTTTCACGGAAGACCAGCGTCGTAATAAAATAATCTATGTTTTTTTCTTAAAATAATAATATGGTTAAAACTATGTTTAAATAGTGGTTAAGTGTTTCTGAATAAAGTAATCTAATTTATTTGAAACTAGTTCACATCATTCTGTGCCGACCCCACGTATTCTTGTTCCAAACCCTCGCTACTCGGTTGCTCAGAAAGTCTTTGTATAGCTTAAGTTTAGGTTAGTACATTTTACTGCTTAGAAAATCTACGATCCATTTCTATTGGATTGTTTTCTGGTTAGAGCAAAACACAAAAGGCACTAAATAAAACCTAATAACTCTCTAACACTTAGTTCGACTTTGTGTAAGCTTCTTAACTAGTTTATTATAAGGACTTACGAGCTTTTTAATCCTTAAGAACACGTGATTGGTTTAAAGTTGAACAGGAGCCAACAAATATTATGCACGCTGGCCCAATATTACAGGGTTCTCGCGAATTGAAATTTGAACATTGTTGTAGTGACAATAAGGGTGGGTTGCATCACGCACAATTAACGGACTCATTAACGTTAAATATGGCGACGGAGCTGTCATCCCATAGAAAACTGACAAACTTTTCATACAAGTTAACAGACGGTTTGGTGCAACCGATAGGGAGTTTTTAGCATTTGTTGACATCACTGAACGCGACTCTACTAACTCCACAGTAAAAATCGTTTTAACATTTCATATATATTTTAGACTCCTTAATAAATTAGCTTAAACCACAAAGCAATGAACCTTTCTTTTACATCGGGGACATTGAAGTCGGAACTACTTTCCTGTCCGTTAAAACGACGCCGCTGCAGCCAATGAGAATGCCGCGTTTAAAATAGGAACAGCAAATCGAAGACGTTCTCTATTTAAACTGGCCTTTTTGCCGTTGGGAACGAACGCCTTTAATTAAATTGATTGTAAGCAGATGCTCGCATAAAGTGCTTATTCTTACTATTTTTCATTTGAACTCTTAGTTTTATTAAAGATTGAAAGAATATTCTATTTTATTATATATTATAGTTAAACATTTGTAAACTTTAAAACTGTCTACAAATTACCAATGTTCTTGCGCAAAAGGTGAAATTGTCATATATTTTGAAGCTTTGGTGCGCGCATAAGTTATGAATGAGGCATATTTGAGTACCTATATAATTAACAATTAAGTGTACCGAACAGGCATTGGTCTACCTAAGCCTCGAACGCATTTCATATAGTCATTGCATGCGCATACGGTGACGGTGTGCAAGCGTGACAACGCTACACACATGCGCGCTGTCTCGCTCGCGCACCGGCGCCGCATGCGATACTGGAGCAGTGTGAAAGTCGCCATATGTACAGTCACCGGCAATAGTATCTTCCTACATTAAGGCCGCAAAAATATGTGACACGTTCTTATTTGTAGGGCTTTAAGAGCGTGTCACATACTTTTGCGGCCCTCGTGTAGGAATATACTATTGCCGGTGACTGTACCATCGGGTTCAAAAATGCATGGGCAATTTATGAATTAATTAATAACTTGCCCATGCATATCGAGTACATATCGTACTCGCTTTGTATGCTCTGCAGTGGGTATATTTAGACTTGGCTACGAAACCTTATAAAATCCAATAAGAATACAACACAACAGTAATCGAAGCCAACTTCTCAAATGTTTTCTTTTTCCTCCAAAATAAAGCACTTAATGCAATTTTCGAATTACAAAGTTTTTATTTGTTGGCGAGCTGGATCGCCCGTCCACTCAGGATGTTATTCCGACTTCTTAACGACGTCCGGTGAATCTAACAGCAGGTGAACCGGTTTAACGTGCCTTCTCTTAAGAAACAGTTATTACTGATCTTAACCGAACGATCGCAGCGAAGTGAAGTTCTTACTTCTGTCAACTAGCTACCGGGACGTACGTGCATTTCCTGGGAAGTTTTTGATTTTTGAATTTTTTGATACACGTAAAAAAAGAATATCTTCAGGCAAGAATACCAATGCAAGAATATTATTGTTTAAACATAAGTAAATATTATCTTGGACTAACTATATATCATTAGCCCAAGATATATTTTACTTCAATAATAAAGTCATTGTACTTGAATCAAGACCACTTTCTAGGCAAATTGTTTCCACCTATGTATATACCACACAATATTGTCTTGACCAAGAGGATTTGTTCTTTCATGAAGTCCTTCGATGAAGATTTTTTTTTTCGTGTAGTTTGTTCCGCAATAACTTTAATTTTATGTTCAAATTTAAATGTAATTTGGCAGAGTAGTTATTGACGTCTAGATAAAATATATGCCTAATCCATAAAGGGGTTGTACAACTAGAAGGCGGAAAATTGATTATCGCTCGAGTTTTGATACACTGATCGCGACTTATTACTTCGTGGTGGACTACTAGTTTTAAGTGCTCATAGCTAAATGGAAAGCCGTGCGGGTAGGAGAGAATATATGGTGCGGGGACCGGAATAATCTAATGGCAGTCGCTGTTGTTAAAATCTTTGCCAATTCTCAGGATTAGGTTGCCATAAGTGAGTCTCTTTTAGCGCTAAGATGAGGACCTGTTACTTAACTTGAGGCTCCAAGTCTTTAGCGCCATCTAGCCCAGAGCGACCTAAAGACAGCCAAAATGTAAGAGGAAATGTCGCCTGCTCTGCTACTCCACCTAGTAACGACTAGCTTACTAGAGCAGCCAGAGCAGGTGACATTTCCTCTTGGCACTACGACTATGGCCGTCTATTATCTTTAAGTCTATGCTCTCACGCATAAAAATGCCCGCGCTCTGTAAGCGGTTATAATCACACCGTAGTGCATTACTTGAATCGCGCTTAGAATGTTTTAAAAAGTTTCGCATTTCGCTTGGGATCGCTTGTTACGTTTTTCAGCCTTGGCAGTTATTCCATTCCAATTAAAATGCTGACTGAAACTGCGAGTACTTAGTAAACCGAATGGACTCCATTTCCCTTTAGAACGATTTATTCTTTTCTCTCTAGCGACCATATAAGTGAGCCGGAATGAGAAGCAAATACTTAACCAAGTCAACATCTAAAGCAAATTATTATGATAGTCGAACTTGCAGAGTTTCAGACAGCTTTCATTTTTAAGTATTAACTAAGTCGGATACAATCATACATACATACATACAATCACGCCTATATCCCAAAAGGGGTAGGCAGAGATCACAGATTTCCATTTGCTACAATCAATGCAGCAAAACGGCTCTCCGTGAGTCACTTCTCGCCCCCGTGAAGAACGAGACGTGATGGGTGGCGAACCGCATCGCCGCCATGCGGATGACTATTAATTAAATAAATCACCACAGCGTTCTCACGAGCAGTAGGGATCAGAGGTTCCCTTATCCCTTAGTCGCCTCTTACGACACTCGCGGGAAGCGACGGGGTGGCACTATTCTAAAGCCGGGGCCACGCCACGGATACAATCGTCATCAAATATATCGGAACGGCCAAGGTACTCAAAAATATCTGAACATGCACTATATGGCCTTGATAATATAGAGGCGTTGTTCATATATCTGATGGCGACAGTGAAAAAGCTCTAAATTGCTCACCGGAATCGTAATGGAATGACGAATCAACTTTCAAAGGAATGGCCTCTGTGATAGCATTTCACATTCAGCTCAGTATTTTCCATTTTTAACAGAGCAGAAAATAAACATGAAACTCCATTAAAACAGTTATTCCAAAAAGTACTATGTAGTTTACTCCCAATATTCGATATTTCCAGAAGGCTTTTCATATGATAACTTTCAGAAACTCGCTTCTAAGCATTTGCCGTGTTTCAAATTCAAACTTTAATAGCGGCAGACAAAATCGTATTTGCTAATGCATCATTAAATATAACCTTGCAAAAGTAAGTGTGTGTGCATGGAGTTTGTTTGGATGAGAATGTTTTCGGAACTACAGTTTGTCGATATGGGGAAGTTAGAAAGAGTTTTCACTAGAAATTGGAAATGGCTGTTTGATTGTGCGTTTGTTTTCATTGGCTCGGGCACTGCGCAAATGTTTTCAAAATACGATGCAATTTAAAATCGGAGCATTTCATTAAATCGAGATAGCGAGATTTATTCGAAATTGGAAATTGCTGTTTGAGTTGTTCATTTGTTTTCAATATAGCATGGGCGTGATCGGAATTTTCTTAGAGCTTTAAACCAAACGGAGTAGCCATTGACAGGCGTCCATACAATGAGTATGACCTTTTTTTTTAGTCTTAAAATGTAGACACGTATACTTGTAGTACCTGTCTTAAATGTCTCAAATATTTGATGACACGCCGTACATGATACTGTGAGGTGTTAACGTGAGGTCTTCGAATCGTTTCTCTCACGTTTTCCTCCGGCAAGAAATACACAAGCTCTACCTAGTCTAGCCATAAGTTCTGTTACTTGTGAAAATAATCATATTTCTTTGACGGTTCAACTAATTTACAAAAATGGTATATCTATTTATAGATAAATTAATTTAGTTTTTAAATGATATATTTTTATCTAGAAATGTCCACATATGGCTTTAACATTTGCTTTTTAACGATTTGTTTCGTACCTGTTAATTCACGCACCTTCTTTATTGGAAAAAAATCTACCCTGCCGTCAAGGTTGTTTTTAGAGAATCAATATTTATGTGGTGTTTAGAACAGACCATGTCCTCTAACACCGACCACAATTAATTGTCCAGGGAATTTAGGTAAGTGCTGGAAAGGGGCCAATCAGCATACTGAGAAGAACAAAGAAAATTACTTTTCAGGTAAGACTGGGTGGAGTGAGCTATTTGAAGTGAGGCCGAATTCTCCTGAAAAGCCTAAAGCATATTTTTGTATATTGTCCTGTTAACAGGTTTTACCATAGTATTTTAAAGCTCATTTTGATACAGTTTGACTGAAATTTTCAGTCGCTAAACAAGCCTGTACGGAAAAATGGATTTTAGAGACACCTTGATATGACGCATCTTACTAAATCATGAGCTATGCTGGATAATGACGTTGCTGAAGCGTGTATACTATAGTTTAAGCTTCTCGAGTGTTGTGTGCTTACATTTATATATTTCGTTTGTTGTATTGCTGTATGACATTTAAAATATTTAAAGGCAACTGTAGTAAATTCCCCCATAAAAACGGTGCGTGAATTTTACCATTGAAAAGCTGATGATTAAAGGCTTGTAATAAACCAACATTGGAAGTTTCGGACAAAGGATATATTACTTAAGAGCTTTATTTTATTACCTATTCATAAATATATGATTATTGTAATCAAATTACATTACATTGAAAATTATTTACGTTTTTGTTTGTAACAGAACTTATGGCTAGACTAGGTATGGCAGCACAGTTTGTTTTTGATAGGTTTTATCAAAACGGTACCATAAGACACAAATTTGACTTACGTCACCGATATACTGTATCGACTGTAGAAAACTCTTCCACTACCAAATTCTAGCGTGAGACGTCAAAACATAGTGAAAACGGTGCAGTATAAATATAAAAGTATCAAAATAAATACCCGAGTCAACGTTACCTAACTTTGTTATCCTAAAATTCTTTAACGTTTTATTCCTTGGCCAGGAAAGGATTACACTCCAGAGTATTAAATCACCAAGATAAATACCCGGGTCAACACTTCCCTTTAAAATGTAAACACTAAACACAACATACTAGCGACGACTTCTATTTTTAAGGCCGTGGCCGGGACGGAATCTCTTCTTTCCGGACAGAATGCAATTTCGGCCGGAAATAAACGGGATTGCCGGACGTTTGTGCTCTTTTGTTGTTTTAAACTAATCATTACTGGACTAGGAGTTGTATTTTTCTGTGTGTGGTGAATTCAGTTACAAACTACAAATAAAGTGAAAACGTATAGAATACTTTATTCTAAATTGCGTTAACTATCCGATAATTATTAAAACTGTAAAACTGTCCAACATCTTACTTGTGTAACAAAAGCCACAGTTGATAATTAAAATTCGAGCTATTATCTAGAAATGCTGCCGTGTATATTTCTTTATTAAAATCCATTGAACCAAACATTACTTGATAGTTTCAACTAAACTTAACTCAACTCAAGAAAACTTAATACTTTTTTTTTCATATTAAAAATGAATTGTTTTATTTGTTGCAGTGTTCCCGAATGTGCCGCCTGCGCCGGGCATGTCATGCGCGGGAGAGGACCGTAAGTATTGCTCTTAATCTCCTTATCACTTCTATTTCGAGGTCCTTAATCATGACGAGCCTCACGACTGTCGTCCAATGAAGACTGCTTGCTACCTTGTTCGAATGGTTCCCGGCCATGGCCATTAATCACTGACGAAGTATGAATTCATGAATTTTGTATATGTTAAGAACCTCGGAATGTAAAAGTAACACAAATTAGAAACAAATGTCCATTACAATTAAAAAATGAACTTTAAAGAACCCTGGGACATCACGGGATTCGAACCCGCGTCCTTCGGATTGCCGGTCATCTATCTATCACAGCGAATTTAGTCATGTGAACAAGTCACTAGCGAAAGATGTTAAAAGTACTGAAGTATTCATCAATTTTAAATATGTGAATAGTCTGTGATAAACTGAGAATAACATGCTGTCTAAAATAGATATAATTAAGAAGTATTCACTCTATCGTTCCAATAATTTATCAACAACAATATCATTACAGTCGGCATTACAGTATGCACCAATGCGCCGAGTAACTAAATAGCAATGGCGGCGCGGCCATAGAACACGATTCCCGTCGGCTTGCCTAAGTTTCAGGCGCCTGAGCAGTTTTCCCACAGCTCATAATAGTAGTTTATGTAACTGTTACGTAATAGGGATCCTAGTGTAGTTTCGATTTTATTGATGAGAATATCACGTCTCCAAAATAAAATCCAATGTTACACGAGTTAGTTTGCAGACAGCAGCAGACAGTTCCATTATTTGTAATATAAAAATGGCAATTCGCTTCTGTCTTAGAAGAATAAAACGAGAATCGACGTGTCTGGGCTTTGACTAACACTCACAAATGCCAAGCAATCACTACTACCTATATATAAGACTGAATATGAACTCCCTGCCGAGGGTTTTCCCAGAGGGCTAAAGTATGAGGTTCTTCTAAAAAGGAGTGTATAGGTTCTTAAAGGGTAGGCAACGCGCATGTGAATCCTCTGGATTTGCAGGCGTCCATAGGTTATGGTAACTGGTTACCAGGCGGGCCGTATGCTTGTTTTCCGCCGTCGTGGTATAAAAAAAGACGCGGCTATGACTACGAGCCACACTATAATGATATAATATGTAGATACAGTGGTAGATACGTTATGAACGCTCGAAATTGAAGCCTCTAAAATCTAAAAGAGCCTTACCAGTAAGCGAAAAATGTGGACGAGCATGTAACAAACTTATATTTACAGCGAGTGTGTTACGTTACATCAAGTCTGCTTCCAAAAGCAAAAATAAGTTCATTTAAAAAATTAACCGTGTTATTTATGAAAATTTTACTCCATAAAAACTCGTGAGCGCACAATAGCCGGGGTAACCGAGCGCAACGTCAATCGAGCGCTTTAGGCGACGTCATTACCATGTGAATGCTGACATGGTAACGACTCAACCCTGGGCGAGTTAAAAACCCTCAGAAATTAAAATTTTCATAACCCTGTCTCGCTCGCTCATAAGTTTAAAAGTAGAGAGTGAACGAGCCTTTTGAATTTTATTTTTTCGGCACGGAAGCCCGGGGATTCCGCCGGAGACCCGTTATGTCGTCGTAAATAATATATTATGTGTTAAGTGCAGTTTGCGTGGAAAATTGTTATGAGATTGAGGTTCTGCTTTAAATTCTGGTCAGTTAAGTGGGTTGCATGCTTCGTTGAATTGACATTATAAAAGTGTGGAGTTTATGGTGAACCTGCCGAACTTTATACATGCTAATAATAGATAATCTACTAAACGGCACTGCCTATCTGTGATATTTTACCAACCTACTTCCGAAGTGAACTTACTTGTAAATAAATCGCTTGCTTCACTAAAATCGCTTTAAACCGATAAGATAATATCGATAACGTTCGTTGAATCGAATCGGCATGCCACTCCGATGTCTTGTACCGGCGACATCGCCAAGCATCTTGCAGGTGTATTTTTGCTTATTTTTTATTCGCTACTATACAAACAAGTGACAGTCGGGTCATTACCGTGCTATAGAATTAATCTAAAGAGTGACAATCGCGACGCATCGTCATCGTAGCAAAGTGTGGAACGGTGTAAGATTGATGAGAGGGTAGCGAGGAGGTGTGGTGGCCTAATTTGGGTGGAAGTGGCAACCGGATGGTCGTTAATTGTAACAGGCCCTGGGGAGCTCTTGTTAGCGACTGTACGATGGTAATGACGACTCGGGCTTTGTGCTGTTCGGACGAAATGTTTGAGTGTTTTTTGGGAATGGTGAAATAAAAAGTTTTTTTTTTAAGTTATGTGTCAAGTCATCCCCATGGATGTAACGGTCCCTAGAAGTGAATGTTTGTCAATAATCCTTCTTTGTTTATTGACGCCTTCTTATCTTGTATATGTAATATATTTACTAATCTTTATTTTATAATTACCATACTTCTTTATTTGCAGGCAGCATATACAGGCGCGGCGCCCGTCGGTGGCGGAAGCTGTACCGCGTCAACGGGCACATCTTCCAGGCCAAGAGATTCAATAGAGTAAGTTGTCCAGCAACGGCTAATTTTCTGGCCCGCCAGCTTTAATGCCACTTTGCACAGCTGCCGTTGATGCCGGACTCAATTTACAGTTGTCTTAACTGGTTGAAAAGTTTTGTGAGCTAAAAGTTAAGTGCTTTGAATGAGTTTTATATTTTACTGAGGCATTTTTTTCATTTGTAGGTGGATTACGTAATAGGAGTAAATGATTAAGCATTTCAGAGATAGATATAAAGTTTATTATCAGTGAAGAGAAGATATTTCTCATGTTTTCGCGAATGTGATTAATTATAAATCCTGAACTACTATGATTATTTTTTATTCGTTTTCATAACTGTGAAAGAAATTGACATTCCCCTACCGAAATAGATGGAAAACATTAGTGAATTACGCTCCTTCCTTTGTATTCAGTAGTTTAATTCCGCTCATAGAAAATAATACTTGAATTAAACTTTCCTCAGAACAAAATACGTTAAGTCTAGGCTTTAATATCCCTATTTTCCCTGTTTCCTCGCTCATTCTTCGTGGATAAGAAATCAAGAGATTTAGAGGACAAACACAAAGGTTCCAAATTCATAAACACTATCAAATCTGCTACCTCATAAATCGTATCTCGTTTTTTTTTCATTCCAGCGCGCCTTCTGTGCCTTCTGCCAGGACCGCATCTGGGGCCTCGGCCGGCAAGGCTTCAAGTGCATCCAGTGCAAGCTACTGGTGCACAAGAAGTGCCACAAGCTCGTGCAGAAGCCGTGCTCCAGCGAGCATGTGGACCCCGTCGAGATCAAGGACGATGCTAATGGCGAGAGTACGCTGGGCCGCGCCTCGTCCGTCAGGTAACTGTCTCTTCAAGTGCATCCAGTGCAAGTTGCTGGTGCGCAAGAAGTGCCACAAGCTCGTGCAGAAGCCGTGCTCCAGCGATCATGTGGACCCCGTCGAGATCAAGGACGATGCCAATGGCGAGAGCACAAGCTCCTGCAGAAGCCGTGCTCCAGCGAGCATGTGGACCCCATCGAGATCAAGCACGATGCCAATGGCGAGAGCACGCTGGGCAGCGCCTCGTCCGTCAGGTAACTGTCTCTTCAAGTGCATCCAGTGCAAGTTGCTGGTGCACAAGAAGTGCCACAAGCTCGTGCAGAAGCCGTGCTCCAGCGAGCATGTGGACCCCGTCGAGATCAAGGACGATGCCAATGGCGAGAGTACGCTGGGCCGCGCCTCCTCCGTCAGCTAACTGTCTCTTCCAGTGCATCCAGTGCAAGCTGCTAGTGCACAAGAAGTGCCACAAGCTCGTGCAGAAGCCGTGCTCCAGCGAGAATGTGGACCCCGTCGAGATCAAAGACGATGCCAATGGCGAGAGCACGCTGGGCCGCGCCTCGTCCGTCAGGTAACTGTCTCTTCCAGTGCATCCAGTGCAAGCTGCTAGTGCACAAGAAGTGCCACAAGCTCGTGCAGAAGCCGTGCTCCAGCGAGAATGTGGACCCCGTCGAGATCAAGGACAATGCTAATGGCGAGAGCACGCTGGGCCGCGCCTCGTCCGCCAGGTAACACTCTATCTTCAAGTGCATCCTTAGCATTGGTTTCCTCACGATTCTTTCCTTCACCGAAACGCGACTAGCAAATAAAAAAAATTTCGAACTGGGATTTGAACCAAAGACCTTCGGTTGAAAATCGAACGTCGTAATTTGGCATTAAATACCTTACCATTTTCTAAAGTGATTGATGTTTTTTTCCAGGTCTAGAGCAGATCCCGAGCCGCCGTTGCCGGACACGCCACCCGCGCCAGCGCCAGCGGTGCGCGAGGACCTGGAGCCGGGCTCGCAGCGGCAGTACTCGCTCGACGACTTCGAGCTGATCCGAGTCATCGGACGCGGCTCTTATGCTAAGGTAACCACCATGCTTAAATCTTGAGGTGTTTCACAGTGCATAGAAGTATCATTACTGAGAAGGGTATCGGTGGACCTTATCTTATACCTTTAGTAATAAGGTCCACCGATCAGAATCATCCGCCGTTCATCACCGCCTGAGCAGAATGGCAGCCTATTGGTTGAGTCCCGCACGTCTCAATAATCAGCTAGCTAAATAGGCAGCTTAATCAATAGTCTTCGTCACATAAATGTTTACTTAATTTATCATGCTGTGAACATGGGCCGTAGCCTGCGAACTTGTGTACAAACCATTTTGTATGCTGCGTAGTTGCAAAATACAACTGCGCGCAGAACCTCAGAAACTTCAGAGTGCACTAGAAGATCATGCGATGATGATCGTAAGATCGATCAAAATAAAGATTTTTTTCTTTCAATCATGTCAGACGATAATGAATTGAAAGTTTCAGATTTTAAGTTTTACATGACACGTGCTAATCACAACAGTAAAGGAACCCATTGTAATTCCAAAATTCCTATCCCCAGGTGCTGATGGTAGAACTGAAGCGGACGAAACGCGTGTACGCGATGAAGGTGATCAAGAAAGCCCTCGTCACAGACGACGAGGACATCGACTGGGTGCAGACTGAGAAGCACGTGTTCGAGACCGCCTCCAACCATCCCTTCCTAGTGGGGCTGCATTCGTGCTTCCAGACTCCGAGTAGACTGTTCTTTGTGATTGAATTTGTGCGCGGAGGTGATCTAATGTGAGTATACTGTTTTACTGCAGCACGTGTTTGCCCCTGCCGTGTTTGAAACTGCCCCATACCATCCGTTTCTCGTGAGGCTGCATACGTGCTTCCAGACTTCAAGGAGACTGGAGGCCAATTCTCGGGCCGTTCGAGATTATCACTCTTCGAGATGATCTCGAAGGACGTAATGTCTATTGAAAATCTCACCAAAATGTCGAAGGTTGCAAAATTTCGTATTCTGGGGCACAATAGACATTCATCTCGAATGGCGATCTCAATGTCTATTACAATACGCGTTCCGTTTTTCTCGATTGTGTTTGTTTTCAATCGAGTGTAAAACATACGATTGAATTAAATATTCTCATACCAAAACTAAAAGTGTTATTAGTTTACAATAATATAATGCGTTGTTAAGGTTTTTTAACACATAAAAACTATCAATTAATTCAAGTGCATAAATGACATATAAATATTCTATTGTGTGCTCGTTAATCACCTACGTAAAACGGAGCGCAAAATCGCGGCTTTTTTAATTTGACAGCTTGACTTGCCAAACGAAAACATAGTGTCTCCCAAGTGTGTTATACCTAATTTCATTAGTTTGAGAAAAGAAAATAATAAAATATGGGAAATGCAAAAAAATTGCAGTTGCAGAAAATAACTTATCCCTTCGTAGCTCAAAAAGCGCGCTTATCGCGCTGTTGGAAGTCGATGATGAGTTGGGGCGGGGCAAATTTTCCTCCACCTTTACTAAAAAGGAAGGCGAAAGACGGTGGGGCATCATAGCCGGGGAGCTAAAAAGCATACCCGGCTCCAAGAGGGAGTGGAAGGAGTGGCGTAAGGTAACATTATTTTGACGTAGGTATTACTTTCAGTCGTGCAGTCTTGAAAATTTCACTAAATGAGAGCCTCATTTATACAAATCCAATGACAACAGAATGATGTATATATTTACAGTTTTATACAGTAGATGAAAATTTTGGTAAATAAGTAATTGTTTATTTTAGACATGGCAAGATATGAAGGCCGCAGCAAAAAAAGAAGTGCTGCATGCCGCTTCTCAGCGGCATCTACGGGAGGAGGACTTCCGGCAGTACCCGTGTCAAAGGAACATATTGCGGTGCTGAAAACGATTAGCTCGAGTGCAGTGTATGGGCGACCTTTCTAATGTTTTCAACTAACTCCATGGCGTAGAACGACATATTTTAATAAAATATTTATGTTACGTTGTTTCATTTCTCTTTCGGCCAACTATTAACCTCTCAAAACTTCCCGCAACTCGCGGATCAAATGTCATAAAATCAGTGATAACACCATCTCGATCGCTAACGACCACTCGTTGCATCTCGAACGCTGGGAGTAGACATATCTCGAGTGTGAGATTTCGAGAATACACAAATTAGTTTTCGTTCGACATTTTTTTTCGAGATATGTCTAATAGACATCATCTCGAACGGCCCGAGAATTGGCCCCCTGTTCTTTTTCATAGAGCTTGTGCGCGGAGGCGACCGTATGCAAGTCCTTTAATTGCTACCACCCTTAGACTAAAGCATGTCTATATGTAACGGACGGAACATCACATTCTCATAGAGTAGGAATCCTGTTCCGTTTACTCCGTTGCGATGCGGTCATTAAGGTTTAACTGATTCTGTTGGAAACATGGTATTTTCAATTTGGACTCGATTCGCCCGTTTATTGTCCTGCCCAGCCGCTTCTCTATGAGGGATTAGTCGTCTTTCAAGAGTCGCGTCAAAGGAAATATCTATATTTATGTATATAAATTGACGCCTTCATCCAAAAGGCTTTTTCTACTTTCAAAGTGAACTCAAACTTTGACGTTAAATGCTTTTATTCCAGGTTCCACATGCAACGGCAGCGGCGGCTGCCCGAGGAGCACGCGCGGTTCTACGCGGCCGAGATCTCGCTGGCGCTGCACTTCCTGCACGAGCGCGGGGTCATCTACCGCGACCTCAAGCTCGACAACGTGCTGCTCGACCACGAGGGCCACATCAAGCTCACCGACTACGGCATGTGCAAGGTTAATCAAGAGACTTCTTTCTGGACAATAGGTTTCTAGCAGTGTTTGAAGTCAGAGAATTCTTTTTTTTTACACCAACCTTTTTTACACTAAATTTTATTACACCAACTTTTACGCTTTGTCCTGCATCGCCCTTACTTTCGGGTTTCAGATTTTCCAGAACACATTCAGAGTAACCTAGCCATATGTGTCATCTGCACTCGTATTTAAACTACCTAACATGAAAAATATCCATATTGTTCTTTAACCATTAATATATTAATTTACAGGAGGGCGTCCGTCCCGGCGACACGACGTCCACCTTCTGTGGGACCCCCAACTACATCGCTCCGGAGATACTGCGCGGGGAAGAGTACGGGTTCAGCGTAGACTGGTGGGCGCTAGGGGTGCTCACGTACGAGATGCTAGCCGGCCGCAGCCCCTTCGATATAGCGCAGGCCGCCGACAACCCTGACCAGAACACTGAGGACTACCTCTTCCAGGTACGTGACTGGCGAGGCAGGTCTGCGTAGACTGGTGGGCGCTAGGGGTGCTCACGTACGAGATGCTAGCCGGCCGCAGCCCCTTCGATATAGCGCAGGCCGCCGACAACCCTGACCAGAACACTGAGGACTACCTCTTCCAGGTACGTGACTGGCGAGGCAGGTCTGCGTAGACTGGTGGGCGCTAGGGGTGCTCACGTACGAGATGCTAGCCGGCCGCAGCCCCTTCGATATAGCGCAGGCCGCCGACAACCTCGACCATAACACCGAGGACTACCTCTTCCAGGTACGTGACCGGCGACGCAGGTCTACGTAGACTGGTGTGCTTACGTACGAGATGTTAGCTGATTGCAGGTTCAAGCAACGTGACCGGCGAGTCAGTTCAGTAGCAGGTTCCTTCTGATGCTCTTCTAGGTAAGCCTTTATACCTGGTAGCAAACAAGCATACGGGCCTCCTGATGGTAAGCAGCTTCCGTAGCCTATAGACGGCTGCAACTCCAGAGGTGTCACATGCGCGTTGCCGACCCGTTTATAAACATGAGGATCCACAGCTAGTGTCAAGAGGGTCGTCAACGGTCTACACACTGCATCTTCTTTGAGCTCTGTTGCAACTTTACCCACCGGCAAAAACACAACAATATAAGTACAAGGTCTAGTGCTAGTTCGCTGTTCGATTTTCTGTAAGGTAGAGGTACCCCGTCGGGCTCTGCTTCATATTTGAGCGACTTATTCTCTGAGCTGTGCCACACAAAGCGAGATGACATTCGCAGTGTCCATACCTTTCTTTTAGGCGTAGTTCAAGGACCCATTCAAAAAGTTGGGAATGACCCTTAAATAACTTTACTTAAAATTTTCCAGGTGATCCTAGAGAAAACGATCCGTATCCCCCGCTCCCTCTCCGTGAAAGCTGCCTCGGTCCTAAAGGGCTTCCTCAACAAGAGTCCATCGGAACGACTCGGGTGCGGCGAGAGTGGATTCATGGACATTGTGCAGCATCCGTTCTTTAAGAGCATCGAGTGGGAGATGGTAAGCTTACAATACTGTTAACTCGGGACGAGTTTATTGAAAGGTCTCACTATGTTGGTGCACATATAGGTCTTATTCTTTCACTCATAGATAGCTTATAAGTATTGTGTAGATGTAGGATGTACTAATAACTGCATCAAATGGAATTATCTCGCACCGCGTCGACCGATTCAATCTGGTTGACGCACGTCGATTGAAAAATGCACAATGTCGATGTATTTTCATTACTGTCAAACGTCACTTCTTCTTCTTCTTCTTAGTCATATATTCTTGTGAGTAGTCGTGGTCATTAAGGTCGTTGTACGCCATTTTGTATAGTTTTCGCCATCCTTCTCTACTTAGTGCATTTCGCAGGCACAGATTTAAGCGTGATTGAAACGTCACTTACGACAGCGGAAACTTGAAAAATAATTTAATGGCAGAGCCCTAAGATTTACGCACACATTGAAGTGTGTTCAGACATGCCGTGCACACATAGGCGCTCAAACGAATTTAGTAGTATGACGTGTCCGCTCTGTGCTTGAGGCGTCACCAGATACTCTAGACAGTTAAGCAAGTTATAGACGCTAATGTAATGTGGTCGTGTTGCAGCTGGAGCAGAAGCAGGTGGTGCCGCCGTTCAAGCCGCGGCTGGAGGGCGAGCGCGACCTCGCCAACTTCCCGCCCGAGTTCACCGACGAGCCCGTGCACCTCACGCCCGACAACGAGTCAGTAAACAAACCGGTTATATTTACCACTCTTCAACCGGTTAAACTTGATCCGGTTATGACAGTAAACTGACAACGAGTCAGAAATGTTAGTCTATAAACCGGGTTATATTTACCACTGTTCAACCATTCAAACCGGTTAAACTTGACCCGGAAGCGTATTTACAAAATCTATACTATTAGAGTTCTTTTGTAAATAAGCGACCCGGAAACGATAAAAGCTAATATTTTATGTTTTAAAAAGTTGCGTGGTGGTGATTTATATATAAAGTCTTTAACTTCAAAATACGCTAGATACCAGCCCCACTATATATAAAAGCTCATCTAATATGAAGCAACTATTTTTTTTAATTATTCGCTCAATACAGTTTTTAAAATACATAAACAATACATTAAAAACACAATCTATCTCCAACATAACTCCAACGCACAATAAATAATCATGTTGTATTGGACTTGCATCGAAATACTTTTCAAGAAAATTCTGATATTTGTGATTCAGACCTTTTTTAAGCACTAGATATATTTCGTATCTAATGTATGCATTAGAGTTATATTGAAGTTAGACCGTGTTTTTAAATTAGAATACGGTTTTGACACATTTTTTTTTCTTCTACTGACAAAATTTGTTGTCCCAGACAGTGATTGACTAACTGACGTTTAATGATTATGTTCACAGCAACGTGATAGCTGATATCGACCAATCAGAGTTCGAGGGCTTCGAGTACGTGAACCCGCTCCTCATGTCACTGGAGGACTGCGTGTGACACCACGCTTGCCTGCTGCACCCCTACCACGACCCCGCCATGGTAAACACCACCTTATGACTATAGCAGTACGGTAATTCTACTGCAGAGTTTGCTTTATGCTTGAACCTACTAAAATGACAACAAGATCATTCTCTATGGACTGATATTACTCGTTTGAAGCAATAGACCTTCATAGACCCAATAAGAAGAAAGAGAGGCAAGTCTTTGCCCAGCAGTGTGACATTACAAGCTAATACATAAAAAATACTTGTACGGTACAAAATATGTAATAACGATCCCACTTTTAATATTTAATATTTACCTTTTTTTATAATTAATATATGTGGACAAGTTCAGTAAAAGGGCCCAATTTGTCGATTTATTTTATTTATTTATTTGGGACATTTCATTAGTTTACTTATAGATAGTGCATATTGTGTAATTTTAGAAAGTTCCAATAACTCCATCCATAACGACAAAGTGGGACCTTTATCCCTGTACTGACACATATGTCTTCATCCCTTACTACGCATTTCTATAACCTGTAGAACTAATCGAACTCGCGGAGCGCAAGCGAAGCGAGTTCTTACAAACAACTTCTGACCCAACTGTCACCTGGCTACTGGGATGTCTCGGCATTTGGATGGCTTTTTGATTTAGATAGTTTGTCCGACGATAACTTTAGTAACGTTTTTCTGATCTTTATGTAATTTGTTGGGGCTGTAGCAGGGATACATAAAATTGGAGAGTTCGTATATGAGCAGGATCGATCAAGTGGTTATAGAGTTAGAAGGAGAAAAAAAAATCCTCCTTAGGGTCTTGTTATATTGGTCAACTCGTTTGCAAGTAAATAGCGAGTTCTCAGTTCGAGGCGGATTACTAGTTATATACTCAATACGTTTTGATCTGTCCCCAGGCGTTCGGGTACGGCGAGTCGTCGTCGTCGGACTACGACTCTGTGTGCTCGTCGCTGCCGCCGCGCAAGCCCACCCTCCTGCAGCACATGTTCTGTCTCCCGCTCAACTGACCCCGCCGCAACGATTAACCGGTTCCACCCCTAGGAACCGGTTACAAGCTACAGTTAACCGGTTTGGAGTTTTCGTTGTAAATTTTACCCATTTCGAGTTCGCAAATTGTGTCAGGATTTAGATGTTATTGAATTCGGTTATAACTTAGGATGACGTGTATCTTCTGATATCCTATGAAAAATCATGGCAAGTTGTTACTGCTTTAAGTAATTTCTTTGATAAAGCAAAAAAATCGTACTTAAAATTATAAGACAGATAACATTATTAACCGGTTAAATACAAGCCCTGATGGGATTATTATTTTTAAAAATATGAAGGAAAGTGTACCTATTAAAATGGATATAAATGAAACTGATTGATAACTGCATAACCAAATTAAGATATTTCAAAGTGTGGCCAAGGCCATACTAAATTGGCGCTTAAGACCGAGAATCCGTAAAATCGGCGATGTATTTTGACGAATAGGGGAATTAGCGGTAAAAGGCTTGCCTTGTTATATGGTATAGTTCGAATGTAAGGTCAATTTTAAAACATGATAAGCGACGTCTCTTCAAGTTGAATGGATAACTGTTTCTTACAGACTGAAAGAAAAAATCTTAAACGATTTTCAGAATTTATCTAAAATTATGTGAAAATGTAAAGCTATAGATTAGATATTACTTGTGTTCACTATTATATTTTGTTCACCTCAGAATGTATGTAAATGATTTCGTGGTTCCGAATACCGAAAAGTAAATAGTGTTTACATAAGCACTTAGCTCCAAAAACAATAATGAATATAAAACTGTCTAACTATTTAAGATGTGTCTAATTTTTGGAGCTAACTGTATATATGTGAATATTAACGTAGTTGACAGATCTGAGTATAGTCTACTTCTCTTCGGAAGGAATTGATGGGAGTCGATACGGACACTAGTTCTAGCCAAGTTGGTGCTCGATGTCTTACGTACGTTTCAGTGGCGGTGGGTAAAAAAAATTCTTAGACAAGCCGGTACTGAATTTGGCTTAAAATTTCTTCATGAGCTGTAGGAAAACTGCTCAGGCGCCTGAAACTTGCAAGCCGACGGGAATAGTGTTCTATGGACGCGCGGCCACTGGTACGTTTGTAACTAGGTAACCCTTCAGCATTAAAGTAAGCAGTAGGCGGCGTCACAGTTTTCCTATTATATTATAAATTATAATAAATCTTAGATCACTTCGAATTATGTCCGAAACTTCGGGCTAATTGATAAGCGCTTCTTATGTACATAAAATTATCTCTATGTATTATACAAAACATAAAAACTATAAATATTTTTGAAAGTATTCTAATGTCTCTTTTCGCGTATGCGCGAATACCGAGCTGCATCGCGATGTCTACCATCTATATATGTTTCTTGAGCAATAATATATTGTAGTTATATATCTATATGGAGACAGGTGATATGCTCAATGAATGGCACGTAAGGAATTTAAAGTAGATAAAAATATCGCCCTTTAAACGCAGGTGCGTGTTTTAGCCCTTCTCCAGTATTAGTGTTTTCCCTAGAAGCCTAGTTTAAGCTAGAGTCTAGCTACGATTCTTTGCAAGGAGACTCGCGTGGCGTGTACTGTGTTAGAACTGTATAGTAATCCTTATTATTAACACCTTTCAGAGAACAAATCGAATGTAAACTTTGTCTATATGAGTGTAAGGACTGTAATCGCTACCAGCTGTAGTCAAGCCGAGTGTACATAAGTCACGCTTTATTCCTATTATATTGTAAATTAATGTATCCAATCCCTACCGTAGCTCCTGTTGTCGTTCATAGCTAACACCACTCGTTTAGGTAGCCAACGAATTTTATAAAATATTATATATGTAATTATAAATATTGAGCACTGATACAAACTCGTGTACATTGACAAAATAAAAATATTAAAAAATACAAACGGTTATAAAAATATTATAACAAATTATTGTTAAAGTAGAAGGAAAGACTTATTATATAATGATATGGTTACTTATATGGTAATTTTTGGGGCGTATGCCGGTGTCCACGGACTATTCTAAATAACGTAGTATCTATTAGACATTTTGCACCGATACTCTAGTGATCACGCTCTTGGCTCGGCGATTACCGTAACTGATTAGAATGCCGGTATCATGACATTCACAACTTAACCTATTTTAACCTAATCCCTAAACTGACGTATTACACCAAGAAACATATGGCATACTTAACCTACATATATTCTGATTTTCATTATCAACGAATCGATAATGTGTTTCCAAGAAAATATGTCACGCATTTTAAAATACAATTTAAATTAGTTTTAACATATTTTTGTGCTTCAAATCAATCGTTTGCATAAAGTTTTAAGGGCAAATCATCTGTAAGATATATAAATACCCAAACGCATACCTATATTATCTTTGTGTTTCGAAATATGTTTCGTCTCCGTTTGTTTTACGACTTCTGTCAAATAGAAGATGCAATAATTTTATCTGAGGAAATACACCAGTCCTAAGGAATCTTTGGACGTACAGCCCCTGCCAGTACTCCGAAGCGGAAGGCCAAAGATCTAGTCTAGCTGCCACCGCCGCCCGGCCGGGCTGCAGTCGTACACCACGCACATAAACCGACCGCCAACCGTAATAGACTTTAAAGTGGAACCTCAAACGCAGCACACCGCTGGTATCGCGCAGTAACTCAAAGCCTGAGCCCTGCGAATTGCACCTGTACAAGCGTGTTATCCTATTTAAGTGTTATTTTTTTTATTATCCTTTACTTACTTAAGCTTTTAATTTTAGTCTCAGTTTTACTTTTAGATTAATTGTAATTTAGGTATATTTTTAATTTGTATTTTTTAAGACATTGTTGATGCCCCTTTCAACCCTTTCTTGTCCAACCCCAGCTGCTGCATCTCCAGAAAATCGAGTACGCTGTCCCCAATGTCAAGTACCGCACTATTTTAAAGGCTCCCGAGGGCTCAACATACACATCGCAAAGAAACATCGGCCATGCCACAGTCAACCCGCATGTCCCACGCGCACGCTGTCTCAGCCTGCAGTCTCAACGCCTCCTCGTTCACAAGTACCTAACACACCGTTTTGGCAAATCCTAAGTGACTTTAAAAACACGCGCCCAGTTCTAAAACGGATACCGCGGGGTGCCCGCGTTTCCGTCGCCAAATTCCTATCTGATACCATTAAAAATGTAATCTCGTGTAATTCATTTCATAGCTGGGAAAATTTGTTAACATTTTCTTATAAAGTTCTCCATATTGTACCAAATCCAAATTCTAAATCATTAACGCAAAAAGTCAAAGACAACTGTAGTGCTGACATTTCACATTTACCATCAGGTCATGGATTTAGGCACCTAACTAATAATTTGTACAAAAAAGTCGAAAGTAAGGTCTCGGATGGCGACATCAAAGGTGCCGCTCGGCTCCTTTTCTCTGATGATGCAGTGGCTCCCGACAATTCAAACACACTTTCAGCCCTTCTTGCTAAGCATCCATCTCCAGACACGAATTTTTCTCTGCCCGACCCACCGCAGCCTAACGACCTCACCCTCACTGCTAGCACTGAGGATGTTTTTGGCGCTATAATGTCCTTTCCTAATGGCTCCGCAGCTGGCCTTGACGGTCTCTCACCACAACACCTGAAAGACCTGCTGTTCTGCGGCTGCGGAGACACTAAGGAAATGCTTTTAAAAGATTTGACGGCTTTAGTAAATATCATGCTGGCAGGTGAAGTTCCTAATGAAATTACAGGAATACTCTACGGAGCCAACTTGTGTGCCCTAACCAAAAAAGATGGTGGAGTTCGCCCAATCGCAGTTGGCACTACTTTACGCCGTCTCACAGCCAAAATTGCTTGCCGCTCCATCCATGATGAACTAAGTTCACTACTTCAACCTGTGCAACTAGGATTCGGGTCTAAGAGCGGCTGCGAAGCCGCTGTACACGCCGTCCGGACTTACATCGAGCACCAGGCAGGGGAGGTTCTGCTGAAGGTGGACATCTCTAACGCTTTCAACTCCGTAGATAGAGTCGCCTTGTTGACACAGATCAAAGACAAAATTCCTATAACTTACAAATTTCTTTGGCAATGTTACAGTACTCCTTCTAAATTATTATACAAATCCAACGTTTTGTCTTCTTCTGTAGGATGTCAACAAGGCGACCCTCTCGGTCCAGCAATTTTTAGCCTTGCCATTCATCCCATAATCCAAGAACTAAATTCAAAATTAAATGTATGGTACTTAGATGATGGCACTCTGGGTGGTGAAGCGACCTCAGTTCTCAGTGACCTAGAACATTTAATAACTGACCTTAAATCAATCGGCCTGTCCCTGAACTTATCCAAATGTGAACTGTTCATTACAGAGTCTTGCGCTAATGAAGAACGCACAATAGAGAAGTTTAAGCAGTTAGCTCCGGGAATTAAAATTATTACAAAAGAGTCGCTTCACCTCCTCGGATGTCCAATTTTGGACCAATCTTTCGAAAATTTCATAAATACCAAAATTCAAAATTTTAAAGCATCTTCACATCGTTTGTCGAAAATTAACATGCATTCGGCGTATTGCATCATTAAACATTGTTTGTTTGTGCCAAAATTTACATACATTCTTCGCGGATCACACTTTTGGAAACACCCTACTTTGATTTCAAATTTGGACGACTTAGTTTTAGGAACGCTCACTTCCATCTTCAACATATCTTTTGGTGAAAGAACATGGTCCCAGGCTAGCTTACCCATTAGATTCGGCGGCCTGGGCATCCGCAAAATTTCTAGTGTGGCGCTACCTGCATTCTTGGCTTCGGTACACGGCGCTCAAAGCCTCATTGGGAAAATTTTAGCCCCATCCGTTGGGGTCCTGGAGGCTGCGCACTCTACCGAAGCCAAGAATGTATGGTCTGTAACATGCCCCAACACGGACCCGCCTGCAAACCCGTGTTCGCAGAGACAGTGGGATGAGCCGCTCTGTCGCCTAACAAAGACGGCACTCTTTAACACGGCGACAAATCCATCAGATCAGGCTCGTCTCATTGCCACCGCGGAATGGGAGTCGGGTCTGTGGTTGCAGGCACTCCCCTCCCCAACCATAGGCACATTGCTGGACAATACCACCTTCCGTCTAGCCACATCTTTAAGAATAGGGGCACCAACTAATGTACCCCACCGTTGCCAATGCGGAGCCACGGTGGATGGTCTCGGTCACCACGGCCTCTCATGCAGCCGAAGTGCTGGGAGAATTCCTCGACACGCCAGCATCAACGATGTTATCCGAAGGGCCCTTGTTAGTGCCAAGGTGCCGGCAGTCCTCGAACCCAATGGTCTGACCAGGGACGACGGCAAGAGGCCCGACGGAATGACATTGGTGCCTTGGAGTATGGGTCGGCCCCTTGTCTGGGATGCTACTTGCGTAGATACCCTGGCGCCGTCCCACATTCCGGGCACCAAGGTTGATGCTGGTGCGGCTGCATCTTCAGCCGAAGACCGCAAGCGTCGCAAATATGCTGCCCTCGGTAGCAGCTACCTGTTTGCGGCGTTTGGGGTTGAAACCCTGGGGCCGTGGGGGCCAAGTGCGCGTCGACTCCACAAGGAGATATCGGCGCGCCTTATTGAGGCTTCCGGTGACCAGAGGGCTGGTCACTATTTCGCGCAGCGGATAAGCATAGCTATCCAGCGCGGAAATGCGGCCAGCCTTCTGGGCACCCTACCCCACGACCGAGACCTAGGTCAGATTTTTTATTTGTAAGTTTTTAGTTTTAGGTTAATTTTATTTTGTCTGTAGTTTTACTTATCTAAATAAATTGTTTCCAAGGAAAAATTAAATTATAGAATGAGCCAAATATTTTTCGGTGTAATGATAAGGTACCTTAAATGTAGAGTAAATTATATTTTGTCGGCATTCCATTTCTTCTAAGTGTTGCCACAGCCGCCCCGAGTGATAAGCTGTTTTGTTGGAGTTTTCTTTCACGGAGGTACTGGCAACAGTTACGTTTTATATTCGTCTCAAGCATACAAATAAAACCTGTGGCCTAATTAATAAAGCTACAATTGACAATTTACAAGCGGCTGTCTCTTCCTAATACATAGGGTTAGAAGAATCTACCTTGCAGTGAATCCTGTAGTAACTTTAAATTTTCTATACATCAAATGAACGTGAACATAGATGTTTCAGCGTCAAAAATCACAGTCACGTTTATGTGTACGAGTCCGGCTGGTGCTAAGTATCCGATTATTCGTTGTCGGTTACCAGAGTTGACTGTAAATTTGTCAAAAGCTACATCCTACTGTATATTGCAAGCATACAATTATCCTCTATGTTAGGGCTACATTAGTCCCTGACAAACCGACAATAAACTGTAACTGGTATCTTCGCGAAGAAGAGAACTCCGTTCAAAAATATTATAAGCGAGTTATGTATGCAAACGGGTATATATTTATTATATGTATTATAAATATTGCCAGAGTTTAAGGTCAGAAAAAAAATCTTTTGTGTCGCATATATCCATAATTTTTAGCCCTCGTGGCATCTGTCCACCATGATATCATTGGATGAATGAATTCAATATTTGAGGTTTGATTATTTTTAATTGACTTTCAGAAGAACACTTGTTTGTAGCTGTGTGAACTGTGAATGTGATCTAAGTCAGTTTTTAAAGTGTAATTGACACCAATGCTAGAATGTTCTATAATGTCTAAGCGGCTTGATATTGATTGACAACTAAACGTCAGCCATACAGTTGCTGTGCGTTGACGGTTCGCATACTGTGTAGGACTTTAAACTTGACAATGAACCGGTTAATTTTAACCGGTAAATGTACCGGTTTCGATTATTTGTATTTTACCATGTGTTGCGTAATGGGCGTTTTGCGTCGACAAACCCGCGCGGGGTTTTGTATTATTTTAAGTATTTAATTATTATTAAGCTGTATTTTGGTACTATTAACTATTTTAAGCGTAATTAGTTAACATTCCAATTCTGACTTTATAATGTTTGTTTGTGCGATTTGATAGCACGTATGGATAACAGTAAATCAAGTTCCACAATGTTTTTATACGTTTTAATAGGTTCTAATATAATGTTGAGATTATTGTATACCGTATTAGAACTTTGTTGTACGTTCGTTTTTAATCAATTAAGTTTGAAATATATCTAATTCTTGTATCATACTAACCGCATGACAAATGACATTTAAACCACTGTTAATCGTAAAAGGAATTGTTGAACACTTTATTGATGTGTTAAAGTCGCCGTTTAGAACAAATTCTGTATCTTAGTTTTAAGTTTTAGTTGTATGTATCTGATACATCCGATGTATGGAGCTTTATGTAGTATGGTTTACATATTGGATGTTGCTGTACAGTCGCCAGCAAATTCCGGAGCGGCCAAGGTACTCAAAATTATCTGAACTTGCACTGCCTTGACAATAGAGGCGTTGTTCAGATGTTTATGACCACCTTGGCCGCTCCGATATATTTGATGGCGACTGTACGAACACCAGCCGAGTGACGAGGCGACTCTGTCGGCTTAGACTGGATACCTAACTTGGGATACTGTACCTACTATTCTGTGCTTAATTGAAAATAAAGAAAAAATAATCTGACTTGCGACTTATTTATTTAACCCTCTTATAAATGGCATAATACCAGGAGCAAAATGATAGTATATATATTCGAACGAGCGGAGCGTAAGCAACGCGAGTTCTTAGAGACAACTTCGGACAAAACAACTGTCAGCCGGCTACCTAGACATCCCTGCATTTCGATGGCTCTTTGATTTTGAATACTTCCGCTTTAACTTTAGTAACGTTTTTCTGATCTTTATGAAACCCATCAGGGGTTGTAGTAGAGATCTATACAATTTGAGAGTTCGTATATGAGCTGGATTGATCAAGGAGTTATGGAGCTAAAAGGCGCGAAACAATCATCAGAAGGGTCTTCTTATATTGGTCAACTCAACTCGTTTGCAAGTAAATCGCGAGTTCTCAGTTCGAGGCGAACTACTAGTATATACTCAATAGTATACTATTGTAGCAACCCCTTTCCCCCGCTGTGGCCTGAATTTACTCGGCATTTCACGTAAGGCCTGACCAGAAATATATGACCATGCGCCATGTTGCGGAAATGCATTGGAACTAAATTTTTCATACTAAACTGAACTGTCACCATGATGACAGTTCTGGGGAGTTATTTTTGAGATTCGAGTACTCGAAAGTGACATTTTCAACTCTGAATAAAACGATGAAATTATGTTTTAAAAATAACAGCTATAGAAATTTAAAATCATGAGTATTTAAACTATGAAAATCATGCGAAAAAATTGGCTGTAAGCTTTTGTGTGCGATTATATTCAAGCTTAAACTTTTTGAATTTGAGCACTCGAAAGTCAATAATTGGCGCCCAGGAGTTCGATTTTTGAATCTCACCGGTGACTTTTTTGTATGCAGCCGATGACTATTTAGTACGAAATAAGTCACCCGGTGAGATTCAAAAATCGAACTCCAGTTCTCATACGTATATGTATGAGAAAAAAGCGCCCTCTTGACAATGGTCATATATTCCTAGTCAAAGGTTACATTTTAAGGTATAAAATACAGATGCAATTTATTAGCCATAAATATATGTACATTGTACACGACCTTAATCCCATAAGAATAAGGTCCTGGACACATATTTTGGCCGATAAATCTCATCAATATTTTTAAGACCTTGATATGACCTTGATTATATGTTAGGTTGTAGTGCTTAGACTCGGGTGAGTGAAATATAAAACAAGACGTCCAATCACAAAATAAATTTATTATATATAATAATAACACGTAGACAGGACAGGTCAATACGTCTACACAATATAGGATAAGCTCTATTATCCTCTATAAATACATTTTCAAGCCTAGTCTAAATTGTCCTAGGACTAAACAGTCAAAAGCTGAACGATGACAGATAATTCCTATTAGGTGATTCAAGTTAAAATGACAATGATAGTCACCTATGTAAATTAAAAGTGCAACATTTACTTAGTCCTGTGCATATAAATTACATGTTTAAATGAATATTATTTGAATAATATACATGACCTGATGTTTTTAAAACAACAAAAATACATACGTAGTATAATTTTTGGTAGGTAGTTTTTAATTTTACTTTATTTTACTTAAATCATATTTATATTTTAAATATTTTTCGTGCATATAAAGTTCTCTTTCTAAGGGGATTTGAACTCTGACTAATAAATATAATAACTAAAAATAATAATCTTTAACACGGATAAACTAAGCATGTTTATAACATAACATAACAGCCATGTTATCACAAATGTAGCAAACTAAAATAATATTTCTCACATAGCCTGACTTTTTATAAAAAAAAATCGTTAGTAACTAGGCAAATTACCTTCTCTATATTAAGATCTTATTTTTTCTTGCTACTTGTATTTTTTTTAGATAATCAGAAGTTTACTAAAGATTATTTATAATGCATTGTCCTAAAAACGAAATAATACTTGCAATATGCGGAGAATACTAACAAATACTGTAGTACTTATAAGAGTAGGTAAGCATTCGACTTTCTACTTATCGCTAAAAAGTGGAAAAGTTAAATTGTAAATAATACCTGAGATTAACCAATACAGAGAGATTTCGTGTCATAGACAATACTGCTATTACTACCATACAATGTGCCCGCGAGGAAACGGAAACAATTTAACCACGTATTCATAGGTCATAAGAAGAAAAACACCTTATACATATTTAAGTGAATTCCACAAAAAAAAAATTTTTTTTGCTGTTTTTCGACTTTTTGTATGTTATATACATAATAAATAAATGTTCTTGGTAAAATATCTATGAATAATTATCAATTCATACATTTTTTTTGTAAAAACTAGTCTATTCAATGTGTTCAATAAGGACATCTTGACTAGGCCCCATAGTGGCAACATTGCCACCAAAAAGGCGTTTTGCGCTGAAACACAATAAAAAAATGTTTTTTATAAATTGGAATTAACTCTGAACCCAGGCGAATTTCAAGAAAGTTTGTATAACATTTTTGTCTCCAAATGCGGTCAGGAATATACTGTTAAAATCTTTCCGTTTTCTCGCGGGCACCGTGTATACGCCTCGCTTTTACAAACTTTACATGTAATAAAAACTTCATATATAAAATGGAATGATACAGAGACGAATTGATTGTGTTATGATTAATGAATATACATTAAGATATGACAAAAGATTAAGTAAATACATCATGTTTTTTAAGTATTCAGTAGTGTAACAATTTCCCAATTAAATGAATAGTGAATATTCTAATATTCGTGTACATATATTCCAAGAAGTTATGTTTCATTACTACCTCATGGATTGTAAATATTTCTAAGTTTGACACTCGATTTTGATAAATTCTTCAAAAATACCACATATTCTCTCTCAAGACACTGCATACTCTTCACACAGCACATATCAGATTTGGTCGTTGAAAAATGTTGAAATTGATGTGATATTTCACGATAAAAAATGATATTAACAATGTTATATTTCAACCTACTACTAATTATTTAAAAGAATTAACTTCAATAACTTTATAGTACATCGATAAACTGAAACGTGGAAAAGTACATAACATGGATAATCACCAAGCACAACCGTTAAATAAATAAATAAATTAGTACAAACCTAATAAAACTATGGAATACTGACATCGAATACCTATAGCATATTGTATTCTAGAACAGAACGAGATTACCTTAACCAAAGTCTGTGGATTTTTTACACAATGTTACATTTAACTAAAAATATTTAGGATAAAAACCAGTAAAATCACAATACAATATAAAATCCCATTGTAATAAAATGAATTCAAATATCTCCATCAACTAGGAGTTCTAAGTGCAGTCGCCGTCAGATATATCAGAGCGGCTAAGGTGGTCACAAATATCTGAACAACGCCTCTACTGTGAAGGCGATAAACTGTATGCTCAGATAATTCAGATATTTTTGAGTACCCTGGCCGCTCCGATATATTTGATGGCGACTGTACATGGAAACAAACTTATCCTAAACGGAACATCAAACTTTTGGGCTCTGCACATTATTTTAAAAATGTAGTGTACTTATTAAGTATTAGTTAAGTACCGTATGGATGGAGCAGACGGGGAAATATTGTTAGTTTATTGGACTAAGAAATTTGGGACTACTTCGGTAGTTAATGATCGCCATTCGTGTGTGCGATTTTCTGTTTTTTCGAAGGTGGAGCTTCGCCTGCGAACATGCGGCCGCTGCGGAGATCCGACATCAGGAATGGGACCTAGAATAACAATGTTACACCTTAATACAGTTCAAAATATAGAGTTTACACAATTACAATTAGGATTCTGTTATTTGCAGTGTTTGCTTTAAAGCCGTCTCTTGTTCTCAACTTGTTCTGTTGTAAGTTTTAATAAATATATGATACCTTATGCTCGAGCTGCAGCTGGTGTAGAGGCGGCAAGCCGAGGGCAGCCCGCATGATGTTCTCGAGGGCGGCGCGTTGCTTGAACAGCGCGTTCACCACCGGCGCCCCGCGCGGCACCGCCGGCGCCTTCAGCAGGTACGACAGCCCCGACAGCACGCAGTGGAGACCGCTCCAGTCTAGGGACAACAATACCAATTCATAAACGCGCCAAGAACATCTCATTATCTATAGCACATCAGATATGTCAAACCCATACACTCTATGATAACATCTCTAATTTTGTTCCTAAAAAAATAGAAGAAATATTTTTCTTATTGCACAGCACAAACCACTAACCAACGTAACTTCAGCGATCTATAAAACATCCCATACAACAATTTTAATTTTTTTTTTACCAGAAGGAATAAACCTTAAAGGTTCCAAATCTTAAACGTAAAGCCACTCACCATCAGTGCCCTGCCTCTTCACGGACAGTCTCGAGAACAGCTCGGCCAGCAGCGCCAAGTCCAGGATGAGTGGAACAGCCAGCAGTGAGTCCCGCACGTGTTGTGTACCACGATGGTGTTGGTGGAAGGATCTGTTCTGAAGCCACTCACCATCAGTCCCCTGCCTCTTCACGGACAGTCTCGAGAACAGCTCGGCCAACAGCGCCAAGTCCAGGATGAGTGGGACAGCCAGCAGCGAGTCCTCGCACGTGTTGTGTACCACGATGGTGTTGGTGGATCTGTTCTGAAGCCACTCACCATCAGTCCCCTGCCTCTTCACGGACAGTCTCGAGAACAGCTCGGCCAGCAGTGCCAAGTCCAGGATGAGTGGAACAGCCAGCAGTGAGTCCTCGCACGTGTTGTGGACCACGATGGTGTTGGTGCCGTGGAGAAGGATCTCAGAGGTGTACTCGTCCATCGCGCGCTTAGAATCGCCTGTGAAAAAATAATGATGACGTAAAACATGTCAATAGAGGTACATTCAATGGAAATAGATCACTTTGTAGGGTTTCATGAAGACCATGTCGTGGACAAAGTTGGACTTGGTGATCAATTTGTCTATCTAAAGATAAACTTACCGACATACGGCACATATTTGATGACCACGACATGGTCGGGCTTCTCGCCCGGCTTGTACATCATGCTGTTGCTCTCGACCATGTCGTCGACCACGTTGGACTTCGTGATCTCCTTGGAGCGGAACTGCTTGGGCGAGGAGAGGTTCTTCCCGTCGTTGTTGCCGAGGTGGTTGTAGCTTACTATCGATACTGGTTTGAGACCTGAAAGATATTTTTTATGAATAAGTTACAATGCGTTCGCCTGTAGGTTTGTCAGACCGAAAAGGTGACGGTGGGACGATTTGGAGTACAGATAAAATATTACGCTAGAAGTACCCTCAACTGCTACAACTTTACATACGGTGCTCAACTTTTCCTGGCTTAAAAAACATGGTTTTCATCACCAAACAACTATTTATCTTATTTTTGAGATGGCCGCCTTTCTCTCATCTCAGGAATAAAATACAAATAGGCCAGGCAAAGTTGAGCATCGTAGGCAAAGTTGTAGCAATTGACGGTAGCAAGCATCTTCGACAGTATGAAAGCGGGCGGGCCGATTTCTTCATACTTACTTGATACGTATTTTAATTGAAAAATTAGCAGAAAACATCACCAATTTATCCAGCAAACATTCTTAAATGAATTCTTACAACTGTCTGTCCTTTACCCAGAAGTAGGATACTAAACAAAGACCAAGAAAGTATGGTTAATTGGGTACTGACCGGCGGACACCAGGAAGTCGACCAGCACGGACTTGAGCTTGGTCTGTCCGGACTTGAAGTCGTCACCGGCCACGAACACTCCATTCTTCTCCGCGCGTTCCACTACACCTTCAACTAAGGTGTTTTGAGGAGAACCGTTGATGTAGCAACACTGAAATTAGACGATCCGAATTAATCTCACTTCATGTTGTCACTTGACGCGAATAATGTTTCGTACGGTTCGATTCGACGAGTGATGACGTAATAGTGAACTCGCATATCTAAATCTAGTATCACAACTCACATTACTCAATTCTATGTGTTTACCACTGTTATTTTTGAGTCTACCTCCTCCAGTCGGAGGCAACCAACTAAACCAGGTTCGATATCCAATATCTAGTCCTTAAATAAAGTCTTACCCCTTCATAAACTTAAATGAATATCATATACAAAGGAAAAAGTCACCAGGGCCTCTGTCGTCCAGGGCTCGCATTGAACCAGCGTCTTCTGCATTCACGGCAGACAGATCAAAATAGTACATTACTTTAGAGGCCGTGAAGTAAGGGATTTAAGGACGAGATTGCGGTAGACGGATAAAGCGAGTCCTGCAATCCCTCTTCCGGCCAAGGATTGTATAGTGCTTTTCTCAAACATTGTAAGAAAATATTATATCAAGTAAAATGTTTACATTGCGCCTTTTTATTTTTTAAACTTGACTTGACATTTGAAAAAGCTATTCGAGCACCATGTTTAACCGCTTAATAAATTATAGTTATTTTTTAATTTTAATGTCGCAAGTATGCTTTCATAGAGAGTGGCCGTTGGCTCTATGTAATATTTCCTTTGTCAGTGTAATCTTAGTAAGCAAATTTAAAAAGTTAGAGCAGCGGACAAATGTACGTTTCATACTAACTCCATCCTTACATTACTTCTTGGCCTAAGGCCAAGAAGTAATGTAAGGAGCCTTAAATGAGCAACTTCATGTCTTCATTTCGTGACATTAACGCATACATTTCGGAGTATGTTTGAGAAATAGTAATTTGTTATCTAGTTGTCTCACCCCTTCGTCGATGGCGGCGAGGGCGAAGATGGTTGACGGGGAGATCTCGGGCTCGTTGTTGCGCAGGGCCTTTTCGATGTTGTCTGACGTGTCGTGCACCCCCGTCTTAACCTCGCAGAACCTGACAAAATACGGATATGGTCAAATTTGTTGTTGAGATATTTTTTCCCAAAAAAAAATTTTTTTTTGAACACAAACCTTAGGACTATTTAATAGTATTTCAATATTAACGGCGTCAAGCGATTTTATTATTTTCTTAAAGCATAGACTTAAAGATATAATAGACGGCCATAGTCTAAGAACTTTTTGAGGCTCCAAGTATTTAGTGCCGTCTAGTTGAGAGCGACCTAAAGATAGCCAAAATGTAAGAGGAAATATCGGCTCCATCTAGTAACGACTAGTGTACTACTAGTACGCTATTCGTTACGAGATGGAGGTGACTTTTCCTCTAACATTTTGGGTATCTTTAAGTGGCTCTCGGATATATGGCGTGATAGACTTAAGCTTCAAAAAGTTCTTAGGCTGTGCTGCTCTATTATATAAGTTACTCTATGCTTAAAGTATACCTGTAAAATAATTATAATTATGATAATTCACGCAAAAATAAGTAGGCGCAATCACAGACGTCGAGTTGCGGAGAACAGCCCGCGCTAACCAAACCCATACAATTTTTTTCAAGTACCTACCTATTTACTTTAAGAAACGAGGCTTTTAATACAAACCACAGCAAGGCAAATACAGAAACACCAAAGCAAATACAGTGACAGTTTCCGTGGAACGTTTCTCTCATTGTAAAAAAATAAAGTTGCTCCTTTCTAAACACACGATTTGGAGCACTATTATACTTGTACGTGCCTCATTATTCTCATTAATTCCATTATGCATTTGAACCACCAGCGCGAGCCACAATTTTCAAAGCATTTACTAAATTGGCTGAGCCAGCGATATGCAATTATAGTAATGGTATGTTATGGACCGGACTTGAGTGGAGTCTGCCTTTAGCAACATGCTTGTCTTCAAACATAATGGTTTTAAATCAAACCATCTTGTGCATACAACTATAAAACTAGTTTTTTTATTGGCGGCTACAAAACACATTTGACTGTCAAGACTGTTCACTTTACCAAACCAAGCATGATTTTGCCATATGAAAATTTTACGATATTCTAAGAAGATAATTAAGAATAATAATTAATAAAATAATTAAGGATAATAATTTAGATAAAAAATAAAATGTTATATACCTATCTTCTTCCTAGCGTTTATCCCGGCTTGGGGTCCGCTTGACAACCTAATCCCATGAATTGGCATAGACACTAGTTTTTACGAAAGCGACTGCCATCAGACCTTCCAACCCAGAGGGGAAACTAGGCCTTTTTGGGATTAGGTCCGGTTTCCTTACGATGTTTTCCTTCACCGAAAAGCGACTGGTAAATATCAAATGATATTCCGTACATAAGTTCCGAAAAACTCAGTGGTACGAGCCGGGGTTTGAACCCGAGACCTCCGGATTGAAAGTCGGACGTCTTACCGCAAGGCTACCAGCGCTTGTGAAATGTTATATACCTATATCCATCCTTATTTGTCTTATCGTGTAAACAAACACTTTTCAATGAAATTATCACTATTTTCTCTAGGATTATAACATTTATAACTTAAAATGTTGTTTTAGGAACCGCTGAAAAATATCGATTTTAATATAATTTTCTTCGATAATTACGACATGACAAAGTATATTTTTACAAAAAAAACAATGTTCACATCAGTCATTCGACTGATAATCTACCACCGTTTGCACTAACAAGATGCATTTACCAGATAAGTTATAACAATTTCGCATAAATTTTCTTACTAACCAACACCAAATTGGATGGATTTCCAAAAATTATACCTAATAACAAATACATAAAGTCGATGTTCGACAAGCATGAATCGTTATCTAAATCTAAGAAGTTTTAACAGTCCGCTTCATCAATGCATGGAGAGCACGATTTTTTTACAATATCACTAATCTACACTTAAAAGATCGTACTTTGATATCAAAATTGTTGACGCTTAAGACCTTGTTTCACTGCGACAATTCACGCACCACGTCTAACCTTACTAATTTGAGAGCATTGTAATGTACCTTATGTAATTGTAATAGAGTTTACAAATAAAGTTGGCGCGTGTGTATAGGTAGTCTGGTTTTTTCTTGAAAGGTCAACGCCCGAACAGGTAGGCTATTATTATGTTTCGCACGTGCAACATGTCATTGATACCTACGGTCACAGCAGTTTTTTGACATTGCATTTCGTCTCAGGTGGAGTACTTGAAGTTAGAACATTCCACTTTTTTTTTCATAGGCTATTTTAGTGGACAAACTGGTGGGTAAACGAACGATACTCATTTGATTTTTCCATCCAAAATGCCGAATTTTACGTACATAATGTAACTTGAGTTAAGCCTCAGAAATTCCTAGCATTTTCAAAAATCTGTAAGAATAGCGTTCAATGTTGGGGTGGGGTGTAGTAATGCAAGTAGAAACGAACTTGTTAAATATCTATGAAAAGGTAAAACAGCAAAAGCATGACTTAAACTGACAATTACTTTTATTTTTAGTATAGATTCAAAATTAGTTTCTTTGATATTCCATAACCACGTGCTATATATTACATGTTAAAAAAAAAAAAGCGAATGATTTCCTTATAAGTATGTCATTGAGTACGTAAAACATGTTTAGTACCGGGTAACGCAAACACTGTTTATTGCAGTAGTTCTAAGAATCTGGACCGAACGTACGTTCCTAGACGCGCAATACTAAAACATCTTAAGTCCGGTATTAGAAAAATCATAGTCGACATTTAAATGAACAATCGAAAGTTTTATTACAAAGAGATAAGGTGTAAAATAGACAATTAAATGTGTTTCTCGTAGGAAATAAGTGCCGTTTTGCTATGCAGTGTATTCTATGGCGGGAATGGCGATGGCGCGATACGTGACGTAGTTCCAACGTCATAGGCGATGTAAGTAGGTACGCTTCGACAGACTTGCTCTTTTGCCAAATATGAAAATGTCCCTATGGAAATAGGGATTTTCTTCAGTCGATGCGTAGATGAAGTTACGAAAATAGTATTCAAAAATAATGATAGGCATTAAAGCTATATAGTATGAATGAACGCAGTGTTCATATTATGGTTAATTTAATGAATTATTTCTTGTTTATAAAAAAATATTCTTATATTATCGAATTTCATGCCGCAGATTGGGTTGGTCCACTCCGCCTAAATAAAACACAATAATAAATAGATAGTCTCTCGGAACTACTCACCTCTCAGTGTTGGCGGTCCAAAGCACGATGACCTTGTCCAGCTTCTGGCGATCCTTGAAATCCTTGATGTCTGCGCGGATTTGGAGGTACTGCTCGTATTTCGTGCCGCGAATCAGGTTGGTCGCTCGGTCCGCCTAAATGAAATAAAATAATCTATTGGTCTTAAATTTCCGAAAAGATTAGGTTCTATAAAATACAGTACTTATTACATCCATATAATGTTATCAGCCGTGCTATCATAACGTTGTCGCCCGCGACTCCGTACTTCAGGCGCGACTCGAAATATGCGAGCTACAGCGTAATTGGCTACTTTCCTATGAAGTCAATTCAGCTACTCTTTAGGAAACGTCAAAACGATTTGTTATAGGAAGTTTATACGGGAGACTAATATTGTGACGTTACAATACTATATGATGAATACATCTCCTTTATATAAGTTTTAACCATTATAAAACCATTTAAAGCGCAAATACATACCCCTGGATTTTTTCGTGTATTTTTGAAATTTTGATTTTATGAATGCAACGAAACAGTTAAGTTTATCTACTGGAAAATACCCTATTCATACAAGACGGTCAGAGGAGAAAAGTCACATACATAATTACCCCTTAGTTGAAGTTTTCTAACACCTTATAGATTACAAGTTACGCGACTCATGAAATTTAGAACATTACAGCACTACGCAATTAATATACCCACAATACAAGTACGACGTAACTATGGTTTAAAGGCCTGACTGTGACCGCACTTTTCCCTTTCCTTACTTAACTAATTTCTACCTTATCACTACACCCCGTTATCTAATGCTCAGTTTGGGGGCAAACAGTGATGTTGCTTCACATTATTAGTCGATTCATATTTATCTATAAAGGGTTGTTTGTCAACATAAAATTCTTATTATGTGAATGCTCTATACATTCATTCCAGCTTTTTCATCAGATAGGGCGGCGACAAATTATAGAATCGTACAGAGACGACTTATTAGGTACTACGTGCCTATAGTGTTGTATAAACCGTATAAGTTCGGGGGTAAATATTAGTAGCAGGTGTAGTAGTAGCACTTTATTACATATAAAATGAGTTACAACACAGTTGATACATAAACAATAATTTTTTATCGATATTGATTATCGCAACTGCCCCATCACTTGCCCCCAAACTGAGCATTAGATAACGGGGTGTACTTATCACCTGGTATGGTGTGGTTACGGGTTGAAAAAACACCCTGTAAGCATACTGCATATTACGGGCATTTTTATTTAAACTTGTACTTTAAATTACGACTTAAGAGTCCGGTAACGATTTGAAATGAAAATCGCTAAAAATGACATTATGCACATGAATCCCATTTGGTAAAATTGTTTGAAGTCCTGCTGTTGCAAAAAAGTACTCTTTTCACCTCCCCAAGCAAAAATTGCGAAAAAGGTTAGATTAGGGTGAATTATTTATAAATGAAACATAAAATAAAAAAGCGTTTCATTTATACAATCCAAAACGAAACTTGCTATCAAAATATGTATACAAAGTAATAGAAGCTTTGTTAGTTACTGCGAAATAGTATCAAAAAGTTGAGCGAAATCGAAAAAGGTTTACCGGACTCGTGTTTCAGTAACGTCTAAAGCCTTGGACAAACAGGCCGGCGGGACGCAGCGCCGCGGTCGCGCCGCGCGACCGCGGCGTCCTTAAATACATGCTAACAGGTTAACGACGTCAAACAGACTGCGTCCCGCCGGCATCGCGCCCCGCTTCTGTCCCGCCCCGCGCCGCGCGGCCCCGCGCGTCCACTCGGCGCGGGCGCAGCGCTGCGCCGCGCGGACGCGGCGGGACGCGGCGGCACGCTACCCCCGCGCCCCGCGCCCCGCGCAGGCTCACAATCGTACGGGACGCGCGACCGCGCCGCGTCCACGCGCGTCCGCGCGCGCCTTGAGGGCGCGAGGCCGGCGCGATCCGCGCGCGCCCTGTTTGAACAGTCATCGCGTCGGCGTCACGCGCTGCGGACGTCGCGCTGCGCCCCGCCGGCTGTTAGCCCAAGCCTTAACCGTCACATTGTGATTTAACATTGACCGTCAGTTTTTAACCGACTTCAAAAAAGCCGGAGGTTCTCAATTCGACAGATTTTTTTTTTGTATGTATGTTATCTCCGTGAATCGTGAACCGATTTTCAAAATTTTTTTTTAATCGAACGGGTATAACCCCTAGATGGTCCCATCGTCACCAAGTCGGGGTCTGATGATGGGATCCTGGAGAAATTGAGGGAACTCTTCAACTATTATAGGCACACCTATAATGATTTCACTATCTTTTACAGCAACTCGGCCACTTCCTCTTGGAATAGCGGATCCTAAGTGAAGTCGGTTCTTTTTTTTGTTTAAAATTATGTGACGAATGCTAACCGGCCGTTAATGGTACATAGTTAAGCGGAAATGCTCACCAGATATATCATAAAAGCAGGAAATCGCAATAATGAATTACCTCGGCAACTAGACGCCGAAACCCGACCCCTGTTTTATAAACTACGGATGATTCGCGATCGCATTCATTGAAACCATTCAAGTAGCTGAATTTGTAAACTTTAGTTAGGTGTACAGTCAGCAGCAAAAGTAGCTAAGCGGGTAGGGTGTTCAAAATGAGCTGGACAAGACTTTATTGTTAAGAGAATAAGAGCGTGTGTATCATTTTGAACACCCTACCAGCTTAGCTACTTCTGATGCTGACTGTAGGTACGTCTTAGATCAAGTCAC